>OY728140.1:2060025278-2061275278 GCA_963277665.1 Viscum album
ACATAGCTTGTCCATAGTCTATCTAGAACTCAAAAACAATCCATGTAAAACATATTTTTTAAATAAACAAAATCAATCAAAAATAACTAAAATGTTACCTTGAATGATTATTTTCCCAACAAATATTTTATGTTGATACATGCACATATTCAGGCTATACACATGTGATTAGATAATTCTTTTTTTATTAATATATGCAATTTTTTCATTACTAAGAATATAATATAACCCCGTATTATTATTTCCTTCCTTAATTTTTATATAAGGTTTTATGTATGATATGTCTATAAAGGTATTAAATGAAATATATTTGTTTGTGTTGTTGAAGAACATTACTAAAATAATATGGTTATTTAACTGATATCCAACGAAATTTAAGGTATTCAGGGCTCGAGAATGTAATATTATTAAATGTATTTTAGAATAATCTAAAATGATGCAATATATTTTTATGTTGTTCTTGTGTAACCAAAACAAAACTATCCAAATCTTGAAAGGTTCCACATAAATAAATGTGAACTAATTCATAATTAATTGCATCCCATTCTCCCTTTAAAATAAATAAAGCTATTATAATTTTACATTGAATGAAAACATTACTTGTATCTATGAGTATTTTTTTAAAAGAATATTAATACCATTCTTGACATATGTTTTTCTAGTGCTTCTTATTTACCAAAACTAGCTTGGGATGCCATAACTAGGTTTGATATGAGCTATGAAATATTGATTTTGTATCAATTTCCAGCAATTGGTCTTATAATTCTAATAAATAAAGACCATTATTGATATTTACCATCCCAAAACATATGATATCATTATAAAAGTAAAATATATAATTGTTGAATATCAAAATATAACAATACATTTATTAATTGCACATATATATAATTATTGTGTGTAAACATGGAACATAATAACAATTAATTAAAACCAGAGTTATACTAGAGAAAATGAATGATGGTAGTCCCCAATAGCTTGTGTAGCTGGTAATTCTATTTTGGTTGATCATAAATATACCTCACATATAAAAACCTTCCCAAATCTAAGTGGTTCTAATATTTGGATGAAAATTATAGCACTCAAATATGTATATAGTTCATAATTATTAAAATCAGAAGGATTATATTATATAGTGATCTTGCTTAAATCATCTATTTGGTTCTGCACTAAGGTTTAGTTCATCTTCTAATGGCCATCCCTGACACATAATGAATACATTGTATCATATTACTCACATTCAAACATGATACTCTTTTTATTGATAAGTCATTTTAATTTTTCATTGGATATTTTATTATTCATAGATATTTTCTATTTTCCTCAATATTTTATCACCACAGGCACAAATGTTTTTTGATATTTCATATACTTATTTTTCTAGAGATTTTGTGTCGAGAGAGTTTGATGTATCTTCTCAATAATTTATATATTTATATTTAAAATTAAACTATAAATGATATAAATAAGTGAGTTGTGTATGAGGTATATTCATAGCTCCTTGACCCGTTTGAATCTCTAAATTCATAAACACGTAATGTATCGAACCATCGATAGAATATGTTTTACAGCTGGTGAACCTTCTCAATGATTTCAATAAGGAGTGCCTTAGAGTTTTTGTACCACTCTCGTATTTCATTATCTATATAAATATCATGAATATTAGACAACATGATGTATACATTGATGTCTTCCTTCTATTTATAGATATCACTAGAACATGATAAAAACATGAGGTGTTGAACAAAAATTCCTCTAACATGTGTTTATAGAAGATATAACACTCATCCTAATGTGTTTTTTTATAAGGCTATATAGAAACAGGGAACACCAACACAACAAAAAATTTCTCTTAGTATAGTATAATGAGAAAGAACCTAAACAACTTATGGAAATTCTCACATGTTGGGATATTTTCATTCTTTAATATTGAACAAAGGGATATTTTCAAAATCATATAAAATTGAATTTTCTACAATAAATAATACTATATGTTATTAGACTATCTTTAGTACCATGTTTTTTGTTATAAATTGTAGTTTACTACTTTTCCCCTATTATAAAATTTGTTAATATCCCAGGAAATTATATTTAAAATGTATTTTCATTTGGATAATTTGATGAAAAGATTCATATTACCCTTTTTATAACCTTAGAAAATTCCTTACCAAATAACTCTATGGCATCAACATCCTTAGTCTTTCAAACTAAAATAAATTATAGTTCCTTCATCAAATTAGTAGACTCCAAACTCTTGCAATCCTAACTTATATTTATTAACACATTTCCCCATATTACACCACAACTTGAAGCGTAATTCAACCCTTGATTCTATGTATGATATGTTTACCCAAAATTTTGTTTCATAAACATAATATACTAAAGTACTATTATAGAGTCCATATATATAAATTGAACTATGGTTTAATCCTTCCTAAATTAATATAATAATTTTCTATCAAAATATTTTCATGATTTATTTTATATACCTTTTTTAAAATATTCATCATTTTATCCTATACTATTTATTCCATTGGTAACAACAGTTATATCACTCATTCATAATAGTTCAGCATGAATATAACTGTTGATCAACATTAAAAATATAATTAAATATTTTGATATCATAACTTTAAAACTTCAAAATAATTTTTGGATGAGAGGATGAGAGGTCTGTCTAATCACACACTTTTTGGGGAGAATTACTATAAACTCAATGACTCTCTTAAATATGGAATACATGTTCTTGAAATATCTATAAAATGTAAATGACCTCATACACATATAGAATATTAAACTAAATTCATGGGAACTATTTTATCAAGGATATGGACCCACTAGTTGAATTTCGTAGGGATATAACCCAAGAGATAAAGTTATACAAATTAGAGGGAATGAGGCCCATTAAGTGGGGGCATAATTTCATGGGTCATGTCTCCCAATTAAGGAATATTGTTGTGATTAGAGTAGATACCAATGAGGTAGAATAATAAACAAATAATATATTGGAATAATATTTCACATACTCAAAGAGGTGTCTTATATATCTTATTAGAGACAAAAATAAGATTCCATGTAGTTTGTGTGACATAGTCTAACGTTATATGATGGGACCACACCATGATTTATAATTTCATTTGGTAATGATGTCATAATTTAGTTATTTTTTCTGTAATAATGGTGTTTCCATGTAATATAAAATAATGTGAAGTGGTATTCCATGGTGACAAAGATATGAAAATAAGGGCTCGAAATAGGATTACACATATAATGCTGCCCCAAAAATGATTCATTTTCAGTATGGAACACCGTAGGAGTGTCATGTGGGAAACAATAACGATATTTGAAAGTGAATATATGTTATTATATTAAATTAAAAGGATAATATAGTGTTTACTTTTCTTATATTATACTAATGGAATGAACAAATCAAATCTCTAATATCATATCAGTCTTGCTCAGTGTAAGAAATAAGAGATAATGAATGCGAAAACACATTTAATGGGAGCATATTCTTAAATTGAAGTTGGGATTATGAATTTTTGATACCCAAATGAAATATGTAGATGGGGAATACACCCAAGAAGAAGGTTAATGGGGAATCTTTTGGGGGTTTAAACAAAAATATTAGGTCTATTTATCAATATTATTAGCTCATTGATGATATCATATACATAAACTAGATCAGGGTCATAAATATAGAGTGGAATATAATCCCCTCATCATCCATTTGGTTTGTAGGTATGAGATGGGTAAAAATGTAAGATTTTGGTTTCTAGTTATAATGTCTAGAGGTTTACACAAGTAATGGTTCCATATCTAGAATATCTCAACAAAAGATGAACAAATATTTCATTGAAATATGGGAGATTGCTCAAGTATCTTCCTGATAGGAACATTTGTTTTCAAGGAACCAAAAATCAAGATTCTCCCATGGGCTTCAAATATATAGGATGGTGAATTAGTTTCTCATATATTAACGGTAGTTTACAATCATAGGTGTGCATGATATTTTATATTCTAAGATCGGTTGAGTCAGTTGGCCTTGGGAGGCTTCATGTAGAATATCAGAGTTATAACCTCTAGATGGTTTTCCCTGGAGGTTTCTAAAATTGGAGATGTATGAAAAAAGGTCATAGTGTGAAATGGGTCCCAAAAGAAGGGGTATGTCCTTAATGTGGAAAATTCGACAATGTGGGTGTTATGAGATGGTCATTAAGGACTTGTAATTGTATAGTCAGATCAGCCTTTCTATGGTCAGCATTTCTACCATGTGGTCATCCTGGATTCATAGAGAGGGATAGACCTCAATTAATTAAAGAACCATGGGATATGCCTCAAATTGTTGGCATGAACACTGAATGCTTGGCCCAACCAAATAATGCATAGGTATTTCAATTTTTCAGTTTCCAATATACGAAAATTTATATATAAAGAAGTTATTAACTATTGGCTCCATCTCCTTAATTTTACTATTCCCTTATATGTATCTATTTTTTGAGATGGATAGGGTTATTTATAGACACCCAATAGTCTCTCACATTTGTAAAGAGATATATGTGATCTGATATGTCCAAGAGGAGTCCACCGAAGGACCTCAAAGATCATCAAAATGACTTCCCATCAGTGTCTGTTTAGACCACATGGTAGGAGCAGGACCAAATAGAGTATCTTGAATACCAATCTATCACAACATGGTTAAAACATGTTATTAGACAAGGAACCTTACAATATATCATTCATTGAAGCTCAAAAACTTTTATGTTAAACCATTTGAATGTCATGAGAGAACAAGTTAGAGCATCTTCACAAATTCATCATCATCGCATAGTTGAAAAACATATTGGATATAGGGACCATGTGGTCTTGATGTACCCACCTTGGGGTTTATGTGTACCACATGAGTCCTATGATCTATTTTATTTTCTTCTAGAATACCTTTTCAAAATCCCTAGAATTCTATTTTTATGTTACTGTCAATTATTTTGTATTTACAATTTTTTTCCATAAAAAATTACCACACATGGAATTAGAAAACTTTTCAACTATAAGTTATTGAATATGAGGATTTCTGAATGAAATCATAGTATATATATGGTTTACTACATTGTGGGTCAATTTAAATTGGTGACTATCATCCTTCATTTGAATAAGTTCATTTGAATCCATTCTTAGAAGTTCCACTATGATTATATCCAGAAAAGACACTGTTAAAAATGAAATTGAGACCTATGTAAAAATGGAGAGTGGTCCAAATATTAAATTTAATTTTGTAGACATTTTGATTTGAAAATTGGATTTATGATCAATAAGAAATCCTCATAAATCATGTTCTTAGTGCAACCCACATGGGAAATTTTTATTTGTATGGTATCCTGTAACGCCTCGACCCCAGTTACCCAGAGTCTGTGCATTATTGCGTAACATTGGCATGATCACAAAAGATCAAGTCTCGAAAGACCAATTAGTTTAGTAGCCTTGGAAACACTAGATACATTCATAAATGTTACATTACATAATAAAGTGAAAAATCACAATAACATAGTCTCCATTGTCCACACTTCTATCCCCTTCAGACTATCCCTATAGGTCAGTCATAAAATATTTCTTCACATCCTAGGAAAAATAAAACATTGAAAGGGGTGAGATCAGATGCTCAGTAAGGATAACGATATAGCGGAAGCTTTCATAAATAAACATAAACATTTAAGGCAATGTATAACTAAAACAAAATCCTTTTAAACTTGAACTTCAACATAATATGGAAAATGTAAAATGAGATAATTCCATTTACTTATTCAGATGGATATTCTACTGGTCGAATAATCTCATGCAAAATCAAAAACCACTTTTATAATGATGGAATGCATAATTCCATACTATCATACCCACGTATCCAAGGCCTCGTGCCAAGACTACAAATAATATTTTGTCAAGGCCTCGTGCCAAGACACTAGTTTGTCTCATGAGACCTGCCGATGCATTGAGGAGCTATAGCGGGCTCCACCCATCACTTATTAAGTCTAATGCATTCCTTATATGAACAGGTTTAAACATATCAAAAACCATAACATAATCGTATGACATAAAACATGCATCAAGGAAACATAACATTTCCATATTTCAATCACAAGATATCAATATAACACATTGATATAATAAAAACACTTCCAAAACCGTTTTCAATACCAAAATAAAATAAAATTAAAACATTGTATTTATTTTTCATTTAAAAAAATTATGGCGTGTAGAGGAAGTCGAAACTCAAATAATGGTCACGGTGGTGGAGAAGTCATTGTCGCCGCATATGTATGACAAAAAAACATTCAATTTTTTCATTTAGTAAAATTATTCGTATAAAAAATTCCATTTGAATAAACGTAAAAGTCAGGGGGGATTATACACCATATAAAAGAAAGTTGTGTATAATATAAAATATGTCTCATTGAAAGGAGATTGAGATGAAATCCTTACAAATATCATTTTTTAAATAAAATAGATCTATTATGTTTATTCACTATAAGTACACATAAATAAACTACAAATACAAGATAGAACATTATAATATCATGACATAATTTGAAAGTAGGAGATTAACCCAAAGAATGGAAATTGGGTTAAGAAGTTCCCTTACCTCCTGTCCGACTTGACTCGATCGTTCATTAACCTCCTGAATAATAAACTATAGTTAATTTATAATTGCTTAAGAACCTTTTTCAAGATTATTATTCCTTTTATATCACTTATTACCATGTTATGAACATTATGTAATTATTTATGTTAATAACGGTCGTTTTGTCGATCTTTGGTACCTGAGTCAAAAATAAACTTCTTATAATTACAAGTTGTTAATGTGGTAAAATATCCATTATATAAAAAATTATATTCATGATTTAGATATCATATATATCATATATATCCAGTATATACATTCTTTCATAATATTAAGTAACATTTAGAGGTAAGAAATGAAACGCACCGTTCATAGAGATGGTAAGCCGTACGTACGCATGAACGCTACTTTCATTTCTATTTCGTATTTAATGGAATGAAATCATAATGATATAAAAGTGTATTATAATTCCAGTATAATATCATATATAATATCATTTACTCCATCTTTTAGATGTCCCACATATGGCATTAACGATTCAAATCACTTTGAGGGGGCGGTAGTCCGCACTTCCTAAAATGAAATTATCGTGTTTACCCATAATGGAAATCATAAAGTATGCCATAAATGAGAAATACAGAAGCATAATTAAAACATAAACATAATATATATATCATATATGAAAATATTTTAATCAAAATGGCCACCATTATAGGTGTTAAAAGAATATTGAACAATCATCGTTTCGTGAGGCAGTATTTCACCACCCACAGAAACAGTATGTTATTTAACCATTAGATGAAGGTGTGTGTAAGTGTAAATAAAATCCTTCTCATAACAACATCCTAGTATGTTTAATATACTGGTTTTGTTACAAAATAAAGGAATAAAAATATTTTAAGGGGTTGGAGAAGCAAAATAAAACAAAATAACATAAGACAAGACATTACCTTAAAATCGGGTAACTCTTTTTGATTTGAGCCAAAGGCTTCCTTGGGAAGACTTCTTCCAAAAGTGAGGCTTCTAGGAGAAAGAGAGGGAAGTTAGGAGAGTATTTGGGCAGATTTTTGCCGATCCAAATGGCTTGAAGGTGTGAATAAGGTGGTAGAGGTGGGGGCCTTTTATAAGAGGAGAGGAGGGGTACTCTTGGAAAGTAATGAAATGTTACATTATTATGAGATACTTTTCGGATTTTAGAGGTCCCAAAATTATATATTTCTAGGATAAGGTGATAAAGGTTCTAAATATACCCATCCAATAGGTTTTTTACAAGTGTAATTCATAGATTTTACATTATCTTTTCATTTTATTTTAATCGTTAATTAATGAGGTAATCACTGCATCATCATGGTGTCATAAAAAATTTAATTTATTTAATGTATAAAAATTATAAAAAAAATATCATGATTTAGGAAATCTTTTTATCTTTCCAATGAAAATTTATAGTCTAAAATTTAACTTATATAACCCCATGTAATAATTGTTTTTGTAAAACAACACATGTTTGTGACAATTTTATTTTTACTTTAAATAAAAAGTTATTATTGTCATTTTCTTATCCAAGTGGCTCCATGGGGTCCCCAAGTTGACCCATGGATTTTCTTGGTATTCCATGACTCGTCCAATAATGGTAGGACAAGTGTAAATGTATTTTCATATTTATAATATTATTTTTACCTTAAATTTCACTAATTACCTTTAATCGCAATTAATTAAACTTAAAAGTTACTATTCACCAAAAAAATTATTTTAATATCATTTAACCACATTTTGATTCTTAATGACAATCATGTATGTCATATTTTTGAAAATCAAATCACAGAAGTGGTAATGTTTCATTTAAACAAAAAAATCAGTTTTTTAACTACCACTTAGTGGCTTCACTATTCATAAAAAATTGACGTTTTTCAGAACAAGGCCAAAATTTCACCCTAAGCTATAATTGATATTCTGAATTCCAAAATGATGTTTATTTTACAAAATTCCAAACATATAGGTTTCATTAATTAATTTTATAATTAATTCCCGTTGTCACAACAAATAGCGTGTTTTTAAGAAATAATATATATCAAAAGATTGACAACTGTTTATGTCCAATTTCAAAGTGAAATTAATTCTAATGAACACCATTGGATAAAATGGTAAAAATATATTCTAATTATACTTTAAACCCACTAAATAGTATAATTTATCACTATAAATTATTTTGATTAAAAAATTTGTTTTTATGTATTTTTCACTATTCATAAAAAATTGGAAGTTCTCAGAAAAATACCAAAAATTCTACTTAGGATAATTTTGATATTCCGAATCCAAAAATGAAGTCCATTTTGAAATATAAAACATATATAATTTCAAAAAGTGGGTATTTCTATTTATAATGGCTATTTTGATTGGTCGCGGTGTGTTGGAATCTCGAACTTGCGTATAATGCAAGCTATTGCATTATTGAAAGAGAAGCGTATCGTGGAAGCTTGGGGTGTTACATTATACCCTCCTTCAATAAATTGCGTACTCGCAATTTGAAATTTTTCATTGAAAATAAAAGGTTGAAAATAAAAAATACCTTTGTGGAAAACTCACATCGGAAATAAGGTTAATAAAAATATAACTTTAAAAGAAAGAAAGATAAGTACAAAGGTCACCCGAGACAGCCCATACTAGGATTCTATGAAAATATGGATATGGAGGAAAAAAACCATCAAGGTTTGATGGAGAGTTGTAGAAAATAGGATTAGGAGAAAGTTAACCACAAGAAAATCACAAACTTGTTATTGGTTAAACGGTCATTGAATCCCCAGTTGGGAAAGATAACCGACAACATTTTTTTTAAGTTACCTTTCATAAAGTTGAGGAATTTATTTAAGATATTTACTAAGAATGTAAGGAAATAAACTTACTTTTCATGTAGACTTTCATTCTTTAATAAATTTTTATCACAAACCTATCTTTCACTCTAAATGGTAACAGAACTCAGAAATATTCTATTTATCCTAATTGTATAAGGTTCCAAATATTACCACATACCATTTAGATTAGGAAAACTATTTTGTAATAACCAGGGACTTTCTGTAGGCTAGTGGTAGGTAATAAAGGCATGTCGCACTATAGTTGTGGGTTCGATTCATACTGCTTTGTCTGACGCGACAGGTTATCTCCCGACCTGCAGGTTGTCCTTTTCCTAAATGTATAGTGTTATAATATTCCAAAAAAATATTCAGAAATGTTTTAACCTTAAACAATACTATCCAAAGTTCAACTTAATTCATTCCAACCTTTATAGTTATCCAAAATACCTCTATCCAGACTTTCTCTAAAAGGTCTCTAAATTCTAAAATCAATTGTAACATCAGATTCCCCAAACAAAGTAAAGTTTATCTTATTGTCACATACTAAAAATATGATTTCCTTTATCATATTAAATCCTTAATGAAAATAACATGTACTGCATTACAATCCTTATATATATATCACATTATCCTTATAACCATAATATAATCCTTGAGTCCAAAAGCACCAATACATTAATTATTCCACTTCAATAGTGGTAAAAGCATAAGATTGTCCTTGATCCCTTGGCCTTTTCTGAGGTAAGTTTCTCTGACGCTTAGGACATTCATTTGCATAATTCCCCATTTCCCTACAATTGTAGCATTCAAAATTGATAGCCTCTTTCTTTCCCTTGCAATCACGAGCCTGGTGACCTTTTTCTCCACATTTATAACAAACTCTCATTCCTTTTAGGCAAGTACCGCGGTAATTCTTCCCACAATTATCGCATAATGGAAAATCCTTCTTTTCCTTTTTCCCTTTATCTATCTCTTATTCCACTGTTCTCTTATTCTCTTTCTTTACTTTATTGTCATAATATTTAGAGAATTAATTTTCTATCTTAATAGAACACACGACTATATCTTCGTACGTTGAGAAAGATTGTGATACTAGTGCTCGACGGAGAAACGGTTTTAACCAATCAAAGAAACGATCGATCTTACTTCTTGGGTTATGTATATAATCTGGAGCATGCCTCTCTAACCTTGTAAAGTTAGCCTCATACTTTGTGACATTCCCATCCTCCATCTGCCTCAGACTTAGAAATTGCCTTTCCATATCTGCTCTATGGTCACGACGGAAGTATTTTTCTAAGAAAAGCTCTTTGAAGTCCCTCCATTCCATATTTTATACTTCATCATCTTACTTTGTGTTTTGAATCAATGACCACCATTGATCATCATCTCCAGTGAGTCGGTAAACTGCCATGATAACCTTTTCCCTTTCGCTACTCCCCAAGGCGTGGAATATTTTCTCTAAGAAGTTTATCCATTTCTCAGCTACTAATGGAATTGTACCCCCATTATATGTTGGTGGTTGTTGCCTCATGAAGCGGTCTAACATTGATCCTCCACATTTCGGATCAGGGTGCTCCATAAGAGTAAGGTTATTATTCATAAACTGACTGAGTTGTCCCAGTATGTTGATAAGTTGATCAGCACAAGTTGTATCTCTAACTCCACAATAATTATCTTGAGCAGGAGGACAATCCCTATATAGAGTGCGTGCATTGATATGGTTTCCATTCATCCCACTAGGCGCCATTTCTAAAGAATGGAATAAACTAGATTAGTTTATGAATCAAAATACATAATTCCATACTTTTGAAACATTGAACATAAATTGAACGATTTATGGATATAATCCATAATCATAAAAATAAATGTTTTCTTTGAGGAAGTATATACTCATAAACCCTTAATAATGGTTTGTAAAGAAAATGAGAATTATCCTAAGCATATCCCCCAGGAGTGTTGTAACAAAGAGTGCAGCAAGGCCCTTTGTCGTGCACCAGTTCCCGTTCGAGTCTAGCTCAAAGTGGTGTTTTCAGGTTTTACCCCTAGGTACATTTGTGGCAGAGCTGCCTCTACCTGCTCGTATCCAGACAGGGGTGTATTGCCCAGAAAACTCACAAAATCTCTATAATACCAAAATTCTTGTAAGTTCTTTTATACTAATCCTCAAAGTCTATCTTTGGGTTATGTGATCTAATCCGAGTTTTTCTAAATCTATCTTCCAAGGTTAGTTCTAAACTGCCTCGGATACCAACTGTAATGCCCCGACCCCAGTTACCCAGAGTCGGTGCATTATTTCGTAACATTGGCATGATCACAAAAGATCAAGTCTCGAAAGACCGATTATTTTAGTAGCCTTGGAAATACTAGATACATTCATAAATGTTACATTACATCATAAAGTGAAAAATCACAACAACCTAGTCTCCATAGTCCACACTTCTATCCCCTTCAGACTATCCTTGTAGGTCAGTCATAAAATATTTCTTCACATCCTGGGAAAAATAAAACATTGAAAGGGGTGAGCTCAGATGCTCAGTAAGGATAACAATATAGCGGAAGCTTTCATAAATAAACATAAACATTTAAGTCAATGTATAACTAAAACAAAAGCCGTTTAAACTTGAACTTCAACATAATATAGAAAAAGTAAAATGATATAATGCCATTTACTTATTCACGTGGATATTCTACTGGTCGAATAATCACATGCAATATCAAAAACCACTTTCATAATGATGGAATGCATAATGCCAGACTATCATACCCACGTAGCCAAGGCCTCGTGCCAAGACTACAAATAAGATTTTGTCAAGGCCTCATGCCAAGACACTAGTTTGTCTCATGAGACATGCCGATTCATCGAGGAGCTATAGTGGGCTCCACCCATCACTTATTATGTCCAATGCATTCCTCATATGAATAGGTTTAAACATATCATAAACCATAACATAATCGTATGACATAAAACATGCATCAAGGAAACATAACATTTCCACATTTCAATCACAAGATATCAATACAACACATTGATATAATAAAAACACTTTCAAAACCATTTTCAATACCAAAATAAAATAAAATTAAAACATTGTATTTATTTTTCATTTAAAAATAATAATGGCTTGTAGAGGAAGCTGAAACTCAAATAATGGTCACGACGGTGGGGAAGTTTTTGTCGCCGCATACGTATGACAAAAAAAACATTCCCTTTTGTCGTTTAGTAAAATTATTCGTATAAAAAATCCTTTTAAATAAACATAAAAGTCAAAGGGGGTTATACACCGTATAAAAGAAAGTTGTGTATAAAATAAAATATGTCTCATTGAAAGGAGATTGAGACGAAATCCTTACAAATATCATTTTTTAAATAAAATAGATCTATTATGTGTATTCACAATAAGTACACATAAAAAAATTACAAATACAAGATAGGACATAATAATATCATGACATAATTTGAAAGTAGGAGATTAACCCAAAGAATGGAAATTGGGTTAAGAAGTTCCCTTACCTCGTGTCCGACATGACTCGATTGTTCTTCAACATCCTGAATAATAAACTAGAGTAAATTTATAATTTCTTAAGAAAATTTTTCAAGTTTATTATTCCTTTTATATCACTTATTCCCATGTTATGAACATTATGTAATTATTTATGTTAATAAAGGTCGTTTTGTCGATCTTTGGTACCTGAGTCAAAAATAAACTTCTTATAATTACGAGTTGTTCATGTGGTAAAATATCCATTATATACATAATTATATTCATGATTTAGATATCATATATATCATATATATCCAGTATATACATTCATTCATAATATTACGTAATATTTAGAAGTAAGAAATGAAATGCATCGTTCATGGAGACGGTAAGTCGTACGTACGCATGAACGCTACTTTCATTTCTATTTCGTATTTAATGGAATGAAATCATAATGATATAAAATTGTATTATAATTCCAGTATAATATCATATATAATATCATTTACTCCACCCTTTATACGTCCCACATATGGCATTAACGATTCAAATCACTTTGAGGGGGCGGTAGTCTGCACTTCCTAAAATGAAATTATCGCGTTTACCCGTAATGGAAATCATAATGTATTCCATAAATGAGAAATACCGAAGCATAAGTAAAACATAAACATAATATATATATCATATATGAAAATATTTTAATCAAAATGGCCACTATTAGAGGTGTTAAAAGAATATTGAACAATCATCGTTTCATGAGGCAGTATTTCGCCACCCAGAGAAACAGTATGTTCTATAACCATTAGACGAAGGTGTGTGTAAGTGTAAATAAAATATTTATCATAAAAACATCCTAGTATGTTTAATATACAGGTGTTGTTAAAAAATAAAGGAATAAAAATAGTTTAAGGGTTTGGAGAATCAAAATAAAACAAAATAACATAAGATAAGACGTTACCTAAAAATCGGGTAACTCTTTTTGATTTGAGCCAAAGGCTTCCTTGGGAAGACTTCTGCCCAAAGTGAGGCTTCTAGGAGTAAGAGAGGGAACTTGGGAGATTATTTGGGTAGATTTTGGCTGATCCAAATGTCTTGAAGGTGTGAATAAGTTGGTAGAGTTTGGGGCCTTTATAAGAGGAGAGGAGGGGCACTCTTGGAATGTAATGAAATGTTACATTATTATGAGATTCTTTTCGGATTTTAGAGGTCCCACAATTATATATTTCAAGGATAAGGTGATAAGGGTTCGAAATATACCCATCCAATATGTTTTTGACAAGTTTAAGTCTTAGATTTTACATTATCTTTTAATTTTATTTAAATCGTTAATTAATGAGGTAATCGCTGCATCATCATGGTGTCATAAAAAATATAATTTATTTAATGTCTAAAAATTATAAAAAAATATCATGATTTATGAAATATTTTTATATTTCCAATAAATATTTACAGTCAAAAAATTAACTTATATAACCCCATGTAATAATTGTTTTATTAAAACAACACATGTTTGTGACAATTTTATTTTTACTTTAAATAAAAAGTTATTATTGTCATTTTCTTACCCAAGTGGCCCCATGGGGTCCCCAAGTTGACCAATGGATTTTCTTGGTCTGCCATGCCTCATCCAATAAGGACAGGACAAGTGTAAAGGTATTTTCATATTTATAATATCATTTTTACCTTAAATTTCACTAATTACCTTTAATTGCGATTAATTAAACTTAAAAGTTACTATTCACCAAAAAATTATTTTAATCTCATTGAACCACATTTTAATTCCTAATGAAAACAATGTATTTCGGATTTTTGAAAATCAAATCACAAAAGTGGTAATGTTTCATTTAAACAAAAAATCAGTTTTTTAACTACCACTTAGTTTTTTTTTAGGTGGGTTCTGGTCAAAAGACCAGAACCAAGAAATTTATTCAAAAAAGAACGTCACAAGAGAATTACAGCAGACGAAAAGAGGGAAATTTTCTAGAATCCTTAAAAAAAGCAGGAAAAACTCTGGCGGGAGATCATTCATCCAAGTGATCTCCTGAGAGACACCCATGTTGGCAAGCCCATCTGCGACCATATTAGCCTCCCGAAAGGTGTGTGTGGCAATAAAGTTGAGGTCACTGAGCGTAGCGAGGCAATCCATCCATCTGGGGGTGAGAGTCCATGCCAGATGAATATCACCCTTCCAGATGGCTTGCACAATGGTAGTGGAATCGCTTTCGATCCAGATATTCTTCCAGTTGAAACGCTTTGCATAGGAGACAGCATGAATAGTGGCAAGCATCTCCGCCTCCAACACAGAAGCAATTCCGCAACTTCCATAGAAACATCCGAGGATCCGGTCTTAATGATCTCCAAAAATTCCCCCGCATCCGGCAAGACCAGGATTGCCCTTTGAAGCTTCGTCCACATTAACTTTAATCCAGCCAGGAGAAGGATCCTTCCAGAAAACTTCGATAGTGTATTGAGGTTTTGGGAAATTACCTTTGACACCAATTCGGCGGAGGGTTTAAAAATCTATGACAGAATTGTCACAAAAATACTTTTGGATCGTAGCCGCTTCCCTCATAGCCAGTAGAATCCGCATTTTCCCTGTATTTATATTAAAGGGATTATTGTTGAAAACAGAATCATTTCTACCATACCATAGAATATGCATAAGCTCTGCAACAGCTGTTAGAAAGAGATTCTTTATTTGAGGAGATCTTGGGAGTTCCAACGATCTTTTCAGCTGAGAGAGAATAAAAGTATCTAAAATCCATCTACAATCAAAAAGGTCAAAAATGTAATGCCAAAGGGCCATAGCAGTATCACAGGATAAAAAAAGATGATTGATGTCCTCGCGATGTTGGTTGCATAATCTACATTTGGAGCAAAGGTCAAAGCCGTAAGATTGCAGGCAGATATCAGTTGGAATTTTTTGATGAGCAATTTGCCACATAAGGGTAAGGCGAGAAGGCTTAATCCAAGCTTTGTTGAAGTTAGAAACCCAATGAAAATTTTCATCTTCATTAGAGAATTGATAGCGATGGAACTTTTTAGAGTCTAACAAACCATTATGAGAAGGTTCCCAAACAAGAAGATCCTCATTGGAGGTGAAATAATAATTTTCCACAATCCCCTTGATATGATCCGGAAGTTGAGAATCAAGGGAATTGATCATCTCTCTAATGGAGCAATTAGAAATATTCTGGGCAAAGGTATTAGGCATATCAGAAATGAGACGGTAGCCAGTCCAGTTATCAAACCAAAAGTTTAAAGAATAATTTTTACTAACAATCCATCTAGTAAAAATGATGTCTATTTTAAAAAATTCCAAACATATAAGTTGCATTAATTAATTTTATAATTAATTCTCGTTGTCACAACAAATAGCGTGTTTTAAAGAAACAATATATATCAAAAGATTGACAGTTGTTTATGTCCAATTTCAAAGTTAAATTAATTATAATGAAAAGCATTGGATAAAATGGTAAAAATATATTCTAATTATACTTTAAAATCACTCAATAGTATAGTTTATCCCTATTAATTATTTTGATTAAAAAAGTTGTTTTTATGTATTTTTCACTATTCATAAAAAATTGGAAGTTCTCAGAAAAATACCAAAAATTCAACTTAGGATAATTTCGATATTCCGAATCCAAAAATGAAGTCCATTTTGAAATATAAATTATATATAATTTCAAAAAGTGGTTATTACTATTCATAATGTCTATTTTGATTGGTCGCGGTGTGTTAGAATCTCGAACTTGCGTACAATGCAAGCTATTGCATTATTGAAAGAGAAGCGTATCGTGGAAACTTGGGGTGTTACATATCCCATGCATTTCATGTGGCTCACTTCATTATCCATGTGGTCCACCATGACATTTGAATATTAATTATACTTTAAATTCATTTAATATTTTTTTCTCCATTTTTATTACAAGATACTAGTTTTTGGGATAATGATAATTCCTTATAGCTATTATCATCTACCTATTTTGATGATTATGAGTAAAATAATGATTCTACAGTCAAAAAAACCATATAATCCATGATAATGAATAATTATCAAGAAAAAATCATTATAAAATATTAATTTAGTATATCATCAAGAATAAACACAATCTTATAGGCTTTCCAAAAACAAATTTATTCCCACTGATGACATTATGATACTTTCTTCTGTCACAACATATTTTTTTCAATGTTTGGATCCTCCATGGTTCAAATATATCCTAATTTTTCTAGTGAATAATAAATTCTACATGATGCCCATAAAAAATACATATTTAATGAAAAAAAATCATCTTACTCATTAAAATAATGATAAATTAGAACAACACATTACTCAAATTTTTTCACCTGTCTTGGAAATTTTATTGTAAAACCCATTGGAGGGTGGTTTATATTGTAAGACATAGTCATTAGTGGTCACTTATTCAATGAATAATATTATTTTTTTGGGTGCACTAGTGTTTCACAAGGTTTAGTGAACTTATTTCAATTATTGACCCATATAAGGCTTTGTGTAACACTTATTTTATAACATATATGACAATTGAACTCATCACAAATAATTTCTTTCATTAGAATTTATGATTAAATAAATTTAAAAAAAATTATATTTTGGAAGGAATTAGTTTATGGGTTTTGTCGGATAATTAGAGAATCGTGATACTTGAAAATCTGAATGATTAATTCCAAAATATAGATAATTTTTCTAATGATGTTGCATAAACTACTATTTTATAATGGAAGTTTCTAATCAGGGATTGGATAATATATTGAATAAGTATTAAAATTACTTCAATAATATCACCCAAGATATTTTTATAAATATTACATCATCTAAATGGTCCATGTTTAGGTGTCAAGTGTTTAATTAATCACCCATATCAGAAAAATGTAGTCACCAAGGGATCATATTGAGATATTTTGGGAGTGGGAAAACACTATTTATGAAGGAATGAAATAAATCCATACGGGGATCCTTAATTTTGAAAAATAATATTCTGGTAATTTTCATGAGTTGATCGATATGTCTCAGAACGACATCTTGCTCTGGAATCAAGGTTAACTCCTTGATAATTATTGTCCCTCTACCAAAAGTCAAATCAACCAACCTATATATAAATATTATATCTTAAATAAAACACATATTTTCCCATATATATGAAGGGATAATACCATATCATATTAGTAGGAAATTATAGTTCTTGTATGGTTGGATGGTAGAACATTTTCCATGCTATAAGTTCCAAAAAGCTCAATGATTTTCCTTATTCTACATCTGGCTCTGACTACTCTGCATTATTAATGACTATATATGGATTTTTAGTGATAATTAAGTTACTAAAATTTTAATATTTTACATACATTTCATTACAATCCCTTATAGTTACACGTACACAGGAAAAACTGTTGAAAATGATAGCAGTGCCTAGGAATTGTTTTCCTTCATCATTTAATTTTGAGATGGAGTTATAGGGGTTGAACAAGATGAATTTAACATCTATGAGACATAATAGCCATAAAAATACCCAAAAAAATTTAGGTGTGAGTATAGTGTGTATCTACTTTTATCAATTTTAGGAGGGAGGTAAATCATGTTATATTTTTTCATCTTTTGTTACTACTTGAGTGATAAGATACAGATGTTAAATTAATACTTCATACTAGTAGAGGTCCTATTTACTTGTCATAAGACAATGCCAAAGCATGGATAGAAAGATACCTAGATTTTGTATTGGGGTTTGAGGTTCTATGAGTGAGAAAACCATTTAACTCCTGGAGTCAAGTAACAAAATATATATTTGATCAGATTTTTGAGATAGAGTGTTCTATAACCACATATCCCAGGATTCATAGAGAGTCCTCAACCTCACCATTTTCTTTTTTATAGAGGAATAATATAAGATATAATGGTTGGGTATGCAGACTATAATGACTTTGTTAGTTCTCGTATATCGAATGTATCTTATCCACCTATGGAATCCATGTCAGTTAAATCAATCCATGATCCTATCAAAGGAGTGAAAATTAAATAATCTCCTATAATTATCATCCTAGTTGGATCTATTTCCACATATATAGATTTCATTATCAATTATATTTTTTATTATATGTCTGAACATAGTAAAAATTACAAAGAATCTTTTAAAAATATAATACCAAGGAGGGGGTTATAGAACCATATTAAAGAAGTTAACATTAAAATCTACAATAGAATATTATTAATTGGGAGAAATCATCCACTAGTTTTTTTATGACATGGGTGTATAAATAATTCAATAGTGGGTAATGGATGTAATCATTATTTGAATTTTTTTCACTCAATAAAAAGTTGAAATCTTGGAGACATATTCAATTTCATGTTATACTTATAACCATAAAATGGAATCCATTGAGGGTTTCATGAAAAAATAAATCCACAACATTGCTGATGAATACTGTCATAATCATCAGATGGTAATGCAGAATGAATATCATACGGAATATGTGTCTCTTATATTTCAAATTTATTCCCTAGATACTATCAACTATCAATGAATAATATGGTTTCTAGAATACGAGTTAGGAATTTTTATTTTCATAATGATAATATGCACACATTGTCCAAGGATAAATATTCTAGATGAGTAGAAATTTAGCTAGCCATTAGGGCCACCAATCCCGAAAATATATATATCACTAAATTAAGGTTCTGAATATCAAATTTAGTAGACATTATCTATATCCCATGGATTCTAATGATTTTTAGAGACTCTATGATGGGTTTTTTATTCCATTATATTCATAATAATTTGGATTTTTTTAATTCTTGATCATTTTGAAAAAAAAATGTTATGATTAACAGTTAAAATTTCATATGTTTTCTTGGGAAAAATTTAGTGGGTATCATCATGATTATTTAGGTCCACATTTTGATAAAATTATAATAAAATAGGGTGGTCATGGTTCAATAATTAATTATCTATATGGTTTATCTTTCTAGGTATGTCTTATGGTCTGAAATAGAAAAATAAAATTCATCATTGTAATCAAGAGTTTGCCTATTTGTATAGAATTCCAAACTTGATGTCATGAGGATCATGAACAAGAACATGGTGTAAGGATCCCAAATGGTTCAAGTCATCCATAGAATTATTTAGGAACATATTATATTTTTTATTGGAAAAGGGTTATAGTGAAAAAAGATTTAGTTCCATCACTGTTATATTGTTGAACCCCATAATCATTGTGAGTTTTTATTGGGAAAGATGCCTAACTATTTCAAATGAATCATATGGGGGAATAATAGTAGGAAATAACATCAATTTTTAGTTGGCATCCCTTTATAATTTTTTTTTCTAACATTTTTTTTGTCTCATTAAGTAGCTATTTAAGGGAATATGATGTTTAATAATGAGTTATATGGTATAGGATGACATGATGACATTCAAAGGGATCTATAATAGACTAAAAAACTTCTTTCCTTGATAATGAGTTTGGTTCATGGAGGTGTAACGTCGGGGATATTGATCCCTTTTGAAAAGTTGTATTATGGGTTGTTTGATTCCTATTTCAATGTTTTTGAACCTATGATTACAAATTGGTACCGATATACTAAATGATGACCCCTAAGATTATTAAAATCATTATTTCATTTTTTATTCAATAAGAGAATATGGATATTATATCCACCTCTGGATTAGATGATTTTGGTTGATAGGTTAAAATGGTGGCCTATATACATAATAATAATAAGGAATATATTAATAACTAAATAAAAGTTTCCATTTTATTTAATATTGATCATTAATGATAGCCATTTATTTTTTGGGGGGACCATGTACATAGGGAATGATGTAGTTTATTAAAGTAGAGTATACATGGGGGATTCTAGTACCTAAATAGCTCTGCCTTCCTGATTATCCACTAAATGAAGCTAATATTCATTGGTAATATATATAATATTCATGTTCTTTATTATTAATAAACACTATTTTAGTGCATTTTACACTTTGAACATCATTTCACATTATGATTGTAATATCTTTTTAAAATGCACTTTTATGTGGTACATTTTTTAACATCATTTAAAGTACCCAATGATTCATATGATTGTAAGGAATATAATTATACATATTTTAATTTGATATTTTTGGAAATTTATCTACACTTAAACATGAACATGTTTGATTCATGGATCAATGGAGAATTCATGGAGGATGATGGAGATATTTGGCAATGAAAGGAAGCAATTTTGGAGAATGCAGATTGGACATCATCCCACTGATGAGACTGTGGGGACCAACATACAGTCCCAATTAATCCCAACATTCGTGGGATGCTATAAGAAATGTATAGGAACAAATTACTATTCAGGATCCAATGCTAATTCGGCTTCGATGGTGGTCATTTAGGCGTCCCAATTTAGTGATAAAATTCTGGGCCAGATTCTGCGGCCCAGAAAAACAACCCACTAATCTAATCATATCTCGGAATATAAAAATATAAATGGGCCCCAATTTTACAGGAGGTTATAAGACATCTATAGATACATTTTCTTCTTCTATGTCCCACTCTGATTCGGCCATCTAGAAGTTCTTACAAGCGCGTCTATTCAGTGAAGAAAAGATGGATGCCACCTCAGGTCAAGGGTGGAAAAATCAACTCTCTCTTACTTTCCACCCACCTATAGCCTACAACAATTAATTGAGAAGACTTGGACTGTTGGAGACTCGACCCAATGGCTCAAAAAATTTTATTTAAGGCAGTGGTGTTGGAGGATTTAAGGATATTTGGTGCTTGGTTCAATTGTAATGTTATGCTGTGATTTTATTGTCTCAAATTTGTCTTTCACTTGTAAGTTGTTCAATTCACTTTAGTTTCTTAATAAAAGTTATTCTTCTCCTCTAATTCTATTGTTCTACATCTCACTTTGATACCGTTGCCTCAAGGTTTGAATTTCTTCACACCAAATCTTGTGAAATTATTCACACAACGGTGGAGTGATCATTTTATTTTTGTTGTTTTTTTACTTCTCTATGTCCTCCCTCGTGAGTCAACTTTCCGCTTCCATTGAAACCATAGCATCAATGGAGGGCTAAAAAACTTATGGGTTAATATAAGGGAGTAGAAAGGGGATATATTGGATGTTATTTATCACCCCATAATTGTATAATCACTTCTTAAATTGAGACTTTTATTTGATGATTTTTAAACTTCGTCGTCCTTGTTGAATTTAAGGCCGCACACTTCATGTGCTAATACGAAACTTTACCTTGAAGTGCTCAAAACTTTCATCCTTCAAGTGTATAGGTGATTAGTATTAAAGGGTGTAGGCATTGAACCAGTAAGTGATTATGTTGTTTTATCTTCTTGAATGAACTCATCTCAAATATAAGAAATTGAAATCTTTGAAAAGGAAATACGTCCATTCCACCCCGAGCGATAACCTAGGATAAACTCATTCTTTTAAATTGAATTCACTTAAGTCTATTAGAGTTCTTTTATACCCTTATAAAATAAACACAAGTTGTCCACTTCATATCCAAAAACATTCCATATAATGTACGTGTCTATAGGTTACTTCTTAGGTCTCGGAGGATTCGACAACCCAAGCAAAACTACAAGGACTGTCCTACCTTATTCTCTTGGGTAAATTTGAGCGTGAATCAAATTTTGGCACCGTTTCCAGGGACCCAAGTAAGTCATCTAAATAACCATTCTATTCTCCCCCATTTTAACATTTCTCATAAAAATTATCTTATCTTTTCCATTTCTCATTTTTTTTCTTTTGGCGCATGTCCTCTTACACCTACGATCAATCGAACCGTCTAGTTAGGGTGGATAGACATGGGGTTGGGGAGTCAAGTACACCAAGGGAAATCTTTACATTAGATCCTAATCCCCCTAACACCCCCCAAGTCAAAAATTGAGCCCAT
The DNA here is from genome assembly GCA_963277665.1 of Viscum album. Classification (NCBI taxonomy): domain Eukaryota; kingdom Viridiplantae; phylum Streptophyta; class Magnoliopsida; order Santalales; family Viscaceae; genus Viscum; species Viscum album. Next base: position 2,060,048,143 of record OY728140.1, read on the forward strand.
TTAAATGGAAGTTCTTTAATGAAACCAACTCATAAACCCGGGTGGGAACCAAAATGGAAACCCAAATGAGGCAGCCCCAAACTTGGGGAATGCGGTCGATCAAACCATGAATGACTACCTCACACCTTCTTGGACCAATGCCCCATCATGCATTAGGCACAATTACCTAGGAGATTCCAACTACATATTTAAACCTCATGTCCTAAACCATCTTCCCACATTCCATGGAATGGAGTCTGAGATGCCCTACCTTCACATTAAGGAGTTCAATGACATTTTAGAAACCATGTGTCCCCCACTTCAACTAGAATCAGCTAAGATGAGGCTTTTTTCCTTTTTCATTAAAGGATCGAGCTAAAAATTGGATAAACAATTTGAGACCATCATCCATCAACTCTTGGTACCAACTACAAAGATAATTATACAAAAAATACTTTCCCCTCCACAAAACAATTGCACTTAAAAAGAGTATCCAAAAATTTTTTCAAAAAGAGGGAGAGTCATTCTATGAAACATGGGAGAGGTTCAAAGACACTCTAAAAATGGTTCCACACCATGTTTTTTCTATACCTGAACAAATGAGAATTTTCTATGAAGGGTTGGTTCCATTGAATAAACAATTCATTGACATGATGTGTAATGGAAACTTTAAAAACAAAGCCCCAAATGATGCTTACGAGTATCTAGAAAGCCTTTCTGAACAAAACCAAACATGGGGAACTTCAACTTATTATGAAAAGCCACAAAGAACTACTAGAATTCATACACTTAGAGAATAGGATAGCCTTAGGGCTAAACTCGCAGCACTCTCTAGGAAGGTTGAAGAGATAGACCTTAGGAAAGTCCATTAAATCCAAACTGTTGACCCTGTTTGCACAATTTGTGACTAACATGACCATAAGATAGAAAACTCCCCAACCATTCCATCCATCAAGGGTGTTCTTTTAGGAGTACCCCAGTGGATGTAAATGCCTTGAACTTTTAAAATCTTAAATACCAAAACAACTTCAATCCAAGGTATAACGACCACTCGGGCTTCCGCTGGAAAGATAACCAACAACCTATCCAACCACAGGGACAAAATCCTTACCCCCATCAGAACTACCAAACCCATAATCAGTTCCAAACCCAACCTATCCAATACCAACAGCCACCAGTCCATTTTAAACAAACCATCCCACCTCCAAAATATCCCCCTGGGATAAACCAACCTACTCAAGCACCCACCCAAACTGTTCCACAAATCCTACTAGAACAACTATGCAAACAAATGGAAAGGATGAACTCAGAAGTCTCTTCCCTTAAACAAGAACTTCAAACCATAAAAACTGGAAAGGCACCCATGCCTACTCAGGCGGTTCCATCCTCAACTTCAAGGGGAGAGTCAAGTTGTTCTCAAAAAACTCATGAACAACTAAAGGCTCTGACTATTTTAATAAGTGGGAAATCAATTGAGAAACCTGAACAACTAATTCAGAACCCACCTGAAGATTCAAACTTGGATGAAAATTCAAATGAACCACAAGATCAAACTAAGGAAACTGATAACAATGTGAAAGAAAAAACTCTTCAACAAACAACCTCACAACCTGCACCATTTCCTCAATGCATGAGGGGGAAACCCAAGCCTGAACTAAGTGAAACATTTAGGGAAATATTTTCACAAGTCAAGTTGAACATACCCCTTCTCGATGAAATCCAAACCATACCTTCCTACTCAAAGTACCTTAAGGACTTGTGCACTTTTAAAATAAAATTTTCACATAAAAACTAAGTCATTTTGGCTGCTAATGTGAGTACCACCATTCAAGGGACCATTCCTCCTAAGTTGAAAGACCCGGGTTGCCCTTATATCAATGTTGAACTTGGAGAGAGCAAAGTTGTCAAGGCCTTGTGTGACCTAGGTGCTAGTGTCAATCTCATCCCTTATGCTGTTTACTTTAAGTTAGGACTAGAGTAACTCCAACCCACATCTGTCACACTTCAACTTGCTGATCGTAGCATTAGGGTTCCAAAGGGAATTTTAAAGGATGTTCTCATAAAGGTTGAAAACTTCATCTACCCTGCTGACTTCATTGTCCTTGAAAACCATCCAAACTTAGAAAATAAGGAACAAATCCCAATCATCCATGGTCGTCCATTCCTTGCAACAATAAACTTTGTTATCTGAGTCCGAAATGGGAAAATGACCATCACCTTTGGGAAAATGAGTCTAGACTTGAACATCTATAATGCAAGATCACAAATAGGGGATGACGAGGACATTCATGAAGTAAACATGATAGGAAGCATTGATAATGAATCCATGGAACATCAAGGAATATTTGATGAATGTTTAAGTCAGAATGAGATTTATTTCCTGTGTTCATATGAAGGAAGTTTATCTCCTTGGCTTGAATCATTTTCAAATTGATCTTATGATGAAGTCTTAGGTCCAAAAATCAGTGAAACCTTTCAAGAAACCACTTTCATGGAGACCACTCCAACTTTCTTCCCTAAATCTGATCAAGCCAATATTGTAGCTGAGACTTCTACATGTGGAGAATCAATCCTATCTGAAACTCTAAAAAAAGAAATTGAACTTGATCCAATGTCCCAATCTTCTGCTGAAATTATGAACCAACCTGATCTTAAATTGAAAGAACTTCCCGCTACACTCAAGTATGCTTTCCTAGGGGACAATAAAACACATCCTATTGTCATTTTTTCTTCTCTTGAAGCCAATAATGAGAGGATGATTCTATATGTCCTTAGGAAACATAAGAAAGCCATTGGTTGGACCCTGTTTGATATTCCTAGGATTAGCCCACTTATCGGGACTCATAGGATTGTTCTGGAATCTGATTCAAAGCCATGTCGTCAACCTCAATGGCGACTAAATCCTAATCTCATGGAGGTAGTAAGGAAAGAACTTCTGAAATTGTTAAAAGTTGGTATCATCTATCCCATAGCTGAGAGTGAGTGGGTGATCCCAATTCAAGTGGTTCCAAAAAAGGCTGGAATCACAGTGATAACAAATGAGGATGGAGAGATTCTTCCAACAAGGGTGAGTAGTGGATAGAGGGTCTGCATTGACTATAGGAAGCTAAACTCATTCACCAAGAAGGACCATTTCCCCATACCATTCATTGACCAAGTCCTTGATAGAGTGTCAGGCCATGCCTTCTACTGTTTCTTAGATGGGTACTCGGGGTACAATAAAATTGAGGTCTCCCTAGAGGATCAAGGGAATACTACATTCACATGTCCATTTGGCACCTTTTCCTTAAAACGCATGCCCTTTGGTTTATGCAATTCTCCTGGAACCTTCCAGCAGTGCATGATGGTAATCTTCTCAGACATGGTAGGGGATTTCCTAGAGGTCTTCATGGATGACTTCTCTATGTTTGAAAAAACATTTGAGGGATGTCAGCAGAATGTAGAGAGAGTCTTGTCAAGATGTGAAGAAAATAATCTGGTCTTAATCTAGGAAAAAATCCATTTCATGGTTAAATAGGGACTAGTTATAGGCCATCTGGTCTCAGGTAGGGGGATTGAAGTTGATAAATCCAAGGTTGACATCATTCGTCACCTTCCATCACCCAAAACTATCAAGGAAGTGAGTTATTTATTAGGACATGTTGGTTTCTATAGAAGATTCATCAAGGGATTTAGTTCAATATCCCATCCCCTTTGTGCTCTCCTAGTAAAGGATGCTCCATTTGTTTGGACAGAAAGTTGTGAGGGTTCATTCTCAACCCTCAAATCCTCTCTCACCTATCCTCCCATTATGAAATCTCCAAATTGGAACCTTTCTTTTGAACTTTTGTGTGATGCCAGTGACTTTGCTTTTGGAGCTGTGTTAGGACAACATTGTGGTAAAAATCCTTATGTCATTGCTTATGCAAGTAAATCCTTAAATGATGCCCAAATCAACTGCAACACCACTGAAAAGGAGTTACTTACTATTGTGTTTTCCTTAGAGAAGTTTAGGTCCTACCTCTTAGGATCACCCATCACTATGTTCATTGACCATTCTGCACTAAAATACCTCTTCCAAAAACAAGATGCTAAGGCTAGACTGATTAGATGGTTCCTTCTCTTACAAGAATTTGACCTCACAATCAAGGATAAAAAGGGAGTTGAAAATGTTGTAGCTAATCACCTCTCTAGGATGGAATTAAAAGACAACTCAAATCACCTTTATGTGTCTGATTCATTTCATGATGAACACCTATACTCTGTGAGTGACTTCCCTTAGTATGTTGACATAGCCAATTTCTTAGTTATATGAGTCGTTCCAAAATTCCTAGGGACACAAGCTCGAAGGAAGTTTCTTTCTCATGTCAAACACTATGTGTTTGTTGATCCTTACCTATTCAAGTTCTGTCCTGATCAAATCATTAGGATATGTGTTCTTGAGTCTGAGCAAGAGTCCATCCTTAAATTATGTCATAGTGAGGCATGTGGAGGTCACTTTTCCTCTAAGAAAACATCTTCTAAGATTCTTTAATGTGGTCTCTTCTGGACCACCCTCTCAAGGGAATCCTACACATTTTGTCAAAGCTGACCAAGGTGTCAACAAGTGGGGTCCATCACAAAAAGGAATCAAATGCCACTCACTCCCATCTTAGTGTTTGAAATCTTTGACTGTTGGGGAATTGGTTTCAGGGGTCCCTTCCCAAACTCTAGGGGACATCTTTACATTCTCTTAGCTATTGATTATGTCTCTAAATGGGTTGAGGCAATTCCTAAAAAATCCAATGATCATCAAACTGTAATTAGATTTCTCAAGGAAAACATCTTCTCTAGATTTGGAATTCCTGGGGCTATCATTTGTGATCATGGAACTCATTTTTTCAATCGTCCATTCTCATCACTCATGGAAAAATATGGAATTTCTCACAAAGTTCCCACTGATTACCACCCACAGACCAATGGTCAAGCTGAGTTAGCCAATCGTGAAATCAAACAAATACTTGAGAAAACTGTCAATCCTTCTAGGAAAGATTGGTTCTAGAAACTCTTGGATGCTCTTTGGAAATATCGTACAGCATTCAAAAACATCCTAGGAATGTCACCATATAGGTTGGTTTATGGAAAATCATGCCATTTACCTGTTGAAATTGAGCATAAGGCCTTTTGGGAAATTAAGAAAATGGATTATGACCTCTCATTGGCCAGAACAAAAAGGAAATTAGATCTCATTGAACTAGAGGAATTAAGAATGGAGGCTTATAAAAATTCAAAGATCAATAAAGCTAGAGTTCAAGCCTAACAATCTAAGAATATCAAGGTCAAACATTTTGAACCAGGAAAACTTCTCCTCTTGTATAGTTCAAAACTTCATTTACACCCAGGAAAGTTAAGGTCCAGATGGGCAGGACCTTTCATAGTGCATCATGTGTACCCCCATGGGGCAGTAGAGATTCAGTATTTCAAAAGTGGTTACATTTTCAAGTTCAATGGTCAAAGGTTAAAACCATTCATTGAATCATTCAATAAATAGGAAATAGAGGTTGAGTTAACTGAGCCAACCTATGAACCAGGAAAATTTGATTGATTTAGGGTCCATGTCGGGCTAACGACGTTAAACAAAGTGCTGCATGGGAGGCAACCCATGTTTTTCAATTTTCCTATCATTTTGTTGTTTTAATAAAATTTATATTTTAATTAATCATTTTTATATTTAAAAAAATGGATTTTTGACCTATTATTCTATTATTAGTATGGATGGGTATGAAAGGGGGGCACCATATTCATCTGTGTCACGTGGTGTGATCCCTGAGTAATACCTTATCCAGAAATTTAAAAAGAAGACAATGTATCATCTTTTTATTTTATTTTATATATATACTTATATTTTACTTATATATATATATACTCTTTTGTTTTGTTTGTTTGTTTTTCTTTTTCCACTAGGGAACTCTGCAAGCGACATGGATATCAAAGGACTAAATTGGAGCTGCAAGAACTTCAAACTTCAACCACCAAGTGACTTCATTCCCTGATCCTAATATTTCAATTTCCTTATTCAACTTCAATTTTATTCCTTTACCCCCTTCTAAATGTTCTTTTCTTTAAACACTGGGGACAATGTTATTTTAATTTGGGGGGAGATAAAATAAAAAATGATTTCGTGTAAAAAAATGAATGATTTGAAAAAAAAAATTGTGTAAATGGAACGAAAAATTCCTTTAACATTGAACATGGTAATACACATTGAAAACTTTGAAAATGAATATCAAATAATTTAGCATGACCTGATTCTGATTTTAATCCTTGTATAATTTCATGATCATATATTTTGGAAAGTGTGGTTGTCCAATGTGATATTTCATCGTTTATATTTTCATCCAAATAAAAAAAGATCACAATGCACGTCCTTTGTATAGTGGGGTATTAGTTTGAGTTCATGGGGTCCCCCAAATAAATAGAATAGGTTTGGTGATAATTTTAGTTTTAGTATGAGTATTCAATAAAAAAATAAAAAATAAAAATAAATTTGCATGTAGAGAAATGAAATGACCTAATGTGTGGCTTTCAGCACTTGGGGATCGTGACTCCATAGTTGTCTGGCCCAGAGTTAGTAAATTTATCTCTATTTTTGGTAATTTGAATTTTTTTTTGATTTAGTTAACTTGAGATGATGCCGGAGTATGTGGGATTCACTTGGTTCCATAAGTTCTTTGAGGCTGGGAGTCATCGGTAAAGTCTCGCTATAGGGGTTGACTCTTTTGAGTGCAATTTCAATTACCATGGAAAAATTAAAAAAAACAAATAAACAAATAAACAAAAAAATATATGATACAAAAAAAATTTAATACTCATCTTAATATTGAAATGTGATTCCACCTAGCGCTTCCATCATTTCCCCCTTGAATAAAGATGAACCCCCATGTCTATTGCGATGCACAACACATCCTCATACTAAATCGATATTGGATGAAATATGGTAATGAATTTGAACAAAGGAATGGGCTTGGGATTGGGATCTGCTTGTGAAACTATCTTGTATTAAAATATTTTTATGGGTTTCATGATTGTTTGGTAAAAAAAAATTTGGTGATCATTGTGTATTAAAATGTTTTTGGAAAAGGGAATTCGAATTTCATATTGTTGAGATATATTTTGCTTGGGACTAGAAAAACTCAAGTTGGGGGTGTGATTAGACACTAAATGAGGCTAATATTAATTGGTAATATATATAATATTCATGTTCTTTATTATTCATAAACACCATTTTAGTACATTTTACACATTGAACATCATTTCACATTATGATTGTAATATCTTCTTAAAATGAACTATTATGTGGTACATTTTTTAACATCATTTAAAGTACCCAATTATTCATATGATTGTAAGGAATCTAATTATACATATTTTAATTTTATATTTTTCTAAATTTATCTACACTTAAATATGAACATGTTTGATTCAGGGATCAATGGAGAATTCATGGAGGATGATGGAGATATTTGGCAATGAAAGCAAGCAATTCTGGAGAAGGCAGATTGGACACTAGCCCACTGATGAGACTATGGGGCCCAACATACAGCCCCAATTAATCCCACATTTCTAGAGATGATAGAATATATTTATAGGAACAAATAACCATTCAGGATCCAATGCTAATTCGGCTTCTATGGTGGTCATTTAGGCGGCCCAAGTTAGAGATAAAATTATTGGCCAGATTCTGCGGCCTAGAAAAATAGCCCACTAATCTAATCATATCTCCTTATATACAAATCCAAATAGGCACCAATTTTACAGGTGGTTAGATGAAATCTGGTGCTCCATTGTCTTCCTCTATGGTCCACTCTTATTCGGCCATCAAGTAGGACTTCCAAGTGCATCTGTTTGGTAAAGAAAAGCTTGCTACCACCTCGGGTCAAGGGTGAAAAAATCAAATCTCCCTTACTTTTCACCCAACTATGGCCTACCATAATTAATTGAGAAGACTTGGACTATTGGAGGCTCGACCCAAGGGCTCAAAAATTCTTATTTAAGGCATTGGTGTTGGAGGATTTAAGGATATTTGGTGCTTGGTTCAATTGTAATGTTATGCTACGAATTTGTTGTCTCAAATTTGTCTTTCACTTGTAAGTTGTTCAATTCACTTTAGTTTCTTAATAAAAGTTATTCTTATCCTCTAATTCTATTGTTCTACATCTCACTTTGATACCGTTGCCTCAAGGTGTGAATTTATTCACACCAAATCTTGTGAAATTATTCACACAACGGTGGAGTGATCATTTTATTTTTGTTGTTTTTTTTACTTCTCTATGTCCTCCCTCATGAGTCTACTTTCCGCTTCCATTGAAACCATAGCATCAATGGAGGGCTAAACAACTTATGGGTTGATCCAAGGGAGTAGAAAGGGGCTATATTGGATGTTATTTATCACCCCATTAATGTATAATCACTTCTTAAATTTAGATTTGTATTTGATGATTTTTAAACTCCATCGTCCTTGTTGAATTTAAGGCCACACACTTCATGTGCTAATATGAACCTTTACCTTGAAGTGCTCAAAACTTTCATCCTTCAAGTGTATAGGTGATTAGTATTAAAGGGTGTAGGCATTGAACCAGTAAGTGATTATGTTGTTTTATCTTCTTGAATGAACTCATCTCAAATATAAGAAATTGAAATCTTTGAAAAGGAAATACGTTCAATCCACCCCGAGCGATAACCTAGGATAAACTCATTATTTTAAACTGAATTCACTTAAGTCTCTTAGAGTTATTTTATACCCTTCTAAAATCAACACAAGTTGGCCACTTCATATCCAAAAACATTCCATAGAATGTACATGTCTATAGGTTACTTCTTAGGTCTCTGAGGATTCGACAACCCAAGTTAAACTACAAGGACCGTCCTACCTTATTCTCTTGGGTAAATTTGAGCGTGAATCACTTCCTATAATGAACACATCATCAATGTAAAGGGATATTATATATCATTTCTATAACAAACTGTTTTTTCATTAAGGAAAGACTCATATTTTTTTTAAATGTATGTTCTAATGTTACTCAATAGAGTCATGGAGGTCATGAGGGTGTTCGGGGGTTTTAATATCCAGGAAACTTAGAATTTTGGAAAAATGACTAGGACACATGGTTTGTAATAACCGTTTAGCCCAACCCACGTGGTCACTACTAACCTTTCCTGGAAAAACTAAGTATCATCAGGAGCCACATGGAATATATACAATCATTCGACTCAAGGAACAAATCCATGTGATCCACCTATAGTTTTTATTAATGTATTTTTTCATACTTTTTACATGGTTAGGGAAACTATGTGACTTAACCATGAGGGGTCTCCCTTTGGAAAGTGTCTTGGGAAAGGTTTTTGCATTTATTGGAAAAACCATGTGTCCAAACTATGTGCCACTATATTTAAGGGTGAAATGTCATTTATTTCCATCATTAAACATATAACCCTATTTTACCTTTTCCTATATGTCTCGAGTGGATAAATTTTAACATTCTCTTTTTATATCTCTACCTAAATATAAATCTCATAATTGAGGTAACTTATTTATTTGAATCATAAAGAATGATCCATCAGATACATCATATCTACGGTGGTAAGATCTAATATCCTCTCCCTTCCAATTTTATTTTATCTTCAAATAAGTTTCATTATTTATATAAATGCTATTTTCCCTTATTTTAAGGGATTTGGACAATTTCCTAAATTTCATCCAAGAAACATTTTTTCTTGGGCCTCCATAGGATGAGGAGTTTTAAAAGGCCCTAATATATGTGGTAATGTCATTTTACACAAGTGTTTTAGTTTTTTCATAGCATTTTAATTTTCATGCATGCCAGACTTCTTCGAGAATGACCATTTAATTGAGTTATTCATATTAAATTGGTCGATTAACCTTGAAATACACTCACTAATCCTTTTTTATAATATTATAGGTTATTTACCATTGTTATGGACAACCCTTAGGTGCAGTAGATTAAGTTTCTCATTTGTAAATATATTGAATATATGACCCGATCACCATCTATGAATTCATTCTGGTTCATTAACTATTTTTCCCTCTATTAATTGAGTTTTGAATGAACCCCAAGAACCTCTTCAGTGCTTGGACCAACTTAATAATGGAAATACCTTTATTTTTTTCAATTTGTAATGACACATTCTATGTGTTCATTGAGCCTAATAAATGAATTTCCATATTTATTTGAATTAAATGTACAGATTATATGGAATGGATTTTTCATGATGGGTTTCCTTCCTAAAATGTATTAAGTTAATTGAATGAATTAAAATGTAATGAATTAAAATAACGGAAAGTCTATGTAGATTGTTACATACTTTAATTTATATTTAATATTAATTTTAATTCCATATTGCATCTGGGATTGATGAATGAAATGAATGAGTGGTATGAACTCGTGAATATATTATAAGTATGATTATTCAATGATTTAGGTTTTCGAATGATTTAATGTGTTCTTTTTGGAATGAATGTTACATGCTCCTATTCATAGAGTGTTGAGCAGGATGTCTCACACCACTGACACTATTTGGAGGGTGGTCATGATGCACCATGTCCCTTGTTTCAAGCTTTGTCATGATGAAATGCTCACCATCCAGAGATTCGATCATGAAGAATCTAAATATCTATGGTATTTTGGGAATGTATCATATTTTTCTATATTACAGTCTCATTTAGACTGGTCATGGATGTTGGAGTTATGACCTGGCCCATCTAACACCTAGTATTCCATGTATATGGCCACTTATGTCCACACGTACTTGGTTCATATAGAAGGATGAAATATAGAACTATAATATATATATATATATATTAATGCATTTATATTGACTAATCATACATTATTTCTTTCCTATGAAGAAATATGTAGAGCCGCCATGGGTCCTTTAGAATCTTGAGCGGGTTGGTAATTATTTATATTTTATTGGTTTTTATTCTCTATAATTGCACATTATTTAGATATGATTACTACATGGATTACTTCTAGACACTTATTTTGGTTTAATATTGAGATTTTATCTAACTCCCACATCGGCCACTTATGGTACCATAGTAGATTACTTGTCTGTAGGAACAACTAAGGGAAAGCACCCTGCTACTAGTATTTGATATGCTTAACTATAGTTAGAGAATAGGATAAGAGGACTGAGCATATGAATGATATTATATTGGATATGTCTTTCATATTATTTTTACCATTGATGTATATTCCTATCCCTTTTTAACCTTTTGAATATTTTCATTCCATGCATCTATTTATATGACAATTCATAATGGATTGAGATTATTATATAGTTATTCATTTATTTAATCATCCAATGTTTATTTGTTATGTATGTTTATATCATATGCATTTGTTGTATGTTTATGGTTGTATCAATTGTGAAACTCTAATAAGAGGATATAGTCTCCCCACCTAACCACCTTTACAGCTTCTCCACTATTTGATAGCCTCTAGCATATGGGGAGTCACACTTGAGGCCATATGTCCCATTGGCTCACGTCACAGGTTAAGTGGACCCCAGGTCATGATGATACAAAATAGTATCAGTTGAAATTTTTTAATTTGTCTAAATTTTTTGGATATTATATAGGATACTAGGAGTTAATGGAATTTGGAAATTAAACTATTCTTTGACATAGCTAACCCATGTACTGGGGAAACTAGGATTACAAGGATATGAAATTATAGTTATTGATTATGCTTGATATAGTCCATATGAAATCACTATTGGGTGAAACACTGGTTTTATAATGTTATTGATATTTATGTTATTGAAATGATCAAATCTTTTACCATGTCTAGAATAAATGGTGTTGTTGCTTCAGACCATGCATCGTATTAGGAACAATAGGACTAATAATCTATGAATTTTTTCATAAAACATTTATATTCAGTGCAAATTTTCTTGCTTCATTTTATTAGTTCCTTAATTATATATTGAAATGTGATGAAATATGTTATAGGCTTTGGGAAAAAAATTATACTTAAAAGTGCATGCCTTAACTAAATAGTGTTTCCAATATAGGATAAATCAAAAACCTTAAGTAGTTAATTATTTCATGTTGATCTATATACCATTGGTCACATGGTGTAGAGCGTGTTATTGTGTAGTTTAATTAGATGACATATTTTGATTCATAATAAGTATGTCCCCTTATGAATTTGAAATGTTGATCCGTATAATTCAACCATTTAATGAGATTTAAATATTTTAATGAGTGAAAATTTAAAACAAATATGACTTTTAAGATAAGAATATCCATCTTATCCTTGTGAAAAATAGAACTAAACCCAAATCTGGGCATAGTAGGGGGTAGCTGGTGTGTCTCTCAAATTTTTAATGCCATTATCATATCATCTACCTCCTAGAACATTATTTTAGAGTAGACAAAGAGGCTTGATCATTCTTATAATAAGGCTATGTAACTATCATAGTTTTCTATTGTCAATATTTTCAATTTTTAAGATATCCTCAAAGGCATGAGTTTGTATTTATAGTATCATTCCAGTATGACATCCTCAAATCATACGACATAAAGTCAGTGATTACCTTCAACCTAAGATAGGAGGCCATGATATTTCAGTGATTCCTAAATTAGTTCCACCTATATAACCTCTTCTTGTTCATGATATGGGAACTAAAACACTTTTATTAGAGGTATTTCTAAGTATATTTCATAATATGAATGATGTATTTTCACCTACCCAGAGAATGTAAAAGATGACTCAAGAGTTCCAACTGCAGCAACCTTTGACATTTTAGGGGGATAGAGGCCTAAATGCATCCGATTCATGGATCAAATATATACTATATACATTCAGGAATCAATATATGCCTCTATAATGGAGGGTTAAGATTGCATCTTATATACTATGTAATTACACTAAGTGGTGGGGGATGTTATCACACCATATAGGAAACTGGAATAGCACAAGACACTCAGGCCAAGGTGGAAGTCGAGGTAGAGGTAGTCAGACTCATAATTATCATCACCAGTAGGGTGGGATTACCCAGGGTAGTTAGGCAGTGAATTGGGGGAATGGTACATGCTATTTATATATAGTCCATCTTATTCTAGAGGATCTGAGCACCGGACCTTCTACTATGCATTCAACTATTATAGTAGCTACCACTTTATTGTATTCTTTATTTGACATTTTCGTGTCATACTATTTTATATTTGAGACTATTAGGAAGAGTCTAAGCCTCGAGATTATACACTTTTATGGAATTATAATGATTGGAACTCTATTAGGTATCCAATCAGATGGTGTTCTCAGTTGATGAAAATTTCCCCTTGAGATAGCTTGATACCTATTATTAGGGAATCTATTCATCCATGACATGAGTAATATTGATTTAATCATTAATATGGACTGGTTAGTTCACTATCCATCCCATGTAGATTGATATCATTGAAGGGTTATGTTTACATCACCAGAGGGTGGTAGGAACAAAAATAAGAGATATTTGGATATGAAAGATATGCGATCAGGAACCAATAAACATAGGGTGGGTAATGTGATAGGTTGGATCACTAGTATTTCCTTTGATGACCAACATTTACACAAACTTATTTTTCTTCCTATAGTGGAGCATTTTTGGAGGTCTTTCCTATTTACTTCTCTGGTCTAGCTTTAGTGTGAGAGGTAGAGTTTAACATTTATCTTATCCCAAGATTAGTGCCAGTGACCATTAATCTTATTTCGATGGATCTTATGGAGGTTCTGGATATTAAGAAGATGTTATAGGAGTATTGGATAAAGCCTTAATACAAACCAATATTTCACATTGCAGGTTAACCAGTCCTTTTTCAAAGAAGGAGGACGGTACCCTTAGCCGTCTCATTGATTACTGTTGAATAAACCATCTCATAGTAATGAATAGATATCCATTCCATAGAATATATGACATATTTGATGATATATTAGGAGATATAGTGTTTTCAATGATAGATATGAGGTCGGTTATCATCAGGTCTATTTCAGTTCATCAGACATACCACACACATCTTCCAAGAGTATGTTTGTTCCATATGAGTAGCATGTCATTTCATCTGGTCTCATGAATGAATCTATAACTTTTATTTCTCATATGAATTGGGTTTTCAACCCATATATGTATTAATTCATGTTATTCTTTGATTATGACATCTTAGTGTGTAAATATCTGAACGCAACCATGCCAACCGTCTGGAGATCTTGTTGAATTCATTTACAGAGAATCCTCTCTATGCTAGCATCAGTAAATCAAAAATTTTTGTTGAAAATGTTCACTTCCTGGGTTACAATATCCCAAATTAAAGAGTTTTAGTAGACCTAGATAAAGTTGGAGGTGTAATTTCTAGACCTAATACCATGAAATTATTTGACATCCATATTTTCTTGGGGATAACAATGTATTTCTTAATCCTTATCAAGGATATCTCATGTCTTCAAGAACTACTTTTGGGATTGAATAATATTGTATTGAAGTTAAAATGGTCATTAGAATGTGATGAAACCATTATATAGTTGAGGTTTCATTTGGCTTTAGGGTCGATACTGATTCTTCCAGTGCTAATAAGAAGATATAAAATATACAATGATGCCTCAGTTATTGGTCTTGGATCTATTTTTTTAAAGGACAAGTGAGTTATTGAATTCATCTCTCTTCATTTGAGGCCTCACGAGCATAATTACACAATGCTTGACCTTGAGATAGCTATTGCATTCATGAATTATGATATCTGAAACAATATCTACTCAGAGAGAGTTTTTTGGTATTCAATGATCACAAAACCCTCATGTACATCTTTATATAGAAATTTCTGAATCTTAGGTAGCATTGGTTGGTTGAGTAACTATATATGTTTGATTTTGAGCATTACTTCATGCCTGGTAAAGAAAAATAAGTAATCAATTATCTGATCCATAAGACTTAGTTACATGTAGTTTAGGAGGCCAATAGAGAATAAAATATTATGGAATTATTCTCAAATATATATGTTGAGCTTTAATAGGATAATGGTCATACAATCTTCACAACCAAATTAGGGACCTCTAATCCTATCAAATGAGTAAGAATGAGGAAACTTTCTACTCATGATGGTCTTTTCCTAAGGGAAGTAATCTCATACGATGATATATATTTAGTTTGGATCGTGGGTTTTGGATGATACTTTACTATTCCATGGTATCGTATAGTCCCAATAGTCATCAGAGAGGAGATGATGCAAGAATTGCATGCCCCTTCATGTGATGTTCATCTAGGTGTCACCATCATGGATCGAGATTGATAATGCTAGAATGGACTTGTATGAAATCATGATTACTGGATTCATAACTCAGTGTTCCACATTTAAGTATGTGCATGTATAAAATTTGTGTCATATAGAGATATTACAGATGTTTTCCATTCTTGAGTTTGAATGGGATGATGTTTAGATGGATTTCATGACTGGTTTACCTAGACCACCCAATGGAAATGATATGATGTGGGTTTTCAGTGATCATTTGATGAAGGTTTTACACTTATAACCTATGAGAGAGACATTCATGATAGCCGATCAAGGGAAGTTGTACATTTGGGAGGTTGTACATATTAAAATAGCTTCTAATTATATCATTTCTGACAGATATGCAATATTTTCATCATATTTATGGTATTGTTTGTAGAATTTCATGGGTATGATGGTAATTTTGAGTATGTTCTATCACCCATAGACCCATGGAAAAATAAAATGTATGATTCAGCTGCTAGAGAATATGCTTCATTCATGTGCCCTTTACTTTGGGAGTTCCTAGGAGAAACATATTATCCTTGTTGAGTTAATTTATAATAATTGATTTTAGGATAACCTCTATATGTATCCCAATAGATCCTTACATTATAGGACTCTCTATTAGCCTCTATATTGGATAGAGGTAGGGGAGGTATCTTAGCTTAGATCATGTCTTCTGTGGGAGACTACAGACTAGGTCCAATTGAAAAAAATTGAATGATAGTAGGTCAATCTAAACAATAGTCATTTTCCAAAAAAAAAGTTATCTCTTGATTTTGAGGTCATCTATCAGGTTTTATTTTGAGTCTTGCCCATGTTGGGTCATATATGTATACAGAGGTAGGGTAAGCTCTCACCTTGGTTCATTGGACCCTTTGATGTTGTTAAGTGGATTAGAACAATGGATTTATAGAGAGCCCTTCCTCAGAGATAATGGTATATTCAAGATGTATTTATTGTATCTCAACTTTTACAGTATTATCCAGACCCATCACATGTATTTCTTCATGATGAGGATGAATTGTATTTGAATTCTACCTTTAAGGATTTTTATGATAGAATTGTTTATTGGAGCATGAACATAATCCAAGGAAGGTTATTTCATTTGGTATGGGTGTATGATATCATAGAGTGGTATATGATAAGAACTGATAATGGGAGGTTGATATACAAGATCAGTGGCCACAACACTTTACTAATGATACCTCTTTACCCTTCAAAGGCAAACTAAGGGTTGATTTTCTGTAAATAGGGGAGGTTGGAACAACTCCTATTTTCATAAAGGATCGAATCATTTTATTTGGGTTTAATTTAATTTAAATTGGTCATTAATGTTAACTAATGGCTTAAAAATAGTTACAATGGTTTATGCGGGTTTGTTCGGACCCCAAAACCCTAGGATTTTTGAAAAATTACTGGGTCGTATGGTGTGTAGAAATCATGCCACATAGCCTGCACGGTCACTAGTAACCTTTTGGGGAAATAAGTAGTAGCAATACGATTGAAAATTATGGAAACTATGCACATTAACCATGCAGGGTCTCCCTTTCAATAGTGACTTGATCACGGTTGGTGCATGGTTTGGAAAAACAGTACAACAAACCATAAACCCCTATGTTTAAGTGTGAAACTTAATTTCACCTCATTAAACTTATAACCCTATTTAACTTTATCACATCATTATCTAGTGGATAAATTTCATCCTTCTCCTCCCATAGCTTCCCCTCAAGACAAATATTGGCATTGATGAATCCTCTTTGTCCAAATCCCAAATCAAGATATTTTGGAAGCATCAAATAATCACAGTCAGATCTATAATACTCTCCCTTCATATTTCAGATTATCTTTAGATCTGTTTCCTCATTATTATGAAAGAGATTTGTCCTTATTTTCATGGATTTGGATCATTTCATGAATTTCATGCAACCTACTTCAAATCAAATGTTGGCATCGAATGGGGATCCATCAATGGACTTATGGTTGGTTGCCTTATCATTCCCCCCAAAGAGTATTGGGTTTTTCATATCTTTTCCATTCCTTGACATGCCGAACCTTTCCAAAGATCATCGTTTAATTTATATCATCATAATAAATTGATCTATGCACATTAATATACACATGTTGATCCATGTTTAGTATATTTTATGTTATTAACCTCAGTTCTGGACATCCACTGTGTGTTTCATCTTATGTCTCCCTTTAGTAATTAACAAAATTTATACCTCGATCACCATCTAAGATTTCTTCATAGATCATTAATTTTTTTTCATATATTAGCTGAATTTATAGTGAACCCAAGGAATCCCCTATGTTTATATCCTAGAGTAATAAAGGAATTATCCTTATTGGTAGTTTCCAAATTAACAATGATACCTTCAAAGTGTTCATTGATACATATTATTGAATTTTCTAATTGTAGTGAATTAAATGGATTGATTATATGGAATTTTATGTTCATTATGGTTTATATTCGTTAAATGGATTAAAATAATTTAATTAATTTAAAATAAATAAATTATAGAGGGTGGCAAGGCCACACTGTTTTTTCTATCCCTCAATGTTTTCTTAATATGAATTGTTATGCCTTGTCGTATCTGGGATTGATTAATGAAAAGAATGAGAGGTATTGTATCACGCCTATATTATAAATATGATAATTAATATATATAGGCTATGTAAAGATGTTAAGTGTTCTATTGGGAACTACAGTTACACACTCCCTTACATCGTGTGTTGAGGATGACATCTTACACCATTGACACTATTTGGATTCTCAGAATGACGCACCATGTCCCATGATTCAATTTTTGAGATGATGAAACACTCACCGTATCGATTGTAGAGAATGACATATCTAAATCTATATGGGATTTAGGGAATGTACTATATTACTTGAGCTTATCTGATCATTTAGACTGGGCATGTATGTCTAAGATATGCCTCGGTCTATCCAACACCAAGTATTCCAGGGATATGGATACTTAATTCTACATGTACTTGGTCCATATAGGTGGAATAAATATAGAAATATATTATATATATATTATTACTATATATATATATATATTGTCTGATCAAAAATTCTTTCTGGACAATGCCAAATTAGGTGGGGCCTCCAGGTGTCCTTTTGGAACCTGATATGGTTGGTATTTATTTATTTAGTATTTTAATTTTTTCTATATAATTGCTCACTATTTAGATAAAAGAACTAATTTAATTGCTTATAGACACCATTTTAGGTGTCCTACTATGATTTTATCTCACACCCTACTCAAGACACCTTTGGTAACAAAGAATATTACTTGTCATCATGAATGGATGTGGCCATAAACATTGCTACTGGCCTTTGATATGATTACATGTAGTTGGATCATAGTAGTAGAAGGCGAAGCATATGATCAAGATGATAATGGATTAGTTTTTATTCTCTTTTATACTTTAGTGTAGTCTAATTTTATATAGTTGTCTAATGTCCCACTTTTGAATATCAACATTCCATGAATACATGTATATGACAATGCTAAGTAGTTTTCATTACTATAAAGTTGTTCAGTTATTTATTCTCTCATTCTTTATTTATTTGGAATATGTATATATAATTAGACTATTATATATTAATTATTATATATATTGTGCCACTTTGATAAGAGTGTATTGTCTCCCCATCATACCACCTTTACATCGTCACTGCTTTTCAGAAGCCTCTGGTATATGTGGAGGCACACTTTAGGATATGTGATCCACCAACTCGGGGCACTTGTTAAGTAGAACCTTGGCCTAGACATTACAATTCCCTAATCGTTTACTTATAATAGTAGATAAAAATAGTACAAATAGTATTTTCTAGGTTATTTGGTTGGACATAAAATATCTATACTATTTTATGTCTGACACTAACATTTTCCTATGAAATGAATTTTATTATCATAGTAAGTGGAGTCTGGAAATTTTTTTATGCAGCATTAATCTAGGTTTTAAACTAATAAGTTTTATTATATATTCTATATCAGGTTTAAGGTCATATGATTTTGACTAAAGAAGTCTAAATAATATGATTGAATAGTCATAGACTAATGCGATGATTTCAGGTACAAAAATTATTTCAAGTTTTTTCTGTGTTTATTGTTATAAAACATTGATGAACGTGTAGGAATGGTAATGGGTATGTTAATTTCCTAATGTGAATGAGATATTATTGATTTTATAGACTTATTTTGATAATGGGTATATATTTTTGTTTTAGGAAATATTGTTTTTGGTGTGAATGTGGTGAATGTAAAAATTTGGTAAGGGATTCAGAATTGAGGACACCATTTATTTTATTTCCTAATGAATGATAATCAAAAAATAAGTAACAATGCAGGGTTCATTGTTTAAATGTGAGGATATTAGTCTTGTAAACAACGAATTATTTCATAAAAATATTCAAATAATAGGTTCTGTATTGATACCATTTTTGAAAATAGATATTATAGGTTCATCCACTAAGGATGAGATGCTTACAGTCGAAATGAAAGAATAGAGGCACAAAAAACAGATGTTTTGGGTAATTTATGCAAAATAAAATATATTTGTATCTAGGATTTGATAATTCAAAAAAAATATCGATGAATTTTTTTCCAAACAATCAAATTAAAGGAAATTCAAAATAATTAATATAATCATTATAAACAAGAGCATATAATATCAATATTATCCACATCTTTTCAAAATGATGGAAGATGAATGATAATTTGTTTCTATATAAAGAATGTATTGTCTATATGACTCCAGTTATATTAAATTCTACAAGAATAAATCCACTTTTACTTATCATGTGTTGTACAATGTAATTTCTTAGGATATAGACTCATGAGTGATGATGTTTAAATTCATAAATTGTTGACCTATACCTAGAATTGTAAATTCATATGGAATAGAATCCTATTGATCCTACAAAAAATCACATCTTGAATGGTAATTCCACACACTATGATTGGGGAATTTTTTATTGGAGAAAACATAAATCCAAACCTCGTATAAGGGATCTAGGCATCAATACATATAAAAACAAAAAAAAAATTAATCCACACATAGTTCCTATAAGAAAATAATGATATAGATGTACCTAATATATAGAGAAAATAGCATATGTTATCATTAATCATGTGTTGATTGATTACAGGGTACATAACATGAATGATAAGTTCATTGATCTCTATAATAAAGGCCAATGAGTTTTCCTATAGTTTTTTGATAGGGGTCTGAATGCCACAATATAGCTCATGAAATCATAATTGAATACACGACTTGTTTTTCTGTAGAATAACCACTTATACAAATCACAGATATGGGAGAAATTGGACACTTCCATTACATAGTTTAATCATTAAGGGAATTAATATTGAATTCTCTTACACAAATCATCCTTATATGAAGTAGTGGTAATATTCAAATATCAAGATCTGTAAGGATTTTATTTTTAATGAAAATAAATTTAACTCAACTTAGTAATGAAAAAAGGACTAGATAAATTATTAAGGTTCATTAGTATTCTCTTACACCAAAAAAGGCATGTAGAATTATATATTTCTTCTAATTAACCTATTTTTGAAATTTGGTCATCAATATGTATACCAATGAAATTTTAAAAAATCGACACATAATTCCTATAATAATAACTCTTTATTATAATCATGAAGTTATATAGGAATGGTGGAATATTTTAATGGTAAAATTTTTGGTAATGTATAAGTTAATTATTCTCAGTATCATTATATATAATGAGAGAACATGAATTATTCCATGCATAGATCCTCTTTGAAACCCCATTTTTTAAATATAGCTCATATATTAGGAATGGGGTTTGATTATTGATTTTATAATGTATGTTCATGTTGTGTTATATATAATTATAAATATATTGAGATCTAATGTATTGGGAAATACCATATAGAAATGAGATTTACAAATACATTAATTTCATACTCCATAGTATAATAATGAATTTATTTTAATGTCATAATTATTTAACCGACGTCTGTTACAATTTGAGGTCATGAAATTAGGACCCATGGTCATATGAAATTTATGGTTTTGCATCATAGAATATGAATATTAAATTTAATTTCATACAACTAGGATATTATTAGAATGTTGAACATCATGAATCTGGGATAATATGTTATGTAGATTAATTTAATATAGCAAGGATCTTCATTGTTGACATGATATTATATTTAGTACTTATTAAGAATAATCACTTTCATAGGATGGTCGATATGATAAAAATCCATATTATTTTGGGAATATGCCTCATTGGAATAACCCTAGTGTATTATGAATGGTCCATCCAACTATGGATCTAATTTTAGAGGCATTTTCCATTGTATAATTACTGTAATGAGAGGTAACATGTACTCTTCTTGAATAAATGAATAAATGTGAAATTTTTAATTGAGAGTTCATAAAACATGATTTTGATTGATTTCTATATTATATAGTGTGTACAATTTCCATTCATCAATAAATCCCTATGAATGTCTTAATTTCATGAATTGTTTATATTCATATAACTTGTTGCATATAGATACACTTGAGTTGGTCCAATTGAATTTTGAAATATAAAACTACCTTTATTCTATATGGAAGGGTTTATGTGGCCCCTTGTGTGGTAGTTCAGGTTGTGCAGTGATAAGACCAAAAGTCATGAAAGATATTTTATATAAAAGATTTATAATTTCTATCAACCATAATTTTATTTATATTAGATATATAACTTATTATAATATTTTTCTACTTATTTTTAATTCATAATATTGGTAGGAATATATTTATTGGGCGTTTTATTGTTGATATAGTCATTTCAACTATTAAGAATATATATTTCTTTAATTTTACGACGATATAGTGTGGGAAAACCCAAATTTTATATGTTATAAAACATTAAAAAAAGATAATTTCCTTTTCATTGACCTCTGTGACTTGCATATCCATGGCGTATTTAGATACAGATTTGGTGGTTGTATTGATACACAAAAAATTCTTAAATTTAGCGATGGGATATATCCCCATGATGACTATTCCCCACATATTAGATGGCCAATAATAACTAGTAATATATTATAACGTGAGTGTTTAATAGATGAAATTTGAATTTATTTTACAAGAATTGAATTTTGTGGCATTTTTTAAACCATATTATGTAATTTTTTGATAGAAATATCCATGCCTCTAGATTTGATGGTAGATATTGGTCCCCAATTGATTTGTATTACATGTTCCTCAATAAACCTCTTACATAATGATAATTTTTTATAGTCCCTCAATAAATAAATGGATTATTCTATTAACAAATAATTTATAGAGCACATCCATTGTATTTGGAATAACTTAGAGAATGAAATTTTCTATTCAATGAAACATATTTTCTTTTATATCATGATCATAAAAACAGAACAAACATCTTAAATAATCTATTATAGTGGACATCAATCTAATTGTGGTATCTGTTGATGTATGTATCATATCACTATTCACTTAAGTGCAGTTAATCCCAGCAATATATTCCATATTATATAAGATTAATTAAATATTATCCATGCAATGAAATATGTGAATAATCATTTCATACTGAATTGGTTTATACAGGATTTTATTTGTACACTCTAATATACCAACATTTTTATACACTAATAGTAGGACGTGGGTTAGAGTGAACGCCAATGGGAATTTTTCCATCATTTTTTTTAAATTATAAAATAAAGTAATTAATTACTCCATTTTAGTGGTGTATTCGCTAATGAGTTGACTAATTACAAATTCTTAATTTCTTATAATATGTAGGCATTCTACTAAAAATTGATGACTATTTATGTCTGCCAAAATAATCATCGAAAAATTTAGGATTGAGTAAATACCTAGGTTATTGTTATTTTCTCTATGAAGGAAAGAATGGATTATCATGGCTATATGTGGATTTAGAACTTGGTCAAAATGAATTGTTTGAAATAGGAACATTAGGGGATTGAGTTATTTACTCTACATGATCTTTTCATAATCATGTGAATCACCTATGATAAGTGTTACTTATTAAGATAATCTCCATAATACATATCATTGATTATGTGAAAGATCCTAGGATATGTTTTCCACATCAGTAAAAGGCCACTAGACATGTCACTATCAACATGTGAATGATTTTAGATAGGTATATTTGATCATCTGATTCCTTGATAGAATATCTATGAGAGAAATCCATAGGATTTATAAAATAAAACCAAAAAAAATGTTACCCTTATGTTATTGTAGTTATGATGTTATTCATATTAATGTGTAATTATCTTTGCATAATCCATTTACGGATCATGTGGAGGCCCTCCAAATTGCTAGATTGATCTTCTGATGGGCCCCAAACAGTTCATCAAAATTTTATGATTTCTCCTTGATATGATGATTTGATAATACCAAAGACCTTTGACTGGACATGGGTTCAATATATATTATAATGATAAAGTGATCTTGTGATAACTGTTTATCATGTAATGCAAATATGAAATTTGGGATGACCCACATTTAAATCTTGTGAAAGATGTGTTGTGATTCTCCCTCCACAAACTCAATCATGTATATGTTATTTAAGAATCATGCATTGTGGAATATATTATGGGTGGTGATTCCTATAAATCATCCCCACCACAACATAAAAAATACAAAAAAATGTGGTGAAAATTTGAGGACTTTCATAAGAGTAGAACCACATAATTTCCTGAGTCTTCAATATAGTAATCCCAGGAATTGCTGAATGGATTAAATGGAATTTTTATTAAAATCATGTTATCAACTCATTGAAAATCTAAAAAATATGTTTTATTCCATCTATATCATGTTATGTGGTTTATGTGTGTCGATTTGATCACATGATTCCATACTAGCCTAGTTCCTGATGAACATTAACGAATTTATGTGATGAAGGATGAAAATGATGTAAGCATCATTCTATGATGGATATAATGAATTTCATGTGACTGGGATCTGGAATTTTCATGATCTACACACCCATCATGTATCGACCTCTAGACATGTCTTTCATGTCATGTGAAATCCTCTAAAAATGTCATTCAAATCATGATATGTCCTCCAGAAATTTTATCCTAGTCATGATAATTCCTCCAAAATGTTATAATGATCAGGATATGACCTATAAAAATTTCATAAAGATCACTCAATAACCTATATATGTGTTATATAAATCATGAAACAACCACTATACATTTGTGTCATCTCTTCTTTATGTCCTCTAATCATTATATCGATATCATGAGAAATCCTTAGGATATGACATCCTAGTCACATAAACTCCTCCAAGAATTTCGTTGAGGTCAAACAATGTCCTTCTGTCATGTCAAACAGATCATAAAAAATCAATTTTATGTTTCATATTTGATCAAACTAATCACCTTGTACATGTCATCTTCAGTCATGTGGATTACCCCTGGACAAGTTAGCAATGTAAGGAAGACTACTTAGACATGTCTGGAAGGCAAGATAACATATCAGGTTGTCACTTTAGACATACCATTCATACACACTAATCACATCAGGAAGATATTATTGATATATGGATACATCCCAAGACATTTCATCCTTATCTAGAATGAATATAATATCATGTAACTTTGAACTGTGAACCCTAAATAATGGGTCATTCGATGATAATTCACCCTTCTTATGTGAAGTGGCCATAATTGAAATGGGATGGCAACTAATATACCCTTATGGGTGTTATTGGAATCTCATTCCATCCAATAATTCTCATTCAACCAAGAATGGACCCATATCTATATCTATTAAATAATAAGGATTAGATATCTTCTAATGGGAACCCACTTCGGTGTAGTTACATGATATTCTATTTACTCAAGTTTATAGGAAACACCCCATATGGTTTTATCATTATTTCACATCAATCATTGAATTAATTTACTTATTGATATTTGAGGAAATAGATTGACAGTATAAAGAGGATATATCGGATTGTATTATCAATTCCACATCTTCATTTCAAATATTTTATCATGGCCACATCAGTGCATATGTCCTGAATCCATATTCATTGAGTTTAATTATATTCTCTCCCTTGTTTCTTAAACATATCATAACTCACATGAGATTATGGATTTATAACATTAATATCATTACAACCATAATCCTTTCCAAATCAAGGTGACCTCAATGTGTAACATACATTTGATTACAGGATGAAAATTCCTCCTTACATGGGTATCCATCATGTTCTAGGTGACTAAATATTTCACATACTAATAATCTCTAGGGAAACAGTCATTTTGAGTAATAATTATTTCTCCCCATCGATCAAATTGCTAAAGAAATTCTAAAAAATGAATAATATGATTATTGTTTCAAGTAACATAAATAGAATTCCTTCCTTTCCCCTGATCCCACATATAATTCATTTGTGCCTTAATATATGTCCTTTATACAAGATTTTAATATAAATATTTTTTTCTTTTCATTAAAATATCTGATTATGTAAAAACACTATCTGTGGTTTGATTCCTATTCTCATAAGATACATAGGACGCCTTGTATGGGTTCAATATCATTCTCAATACACCAATTTCAATACAAGATATTAGTAAACTATGGAGTGCCTAGTCATATGGTTTTAGAACAAAATAATCTACCTATTATAAATAAATAATGGTAATTTCTTGGAGAACCTAAAATACATACATACAGTGGCATTAATTGAACACCCTTTTCATATAGAGAGATTCAACACCTGATCATTTTATTAATTTAAAAAATCCCATATCAGAATTTGGGATTTATAGACATATCATCAATATATAATAGAATCAAGAATAATGAAATAATTACCAACAAAATAGTGTAATGATACTAACCTCCAATTACATTGAACAGTGTGAGTTCCTATGTTTCATTGTGCTTGAAACCCCAAATTATCACCTACCTTTGGAATGAAGGTCCAAATTAATTACAAACATGGGAACTATTGGATGTTTAAAGGAAAAATAATAAAAAATTATTTATTGTGAAATATTAATGACCCCCTAAAAATCAACCATAATACCATAATATTCTAACATAATAAAAATGGTGTACCATATATGAATATTTCAAATAATTAAAATGATTGGTTTACCAATGTCAGACATTTTTATTGAGCCTCCTATGCAAAGGAAAATGGTCTAAAATACGAGATATTTTAGAAATAAAATTTAATTGGAGCTCCCAAGAAATAATTCATTTTTTCCTTTCTCTTTTCATGTAGGAAAATTCTCTTTTGTAATAATAGTAACGAATCATGAGTTACACATGAATAGAAAATTTAACTTGTTTCATACTTGATATGATGCATTGATTGGAATCCTTGATCCAAATTTTCATTGTGACTACCTGATTCTATTCTAAAATACATCCCCATTGACCAATATCATTTCCTCATCAAAAAAATGTTCTAGAACCCCTGCTATAATAGCTACCATAGTGGGTCCCAATACAATGTTACGCACCTGAAACATTCATCTTTGGGTGGAAAATGTGCTTTTATGTGAGTACCATAGAAGTATCATGATCTCATCCCTCGAGGATTCACATAGAGGTCTCCATATGCTCTAGCATATGAGCAGGTACCAATCTAAGAAATATGTAATGAAACTAGTGATCTCTATATCCACTACCAATGTCTTCATAATCCTGTCACTAGAGTGAAAAAATCAGCACCTTCTTTACCATAGGATGGTTGATCATGGTTTCAACTATAGTAGCATTATGATTCAGGAGCTACCTGGGAAGGCTCCTATCGTATACAATAACAAGTGTAATCCTACAAGTGTCTCTAAATTTATTAGTGAGGGAAAAGCATGAAATATTTCCACCATATACAGTCATGCATGGGTACCAAGGAGATCACTCAGGGTGTGTAATGATATAGGTAACAGGGAGTATGATCATATCCTTCCTTCTACTAATGAAGACCTCTAGAAAATTTTGGTGGAAACCAATGAGTAGGCTCATATAACTATCATCCTAAATCATGTATTACATCTTATTCTAGTATCAATAATTGTAAAGGAACATATCTCATCCCCCAAACATAAATCCCATTATCATAACCTAATGGATTGAGGAGAATATGAGTTGTATTTTATCCCTTATCCAATCTTAGTAATCTTATAGTATATATTTCAGACTGATAATGTGCAGGATTATATTACTACAAACACTCTACAGATGTTCCACTACAATAGTTTAAAAATAGAAGAGCTTTAATGGTGTATTTTATTACCGGTAAAGATACAGGGATAGGGGCATATTCATTTCCCAATAACTAGAGTATCATGTGGCCATTATCAAAATGAATAGGTGGACACTCAATATAATGTGAACATTTTTTCTCCTTTCAAGGACTATTATATCCATGTTCCAATAAAGGATGATTTATTTGTATTAAATCATATTCTTATTCCAAATTAGACCTAAAAAACTTGTTTAGAACATGCCTTAGGTTAGGCATTCATTCCTAACCAAGAAATTTAGAATCATACTCCAAATTCATAAGATCAGGATCATACACAAACTCCAACTATGTTTCATCAATACAATTTGGATATAACCGTAGGTTAAGATCATATCCTTATAAATGATGCTACATGGAATATTCGAACAGATTATGAGAGTTAGGATCATATCTCGACATCTTATAATGAAATAAAACACCAGCAACATTCTGAGTCTGTAGAGGAGGTTGATCATTACCCTTAACCTATTCCTGTGTTCCAGTGGTTTATTTGAATGAGAAATGCATATTTTAACTAGGTTTATACCCCCAATTAATCCAGGATTGACTAACATAAATCAAAAACCACCCACATGCAATCTCATACCCCCTCAGATGATGTGGAAGATCGTTTTCATACTCTTTTATCTTTATGGATTTAATTTTATATATCCACGAAAACTAATGGTCATCAACATTGTATGGAGTCTATAATGCATCATGATTATATCCATGATCAACTCCAAGGGGAAGGTAAACATATTCCATCCACATTGTATAATGAGCCTCATATCCTTGATCTACTAAATTCTGTTGTCATTGAGGTTATATAAAGAATATTTAGAGCCCCATACGGGATTACCACCTCTTATTATAAAAAATAAAATCATAACTACTTTGATATTACTCCTAACATTATTACAGAAGTTGATCACATGTATTATACACCTTATTTATACCATTGAAAAACACCCCATGGTGATATCTCACATAAAATAGGAAATCCTCCCCTTTCTCAAACACTATAATATAGTGATATCCTTATAACCCAATGGTTAACTATGTATTGTGCCTAATAAACTATTAAGAATGGTTCAAAATGGTCAGTATCTGACATGGAGATGTAAACTATATAGTCTGATAAGGTGGAGGCATATAACCCTGATGAAGGAGCATACATGTATATATAGAGGGAGTTAGTAGAAAACAACCTCCCAAATATATTCTATCCCATTTCCACTTCTACTATAGGGACTTAGATGAGTAGAAGGAGGAGTGAATGTATTACATATGCCAGAATATATTGTCTACTTAGTAATGTTTGAAGGATATACTCCTCACATATCAATGATATGAGGGTCACCTCTAGATCATAAAGACACTATGTTGTTAGCTAGACATGGACACATTATTTTTCCCTTAAGACCCAAATCAGAATAGAATAAAAAATATATATGAAATTTTGGCCTCTACATCAATATAACACTCTGATGTTTAATTTCTAAATACCAATAAAATGAAAATATGAAATTTTTGGGTGATTTTGGATAATTTGTTATCTTAGTAACCACCAATAGATTCTTCATATCCTAAGAGGGAACTCTATAAAATGAAGGCTATAAAAGATCAACACTGAATCATAGGGTTGGGAGAATTTTTTCTCAATTTACATCCTTTGAGTCATCAAATACTTGATAACCATATCATAAATTTCTATGTGTTGGACAAGATCAAACCTATCTTTTAGGTATATGGGTATTTTTATCATCATCATAACCACTAAAGGAAACATTATTTTCCATTATAAGAGGTATATATCCAATGTCGGGTGAAAAAAATCTCTAGATACACCTCATTGAATGTCACGACCATAATTATAGAAATTTTATGTTGATTAATTGGTAAATGAAGATGATAATAACTTATATATAGTTATTATAGTTGTAAGAAATATGTATGAAAAAGCTGAGGCTTCCCAAAACTAAAATTAGGGAAAGAGTTAGAAACTTGCACCACTGAATGAGTAGACCCTCAATAGAACACTATAATGTATAAAGGGAAATTTGTGTCTTCATCTCAATAGCCCCTATAAAATCTAATCTCCCCTAAAATATAAATGACTATAACAATATGATAATGAGATATAGAATGTCATATAACTCAATGAGGATCCACTTAAAAAAATATTCACACGAGGTATTATCTTCAAATAGAATCTCATTTACCTCCTACTACACATCACTTGAAAGATAACCCCATTGAATGTGTAGAATTATATCATTGGTCTTACTCTAGATATAGGAAACTGATATAAAAAAAGGAGTAATTTTAGGATGATCTTGACATTCCTCCATTATGGGGTCAACCACTTCCCCGTCAGGGTGATCAACATTTTATTGAAAGGATTGGGAATCAATGAGATATTATAGTAGGAAAACCTCATCATCCCCCGCTCACTATGTGTAGCTAGAATATGGATTCTATTCAAGATAAAATCAAACACATAGGGTTGGGGGAATTATTTTCTCCGCATTCATCCTAGGAGAAATCAAATCCTCAATGAAATTATCTAAATGTTCCATGTGTTGGAAAAAATAAACCCTAGCTTTTAGGGTATGTTAATTTTTATCATCATCTAGACTAGTAAAGGAATATGTATTTTCCATAATATGAGGGAACTATCAATAGTCAGGTGACCAAAATTTCTAGATACACCTCAGAGAACGTCACAAACATCAATCTAAAAATATTTTGTTGATTAATTTTAAATAATTAGGGGATTAAATTAGAGAAAATTACTATTATGGTATGAAATCTATATGAACAAACTAAGGATTAACATATCTATAATTAGAGAAGGAACCATAACCTTTCAATGCAGAATGATGATCCCCCCCAATACAACACTAAAACATATAAAAGGAAATGTTTGGATACACCTAAAAACCCCTAGATAATCTGATCTCCCCTCCAAATATAAACAACTATATCAACATGAGAAACAAATATTGAATCTCAGATAAATCATTAAGAAACCACAAAGGGAAATATTCCTATTGGGTATCATCTTCATACATAATCTCGTGTCCCTTCTAATATACATAAAGTGAGGGATTGACCTCATAAATGCGTTGAATTAAAACATTAGGATAACACTCGATCCAGGAAAGTAATTTACATAAATGAGGAAGTTTAATAAGATCATGAGTTTCCTCCATTATGGGGGCAACATGTCTCCCATCAGGGTGATAAACTTTTTTTATAATAGATTGGAAATCAGTGAGATATGAAAGTGGGGAAATGTTATCAACCCTCTCTCACTCTATGTAGGTAGATGGTTTTAAATATTGGGATACCTCTATAAATATTTAACATTATCAAATTATAGGTTGATCGAATGGAAAACATGAAGGATAGGCAGTCCACAGTGCATCCTAAAAAGAATTTTATTTCATGAATGGATGGATGAAAAATGACCACAACACAATTACTAAAATATCATATTCTCATAATTTTATAGAAACATAAATCTAATAAAACATATCATGAAAATCCTATCTAGATATGGCCTAATCATGGCCCTGTAACACCTGTATGATGAGAAAAATCTTCATTTATTTTACAGTATCTAGTAAGGTTAAACATTGTTTAGTACAATAATCTTTAAATGTGATCTTTAATGGTAAGGTAAGAACTTATTATTCAATTAATTTATCAATTAATCTCTATGAAGAGAACTAAAATGATCATAAATCTCAAAAATTGGAAACAATAAGGAAAATATAGACTCTATAACTTCATCTCCAGATGGAAAGGGATATATATTCACTTAGTATTCTACTCTTATAAGATAAATTTATTCAGTATTTTGATAATAAATTATTATATGATATATAAACAACATTAAAAAAATTTATTATTTAGTATTATTCAATGAATTCATCGAAATATAAAAATATATAAAAGTTTTCATTCACAAAACTCAGGAAAAATCTCACCCCATGAACATGGAGTAGGGAAGACGGCCATGTATAGTTGAAACAACTGTTGTTTCCCTCAATCTAGAAAAAAATAAATTTCTAATAACCATGAAAGGATTTGAATTTCCCAAAACATCTCATTGAGAAATAATGTTAACAAAATCACCCTCCGTCTGATGAAAATAGAAATTAGGGTTTCCTTATTTTTTATAAATACTTGAACATTGTATATTCCATAGGAAAACAATAAGGTCCTAGATATTTCATTATTTCCTTGTAAAATTATCACCTTAAGTTATAGTATCATTGTAAGCCCAATGAGGTCAACCCCACTAACCACCCTTACTATTTTCCTTTCTATAGGATACTGGGATGTACTATCTGATACTACATTGTCATCAAAGGCGACCACAAGATCATGGTTGATTCCTAAGAAGTAATACTAGGAAAGGCATTGAAATAAGTGACATGTGTGATAGTTTCCCACCTATTTGAAGAGGATAAAGAGAATTAATATCTAGATAAGTTTGAAAAGAAATTGATAACTGGATGAATTAGATAGTAGTTGGCTGAGATCACATGAACTTTTATGCACAACATCATAAACTAGTTATAGTCCCATATCTTAGAGGGGATACTGATGAATACACCACCTGGATTTAGGATAATTCATAAAAAATAGAAATATACATAAGATAATGAGACATATAATACCTCTACAAAAACTCCTACTCTTCAAAATTTAATTCCTTATGTATTAAGAGAATGGGAAATGCCCCACTAAATGAAACACAAATTGGATAAAGAGATATTTTTGGGATTTATTAGCATTTTTCACTAAGAAGATACCTTCTTTGATGATGAATACAACCTTTAGTATGAGTTCCCTATACTCGATTGAGGTTTCAAGGCATGAGGATGAGTGTTCATAGTACAAAGGTGATGATGTTGGTACGAATGAACAAAATATTTAAGTCACACCACCAATTAAGGAATATACTCAATCAAGACATGACCACATTGTTGTGACACATCAAACATATTATGTTTTGAATTTTTATTTATAGTATTGCTTAGATACAAGGATATATCTCAAGAAGTATTGGCTGATTAAATAGTGTATTTCTAATAAATATTACTCAAAGAGGGGGTAGTTTTGAGAATAGTTTTAGAAATAAAATGACATAATTTAAGATTTTAATAGATGATAAATAAATGTTTTGTCTTAATAATTATGAGAAAATTAGTCCATTTCCAGTTCATTACACGTCTTGTTTAGTTAATTGTTTTAAAAATTACACATGGTTTAATGGAATCCTTTGGTTGAGGGAAATCAAGATCTCAATTCCCATCATTCCCTTTAAAACAATGCACAAAGAACCAACCATTAATACAAAAATTGTGTTTTATATGTTTGGATACCAAAAAAAGAACATGGGTTATGAAATCATACTATATTATTTCTTATATGTTATAGATATAGGTTGATTAATTTTTACAATTTGAACAACCCAATATTCCCACATAAATCTCAACTCAATCATATTGAAATGAAAAGTGTTACACATAAGTGTACCAATGAAATGAATTAAAAGGGGGAGAAAGTTATGATAACACATAAATTAAATGTTTTTAAAAAAATTACAACAAAAGATATGATGAAAATCTGTCAAAACTCCCATAACAAGATGTGTATATCTATTGAAAGGATCGTCCAACTTTTATCTAGATATCAAAAGAAGGATGAGGCTATGGTAGAAAATCACCTTCATCCATGATCTCCCAATGAAGATATGGGAATTCAAAGCTTCTTGAATGATGATAGGACGCCATTGGGTCTCTAAAATATAAGATGATTTCTCCATGTTCAAACATCAAAATGGGGTTCCCAAGTTCCATTCTAAGGGAAAAGTAGAAGGTGGTGTTGGGAACACCGATTCCTTGAAACCCCTTGGCCCATGGTTCTCACAATCCATAAAGTATTATATCAAATTATAGAAAACTGAAGTTTTTTAACCATCTGTCTTATATCTCCTCCAACATTTTGGCATCATATAGAGGTTTAATGTTTAAGATATAGACAAAATACAAAACAAAAATTTTGAATTTGTGCAGATTTAATTTCTTTAATAGATCTATTTAGTTGGCCACCTTAATGGATGAATTAGGATTGGGTGTCATCCGAAGTGTTGTATTCCAATGAATTTTCAAGAAGGTCAACTATTTTGTACCAATTTGATTAACATATTTGATGATTTTTTGAGTCCTATTTTGTTTTTAAAACTTATTCATTTTGTACCATTTTTCTTCAACATGATTTTGGGCCCTCCAAATCACATACAAATACGACGTAATCATGAAAAAAAAGTAAAATTACCATTTTAAAAGTGATTAATAGAAAATAATTTAATATAAATGAAGTGATTTTTTTTATAATTATAATTTGTGATATAAAATTATTTTAGAAAAGTGATGTAAGGGTTAATGTGAATTGTGAATCCCTACATGATCACACCCCCACGTTTAAAAATTTTCACTCTTGGAAAAATTCAAATTTACAAATATTATGGATGGAGATATTCTGCAATTCATGATGATTTAACATTAAAAGAATTTTTAATTTGTGACAGAAATTTTATCAAAGAAAAAATCAATCCAAGAAATTATTTTTAGTGATCATGGAAAAAGATTTCTCATAAATTTTATTAGAATGTAATTCAAGGAATTGAATGATCCCAATTTTATAAAATAATTCAAATGTAAAAAATTTCCCTAACTCTCCAATTTTGTTTGAAAACCATTTAATTCTATTCTTTCCACTTTCTATAGAGTGAATATATTTCATTAAAAAAAATTCTTCTAACGTGATTTTTTCCTCAAATATTTCTCTACATCCTTTTCAATAAAACTTCCTGACCAATTCACTTAATAATTTCTAGAATTCAAACCATAAAATCCTGAATTTGATATCCCCATATGTTTTAAATTACATCACTCCACAAAATATTTAATTTTATTTATTTAATTATTTATGGTGTACAATAGTCATCTAATAGGTACACACACATAGGTCAATCTAGTATAGTAATTAAATAGGTTAGATGAAGAAAGAACGTAAGTTAAAATCAATTTTGAAGGTAGAGAAATATTAAGCTAAAATATATTTACCTTCTATTAAGTAATAAATATTCACATTTCATGGTTGTGTGAAGAGATGTGTGGATCTATTAAGTGATGTATTTTTCCTATAGAATAGTCACATAATGGGTATTATTATTCTCAAAGGATTCACAATGACACCATCATTTATATCATTGAAAAAATAATACTTAACTAGAAAGAGACTCACCTTAATGTTAAAGTAATTTCCAAATACACATTTTATTTGTGATTTTTTTGTAAAAAATAACCTGAAATAGAGAAATACCTCTTACATTTTCAATAATTTTCACGATTAAGTGTGAAAAAATAAAAATTCTTAAACAGTAGGTAGTGGGAAAATGATGGGGGGGTAACCATACTATTAAATAAGAAAAAAAGATAAAAAGAACAAAGATGATGAAAAATCATAACTAAAATAAGAATACCCCCCCCCCAACACCTATATAATGCATTGTACTCACTATAATAAAATAGAATATGGGAAGTAAGGATAAAACCTAGTTGGTGTTATTTTAATGATGCTTTTTGAAGGTGGAGTTCCTCTATCAGGGACTCCAAAATGGATTTGTTAATGTTCTTCAACTACTAAACATTGACATTGAATGTTAGTTTTGTTTCTTTATTTTGAACCTGAACAAAAACAAATAGATAAAAATTAGTAATAGTGTATGGGATAAACTATCTGGAAAAATTATTACAAGGATGAAACTTCATCCTTGGATTGAAAATGGGGACTTTATATGTAATGTGGAATTGATGATGAAGGAAATGATGGTCATGTTTATCCATGGATCACTCTTTATTGATCCATGAGTTCTCATAATAATATTTATAAATTTTCTCCATCTTTTGAATCCATAACATATGCTGATCACTTACACCATAAAAATTATAATTTCAATGTTTAATGGCCTAGTAGGCCTAGTACTTTATCTCAAAAGATAGATAACATATCATTACATAAATAATATGATATGGTTACATTCCAATGTGTATTTTTAAGGCATTATGATAACCCCATAATAGATCATCAAGTTTAAGACTCCAATCATTTCAATTGGTTTGAAACATTTTTTCAAGAATTTGTTTTACCTCTCTATTTTATACCATAACCTGACCATTAGTTTATGGGTGATAAGTTGTATACACATGATGCCTAAACCCATACTGATGGAAAATTGATTGCATTATTTTGTTCCAGATAGGGTAACCCTTGTCACTAAAGAGGAACCTATGTAAAATAATCCTATATAATTTTTTTTAAAAAAATTACATAATTTTTCCTGAAATATATGTCCTTAGTGATCATGACTCTACCCATTCTGGCCTGTAATCTATTTCTATAAGAATGTACATGTTGAAAAGTAATTTAGAAATGGTCCCATATAGTCAATATGCCAATCATCGAAAATTTCATGAAAGAGAAAGGGTTGTTGTGGAATTTCATTTATTTTAGAGACACTCCCCATTCTATGAAACTAGAGACACTATTTATAGAAATCATGGGAATCCTGGAATAATGTTAGCTAAAAGAATCCTAAATCATGGTCCTTTGGTACAGTCTTCTATAGACTAAAGTGGACCCCACAAGATAGAGCGTGGATGAACCTAAGGGAAGAAAAGAAACTCTCTTTCAGGAAAAAAAATTCTTAAGTAAATGATCACAACATATTTTTCGAAGGTAGGGGTCATCCCAAATATACCAAAGAAAATATTGTTTTTAGACCCACATCTTTGTTTCTATTAGAATAAAAAAGAATGAAACATGATAACAAATAATTTACAATTTTAGATTACTATGGGATAACATCTTGCACATGGTATAATGTTTCATCAGAAATCATGCCATTTAGTGTAATATATGGGTATGATCAAATTTCTAGGTATGAAAGAATCCTATTGATATAGTCATCCATCACATTATATGCTCCTTTTTATCTATAATTACTAGATTAAATTTCTAAAGTAAGAAAATTTAGTGAATTAGACATGGGTTGGATTTATATTTATTAAGAAGATACCTAAGCGATGAATCGAATGTGGACATAATGATTTTTTACAAGAAAGGTATGATGTAAATTTATCTAAGGAAAACACAATTGAAAGGAATTATTTTTTATCGTGGTTTTTTGTTTTCTTGGGTAATGTCAAGAGTACGTGAAGCATAGGCAATGACACGTGGAGCTTGATTAACCAATTGTGATAATACATCCCCAACTACATAGTTAAAGGAATAAAACTTGATCTAAAATGGTAAATACCACCGAGGTAGTTGGATTAATATGGGTTATGTGAGACACAAATTCTATTTATTAAAATAATTGTCAAATTATTTATCAAAAATAAATTCTTCTTTTTTAGAGAAATTAGGGGAGGGGAGTGAAATATTGTAAAATTCACAAATGAAACGATGGTAAAATCCGGTATTATCTAAGAAAGGATTAATGTGTAACACATTTTTGGAGAATAGTAGTGAATAAATGACATCCTAAATTTATTTTTATACATGGATATTATTCCCAAAAATTACATGTCTAAGTATTATACCTATTCAAACCATGAAATGACATTTCTCATAATTTAATTCAAGATTCTTTTTAATACACCGATGTAGAACATAGCCAAGACTAGTCAAAAACTGATCAAAAGTTGATCCATAAATAGTTAAATCAACAATGAATACTTCCATGAAATTCACTAGGAAATCAAAAAAACTAACCATGAATTACTAGAAACTACTTTGAGCATTTCACATATCAAATGGAATTATAATATAAGAAAATGTGCCATAGGGGTAAGTGAATTTTTACTTTTATGGATCCCCTATAAAAATATAGATATAAAAGTATCCAGAATACCCATCAACGAAAAAATAGTAGAACATATCTGCTAGAATCTCTAGCATCTGGTCAATAAATGATAATGGGAAATGGTATTTCATAGTGTGTTGGATTATTCATCAATAGTTCATAGAGACACACTAACTATTCTATATAGAGGTTGGAACCTATTCATTGTCATCATTTTTAATTGATATAAGACCAGTTCTTTTAGGAAGTACCTACACCGGAATGAATCATTGGCTATCAGATAAATGGAAAATTAATGTAGCAGCCAATAAATTTTTTACCACCTTATTAAAAAAATATATGAGGTTTGGGTTCATTTAACATTGTTTCTACCTCACTGCTTCAAACTGATCATTTAAAAAATACATGATGTGTGAAAATTGAAGAAATAATACTTGGAATTTCAGTAAGTATCCATATGAATTCCTATTTATAATACATTAAAATTTGAAGAAGTAAAAATTCATGCCCTGGTGGGTGTGAACTAGAAATTATGATACGCAACTTGTTTACATTCAATAAATATGAATATTTAAAAATTTTGGCTGAGTTTCAAATTCCAATTTAGGTGAAATTTGGATAAATTGGAGTGAATTTGATGGTTTGAGGTCACTGATCTTGTCTTACTACTCAATGGTAACATCCTTAGATGTGAAATATACTTTTATAAGCTTATAACTACCATCTATGGTCATGGGATCCTCCGTTTTTAAGAAATAATCAATTAACAAACATGCATGACATTTTTCTAAATCACTAAAACATTATATGCATGATTTATTTCCTATAATACCTATCAATGATGAAAACATAAATAATTGATTAGTGTAAAAAAATTATATTTTTTAGGGGAATGAATTGAATCAATAAAATTAACTGGATGTGATGAATATTATTTTTGATTGGTGGTTCATGGAATCAGTGATGATGAAGTGGAAAATGTCACCAGCAAAACTCCATAGATAATTTACCATTGTGTACATTAATTATATTTTTGTGGTTTTCATGAAAGGCCTCCCAAATATAATTGGGGTACATCCATCCATACTATCATATTCTATTTTAATCACATAGAAATTTGTAGGGAAAATTAATTCTTTCAACCTTATATGAACATCCTCTAATGCACCAATGGGGTGTGCAGTACTTTAGTTTTCCAAGTGAATGACTATTCTCGAGGGAATTACCTCCCCAAATTTCTATGAAAAGAAATTAGAGTGAGTAATCACACTTATTGAATCACCCTAGTTAATCATATAATTGGAAAAGGATAACTGACCTATGGTGAATGGAATCAATAATTTTTTGGGATTTTTCTATTTTGTGGGTTTCGATGTATCTATTAATGATGATAATTTTCACCCAAGATCACATTTTTATCACCCCAAGTCCACTTTAAGTGTGTAAAAATATCTATTGGAATATTTTTTAATCATGTAATTTTCTTTATGGTATCAATCAACGGGATGTTAACTATCACTTTTTTGAAAGTTTCCATGATTTTTTATCAAGTTTATTTTCTTTTTTTCATGGTTATGTGGATTTTTGGGGAAATGGAAGTGGAATGGTTTCCTAGTTGATTCATCAATATACATAGTCTTCCCTTTAGTGGTATTTTTCATTGGATGTAGTTTTTCCATTCTTATCCCATTATCAATGGTGGGCATGGTGGTTTCTTTAGGAGGAGGTGACTCTAATGTAGGGGTTATTTGGAATTTAAGTTGCATTCCACTTGTAAGGGTTATGGGACAGACCTTTACCTTATACCTTGGGTTGACTTGTTTTTGAGAATGTAGTTTACCTGACCCATGACGTTGGATTTCCCCCACCAAGTTGGAAAATGTGTCTAATTGGTGTTTTAGGTCATGTTTAGAAGTTTTTTGGTTTTTTTGAATTGGTGGTTATTTTTAGCCATTTGTTTCATAATTTAATCTATACTAAACTTGAGATTTATAGGGGTTTTTGTAAATTTCATTGTAGTGGTTGAATATTTTTTGGGGGTAATTCTGGATGTATAATCTAGCTCGGTTGGTTACATGGTTTTTGAGGATGGTTTGAATATCCCCTTTCTTATAGTATTGGTTGTATTTCCAACTAAAATTAGATGGATAGTAGGGATACTTCCTAAAGGGTTGGTTAAAGGGGTGACATGGAAAAATTTCCCAACTACTATTAGATGTATCAATCAGTTGTTCTCATTGGTCCTAATAATAGGTGTTAGTGAAACAAAATACCACAATGGATGAGAGAATAAGATTTTAATTTCCCTTGGTTAAGATTAAGTTATTAAATGAGTTTACTTAAATCTTAAAAATTCTTTTTCACCTTTTCATGAATTCATTACATTACACATCATGGATGTATCAAATGAGTACAATGGACCTTTAACCAAATTGTTGAGATTTCTTTTCCATGTTCTTAATCAGGGCCCTTAAAATGATCAGGGTTTTATCCACTAGTGCCAAACCTACATTAACATCAATCATATTTTGATAATTATGAATTAAAACATTATAGAAATACATTATTAAAATGTGATCACTTATTTGGGGGTGTGGGAAATTTGAAAAAATCTTTTTAAATATTTCATATTATTCAGGAAGTGTTTCCCCTTAGGATTGTCTTATCCAAAAAAAATCCTTATTATTGTAGTTTGAGAGGCTGAGAAATACTTTTCTAGAAAAGGTGTTTCATGTCCACCCAACCTCTAATTGTAAAATGAACATAATATTTCCAATCATTTTTAGTGTATTTGAATAAATAGTTAATGTCCAAATATTCACTAGTTCTTTATCCATATTAGTAGGTTTTAATGTTGAACACACAGTGTGAAATTATTTTAAATGTTTATGTGGATCTTATCCTTTGAGTCAATGGAATCTTGGTAATTAGTGAATAAAATAATATTTTAGTTCAGAATTTGATTCTTCACCTTGTATTTGAATGTATGAATGATAAATATCTACATAATGAAAGGTTATTTATTTTAATGTCAATTTATTTTCAGACATATTATGCTAGTTTATTTCAATTTTAAAGATGCTTCCATAAGAAGAAGATGGGTCGAGAAGAGTTTCAATGTTTTGGCTGTCATCCTTCAAAGGGTTCTCCAAAGTGTCTTAGTGTCCCTATCATAGGATCCTCTCTGGTTTGGGTTTGAAAGGTGTAAAATATACTGGAGTAGAATTTTTCAGGCCTACACAAAAATATTTTTAGTAATCAACATAAAAATGAATTTATAAAACATATGAACAAATAATTTCAAAATACAACCGCATGGTCATGACATGTCAAATAGATTTGTTTAAATATTGATTTACTGTATTGGTAATAACCTAGGTCATATCTGAATGAGAATTGGTTTTTTAAAGTGTGAATTTTTAATAAATTTCACTAAAAGGGGGGGTAGTTTGAATATGGTTTTAAAAATAAAATTACTTAATTAAAGAGTTTAGTAGCTGATAAATAAATTTGGTGTTTTATGATTTATGAGAGAATGTGGTCATTTAAATTTCACTAAACATCTTTTTTAGTTCATTTTCTTGAAAAATACACATGGTTTAATGGAAGCCTTTTGTTGACGGTAATGAAGATCTCAATTTCCCACATTCCCTTTAAAACGATGCATAAAGAACCAACCCCTAATACAATGATCATGTTTTCAAGGTATGGATATTAAGGAAATAGAAAGGGCTACGAAATCATACTAAAATATTAATTATGTGTAAGATAAATAGGATGCTTTTGTTTTCTTGTTGGAATAACCCAATATTCTCACTTCAATCTATATTCAATCATTAGTGAAAAGTGTTACACATAAGTGTAGAAAAGAAATGAATTATAAAGAGGATAAATGTACGATAACTATTAAAAGAGATTTTACATATAAAAATAACCCCAACCCATAAGTGTAAAATGTATGAAACTCACTTAACAATATGTGTAGCTCTCTAGAAATGATCATCCACTATTTAGCTCACCATCGAGAGGAGAATGAGGCTCGGGTGGAACTTCACCATCATCCTTGATCCTCCTATGTGGATAGGGACCTCTAAAATATATTGGATGAGTAGAGGTCTCCTTTGGGTCTCAAAAATGGTAGTGATGTGCTATTGGTCTAAAAATATTATTGGGGTACCCAAGGTGCCATTTTTCAGGCAAAGTGGAAGGTGGTTTTGTGAACAAAGATTTCTTAAAACCACTTTCACATGGTTTTCAGAATCCATATACCCTTATATCACTTCGGGGAAAACTAAAATGTTTTTAAATCAACTATTTAATATATCCAGTAGAAATTGGTAATCATTTTGATTTAAATAGATCAATATATGGTTAAAATATAGGACACAACTTTTAACTTTAGTCAAATTTGGTTTCTTAGACAGATCGGTTAGGCTGGCCCTCATAATGGACGAATTGGGATTCGGTGTCTTATTAATAGTTGTAATATAATGAATTTTGGATCACATTATCAAATTTTAGCCCAATTTTATTCAAATTTCATATGATTTGTCCATTTTAGTCCTCTGGGGTTTCTGGAATCTTGCTCACTTTGTCCTAGCATTCTTCAACCTCATCTTGGGCCCCCCAAATCACCTCAAAATACAATGTAATCATCCAAACAAGTGAAATTGTACTTTTTAATAGAGATGAAAAATAATTTAATCAAACATGAAGTTCAATTTTTTATTAAATTTTCAATTTATGATACCAAATCAATTATACACAATGATGTAATGGTGAAAATGAATAGTGAATCTCTATATGATCAAGAATCATGGTCGAATGGTTTAATAATCCAAATAGAAACATGGATATACATCAAATCCATAAAATTATTTTTCAAACCCAATAGTTATAATAGTATGAGTAGAGGGGGTGAGAAAATCTAGTAATCCCAAACAAAGAGGTAGGCCCATATAATAAATACACCTATAAAAGATAGTCAATTGACCTATGTTCATGAACCAGGTCCATCTACCTCTAACACCTTCTCTTATAAACTACTTAAAAAGGAGATACCCCACCTTTATAATCATAGACCTCAGGTGTTGAAATATTAAATTATAAAACTATCGGTAGTTGTCCCAACCAATCTCTCAGACCTAGATGATCTCCATCATTCAAAACAAATTAGAGAGACACTCTTTGAATCCCTCTAGAACCCATAGAATTTTGAAATAGAAGCCATAAAATATAAATATAACTATGTAAATATTTCATAAGAAAAATTTGAAACCACCATATTGTTTGGAGAGAAGGACCATGAAGAAGTCATCTAGGGACATATCATAAACCTCTATATTTCACGCAATCTTTATAAAGTCAACAACCTAAGATATCTAGTTGAAATTTGTTCTAAGTTCAACATTATCCCTATCTAAACCCTCCAATGTTTGGGATACAGTGAGGGGTATTTTTCTTTAATGATTCAATCCATTAAACTATACAATTAGAGTGAGGAATGACCTCTTGAAAATATTATTCTCAAGCCATAGTTTGGGGATCTCACATATAATTCTGAGTTTATGGTTATATAGTAAGACACCACATATAATTTCCTTCTTGTAAGACCTTGGATCCATAGTCATATGTTTGTACCTTCAGTATTTCATCAATTCATGAAATTTCCCATCAACATGATGGTCGACACACTATATAATAAGAACACCCACTTTGAGTCTCCAAAAGATATGTACACTGAGTACGTTATCTATAAGGGGGTTGAAAAAGAATGTGGATGTTGATATGCTCATTTTTTCTACAAATTGATTGGTAACCACCACTATGAGTCTGTGGAGAATGCTCCACAGTGATTATGTGCTACCTATAATCATGATCTAGGTTGAGGATTCAATCCCAATATGTTATTATGAACCAAAAAATTCATTATCGAATGTCCATGTGATAAAAATCATTTCAACTAAAGTGGATTTGTCAATGTGATGTTTGACTAGTTCCCTATCATGATTTGATAATTCCCATATTCTATAAGAAAAAATTAAAAATTCCCCTAATCCATTCTATGCAATTGAGAAAGTATATATCTCCCCTTCCACTAGTAGCAGAATAATGGAATAAAATCAACCCCATAATATCTCCTCAATGACTCTGGTAGTTTAGGATGTCAATGACACTTCTCATGGAATCTATTATCTCATCAATGATAAAGATTAACCTTAATTATTCACCACATCTTTAGATAACCCCATGGATACAT
The DNA here is from genome assembly GCA_963277665.1 of Viscum album. Taxonomy (NCBI): domain Eukaryota; kingdom Viridiplantae; phylum Streptophyta; class Magnoliopsida; order Santalales; family Viscaceae; genus Viscum; species Viscum album. Next base: position 2,060,091,929 of record OY728140.1, read on the forward strand.
AAAAATTATAAGAAGGGGATGACCTTAGGAATCCCCTCCCACAATTGAGAACGGTGTCTCAAAAAAAATCAAAGAGAATTGAAATTTGAATTTTGGAATAGAATGAGACTCATGATCTACATTCATTAGTGATTATATATCACTCAAGGTGTAGAAGAAGTATATTTCCTTTCAAAAGTAGTACCTACATGTTATTTCTTGGAGTTATTTAGATATTCCTTGGATGAACACAAATGTGGATACCCATGCTTATGGAATTCCCAATAACCATCAAGGATTCAAGTAGTAAGATAAGATAATGTTCCAATCCCATAAAATTAAATTAGATTTGAAATATGAAAAATGATCAAATAAAACATTGTTTGATAGGTGATCTACCAAAAATGGAATTCCAAAATAATCCCTTTTAGGAAAAAGAATGATAAGATATTGGTTTCAATTGATTTATGTTACCATAATTGACACTTCTAGAAGGATGATTTCCCATTACCGGTCACAGTACATTTGATTAATTATACTAATGTATTTAAAATCTATCTTTTATGGATTGGGTTTCATAGTATAATCAAATAAAGTTTACACATGTTTATGAAGAAGCCACTGACTTAAAATCACCCATGGGTTTCACTTTATACTAGGTAATAAGCTATAGATTAAATAAAAATGAATCTATTTACCAAATATCCAAGAATCGTTTCATTAATCATGTTTTTGGGATGAATTTCAGAATGTTACTGTGGTGACTTATTGATTAAATATGGATAGTTATGTGATCACCTCACGGATCATAAAATAATATTTTTAAAATTGTATAGGTATTGTTTTTTTATGAATCCATTAAAATTGTATTTAACAGTAAATTCAAGGAAATTACTTTTCTTTGTGTTATACCTCTATGACATCACGGTTGATCCACAAAATACATGATCTATTATATAATTTTCTCACCATTATAGGAACCTCAGTTGTGTACATCATGTTAATGCCATCTTGTCTAGAAAAACATTCCACTTCACAATGTTATTGACTTTGTATGCCTGATACCATTAGGATGAAGACTACCAAGAATCTTTCTTGAATATCATGTAGTACATATGGTATCCCCAAGCCTTGATAGAACTAGTAGAATGCAACCCACTTATCATATATATAAAATCCACATAATAATCTCTTATTTTCCTCCTCACATATAATAATTTAATGAGGTATCAAAACAAACAATAATTTATCAATAAAATGATGGTATATACTATGCCTCAATAATCAAATATTAAAATATAATTTTCTCATAGTCATCTCCATACTTAACAATATGAGGAATTACAGGTACTATAATTAATTATACCTAGTATCTCATATTTTACAGCTCAATTATTTTCATTTCCTCCCTATGTTAACTAGGAATTTTGCATAATGTGACGTAATCCTATAATAGTATGACATCCAATTCATTTCACATAAGTCAGTTAAAGTGAAGTCCCTTGTTAATTTCTTTATGGAATATCCTACCATAGAAAGTATTCTATAGGACACTAAATATCTAAACGATGAATTTTTCTATATTGAAGAGACTATCTAAATTTTTCTGATGTATTTAGATAGTGCCTATCAATGTATTATTGGTAAGATAATGGGAAAATCTAAGATCTAAAAGGTTAGTATAGGGATCATAATTATTCCCCAAGAAAAATAAAATTTTCAATACTCTTTCTCATGGTCTGAAGGATTCACTAATAATGATTCATAATATCAATCCCAAATTACTAACATGGAGCTATCCGTGAAAATAAATATAGTCAAGATGAATAAAAAATCGGACTTGGAGTTAATAATATATCAAAAAATGGTTATAATACAAGTATTAAGGTTGATGTATCACCCGTCATAAGTTATTTTAGTGGACTTATGGTTGAATTCTCTTTTGAACTAATATAGAAACAATTTATTTTATAAAAAAATTATCATGCCGACACAACAGCTAATACAACCACTTTCCTCTCAGATACCAATCAAAAAAAGTGGGTTGTAACATCACAAACTAAAGGATGGTAAAACAAGTCATCATATCTGGCATGGAAGAAGTCAATCATGTAAGAGATTCTGTATATCATGATAAAACTAAAACCACACTTAAATGGATGAATCACATAATAGATTCCCTAAAAACATGTCCCTCCATTATATTGGTTCAAAAGGAAATATATTTGGTATAGAGAAGTGAACATTACACACTTGGATTGGCCAAATAAACACAAATCACTCTATGAATAAGGATTTTATGGAATTCTCTTCAAATGAATTGTAGAGGGGAAAACTATCACTGCCATGGAGGAAGTAGATGAAGGAACCCATGGAACTAATAAATCCAGATTGAGACAGACCAACCAAATTAGTATTCTTTCTTACTACTAAAAATTATATGTATGAATTCAACGAATTCACCAGAAAATTTCTTACATTCAATAATAATTCTATCTTTATCCATGTACCCTAAGAGTTTTGACATATAGAAACGTATTCCATTCCATTTTATGTTCAGTGAATGGACATTGTTGGGCCCTATACCCCGGCTATAGATAACAATTTATGTATATTTTTACTATTACTAACTTCTATTAAAATGGCGTAAGGATAAAATACTAAGGTAAATTAAGATCAAAAATAACATCAACTTCAAAAAATATTATATTATATATAAATCTGGTGACCCTCACATGATTTTGATAGAAAATGACACCAATATTTTTTTTAATATTTGAAGATACTTTTCTATGAGTACAACATCAATTCTAACCATTTATGAAACAACCATGTATCAAAATATGGATCTATTGATTCCATAAAAAATAATCTTTGAAATATTCTCTATAAAGTGGTATATAAAGATAATAATTCTTGGTTGGATAATATCATTCTTGGTCTATGGTCCTACATTACCACCACATGAACATCCCAAAAAGTAAACATGTATTCTTTAGATTATGGGACAACGGTGGTGTTTCTGATCAATGTACGATTACCCTCACATTGAATTGATATATGGGTACAAATCTTAGATGATGGAAATTCATTGATGTAATTTGATGAGTTTATGTGGATTGATGATAAAAAATATAAACACTTCATAATCTCAATGTTCATCAGAATCAGATTATGATAAACTATAATAAAAAATGAGCCTCGCTATGAATTTCAGTATGGAGAACTGGTATTTGTTTTCATATCCCTGATGATTCTATAAATGAAACCTCAAACACTAGAACTAATGTCAGAAGGGACTTACATCATACATGTGGTATATTTCAAAGGAGCTTACTCATAGGTTATAAGTGAAGGGGAAAATGTTACCACCCCCACTAATGTGAGGCCTCTCAATATGTATTTTTAGTAGATTCATCAGAAATTTCGTGTCCTAGATGTTGAATATTGAACTACATAGTATCTTACATCCATACCACAAGATGTTAAACTGAATGGAAGATTCCCTACACAAATATATTAAACTACACATAGGATGTCAGTTCATGATTGACTCACTCCACTTGAACGAGATCTCTGAAATTTAAAAAATGATGTAACCATATCCTTTTGTGTGAGAAAGAAACTCCAAACTGATTTTACCATTAATTAACTATTCATGGTGTGATTACGATTTCAATAGTACAAATAGTGACACCCATATCACTAATCATAGGTACAACTGCAATATACATGTAAAATTTATTCTACCCTATCTTTAATTGGTTCAAACATTCGTAGTTAATTTTCTATTCAAGAAACATGTGTGTCTTGATTAAAGTTTCTATAGTATATGTAGTGAAGCCCATATCACAAATCATGTGTCACGTCTTAATATAAATTGAAACAATATGCACACTTCCTGTATATGGGTCAAACATGTGTAGTGAAGTTTCCATTATAGAGCTATGTGTGGATTGATTCTTGCTAACATGGGATACATATTGACACACTTATCCCAAATCCTGGGTCCATCTTCAAAATATATAAAAATTCTTCTCACCCAACATATAAGACAAACCATTCATGGGGACATTATATTGAATAACTATGTGTGGAATAATTCTCATTCCCATTAGATACATACTGATGCCTAGATCCAAAATCCTAGTTCCACTAACAATATGATAAAAAATACCTCTCTTAAAATTAAAACTGATGTAGTTGAGGGAATTTTCTATGTGATAAGTATGTGCTTCTTTATTTTTATTGTAACATCCTTTGTTTTGAATCAAATGACGATGTGATGGAATTTAATTTTATCTATTAGTTGGGCATGCGGTTTTTAAAACCAAGCATCATAATTATTTTATTTATAATTGTTGACACTTTGATGTGTTCTTCATTTAATGAAAATAAAAAATAAATTAAATGGGGGGGAATAAATTAATAAATGTGAGGTGTTGAAAATAATAATAAATATATAACTATTATTAAAATAAAGTTTATTGATATTATTATTAATATTTTTTTTGTTAATAATATTAATATTATTATTTGGTTATTTGTATTTTCAAAATCCCTAATGGGGGGTTCTACCTACCTTCTTACATGATCCCCTTCTAGGACAAACCCTCTAAGGTGTGACACACCCCACCCTAACTAAATCCATATAGTGTAACGCCCTACCCTCCTCATGACACCCCTTGTATGAGACTCTTGATGTGTGCGAGCTCCCTCCATGTCTGATCCTCCCTATGGTGTGCAAGACCCCCTAGTTAGAACCCATATAGCATGTTCTCACCCCTCTCTGGCTCCCTCTGATCTCTAGATTGAACATAATTCTTGTGGTTTCTCCTTTGGATCTCCATGTTATGGTCTTCTACACCTTATCCTCTCTATTTCTAGACATGTTTTGGTCACCCCATAACCCTGGTATATTTGGATAAAACCCCAGGTCTAGGGTTTGACTTATTCTTGTGTTTCTTCCTTCGATAGGGTGTGAAAATGTCCTCCTAGTTTGTGTTCACATGTATTCTGACAACCGACACCAATGGAGAAGAGGTCCGGGTTGTTTTTGGTCATATTAGCCTTCAAAAGTGAGGTTATATTATAGTTTCTTGACTTCACACCATCTAATTTAGGGTCCTAAATTTGTTTAGGGTTCCTGGTAATTTATTTGAGGTGTGTTAGTCATTTTCCCATTAATTTTGAGTCCTTTAATGATTTTTGATGCCTAGCTTTTTCTTTAGGATGTTTTGATCATATTTTGAGGTCTGCGCACACAGGTATCGAGGTATGTATGTAATATACATATATATATATATATATATTCTCCATGCACGTATTCACTAATGGAGCATGGAATACATGCACTCAATAGAGGGATATATATATATATATATATATAAATGATGGTGTGTGTGTGTGTGGAGAAGTTATGAGTGGTCGCTGATAAATCATTCAAGTGATGAATGTTAAATTGATTCTGATTTTTATGTAGGATCCCATTTCTTTTCCTCTTTAATTTAAATAATGCAGTAATTAAATTTTTAATGCACTTTTATTATATTTTCATTAATGATGTAATGTATTTATATTAAATTCCTATTAATTTTGAATTGAATATAACTCTTGATAGAGGTGTTAAATGTGATAAATTATTTCTTGATAAGAAATTTAATTGTTTTATAATAAAACTCCTTGAATGGTGGTGTGTTTCCTTCAAACTAAAAATTTAAAAAGTTGACTTTTGGTTCTTTCTTTTTTTCTGATTTTGTGTTGCTTGTGATTTGATGTTGTGGATGAAAAAATACATGTTTAGGACCTCACCCTATTTTAATATCTGAATTAATTTCCTTTTTAGATAATTTAACCCATGTCCCTAGTGTAATTATATTACCCAAGACACTCCAGGGGTGTTTGGACTTATTAGGCTCGAAGTTCCCCATGAACAAATTTGTGCAGATACCATGCTTTAATGAATAACATGTATTTGGTTACGATAAAATGGGTTTTTATGTGATGAAATAAATGATATAGTGTCATCCATTTGATGGAATGACCTTGATACCTGAACCCTTGAACCCATTTTCCAACATTAGGAGAATTGGGTGAGATGCCCTTTAGTAGGATACTCATACAAAATGACATGTCTTGAATGAATTTCATTGTCATGATTAATTATTTCCTTGTTATCATTTATTAAATACTTTATTTTTTTTCAACATGTCTGTTGTAAGCTTATATTATGGTAAAAATGTTTGGGGTGTTCACCGTGCCTCTCAGCCACCCCTTTGAGTGATCCATCCAAAATGTCCAATTTTTTCTTTATATAAATAGTGGAAAATTTACTTGGGTTCTACGTGGCACCTCAGTAATGTCTTAAATTGACTAATGAGAAGGGGAATATGAATTGGGTACCTCTTAATAATTCCTAATACTGAACATAATATTTTATCCCTTGTGTGGTGCCTCCTCCCTATAGAATACTTGTGGTTTATTTGAATTAAATAAGCCTTACATGCAAAATTACTCGTTTCAAGTTAAATGAGTACATTTTCTATTAATGAAATCCTTATTCATTTCTTGATGGTCCTTACATAAAGATTTTTATATGGTTTGGATGTATTTTGACACTAGGTATAGCTTGAAAGCTAGAGATGATGAAATTTCATTGAGGAAATATTATCCAGAGGGACGTCGATGCCACATGCCTTGTTTATATTTCCATGATTATACAAGTTTCTTTATTTCTTGTGCCCTTCTGAGTTTATTAAACCATATGAAATGATGTGTTAACATAACTAGAATGTGAAATTGAGTTAAATTTGTTGTCAATAAATTTTTTAAGTCTTATTCCATGTAGCTTAAGCATCAAACCTTTCCTGCTCTATGATTTCGGTCTCTCGTGTTGATTTAAATGAAATCATGTAAGGGGGAGAATGTAGGTCTCGTATTAAGAACCCATAAATGGACTATCTGTACTCGATAACTCCCAACATGACATGATGGGGAAGTGATGTTATAGGCCCTCCAAGAAATGGCTCCCCGAGATTTTTATTATACCATTAGGTGATACCAATTCCCTAATGGGGAACTAAGCATGGTTCCATTGGAAATATTTGGACCCCATGCTTCAGAAGATATTTGGTCCCTTATGCAAGATTATAGAGGTAGACTCATCATTACCATAACATGGGAAATACTTGGACCTTCGAATGGATGACCTTGGATGGGCTCAGGAGTATTGAATATATTAAATTGGTGTACTGTTGTGATACATAAGTTATGGACACATACTCCACCTCAGGATTAGATTGAATTCCATTGATTGGTTTCTTTGGTTAATTGTATGTGATATAATTGTTTCTTATATTTATATTAGATCATGCACTAGTGAATTTTCTCTCTTTCATGTAATCAAAATAATGTGATGACATAGGAATTAGACCCCAAGCCTGAGCACAAACTTGGGGGGTCTACCTTTTTTAGTTTCATGTTACATTTTTGCACCGGTACACATATTATGCTACATAGGTGCCTCATTTCTAATCACTAGATTAGTCCAAAGAAGGTGGTATGGGGTGGGATTCCATTTAGGAACACATACTATGTTACTATTATTTAATTTATCATCTTTCTACATTAATTATATATAGAATTATTATAAATTTATAAGGCATTGTCTAGATTGGGTTTGAAACTGGTGGTGTCTGCCTTCTAAGATTTATATCTCACACTCTACTCAGTTAGCCAATGCACTAGGGTACCCTTGTAGACGTTTCATCTTCATAGGACAATAGACCATGACTGATTGATTGTGATGTGCTATCTGTACCTGGATGTTAAAAGCAAAGGAGTATGTTGGAGCTTTGGATGCTCGTGGAGATCAACCTGGGGAATTTGGTGTATTTTATTTATTTTTTAATGTGTTGTAAATATTTTTGTGTTTTTAACTGCTTTCAGTTGTGTATCATCACCATGAAAAGCATTAATCAATTATACAATCTGGTATTGACCACTTTTATATAATAGTTAATTGTTTCTTTCTGATGCTTTGTCAGTTATTTATTACTGTTTCTACTACTGTATATTATTGTTATGATTCCACTAACTATTATAAAATATTAATCATTATACAAACTCTACAATATGAGGTTATAGTCTCCCCATAGACAAACCCTTTTCCCTCACTACTAGTCAGTAGCCTCTACTGAAATGGGAGATTCCCTTGAGGACATGTGACCCACTGATCTGACCACTGCCTTAGTGGTGAGATGAACCAGGATGTTACAAATATGAATATAGGATACATAGTGATGAATATATTATGCATTTTAGGCAGTTTGAATATTTATTATCTCTAAAATCCATGACTCTCCATGAGATTTAGTTCTATTTCGAGTCATCAACTCTCAATAAATTGCCAAAATCCCATATAATACTTATCTTGTTCTATCACACAGCTCATTAAACATCCTATTGTTCAATTGTTCCTCATGTTTAACATGATACCTATGAGATTAGGTAACCAATAATGCTTTTTAATGGGGTGATCAATACATATTATAGATAGTGAATTATTTCCTAGTAACATGAAATTAATTTTCAGGAAATCATACTAGTTTTATGATGTTAATCATTATGAAAATTTCATTGTCATGTGATGTTAAACTATATGAAAAGAGGTCTTCATGAAAAATAGACTGTCCTAAAATGGATTTGTATTAAAGAATCACATTATTTACATCCACTTTGAAATGTGGGCAATAAACATTTTCATAGCCTTTATGGTTATTAAATACTTCATTAAAATTATATTCTTCATTAACCAACATGAAATCATCAATATCTGAGTCTATGCCAACTGATTATTCAATTTGATATCATTCTCTTGGAACCCCATGGACCATGGGCTCCACTATTCCAAGTCTCCCTATAGAAAAATGGTAATAGGGATTTCTTAATCCCTATATAAACCACTATAATTTTCTAGAAAATAAGGAAATGAAATGGATCTTGAGACAAGAGGGTGTTTTGTTTCCAAAGGAAAGTCCCCATAAATCTAAGAGTTATTATGATAATTTTATGGAATGTTGTCTTTCTCCATTTTCCAGGGATGATGTTTACTCATGTAGTTCAAACTCCTGTTAACTTATATATTCTCCTATCATGATTTACACTTTCCATAGCCTAACTGTTAATGTGGATTATGAAACGCTTGATGTTAATAATATTTTAATCACACTCATTGTAAAAGAAATATATTTACATTATAATCATATTCCATTTAATTTAAGTTTAAGAATATTCTATTAATACCTAACTACTCTAATATTTAAAATATTTGTTCACATACCATATTTTCCACCATAAAAACATCATGCCTCCCTTCCCATGATAAAATTTATAAAAACATTGAAAGAATATTTTACATGAATTTAATGGTAGCTTTGTAACAGATATTGAAAATCTGGAAATAAACTCGCTATTATTTTACAGTGAATGAAAAAAACACTAATATCTTCTCCATAGGGGATGTTTGTGTTCCTAAAGTGACCCTTATAGGATTCATCAGTGAATAATACAATACATAAGATCTTATTCCTAGGGGGTTCTGGTCCTAGACTAGAGGTCACCCTTTATACAAGATCTATTTCACTAATGGTATAGTGTGAGTCCCAATAATTAAAAAATAACCATCATTTATATATGCATCTAAATACATGGATCATTTCATCTTTTTTCTTCCATCCAAGAGGGATCAATAATGGAAGATTATTTTAATAATTCATAATATATGTTCTAGTGGTTGGATAGTAAAATACATTATATTTATATAAAAACTACTTTTAGATTGATTCATATCACCATAGGATATGTAGTGACACTTGAGTCCCTAATAATGGGTCTAGATATTGTGTAACAATAATATTCCCCTTTTAAGAACATGAGTCTAATCCTTATAGGGATCATACCCCATTAGAACTTCGTGTTCATTGATTCCAATTATAATACGATATGTAGTGACCCCTAGATCTTGAATCTTGGATAAGGACACTATAAATGGAATATTCCCCTCCCTGTATATTTTTTAAACCAATGATGGGAAATTTACCATTTAATAACTACATGACGCTTGATTATAATTCACTTGAGATTGTTAGTGAGGCATGTATATCATTTTTGTTCTTATCTATGAAACATTCCCTATATGATAATTATGTCCTTATATAATAATTTATTACATGAGTGGCATGTGCATAGGAGAAATAATGCCTCCCTTCCCTGTACTTGACCATGGTCTATATTGAAAACATTATTTTAACTAGTTATGTGTGGTGAGATTCCTACATTCATAGTATATGTATTGAATCCTAGGTTTCTAATCCATGTTCTAGTCATGATTCAAAAAACCCATCTTCTCTTGCATATGGGATTGAACATAATAGGATATTTTCTAATAATAACTATGCATAAATTTATTTTCAAACTATGAGGTATGTAGTAATACTTGGATCCTCTATTTTATGGAAGGACACAAATTCATACCAATCCAAACAATATTCTTCAATGAGAACCATGTTTGTGTGGCGATTCCTAATTATATCGAAATGTGAGTACCCCCCCACATATTACATGCCATGCAGTCTAACATAGTTTAATTAGCTATATTGTGGTATATTGTTTCTCATAGTTATCATGGATCATTTGATCTTAGAAAAATTTTCATCTCATTCTAACCAGCATGATAAAGTGGCATTCAAAACAAAGATACGAAATGATGTCATAATCACATGATGTTAAAATTCAGGACAACATCCTAGTCACATGTCATTAAACTACATGAAAACTTCCTTTTAACGTTGAATTAAACATAATGTCTATATTTTATCACATTGAATATATCATTCCCTCTGATGGTTGGGAATCCAATAATAACATGTTCTATCCCTTCACAATGAAATGTGTTAAATACATGCTGGAGTATCCTTTATGGTTCTTGAACCCTTCCTGGATAATAATATCCCAATGAACAAACATCATATAATCAATTTCTATATTAATACAAATATATTTATTGAGATGATATTCTACACTTAGAACCCCATGGATAATGGGCTTTACTGCTCCTAATTCACCCCTCTAGAAAACCAATAACATGGACTGGTTAATCAAATGGATGGTAAGGACCCAATATTAAATAAATAGATATTATATCATTTAAGATGAATTCTTATTACATTATACAAATAATCAAATTAGGGTTGTAAAATCACACTACCTTTAAAAACATGTAAACAAAAAAACTGGTTCATAAGAGTTATAAATCATCTCCTACTTATTTTCTCATAACTAGAATACTTCTCAAACACATCACATATAATAACTATCATCATAGCCTTTGGAAATGAATCAGAAGAAACTTTGAGCTTAGATACTTAGTAATGGTATACAAGGTAAATACCTAAACATAACATTTTTATAATGGTATGTGAATAAGAAAATAACATATGAATACCATACCTTGTATACCAATGATCAAAATATTGATTCATGGAATAAATATTTATAGTTCATAAAAGATGAATCATATTAAAATCAATGAGAATTATCCATGAGAGAATATCATTGATATTAGACATGGAGTTGTGGCATACACAGAAGCATAGAAAATAACTTCCATGTAGTTTCGGCTAGTTTTCAAGGCTATCATAGTGGAATGGGTTCACTCCCTAAATTATCATAGTATTCAAGGTTCCCTCCCAATAATATTATAGTAGATAAAGTACCTTAATTAATTTAGGTCACTACCCCATTTAATTCTTCTATATCTAGTGATATATCAATATTTACCGAATGGATTAGAGGGACATACAGGTACCACCCATCACATATTGTAAATTATATATATACGTGTGCCACAATATCAAAAAACATCAATCATATTAGAAACCATAAAAATTATATATATATAAAATTCATCATATCAAATCCAATTAATATATATTTGTCTCATATATATTTCAACATAACATATCCCATGGAAAAGAAATAGGTTTCATAATTATATATCATTGTAAATCTAAATCATCCAAAGAATGAATAAAGATGATATCATTGGAGAAAATCTCCAATAAATCTTATGTTACATTAAAAGATATCCTCTTGGATAGAAAATTATTTTAAAAAATCAATAGAAACATTTATTGGGGAAAATAACATTTCCATTGTGAAAAAAAATATTTTAAAACGTAATATATTTTCAGAATAATTTTCTTTGAAAATAACATTGGAACTTATAAAGGATTATTTAAATTTCATTTAAAACATTTTTTGAGTAAAATATACATTTAAATTTGAAAAAAACCTTTCAAAATATAAAAAATTTAAAAAAAAATCATTGAAATTAAATTTAGAAACATAGAATGTATTCATTAATAATAATTTAATATATTTTTTGAGGGAATATCCTTTCCAAATTTATGAACACTTTTTAAAACTGAAAAAATAATAAAAATCCATTTTATTGATAATATCCCAATATAAAAATATAATATTCTTAAAAAAATAGTGAGGATAGAAACATCAATTTATATCATAAATGTTAATACAAATATCCCTTTGTCGTTTTGTTAAAATATAAATGAGAATTATGTTGAAAAATGGAAAAATAAATCATTTTAAAATAAACTATAAAATAATTAAAACATGTGTAATGATTTAATTATTAAATTCTATGGAGAATTTAAAAACAATTTTGAAAATATTTTTTGAAATCATTGATATCGATGAAATAGGGTTCTCAACTTAATAGAGAACTAATGAAAATTATTATTAGAAAATAATTTATTTGGAAGATTGATTACATAAAGAGTGGAAAATAGTGGAAAATGTATTCTGATGACATAAAATTAAGATAATAAAATGCATGAGTTTCTTTAGATATTGATCCTAATATTTCATAATTTAAAGCATTATCATAGAAAATCTTGATAAACAATGAGATTTTAACATCAAACTTTAACAATTTAGTATATTTTTATTTGTTAGCACCATTAAATAATAACAAAAATTATAAAATTTAATTTGAATAAAATATATTAATTCATGATATATCATTTAAATGAGGTTGTATATACACCATGGATAAGATAGTAGCTACATAATGTAACCTATGATCCAAACATTCAATGTGAAAAAAAATAACTTACCGCCTGGGATAAATTTGGACCATAAACCCCATGAAATATACTTAAATGGAATTTTTAAACCCAATAATTTTCATGATAATCATAATAAAATATATTAATGGTATTTATATACACCACATAATAAAAATTTGGTGGTTAATATGGAATTTGTCACATAGAAGTAAAAGTTGAGATGAAAAACCATAACTTATGAATTAATATCATTTATACTCATTACAACCTAATTTACACTAAATATATTTTTATTATAAAATTATTAATGAAAAATAGGTATATAAATAACACCATATATGAATTAAATATGACCTTTTTTTACATATTTATTAACATTTTTTGTTAAAATAACATTTTGGGTATTAACTGCTCTGTTTTTCATGTATGTTTTGAATTGTTATTTTTAGTCCTCTTATTTTGATAGTTTTTAAATTATATCAATAGTTTTATCAAAAATATATATATCACATATATTTATTATATATTAATTTGGTGTAAAAAATAAAATATAGAGATTTATAATTAAATGTATTGTTTATAGAGATGGTAGTCCATACGTATAGATAAACTTTGTTTCTATCATATCGATAAATTGAAAGAAAATGATTTAAATAATTCTTTACCATTAAAGAATAATTTTTATGTCATATATAAATATATATCATATATAATTATTTAATCATATTTTTTTCTTCCATGTAAAGGGTATGTGATGAATGACTCACATTGCTTCATGCGGTGATAGTGTGACGTAGACACGATCGGCATTATCATATTACCAAAAAATGGAAAATAAAAAGGTATATTTGATATCATAAATATATAAGTAAAAATATTTTAAAAATATAATATATTCTCATTTAGATTATGTTTTTTACAATATATGTAAAATAGAAATGAATAACACATCACATCAATTCACGAGGCGGTAGTCCGCCGTACACACAAGCCATGATATTATTTTCTAATGAGTTTGGAGGTAATAATGTATATATATTTTTATTTTAATAGTAATAATAATATATTATATTTGTTATATAAAAATTAATTCCATCATTATATCCAACTGTGATATGTGGTGATGTTAAACGAAAAACATCGGTTTGCGATGTGATAGTATGTCGCGCACATGAATGATGATTTAATATCCCAATAGAAGGAGGAGGAGACGGAATTTGGTAATTGAATTAGAATAAAAAAATATAATTATATGAGATATATTTTTATTATTATTTCTTTATATTTTAATAATATTAACTATGTAGAAGATAAAATCAAACAAAAAACGCATGTTTAATAATTTTACCTCTTCTTTGGAGAGTATATTTAATATTACATCTAAAAACATAATAAGATGGATTAATAAATAAAATTATACATCTAGGATGAGGAAAGGTAGTAAAGGAAATTCTTTTTAATGTTCTTTTCCAATCTAAAGGGTTTTCATTGCGATAAGGACAGTAGAGGGGTGGCCTTTTTAAGGGAGGGAGAGGATGCATTTGGTATTATTGAAATGAATGAAGTGTACCCATTATTAATACACAAAAAGACAAAAAATATATATAATTATTCAATAAACTATGTTATAAGTTATAAATAAGGTATTAAAATACTTTTTGGAAATGTTTTGGGTCATTTTTAACACTTATCTTTTTTGTTTAATAACTATTGTAAACCCATTTTTTCCTTAAATGCGTTAAATAAATTTTATTTTTTTATAATAATAATGTTAAAAATTTATGTTGGGATATTTTTAAAATGTAAATTATTTTTATTCCAAATATGGAATTAGTATTTTCCAATTCCATTTACATAATTTAAAATTTTTAATTTAAAACTAAATAGGCAGACAAGACTAAAAAGCCAATTTCTAAAGAGAAAAACATGGAATGTTTAAATTGTTTTAATATTAAATTTCAAATGAAAATGAATAATAATGACCTAAATTGGTTTAATAGATATATAAGGTAACTTAATATACTATTAAAACAATAATAAAACAATTTTTATGTTTTTTAATTCCTTACAATTGAATTTCTTTATAAAAACAATATTTTCACTATTCATCAGAAAATTTATCTTCTCCTGAAATTCTAAAAAATTCACACAAAAATATAATTTTGAACACCCCATGATTTTATGTTATGTATATTTTTGAGTTTAACATCATTGATAGCATGTGTTGAACGAATCATATAGTTTAAAAACGTGATATTCTAATAAATATTAACCTGACCATTGGAATAGTAATTTGGCCATTGAAATAATAACCTCACCAATTAATGTATAATTAAAATTTTGGTGTCTCTAAAATTAAAATATGATATATTAATATCATATAATGAGTAAATATTTTTTTTATGATAAATTAAGTGTTGGTATTTTTTTTTAAATGTAAATTTTAATTTAAAATTTTATAATTATAAAAATAATTTAAAATAAAATATATTTTGATAAAAATTATTCTTAAAATAATATTTTTTTCATTATAATTATATGATAATTTTATAATACCGTAATTAATTTATCAATGTGTCGTAAAATAAATTATTATATTGAAATTGCTATTTTTTTAATAAATGATGATATTAATTAGAAATTAAATTTCTCATTGTTAAAAAATTATGTTCATTTAATGGATTAGATTTATGAAATATAAAAACCAAAAAATGGTTAAGTTTTATTGTTGGTATTTTTCTAAAATAAATGATTTTATTGTGAATACTGAAATATGATTATTTATGGTATTTAATGTTATAATTAAATTAATGAATTATTGGGTCATTGTTGATGTATAGATGAGGTAAAAACTCATTATTTCAATCTCACATGCTCTATTTATTGTTTTTAGTAATGGGAAACAACACTATTGATAGTCTGAATCCAGAAAAGTAACAAATGAATAAAATAATCTAAAAACACCTCTCGCTTTTAGTATAAATACTACCCTCACCACCCCTTATCCTTACACTTATGAGACATTGATACTATATAAATTATACTCAATTCCATTCCCAATAATCTTCACCATATCCAAGACTATCTGGTTTTACAAAAAGGCCAAATCCAAGTGTCTTAATAAGGTTCCCCTGGATATGATATTCAAGTGGTTAAACCCACCGTCTTTCTTTTTTATATTCTATTATTTTCATACCCTCTATTCACCAAAGAAATAAAAATTTGAATTGTAACTCCATTATAATATATTTACTATATTCTAAAGTAATATCCATCAAAAAATCTTATCACGTCTACTTTTATTCTAAAAATGTAAATATCATATGTGATCTTTCGATTCACCGCCTACGTTGAATAAGGGTTTTAATTTTTCAATACTTCCCACAAAGATGTTCAAAGAAAAAATATTATTATCAAATATCATTTTAATATTAATATTATAATTAATATAATGTTATTTAACCAATATATAAACATATTAAATTAAATGACAGAAGTTCATGATGGTCATAAAAACCACCAAAATTAATTAATACATCTTCCCCAACATTTTTTCGAATGCATAACTCTCATACCATATAACCAAATTAGATTTGAGGCCAATTAAACATAAAGAATTTAATAAAAACTAAATAATTTCACTTCTATAGAAGTTATTCCCCTTTTAAAAGTAATCTCATATTTAAGCTCAAGGGAATGGCAATATAACCATGTAACGAATGCTCTCAAAACAACTAAATTAGAAATTATAACTCATGAAGAAGGAAAAAAATGAAGTTAATAAAATTATAATAAATTGAATATGGGTTTAATATGTTATAAATTATTAATTAAATTAATCTAGTTGGATTATGTAGGATATTAAATATAATTGGAGAACACTTTCAAAAATAAGTTAAGGGGTTTCTCATCTCACATTTATTCTATGAGATATGTCTTATTGTCCACTTATTTATTATGAATCTATATGTAAATATCGCATTGATATATAATATCATTAGAATATTTATCATCATGGTCTTAAATGTTTAATTTATTGATCATTAATTATATGGGGAATATGGTTCGACTATTTACATTGTGGTAGGGGAATTCATAACCTGCATTTAATTATTTGGATTAAACTTCAACTCTATTGATTATGACATGACAATATTATGTGTGAAATAAATTTGGTTATCTTATGTTGTATTTACAATTTTTATGTGTATTTTTTTATGATAGACATAATCGATTAATTAGGTTACTGTTCAAACATTATTTAAAGAATATTTTTAAATATTTGTTTTTTTTAATTTAAAACAAATATTTTATAACTAATACAGAATGAGTAAATTTTCCCAATTTCATGACGCCTTAATTCCTTAATGAATATTTTAAATGTTTAAAATTTTATTTTCAAGTAAATAGTTTTATTTTATAATTTCATTGTTTTTTATTAAAAACTATTTTCAAACACAAAAATTCGTTTTTCTAATGTTTTTAGTGGTCTTATTAATATATTTATGTCAAAATCCTTTTTAAATCATATTATTTATTGATTTTTATCTATTATGATACTATTTTCCATATTTTATTTCATATATTATGATTATTCTGACTAAGAATGCACTATTTTGATACCATTCACCATATTTTTATAGATTGATTAACTTTATTTAAATTAAATGAGAAAATTATTTAAATTTAATATACTTGTATAAATTTTAATTTTTATGTTGATTATGGATCACCCCATTCATATGTGGAATGTATTGGAATTATTATGTGAGGATCAGGGTCCATTATATCCCCTCGATGCATCTGTAGGTCTAATGAGATAAACTAGTCCAGGTTTTTCTTAGAACATACCCATTTTTTTAGATATAATGGTTGTGGCCTTGAAAGTGTTTTTTATATATCCCACATTTTTTATTACTTCATTATGGGATTCTTTATTGATTTCTATTTGATTATATGACTAGAAGAATATCCATGGTTATGTTTTCCTACTCATTAAAAGTATTTATATGGGATTTTTTTATCATCTTTTATTCTTCCATATTATGCTCCATTTATTGATTAAATGGAATTTTTTCAGATATTTAACTTTTCATAATTTTATTATTTTTCTTTATGATATTTCTTTTGTATTCTTTCCCAAAATAAACATATGATATCACCCATTTCTTATGTTTTATTTCTCCCCCGGATGTCAAATAATTTATTATAACTGTCATGCAGGGTTAACCTAGGAGAATAATGGTGTTCTAAAAAGATTAAATGTGTTGTCTTTTATATTTTAAATTTTAGTGTAAGTTTAATGTATATAATATAGTTTATATGACATCTAAAATTATAAGTCATTTGGTATTATAATCTTCTATATATGAAAATAAAATAATATAAGCACCATCTTCAGTTTACTAGGGTTGAGTCTATATAGTTAGTATCAGAGGAAGTGTAGAAGAACCTTTAAAAGAAAGATTTAGAAAAATATAGATTAGGGTAAGGTTACCCTATAACATACATTGAAAATACACCCAAATTAATCAAGATTATGATATAGGGATTCGTTACACCTAAATTTACAATTTATTTTAAGGGTTTCTCTAGTTTTAGATTATAAAATATTTTTTGTAATGTTATGATATAATCAGGATGATTACATTTTTTAGAAATAGCTTCGAGTTGAATTAATTGAAATTGTGTCAACACAAATAATACATATAGTGATTTATATCCTATTAAAGATAATGATGTTAGAGCTAGAACTGTAGCCAGAGATGGAGAAATATTAATCATATTGGAAAAAATGACATAGTTTAGGATCAATAAACATACCCATAAGAAGAATCTAGATCCAAAACGTTATATAATAAGGTTAGACTACTTCATGTGACAATAACCCCCACTATTCAATGGGACCATAAAACCATGTGTAGCTGATGAATGTATAAGTTCTATAGAGAAGGTATTTATATCTTTGGGATGTTTTGAAGGTGATACATTTATCATGGATGCCTATTTTCTCTTAAGTGGTCAGATAAATTGTGGTCAATGATTAAAAATAATGTGGAAGAAAAAGTTTCAAAAAATAAATGAATGTATTTTAAGGAAATTTTCTTGGAAAAATATTTTCCTAGAGAAAAATGAGTAAATATGTAGGGACAATTCATTAGTCTAACATAGAAGGATGATAATGTTTTTTATGGTATAAAGCTAACATTACAAGGATATCAAGGTATGTTTTATACTACGTACATAATCTAAAGAGTAATATTGATCTTATATTTAATAGTATTAATACAATTTTATTAAGGGAACTACTCTCCCAAACCTTATAATCATATGATCATATATAATCATGTTCTATAAATAATGAGAAATAATTATCAATGTTTTATGAAATAGAAAGGATGTAAGATGAGAAGAGGACATATGAGAACATGATACATAATGGGAAGAAGGAAAAAAAGGATTTTACAACATGTGAAAATTATGGAAACAATAACATTGGTACATGATTTAAGTGAATGTGATTTTTCAACTTGAGTGGAGAGAAGAGCCACCAGGATTGTGATTGAAAAGTATGAAATATTTTTTCTAATGATTTAACTATAAGGATATGTAGTACTATAAAAATGAATTTCTCTAGCTTCATGGGAATATATCTCCTAAGAATCAAAGGGATCCAAGTTAATTTTATGTTTTTACTACAATCAAATTAAAATAATTAAATTATTGGTGTTTTAGAATTCAATAATTAGATTGCAAAAGTATTTTATAAATGATATTCTGTTTATAAGAATCATGAGATATATAAGGATTGTACTTCAATTTATATCCTTTATGGAATTGGAATCATGTGAAGAATATCACTAATAATAAAAAGTTGTGATTCATTTGTAAGTGTGTCTTTTTCTAAAAAAATACTTTGGAAAGTTAAAATTAAATATGTTCTTGATATAAAGATAATAACAAATAGATTTTTATCAGATATTATCGGGGACCATGAAGGTGGATAGTGATTTGGTTGTTTATGTTATGCTGGAATTATTAGATGTTTGGGTTTAAGTAATATATTCCACAACCACATATTTAACTCTTAAAAGAATGAATATTTCATTAATTTTTAATGGAGATTATGGTATCAATATATTTTTAATATGATAATAAGATCTACATTAGTTTTGGGAAATCTTATGTTAAGTTGATTTTGGAACTTTAGTGACCTTCCTTATATATTTTTGTACAATGAATTAGGAAAAATGTATTTCGAATGTAAATTAAGGAAATGACTTATGGAATGGATTATGTATATATTTAGTTAAAGTATGATTTATCATATGGGATAAAATGTTCTAAAAAATTTCTTTAGAAAATATTTAATGGAAAAATAAATTACTTTTGGATCGTTTTATTAAAGTCTTTCACGCATAAATAATCATCATTAATATCAATTTTTTGTTTGAATAATTGAAGTGGATAAAAAAGATCATGAGACTATTCGTATGACCTGGAAATAAATCATGTATCTTTATTTTTCACAAGTTCATATCTATATAGTAAAATATTCTATCAACTCTAGGAAAATGAATTTGAAATAAAAATATATTATTTTACTTTTCTTACTAAGAAATAAATATTCTTTTAACGGATCATAAATTTATGGGCTTTCATGGTAGAATTTAAAATTACCATGTTCTTAATCACTCTCTATTAGAACATCAATGTTATATTTCTATTCTATTCCCATGTTTTCACTTCCAACTAGTGTTATCCTATAGGGAAATCTGGTTTTTTGTTGACCATATCATTTGTATTCTCCCCATTTAAGAGGTCGTTTTAAGAGGTGGTATTTCTAAAGAAGTATTTTAAAATTAAAAAACCATGATTACCAATCACAAGTTTAATTTCTAGTAAACAATTAATTAATGGAGCGAAAAATTTAAAACCCCTATATTTTTTGGCATGACCCTTTCTAAATTTTTACATCTTCGCTAGCTTTTGTTGCATGTTACATTGAGTTTAAAACAATGATAAAATATAGAATTTTTACATGAAATTTTGGATTTTAATTTTTATATTATAATATTAACCAACCCAATTAAAGTATGAATAATGGTTATAAAAATAATAAATGAAAATTTGGTATATTTATATCATGGATGAAGTAAATAAATAATTTAAAAATATTAAATTAGTGTTGTAATTTTTTTGAAATGTAATGTTTATTTAAAATTTTATAATTAATATAATATTTAAAACTAAAATTTATTTTCATAAAATGTATTCGAAAATTAATATTGAGTTGCATAATAATTATAAGATATTTTTATGAGACCATAATAAATTTTTCAATGTGTCGTAATATCGGTTAAAAAATTAATATTGATATTTTACAAATAAATAATGATTTTAATTAAAAATTAAATATCTAAGAAGTAGAAAATTATTTTCATAAAATTAAATCCATTTTTTAAATCGACATGTCAAAACAAATCTGTTTGAATCTTTGGGATATTTCTAAAATTGTTTCTTTTTTAGTGAATAATAAAATATGTTAATTTACGGTATTTATCATTTTAATGAATTAAATGAATTTTTGAGTCATGTGTGTTGTACGGATGATGTCAGAGCTCATTATTTCGAACTAAAAATGTTTTAGTTACTATATTTTGTTCTTATAAAAAAATGTTTAATATCCTTAAGATAAATTAATATACAATATAATAAAGTAATCATAAAATGCTCTCTTCCACTATATATAAAACCCCTCTCCACCTGTTATCCTCACACCTTATAAGCATTGAAGATTTTCTAAATTCTAAAAAATTCCATTCCTAATAATCTTACCCATGTCCAAGACTTATTGTTCTTACTGAAATACCAAATCCACGGGTCTTAAAGAGGTTCCCAAGGAGACGATATTCAAGAAGAAAAATCCTTCTTTCTCTTTTATTTTATATTCATTTCTTATCCTCTACACACCAACCCTATAAATAGTTTCATGGTAACTCTAGTATCAAATTTATAATATAATTTTAGTGTGATAATTAAATATCCATTATATAATATTTTCTCTTTTACTTTTATTTTAACAATGAAAATATTGTCTATGATGTGTTCAATTCATTGTCGTCATGGACGATGAGATTTAATTTTCCATTGTCAACATATATTTTCTCATAAACCCATTATTATGGTAAAATAATATTATAATATACATATTATAAGATATATAATGTTCTATAACAACTATATAAACAAAATATTAAATAAAATTACAAAATATCATGAGGGTCATAAAAACCCCAAAATAAATTCAAACACTTTCACAGACATTTTATCTTCTGAATTATCCTCATGAAATATTGAAAAATGTTAGTAGAGTAAATTTAAACTTTTTATAGTTACATAATTTTAAATATTTTCAATTTTGGAGAATTTATTCCCATTCTATAAGAACTCCTACATTTATAATCAAAGGAACCAACCATAAAACCATTGAACTAACTCTCCCAGAACAATGAAATTAAACATTATAACTCGTCAAAATGGATATAGATGAAATTAATAAAATTATAATAAATATAAACTTTTTTGATTAGGTTATTAATTATATAATTAATGAATCAATTTTTTTTATGATTTACATTAATTAAATGTTCAGAACACTTCAAGACATAAGGTAAGGGGATTCTCATCTCACTTTTATTTCCTCGAGATATGAATTATTCACCACTTATTTATTGTGTGTGGTTTATTTATAATTTCCTTTAATATATCATATGATAAATATATTTATAATCATTTTATTAAATGTGTCATTTTTTAGCATTAATTTTATGGGGCATACGATTCAACTGTTTACAAAGTGGTTATGGAATTCTTATCCCATTTTCCATTATAGGGGTTAAACATATACAAAATTGATTATGTAATTCAATAATTATGTTTTAAATGAATTTTTATTATATTATGTTTTATTCTCAATTTTCTATTTGTATTTAATGTTGTTACACATAATCAATACATTTGGTTAACACACACACTTTCTTTTAAAAATACTATTCCAAATGTTTCATTTATTCAAAAAATTTAAGAAATGTTTTTCCAAAACTAATTTAGCAAGAGAGGATTCAGTCAATTTGATGACAGGTTATTTTCCTGAGAATTAAATTAAATGTTTACAAGATTATTTTCAAATAAAATGTTTTCTTTTATAATTGGGCATCTTTTTATGAATTAGTTATTTCAATGATAAAAAGGGTATTTTATTCAAGAATTTTTATTAATCATATTAATGTATCTATTTCCACATCATTTGTTGAGTCATATGATTTATTTTTGTTGGTCCCCTATGATACTATTTTACATATTGTTTTGAATAGTTTATGATCACTTTTAATAGGTATGTACAATTTTGATACCATTCTCCATATTTATCTGGATTTTTTTTCTAATTATGTTTATTATATGTGAATAGTATTTACATTTCATATATGTGTTTAACTATGAATTTTTATATTTATTATGTTTCACCCATTTCATATGAGTAATTTAACATCCTAATATTTCATAGTATGTTATTTTCTTTAAATTTAATAGCTTGCGCTACACGCAACACTGAGTTCAAGCGCACCACGACTTACCAAACTCACCATGGAAAAGAAATTATGAATTGTATTAACTAGATTGTGAATTTTATATACTCCATATAATTTTAACTTATGTATTATGTGTTTCTTAGACATATTATAAGATCAAATTCAATTTTTTATATAAAAAATGTATTTTTCATAAAAAAAATCGATTTTACCACCTTTTAAAGAAGAACTCTTTTTAAATCCAAAATTTGACCATTTTTCATATTCGTTCTGAAAAAATAAAATTATTCTTTTGAATAAGTACATCAAAATTTAATTTGGATGAAATTTTTGTATTTTTATAATAATATTCATTTTTTATGAATAGTGAGAAATACTGTATTTTTATTCAAAACTGCCTTTTAATCTAATATATTTATATTGTTACATTATATTTTAAATTGGTTTTGAAGTGTAATTAGATTATATTTTTACCCATTAATATAATTTTGGTCATTGTAATTAATTTCACTTTGAAATTATACATAAACAAATGTCAATCTTTTGATAGTGACTGTTTCTTAAAAACACGCTCTTTGTTTTGACAACAGTAAGTAATTTTAAATTAATTAATCCAAATTCTTTGTTTTGAATTTCATAAAATAGAAATAAATTTTTAATTCAGAAGACCAAATGTAGCTTACGCTGAATTTTTGGTGTTTTTCTAAAAAACATCAATTTATGATGAATAGTGAATCCATTAAGTAGTAGTTAAAAAATTGACATTTAATTTAAATGAAATTTTACTGCTTCTGTGAAATAAATTTCAAAAATCTGAGATACATGGTTATTATTAGTAAGTAAAATTTTGTTCAATTAGATGAAAATATTTTTTGGTGAATAGTAACATTTGATTATTATTTACAGCGGTTAAAGTAAAATAGGGTAATTCGAGGTAAAAATAATAATATATTAATAATAAATTACCTTAAAATTTATCCTAACCTTATTAGATGAGTAATGGCCAACCATTCACATCCATGGGTCTATTTTGGGACACCATGGAACCACTTAGGAATGATAATGACACTTTATTTTAATTAAATTAAAGTAAAGACAAAAATGACATTAACATATAGCTTTTAGTATATAAATTTTTACATGGGATTATATAAGTCATATTTTCGACTATAAATAATCATTTGAAAGCTAAAAATATTTACTACATTATGGTAATTTTTTTATAATTTTTAGACATCATATATATTAAATTATTTATGACACCATAGTGATGTAGTATTTACCTCATTAATAAATTATTTAAATAAATACGATTATTAATATTAAAACAATATCAAAAATCTGTCCAATTCTTATTGGATGATTTTATTTAGACCATGAGTCATCTTATCTTTGTCTTTAATTTGTTTTTGACCTTTATAAACCGAATATCACTATATAATAAGATAATATTTTCACACTTTCCTAAAGGTCCCCTCCTCCCCCATATAAAAAGACACCACTTCTAACCTATTACACACACCACTCAAGCCCCTTTGGCTCATACGACCCCTGCACAATTATTCTCTAACAATTCCACTCTTCCTCCTAGTAGCCTTACATTAGGAAGAAGTCACTTCAATAAGTCCTTTAGGTTCAATCCAAATGAAGTTACCCAAATTAAAGGTAACACTTTCTCTTAAATTCTATTGTTTTATTTTGTTTTATTTTACTTCTCCATCCCCCTAAACACTTCTTATTACTTTATTTTATAACAACACTAGTATCCTCAATATAATACGATTTTTCTATTATAAGGATTATAACTACACTTACACTCACCTACATCTTTTGGGTGAAGAATATACTTTTTTTAGGGATGGAAAACTAACACCTCACGAAACGATGATTGTTCGATTATCTCCTACCGCCTCTCATTCCAGTTGTTATTATGGAACTATATTTATATAAGATATATATTTTTTGTTTATTTTTCCTTTACTCATTATTATTTTCCATTTATATTAGTATTTTATGGTTTTCATTTTGGGTAAAACGTGATAAATTTAAAAGAAGTGTGGACTACCGCCCCCTCAAAATGATATGAATCGTTAATGCCTTATGTGGGATATATATAGGATGAATTTAATGATATTATATATGATATTATACTATAATTATAATATACCTATGTATCATTATATTTTAATTCCATTAAAATACAAACTATAAATGAATGTAGCGTTCTTGCGTACGTACGGCTTACTGTCTCCATGAACGGTGCATTTCATTTCTTATCTCCAAATGTTATGTACTTTTATAAATACATATATATATATATACTAGATATATAATATATATGATATCTAAATCTTGTGTATCATTCTGAATATAATGGAAATTTTTCCACATGAAAAATTTGTAATTATAACAAGTTCATTTTTTACTCAAGTTCCAAACATCGATAAAATATCCAATATCAACTCAAATAATTAAAAAGTTGTAATAGAAAGGTAATTGGTTATATAAAAGGAATAATAATGTTGAAAACTGTTCTTAATCAAGTATAATTTATCTTATTTTTATTATTTAGGAAGAAAAGAGAACATACAAGACAAGCCGGACTTGAGGTAAGGGGTTTCATATCTCACTTTTATTTCCATGAGATTTCTATTGTTCGCCGCTTATTTATTGTATGTGGTGTATTGTGTAATTAAATTTTATATATATTATCATGATTATATTTATATTCATGTTATTCCCTGATTCATTTTATGTTTGTTAACTCTTTGTTATATGACTCGATTAATTACAACGTGGTATGGAGTTTTCATCTCACTTGTTATTTCCATGAGATTCATGCTATATTGGTCACTATTTTCTTTTCTGTGGTGTATGTACTGACCCTGATTGAATTATTGGTGTAATATACTTTAATTTATTGTATTTACATCTTTATTTTATTATATTTCTTTCATGGGGTGTATGTTTCATAAGTTTCCAAATTGGTAAGGGAATT
Source organism: Viscum album (assembly GCA_963277665.1). Lineage (NCBI taxonomy): Eukaryota > Viridiplantae > Streptophyta > Magnoliopsida > Santalales > Viscaceae > Viscum > Viscum album. The sequence continues at coordinate 2,060,118,646 of OY728140.1, forward strand.
TCAAATTTCATTTTCCACTCATTGGGCTTTATGCATACTTCATTTATTATTTTACTCCAAGATTATGTGAGAAATAAATATTTATTATTTTTGTACTAATTTCCACTCATATTTCTATGGATATAATTTTGATACACATAATTACTCCAATGATAAATTCTCAGGTCATCGATATGAACCCGATAAGATTAATTTTAACTCAATCTCTATTCATTAAGTTAAACATCCAATTCCTTGGTGTTGTTTTTACAAGAATTTGTGTGAATGTTCTCTAATTGATTTAAACGGAATATCCAATAATATTGAGTGTATTTATATTTGTCACACATAATTATGTCATTGATTTATCCTTAACCTAAGGATACAGTCATTATAAGGGACTTCAACTCAACTTACATTCCATTGAGTCTTCTTTGTTGTTATGCACCTATTCACTTTTATTTGTTGTATATAATATACTTTGACATAGTATATCATGAATAAATTTATTCTCATTATATTATAATGTTTTGATTTCTTCAATAATTTGTATTCAAGTGTCTCTCATTTGGTTTGGAGATCTAACTAAAATATCATTTTAAATGTTTTAAAGATTTATTCTTCTAATTATTTCTCATTAATGTCCATGTTTTAAAAATGATTTAGAGTATTTATTTATATGGACATAAATGATTTAAAATTAAAACTCCTTTTTACATTTTCAAAGTGGTACGGGACACTTTGATTCAAAAACCTTTTTTAAACGAATTCTTGATAAATAGAGAGACTTTTAAATGATTTCAAAAAAATGGGGATATTTCTCTCAAATAGTTTTGATGGTTTTTTCTCATCTATGTTAATATTCTTCATTATTATCGATTGATGTTAATATATTATAATACAATCTTCTATATTGTATTGAATGTGTTATGTTTGACTATGGATGTGCTATTTTTATACTATTCATGGTTTATGGATAAAGTATTTACATTTCGTATGCTAGTTTTAATATGAATGTTTATGTTAAAGTTTAAACCATTTCATATGAGGAATGAATTGGACTTAGTAAGTGACGGTTGGAGCCTGCTATAGCTCCTTGATGAATCGGTAGGTCTCATGAGACAAACTAGTGTCCTGGAATGAGGCCTTGACAAAATCATATTTGTAATCTTGGCACAGGGCCTTGACTATGTGGTTATGATGTCCGACATTATACATTCCATCATTATGATATTAGCTATTGATATTTCATTTAGTTATTCGACTAGTAGAATACCCATGACTATGTTTTATTATGGAATTACATACTCAGCTCATATTCCCACCATAAAGTGTTCGTGTTTATTATTTTTAAACACATGTGTTTTAAATTATTCATTGTGCCTAATGTTTATGTTATATTCTACTATATTGCTTACTCTTACTGAGCATTTTACCTCACCCCTTTCTCAATTTTCATATTCCCAAGATATGATGATGTTAGTTATGAGTGACTGGAAAGATTAATCTCGGAAGCTTGGATGTTTTTAATGGAATAAATTATTGTTTCTTTTCAAGTTTTAATGTTGAACTTATGTATGTATCTTGTTTCCAATAATACGAAACTAATCGGTTCTTCGGGACATGATTCCTCGTAATCATGCTAATATATTAAAATAATGCACCATCTCCTGGATTCTGGGGTCAGGGCATTACAAGTAATAAATTGTACATATTATGTGATTTGCGGGAGTTACTATTCACCATCAATCGATCAATAGGTAACATGAGATAAACTAGATTGAGAGTCAGTCGATACCTTACACATTTATATAGAATTCCTGTCTGAGGCCTTGATGGTATGTTTTAAAAGTCTTTCATTATGCATTCACCTGTTATGAGATTAGTCATATATTTTCATGTGGTTATTCAAGTAGTATAATATCTATGGTTATGTTATCAATTCATGTTAATTATTTATATGGGTTTATTTTATCATATTTTAATTTTCCATATTATGCTCATGTTATTGAATAAATGGCATGTGATTCAGTTATTTTTGTTGACATAATTTTTTATGTTTTTTTTGTGATATCTTTCTTCGTATTAATACCCTTCACGAGCATCTAATCTTATCACATTCTTATATTTTGTTATTCACTAGGATGTCATGATGATTATTATATCTGACGTGTTGGGTTAAGCAAGGAGAATAATGATTTTTACAAAGGGTTCACTATGTTTCATTTTATATTTTAAATTGTTATTAAAGATTCATGTATGTAATATAGTATCCAAAATTGATAAACTAATACGTCCATTGGGATTCGAATCATGTAAATATGACAATTTAATAATGTAAGTTACCAACTCTAAGTTATTGATGTCATGGTATTTAAATTTTTGACACTTTGATTTAAAAAATTAATTTAGTTTTTTCAATTAAATTTTCTAAATGTTTCAATTATTACATTTAAAATATTTGTGCAAAATGAAAGTAAATATATTCTTTTGAAAAATATTTTTTATGCAAAAGATATGATTTATTATTATATGATGAAAAAAACACATTAGATTAATGATAAAAAATTGATTAAATATATAATATTGAAATTTCATAAGAATAATTTAAAAAAATTACTAATTTAATTTATTGATAAAAACACATTTTCTTCATTAAAATTATTTTCCATAAAATATTTTCTTTATTTTCAAATGGTTTTTATTTTCATTTCAAGTTAATTTGTCACCGAATTTGTTATTGTATATATATGTGTTAAACGTATATTTTAATAATTTAGATAGTCAAATTGAAACCCTAGATTCTAATGTATAGGTAATAATTATCTTATTGAATATTAGAGATTTAAAAACATGTCATGTTTATTTAAAAATAATTGTTGTGTGTAATTCATGGTACTGATAATATTAAATTTATTTGAAAACAAAATTCATAAAATCTTTGGGTGTAATATTCCACCCTACATAAGTAGGAGTTTATCATCCAAATTAATCACTCTGGTAAAAAATATTAATGATGCTTTTGGATCATTAAATACATATGTTCATATATAACATCTTTAATCTAGTGACATTTCCTTAAAACATTTATCAACTGAGTGGCCTTGATTCATTGAACATTATCTTTATGATCCAAAATCTCAATTGATTGTTCCTTATAATAAATATAATTCTCTACGTGTATGAACATTATGACTAGTATACGTGACGAATCAAGTATGTACTTTCTTTGGAGATATACATGTAATACACCATGGAAATGAGAGTGGTTCATCGGAATCACCAATAGATAGGCTACTATCCAAAAAAATAAATAATTCTAAAGGGACTAATATACCTAGGGATTATCATTCCATCATATCATAAGAAAATTTCCATCCCCTTTTGTGTGTCAATCAATTTCCACATCAACTATTACTCAATGAAATTAAAAAAAAATATTATACCTAAAGTGTAACACACCGAGAATTTATGATATAGATTCTTTTTAATTTATTTTATATATTCTGTTGTACGCTACACCAATATTATCTTGCTCTATACACAACATCATATTATTTTGCAGTATACGCAACACTATTCTTGGATTGTGTTACACACAATTTCAAGTTCATTTGATAGTAGTTATTCAACGCAACATTGAGTGTGTGTGTGTGTGTGTTTATTTATATATATATATATTCAATTTATAAAGGAAATTTGGTTGGATTCTGTTATACGCAACAATAAAGGAGTCTTTCATTACACTCAACCCTGACTTGGCTTGCGTTACACGCAATCGCGACCTTCCTCGATAGCGTGTGTAGTACGCAGTATAGGTTTTCACTAAACAATGATATATTGTTATAATATTATTATGGACTATCTTCTATGAATATAATTAATTACATTTTGAATTTTATAACATTATATGTGAACAAAATAAATTTTTCGGGTAAAATAAGTATTTTTCAAAAAATGAAGTTTTGCCGCCTTTTGATGGCGCACCCACATTAAATCTATTTTTTGATAGGTTTATAAGTTCAATTTAACAATATAAAGTTCTTATTTGGAATCAGGATATAAAAAAATTGGAAAAAATTTTCTTATTATTCTGATAATTTTCATATTTTAATGAATAGTAAAAACACAATATATTTTAATTAAAAACATCTTTTTTAATCACAATAATTTATATGGTTAAATTATAATATTAAATGGTTTTAAAGTATAAATAGAATATATTTTTATCATTTAATATAATTTATGTCATTATCATTGATTTTACATTGAATTCATAGGTAAAATCATTTCAATCTTTTGCAATGTTTTAACTTTTAAAAACTGTTTCTTAACAACAGGATTAATTTTAAATTAATTACTGATACTTCTGTGTTTTAAATTTTGAAAAATTGATTCCATATTTGAATTCATTGGGTCCAAATTATGTTAATTGTTTACTTTTATTTTTTTGATATTATGAATAGTAACTACAGTAATTTTTATTTACTGCAGTTAAAGATAAATTGTGTAATTAAGGGTAAAAATAAGATTATAAAATTACTTTAACACATGCCAAAATTATATTTGATGACTAAAGGTCGACCCATATCATCTAAGGGTCGGATTAGATTCATTTTATAGAATTTTCACCATGAAAATAATTTAATTCTTATTAAAACCAAAGAAAGTGACAACATGTCACTCTCTTAAATCTTATAAGTATAATAATTTTAATTTAGTGATAAACTTCATGAAACATCGAACATGAATATCCTCCAAATATATAATAACATTATCTAAATCATGATAATTTATTTAGAAATTTTAGGGATAAAATTATTATTATTAAAGGTGAGACAATAGTGATCTTGAAATTATTTTATTGATTGAAATATCAAATAAATGGTTTGAAAAATATTAAAATAAATATTACATGAACTATTTAATATGCTCCACTAATTTTATAGTTACATATGACATATTATGAATCTATTAAAGCTTTTATTTCGAATATATCTTCTGTGGGGATTTTATTTAAATTCAAATAAATGAATAGTGTCAAAATTTACACTATTGTTATTTTATAAACATTACATATTATAAAATTGTATAAAAATCAAAAAAATATTTAAAAATTATAAATTAAAATTTATATGGTCTAAAATGTAATAAATAATACAATTATAGACAATTAAAAACATATAAGTAATTATTTATAATGATTTAAAATTTAGAATATTATTACCACAAATAAAATTAAATAGATTATATGAGGATAAATCAAGTTGATAGTGTTTAAAATAAATTCCCAACTTTTCTAAATATTATTTGTTGATTATATTACAACCCTATCTCATATAATATTTTTATTTGGGTCATTTTGTATGTTTTTATGTGGGAATGGAATTTATTATAAATTCATATTTCTTATAATTCCAAAGGTGTCCCTCTCCTCCCTTATAAAAGGGCACCTCCTCCATCTCCTCCTCACACCATTTTGAGTCTTGAATCTCGGCCCAAATCTGCCCATTTTACTTCCCCACTTCCCTAGAAACCTATTAGAGGTACTGGAATTCTCAAAAGACCAACTTTAGTGCCCTAAGAGGGTGTTCAAAGGAGGAACTTCGAGAAAAAGGTAATACCTTCTACCAATTCATTCAAGTTTCTTTCTTCTTATACATCCTATTATTTAGTGGTTTCATTATGAAGTTATAACATCAGTATCCCTCATATAATGATATTTTATTATAAATATAAAACAACCCTAATCCACCTTCTATCCATCTGAAGGAAAATGAAATCACCGCGCGTGCGTATGTATGAAATATCGTCTACACGCCATGGTGTAATCAGTTTTTCTGCGACCACCTTACTTGGATGTTATATTAGTGTAAATAATAACTAAATATGATTATTATAACATCATACTGATTTTAAAATATTATATCATTCACTCAAATTCCATTCAATAAATATGGGAATGATATCATCGCTCGTGCGTACGTACGGATTACCGTCTCTACGACGCGATGAGATTCATTTTCCATGTTTACTAGTCAAGAATGATTATAAAGTATATACAATAATTAATCATGAAATATATGACATAATAATTCTAATTTATTTATGTATATATATACATATTTCATCTACTTAATTCCATTCAATTCAATAAGGAAACGAAAACAGTGTTCATGCGTACGTACGACCTACTGTCTCAATGAACGGTGTATTTCTTTCCATTGATCGATCTATTATATATATGTATATTATGGATATATATTATATATAAATATTGTTTTATATTCTGAAATTAAGTAATCATGATCTATGTAATCATTTTAATAATTACAAGTCAAAACACGGACGATAAATGAAACGATTTTACCTAAAACGCTACTTTAACATGAATTTACAAAAGAATGGGTAATATAAAGTCATAATTGAACCATATATGATATCATAACAATGAATATGATTCTATAAAAATTCAATGACATTATTTAAATCATTAAATATGAGGTTCGGATACGTACGAATCATATCAGACCCAAGGTAAGGGAAAATCTCGCAATCTCAGTTTTTTTCTGAGATTGTTTATACTTCGGTATTTACTGGGGCATATTTATCATCCACATCCATGTTTACTCAATATATAATATTATTTCTATCATACTAATATTTTTTAAATCCAATTTTACCTATTGGGGGATTTTTAGTAAAAGATATGAAAGGAATCTTTTGTCGTATTAAGTACGAGGTACTTTTTGACTTTTCCGGACAAAGTACGAGAAAAATGTTTTTTTAACTTATATGGACTGAATGGATTTTTAGAACATTATTTTCATGAAGCTTCCTTTACACATTTTCAAGTTTATTTTTAATCAACTTATTTTATTATGTCATTTTAAGAAAGTAAAAAATGTTTTAGAAGTAGAAATGATATTTTTCTCAAGAATGGAGTTCAAGTGTTTTATCAAAATTATTTTCCATCTATAATAATATAGGGTTCTGTTTATATTTCTATTTTTATATTGATTTGTTTATGTTATGATGGAATTATATTTATGATGTCCTTTTATCTTATATGGATTATGTTATGATGGCATGATGTTTAAGAATCCCATTTTTATTACATGGGTTATGCTATGATGTATGATTTATGATCTTGTGGAACAGATAAGAATGGTATCATTATGAGATGGGTGGGACCTATATCTCCCTCCAATGAATTGGGTAAAGATTTATATCTCATTAGATAGAAATCTCTATATTGGTTAGTTAATCTGGTTCAGTGATACATGATTGAAACGAGGAGTGAACTCGATTCAGAAAGGGACTTTGTCCACTAATATGGTCTTTGAAGCAATTCCTTGGCTACTATGGAAACCATATCATGTTCTTAATGGTTTTCCACAATTAAATTTTTTCTTCCCATTCCATTATATCATTATTGATGTTCCTTTATGATATATGCCTTACATACTTCCAAGATTCATGTCTTTTCTCAAGATTTTTATGTTTAGATTTTAGGTTCAAGTTTTTGCATTCAAATGATTATGGATTGTTTTATGTTCTCTATGTTTACCCTTGTTGTGAATTTGAGCTCACCCAATTTTTTATGTTTTATTTTCCCTAGGATTTAAATAAAGGTATTAGGTAAGAAAATAAAAGGGGAAGATCGTTATGGGAGATGTTGAAGATCTTTCACCAAGATTAGAAGATTATATTTCGAGTTTCCAAAGACACTAAACTATTACGGTCCATTGGTGTCTGTTTTTGTTATGTATTAATTATTCCACAAAAGTAATGTAATTTACATGTACGTTAATCTTTGGGTCTCTAAATAAAGCTCTAACAAATCAAAAGATCCATAATATAAAGACAATTTATTCATTATATCTCTAGTTATCATCTTAAAAAAATATTTAGTACTGGTTATCCAATATGCATAAATATTCATATTGTGATGTAGTACACTAATATCTAAAACCTCAAATAATTTTCATCTTAATTCATTCCATAAATGTTTATCCTTAAGTTCCATCCAAAATAAAAAAACTATTTTTCTCCAAAAATGTTTTCAAAATCTACAACACATTTGTCCCCCAAAATATCATTAAGTATGTCTTAATGGTCACATAAAAAAAATTATAATTCTATTTTCATATATTATCTTAAGTAATGGTAATAATAATAATTAACATTACAAATAAATGAAAAAATACATTCTTGAGCTGTATTTAAAAAAAATATTATAGAACATAATCCCCAAATAAATAAGTTTCAAACTCCATAAATGATAAGAGATACTTTATTTTTAACAAATATGTAATCAGTTCTAGGGTTATCAATCATATCCAATTAACTATATCCATATCAAGGATCTCTATATCCAAACTAAACACCATTTTCACAACACCATGAATATATTGAGGAATATATTAATATAATCACGTGTATTTTATAAAATATAAAATTAACATTAAATAAATCTTCTAGGTTTTCAATACCATTTAATATAATATTGAAAATAATTAATGAAAAATTATTATTGAATAATCCTTGTATATTTTAAGATTCATTTAACATAATTCCAAAATTGTAATGCCTAAATACCTCAATTATTGAACATCATTTTGAAACCATTTATTTGTATTCATTATCTTATTTTGTAATATATATTTTCAATAATATGAAATATGATTTTTTTTATTCATCAACCATAATTTAAACTCACTTCTCACATTTAACATAGCAAATAATATTTCACCCACCCATTCCTTTAATATTGCATTCTCGGTCTCTTAATCATCACCAATATGACCATTACTCCTACCACCTTAATGATTCGTTTCATAAGAATTCCACCAAGGAAATTGTTTTTTATAATTACCATAATTTCCACATTTATAACATTTAAGCATTGATGATGACTTAGTGAAACTATCATTCTCCTCCATCTTGTTAACTTATATTTTAAATCCTCAGAAATTTTATACCCGATTATCTTATTATCTACAAAAAATATTCATGTACCTATAATAGGTTATCTTGGAGTGTTTATTCATATATTCTTGAAATATATAAAGATTAATATTCATTTCATCTTGGTCTCCACCACCAAAACCTTCAAAAAACATTGTCATTCTCTTCTTTAGTTAGTATGATATTTTGTTTAAGGTGAATGTTATTAATCTTATATCATGTTAATAGACTATGTATAACCAAAATATTCATTACTCCATTTATCTTAGATTATGGTTTCGCACAAACACATTACCTATCACATTCATTGTTATCAAAGTTCCATCTGGTTCCTTCTATTTACTAAAAAAACATAGTGTTTGAAACAAAAATCATTATGGTAAAAGACATAATCACAAAAAGTCACTTAAAGGATGTCTAAATCATGACACCTTATTTTCCATATATGACACCTTAGGTCTAAAATATATAATTCATTGTCATTATTCAAATCCTTCATGATGGTTTGTAATTTGTTTGTAAATTTTCGAAGCATATCCCCTTGGAGTGTCAAACCATGTGTGTAGTAATGCCAGTTTACATGCAATAGGTAATGATCAAGTCCATAAAAATACACCATTTTTAGTGTTGTTACCCCTAGGTACCTCCCTGATAGAGACACATCTACTTGTAGTATCTATACAAGGATGTCATTTCTTGGATACCACTCATTATATCTTTTACTAAAATTCTAGGACATTTACCTATACTTTGAATTATCCTTAGAGTTATTCTTAGATGTATCCCTACTCAAATCCTTAGAATTATCCCTAGGGATCTACCTAATGTTTTCTCACCATAGATTCCAATGAATAAAAAATATAACACTTTGATTCAAATTATAAAGACCCAAACATACCATTTATTGATATGATAGTTTTTTATGAATATTAATTACTTTATACAAACATATTCTAGAGGATCATAAAGGTATAGTCCATTTGGAATCATGTATATATAAATAACTAGGTCATAAGAGTTATTCATCATGTCCCACTTAGTTTCTCATACCTTGATCCATTTTTATACATATCACACATAATAAAAATCATCATAACATGGGGAAAATAAACTTATAAATGACTGAGATCACATTCTAAGTATGGGTAAATATGGGAAATACATAATCATAATATGAGGTCAAGAATGTGAGAACGTGACAATATCATATGAAACCCACGCCATATATATGAAAGATCAAAATCTTGAGTCATGGAATAAATATGGAAAATCAATAAGACATGAATTATAAGTAAATAAATAAAAACGGTCCAATAGAGCATCACATTCATATAATACATGGTATTATGTCATACATATAAAAATAAGAAACCAATTCCATAATTGTCAAGGACCATTACCAAGTATATCTTAGTAAAATGGGTTCACTCTATAAACCATGGTAGTACCTATGGGTTATTGATTCAATAAGGTTTTCCTTATGTCTTTTCCATTCCTTCGTTTTTAGGGGAGATTGTTAATTCAATAAGTTATCCCTATGACTTTACCTTTACTTCTTTTTTTGAAAATCACAAACACCTTATCTTAAGGAAAATCTCATTATACCCAGTGTTTTACTTCTCTATGGAAAATATTCCTTCCCCAAGGAAATATATCCATACCATGCTTTTCTTTTTTTATTATCTTGTCTAAGTGTAGAATTAAATTTCATACCTAAAACCTCAGAATCATATAATACTTAGATAAAGAGAAACTTGTTTTCAGACTCCAAATTCAGACTCTGAGTCTTCTAAATTTAGACTCTAAACTTTTCTAAGTTCTGACTCCGAGTTCTCTAAATGAAGACTTTGAACAATCAATCTTCTGACTCCAAATTCTAATGAATTATGACTCTAAACATTTTGAGTTATGAATCAAAAATTATAATGAATTCAGACTCTAAACTTTGTGTGTTCTGATTCCAAATTCTCATGAACTCTAACCCCAAACATTGTAAGTTATGACTCTGAATTATATTGAATTATGACTCCAAACATTGTAAATTCTGACTCCAAATTTTAATGAATTCAGACTCCAAAAATTTTGAGTTCAGACTCCGAATTCTTATGAAATCACACTCCTAACTTCGTAAGTTCAAGTTCCAAATTCTTGTGAATCCAGATTCAGAATTTCTTTGAAATTCAGACTCTAGAATTCTATAGAGTTTAGGTTTTGAATTCCTTAGAAAACAGAATCTGAATATCCTTGTATTTTAGACTCTGAATGTATTTTTGGTTAGACTCTGAAATTTTTATTTTCTTACATACCGAATAATTGATTTTGGTTATGTAACCATATTTTTTATTACAGTTGTTTTTGTTATAAAACGATGTCGTGCATTCAGTTACTAACTAACTGTTTTTTGAGTGACACATGTACAGGTCCCTCTGAAATTTAAGGAAAATATGACCATTGGAGGATGGAGTGAATCATTGGTTTTATGCCTATAAATAAGAGATCATTTGAGAGATCTCAACACTATTCTAAGACTCTAGATATCACATGTTGTTGAAGTGATTTCTAGAGAGAGACTCTCACCACTTTGTGCATACTGAACTTCTTGTTCAAATTTTCTTTGTGTGACTCTGAATATCACTAAGTACATTTGAGGGCTTCCAGGGATAGGAAGATAGAGGCGCCGACTACCTTGATGTTCAAGGCTTCCTTGCTGAGGATGACTGATGTGCTGACTACCTTGATGTTTAGGGCTTTCAGGGATATCAAGACAGACTTCGATCTTCGTATTGAGTGCTTACCCTGGTGTGGGTAAGAGATAATTTCTTGAAAGTATAAATTAATGGACCTTTATCCAAGGTTTTTGGATACCAATCTCTTTGGGTTAAAATATTTACAACTTGTTAGTTGTCTTGTTACATGTTTTCCGCTACATTTTGTTTGTTATGGAAAGTATAACTGTCTTATACTTTCTTATTCTTTCATACTCTGATTTAGTAAGATTATATATGCATTATGGTAGAATCTTTAACTTTATAAACTTTCATTAAGTTTTATTTTCTGGAACAATCTTTCCATATTCACTTTCTCAGAATCATATTTCCTGAATCAAGAAAGTGGGTAGAACTAGAGGTTTTGTAAATTACCTTATTTAACCTTGTTAAACAGAACTATCATTAAAAGTTCCAAAAGAATTTTTTAAAGTGTACAATTCACCCACCGGCCATCTTGAATATTGAGCATCATTAGATGCTTTATTCATAATCTATATTATTTCAATCCTACATTTGGTATTATAGAGTATATCATACTCACATACCATCTCAAAGATTGGTATCAAAGGATTTGTTCAATCTGAATTAATCTCATGATTAGATTCAGAAGAGAACTCTTCTTGTTCTATTTTCTTAGGAATCATATTTTTTGAATCATTATGTTTGGATTCATATTTTTCTTAGAAACAATCTAGTTTTACATTCCTTGCTGAGGAATATTTTCCTTGTTTAGGAACATTTTCTATTAATAAGTTTTCATGGAATGATTTTTCTTTAAGATGGAAGAAATAAATGTTGGTTTCATTAACAACTTTAATCATACAAGGACACCTATTTTTGATGGAAATGATTATGAGTACTAGAGAGATCACATGAAGAAATTAATTATCAATACTGTAGTTGATAATTTTGTTAATCTTACTGGAGGATATAAAATCCCTAACAAGGAAGTTATTACTTTCACTAATCAAGAAAAGCATTAATATCAACTGTATTATAACGTACACAATAAATTTCTTTGTTCTATGACTATAAATATATATATCCAAATATCTTCTTGTGAAGATGCTAACAGTATCTGGAAAAAACATGAAGTTACACATTTTGTTACTTCTAAAGTTATAGATAAAAGAAGAGCTATATTGAGAGCTAAATACCAAGGCTTTAACTTTATTTATGGGGAACCTATAATCAATGTTTAGCAAAGGATTATGACTATCGTGAATAGCTTACAGTCTATGGGAGAAGAAGTTTTGGATGATGAGGCTCTTGTAGATAAGATCATAGAAATTATGCCAAATGAGTGTGAGTCCAAGAGGATAACAATTGATGAGTATAGAAAAGACACACATATTTCCATAGATGAGCTATTTGGAACTCTACTTCAACACGAGACTAGAATGAATAGGGATGTTGATAATGTAAAGAAGAAGAATGTAAATGGCAGTGTTGCTTTTACTACAACTTCAAATCATTTGAAAGCCAAAACCCCTGAGTGAGTTACTATATCAAAATCTAAGATGGTTATTATCCAATATGAATCTAGTATAAGTGAATATTTAGAATATGAGTTAGAAAATCTTTCTCGAAAGATGAACAAGATTGTTGGACAGAAGTGCATTCAATCCAGAAATAAGAAGAAGGATAGGAAAGACAAGAAATATTCAGAAGACACATGTTATGAAACCAAGAGAGCTGGAAAAATAAGGCATGATTGTATTATGCTCAGAAGAATGGAAAGAAAGTAAAATCATTCCGTGAGAAACATAAATAAGTACTACAAAGATAAAGCTAAGAATGTCTTAAAAGCTAATGACACCTGGAGTTCCAGTGGTGGTGACTCTTCAGATGAATCTTCAAATTATGAATCTTTTAGACAGAAGAATCTTATTCTAATAGCCATATTACATATTGAAAATCATTTCATGATGGATAAGGTACACAATGATGAATCAATGACCAATGTTTCTTTAAATACAAAATAGTGTAATGATAAATATTATGAATCTTTAGATGAATAATCTTTTTCTGATGAAGATAATACTTTACCTTTCTATGATGAGGTTTCAAGGTTTTCCGAACTCCTTGAAATAGAGAATTCAAATCTAATGAAAAATATTGATAAGAAAAATTCTAGGAATACTATTCTTACTAAGGAAATATCAGATCTCTCTAAAGATCTTTATAAGAAAATTATTGATTTTGAACGTATTTGAAAAAATCTCAAGGAAGTAAATTCTGAGAAGAATAAACATTATAAGGATCTATATATAAGAACCCGGTTTTTTTTGTGAAAGACTTTGGAATATTCTTGATGATATTCTAGAGCAGTGCCTTCAGACGGTGGCCGATTCCGAGCCCCGGAGTGGCCGGAATTAAATTTTCAGTGCGTTCACACTAGAAACGCCAAGTAAATGGTATAACTCCTAAACAGTGCACCGGATCAGGGATCCGGGTGTACGGATGGGTTCGGAATGGGGTTTTTACCCTAGGAATGACATAAAACTTGTTGGTGCGGGACGTTTGGACCCCTCGCCCGCTTCTAGAACGTTAAATGGATTAAATTAAGTAATTAATTTATTCGTTTAATGTTGAAATGCAGATATCTCTAAAACGGTTGCTCGGATTGGAAAACCAAGGGCACCGTTGAGTTTGGAGCATGTCATTTACCCTAGGAGAGGTGTATGTTTTGTGGGCGCGGGCCGTCTGTGAAAAATGGCCCCAGGGGCATTTTTGTAATTTGGCGGCCTCGGGTGCAGTTGTTGTAACTTTTGAACAGAGCCTTGGATTAAAATTTTGATACCTCCATTGCGCTCAGAGCATGGTTTTTATCCTAGGGGAGTCTAAATCCCGACCCTGTCGGGAGTTCGGGTACGGGGCCGCGGGACGGTGTGTAAGCTAATTAATTTATTTAATTAACCCTAAACCACCCCCCCCCCTCTCTTCTCCCTCATTTCCCCCTCCCCTGGAAAGCCTCACCCCTATCCTCCTCCATCTCCGGCGAGGCGACTCCGGCGAGGCGGTCCGGCGAGGTGCGGCCACCCCGGCGGGTTGACGGCGAAGCGACGGGCTTAGTCCCACGAGGTAGGCGTCGTTTTGTTTCGTTTTATTTCCCGCACCATGTTCGTCCTAATTTTTCTTTGTCTATTTTCTGCCTGATCATCGATCCAAGCCCATATTTTCATAGATCTTGTCTTGAGCTTTCCGGAATTCTATCTGGATTGAAGTTTTGACCACCGGATCGTTTCTGGTGGTCCTCCGAAGTTTTCTGGCCACGAGGCATGTTTCCGGCGAGGGTGTGATGGCGACGGCGGCGAACTCCTTCTATGGTGGCGGCGGGCGCTTCAGGTGGCGGTGACAGCGGAGTTCGGCGCGGTGGTGAGCCCCTCTGGTAGGCGGTGGTGTAGGCAGGTTCCGGGCGGCCGGCACCGGCGTAGGGCGCAAGGGGGAGGGGGCAGCGGGGTGCGTGACCCCGTGCGCCGCGACCGCGACCCACGTAACGCGGGTCGCTGCTGGAAACCAAGACCAGCCACGAGTACCGATCAGGGTGGGAAGGCGGCGACGTGGCCCATGGAGAGCCGTGGGAGCCACGGGCCGCAGTTCAGCGGGCCGGCCCGAGCGGGGCGGACCGGCCGGACCGGGCCGGTCCGACCCAGGGGTAACCCCCCCCCCCCCCCTTACTTTGGACACCCGTAACATTTGCTACGGGCGTCCGTTTTGCGCACCGTCTGCGGAGGCACAGGCCTGACGTAGAGGAGGACCTTTTGAGGTTGTTCCAGGAGTTTTATCTTCCGAGATGAGGGGCTCGGGGGCACGACACATGCGTAAAGCAGCTAAGCGGGCTTTCTGGGAATTCTTGTTTTGGACGGCGCAGACGCGTCCGACGTCTGTTTTAAGCGCCGTCAGTGGCGTTGGGACCCTAGCACCGAGGCGGAGCCTTCCAAGGTGGTTTCAGGCATTGAGGCCGAAGTTGAGGCGAGGGACCAATGGCCTGTCTTTCAAGCTGCGTGCAGCGTTTCACGACTTTTTCATCGGACGTCCGTTAGGGGCGTGCGAGCAGTCGTTTTTGGATGTTTTTACGAGGGGATTGCAATGATGCAATCCGCCCGCTCTAATTCAGCATGATGATGTGGGGACCACGAGGGCCGTTTGGGCGTCGACTGTGATTTTCAATCTTTATCGTCGGGTGACCGTTTTGGACAAGTGAATAATCCATCTTGTGTGCTTTTTCGAGAGGATCGCAACGGTGTGATCCGTTCATTGTGTTTTGGGACCAGGTTGCGGGTCCCATGAAGCACTGCTCGTGTGCGGTGCACCAGAATGCACCTTTTGCTCTGGATATCCATTGCACTCATGTGGTTAGTGCTTTTGACATGTTTTCCTGAGGGGATCGCATTGGTGCGATGTGCCCGACTGTTTTCGGGGCTGAGGCTCGGGATCACGGGACGCCATGTGGGTGTGAGGCGGTGTTGGAGACCTTTCTGTCAGATATCCATTTGAGGCGAGTAATTATTCTATCTCGTGTTTCTTTCCACGAGGATTACAACGGTGTAATCTGTTCAGGCGGGCGAAGCCTCATACGCGATCTTATTAAAGGTGGAAATGTGAAGGTGCCCTAGGGGCGGTTCTTCTACTATGTTTGTAGCAGACCCTTGGCGTGTGATAGCATGCACTCCCGTGAGGTTGAAGATATGTGGTTGGATGTGCCTCATCCGTTGAGGTGGCAGGTTGGAGTTGTTACGTCACGCCTTCGGATTGACGTTGGGTTCCATGTGCACGATAGCCCTTGGGCTGGAACGTGGTATACTCTGGGAGTATACGGGAGCGCTTGGAGGTATATGTGGTTGTTTGTACTTGAGAATTTTTGTGCGTTCGGTTGGGGTTGACTTGGGGCCACACGTCCTGTGGTCCCCATGTGCGTGTCATGCTCTGCTTTGCGTACTTTGACCTCTCGCGACGTAGAGGGTCCCTCTGTGCTCGTTTGTTTGACCAGCAGGGTGGAGATTTTCCCCTAGCTATGTGCTCGTTTGTTTGACCAGCAGGGTTGAGTGGTCTCTCCCTAGTTTCGTTCTCGATGGATCGGCTGGTAGAGGTGCTAATGACACCCAGTTATGGAAGAGGTTTTGAACCTATTTTGGGTGAGTAGTTTTGGATTTGGGTGGTTACACGATACTCACTCCGTGTTCGGTTGGCCTGTGTTGTACCCTCCAGAAGAGATGGCTAGAGCAGTTCTGAGTTCTACCCTCCAGTAGGGCTGGGCAGTGGGTTACTCATCGACTTCTTCGGGTTTACCCTCCAGAAGGGCTGGGAAATGGGTTTCTCACTGACTTCTAGGGTTTACCCTCCAGCAGAGACTGGGCAGTGGGTCACCCGATGCTCTTAGGGTCTACCCTCTAGCAGAGACTGGGCAGTGGGTCACCCGACGCACTTTGTGTCTACCCTCCAGCAGAGACTGGGTAGTGGGCCACCCGACGACCTCTTAGGGTCTACCCTTCAGCAGGGCGGGGCAGTGGGTCGCCCATTGTCTATTCCAGGTCTACCCTCTAGCAAGGCTGGGCAGTGGGTCTCCTATCGACTTATTCCAAGTCTACCCTCCAGCGGGGCTGGGCAGTGGGTTGCATGATGATGTATTAAGGTCGACCCTCCAGTGGGGTTGGGCAGTGGGTCACCTGATGATGTATTAGGGTTTACCCTCCAGCAGCGCTGGGCAGTGGGTCGCCTGATGATGTATTAAGGTCTACCCTCCATCGGGGCTGGGCAGTGGGTAGCCTGATGATGTATTAGGGTTTACCCTCCAGCAGGGCTGGGCAGTGGGTCACCCAATACCTGGTTATGAATTACCCTCTAGTCGGGCAAGGCAGTGGGACACTTTTCAGTATTCTAGGCTCAGTCCATTCTACTAGGCTAGCCTGTGGCTTTCCTCCGTGATTACCGGAGTGGGACCCTTGGTTGTACGGGTCAGTGATGGAGTGATCTTGACTTTTAGGAGACCTCCCGACTGTGGGGCAGTGACGAGGCATGGTTTGACTTAACCTGGAACTCTCAAGTACGAGGGTTGATTTCCCCCACCGAGACGTGTCCTTATGATGTGACCTAAAACCTTGTGGGCGAGTCAGTGCCGCCCAAAGCGGATAGTGTCGAGGTGCGGTGGTTTGAGCCCCTTGACTTGTAGTTCGGGGCAGGCGTGCGGGATGCTGGTCATCGATGGAGTTTACTTCTGGGATTGTTGGCTACTCACTTCCTTGGGCTGATCTACGAGATAAAGATCCCCTTACGAGCTTGTTCGGGCTTCTTGTTGAGCATATGTATATTTATATACCTTGTTCCAGTACCCACTCCTTGGGTTTTGGCTACTCTCCTTCCAGGAGAGGCGAAGACGCATGGGGTATGCCACGTGCTTTCCGTGTCTAGCTTCTCATTGTTAGATGAGTCTACTCTTCGGCTATAGGTAGCGAAGACTCGACGATAATTTCATCTTCTCACTCTTTCTATATCCTTGTGTCTAGACGAGTCTACCTCCTTTC
Source organism: Viscum album (assembly GCA_963277665.1). Taxonomy (NCBI): domain Eukaryota; kingdom Viridiplantae; phylum Streptophyta; class Magnoliopsida; order Santalales; family Viscaceae; genus Viscum; species Viscum album. The sequence continues at coordinate 2,060,136,887 of OY728140.1, forward strand.
TTTTGTTGGGTTGAGATGGACTCTCTACTGGTATTCTACTGCACTCTCTGTTGTACTCCTTTACTTTTCCTATTCTCTCTACTGCTCACCCTTTGGTACCTCCTTTGTTGCTCCCTCGAGCCTTCGGAGTATCCTACTGAGTATTTCTATACTCAGCCCTGCTTGGGATTTTCCCGCACTTGGTGTGCCCTTGCAGATGACGGACAGGTTGGTCGTGACTTCAGTGGATCATAGGAGTTCGGTAGCTTGGACCGTGTGCGATGGTCATGGTCGGGTTCCAGGTGGGGAACCCTTCCAGCTATTTGTTTTGTTTACCTGTTGTCGGGTTGTGGCACTTTTCTGGTTGGGTGTGTGTTTTGTCCCTTTTTCCTTTTCAGCACTTTACTTGTACTGTTTAGAGGTTGATGCATATTTGTGGAATATATATAGCAGTTTCCCTTTTCTTTTCTTTTTACTCTGCACTTTTTCATTGAGTGTGTTGTGTGTGTGTGTGTGTATAGGTACTTAGGCAAAGGACTCCCCGAGTTATTGTGCCTTCAGCACTGGTCGCCAGCCCCTGGCCTATGGAGGCGGGCTAGGGGTAGTTGTCGCTCGATCCCGGGTAGGGTCGGGATGTGAAAAAGTGGAATCAAAGGTGGTTCGTTCCTTGGGACGTTGTGCGGACGTCCCTAAAAGAGGAATTGGTTGGGATCTAGGGAAACAGTGTTAACGTGTCTCGAGAGCAGCTCTCAGGCCAGGGAGTCCAGTGATGGTGTGGCAGCCAACATATCCATTCACCAGGACCTTGATAACCCGCTTGTCAACTCGGCATGCTGAGACACTTGTTGCAGGGAAAATTTGTTTGTGCATCACATAGGACTGAGTCTTGACTTTCCTTCTTGAGTCAGCTCCACATCGTTGTTGTTATTGGTATATACATATATGCTCATTTGATCGCGGAACTCCTTGATAATTTTCAGTATGTCTCCACAAAGACAACCAACTAGGATACCAGATTTGGTTCGTGACGACGACCCTGTGAGCTACGAGGCCACAGTATAGGATCCATCATGTGAGCCCCTTTCTCCGGGTGGGCCTGTAGCAGCACCCCCACCTGTTGAGCAGTAGGCAGCTTCAGCAGAGCAGACGGGGCTTGAGCGCAGGTTGAGCGTGCTCCGTGAGTTCCAGCAGTAGAGACCGCTAAGGTTCAGTGGTGAGATAGACCCTCAGGTATCAGAGGTTTGGCTAGAGTCAGTTGTTATCCTTTTCAGGATTGTGCGGATGTCGAAAGATCAGAAAGTGGCTTTGGCAGCCATCCTTTTTTGTGGATCAGCTTGGCGTTAGTGGAGTCTGGTGACTCAGTTTCATGAAAATTCAACACTTTCATGGGGCGACTTTCAGTTGTTGTTTTGTGAAGATTTTTTCCCCTCCTTCTTGCGCTCCATTTGGATTCAGGATCTCCTTCAGTTTCAGCAGGGAGGGATGACGGTGGCCGAGTACGCGGCTAGTTTTGCAGACCGTGCACGTTTTTACCCGGACTTGGTCCATGACGACAACATCCGGGAAAGGATGTTTGAGTAGGGTCTCCTCCGAGAGATTTGTGCTTTTATAGTACCCTTGGACATTTCCACATATGTCGGGGTGCTAGAGCAGGCGCTGGTGGCAGAGGGCTTCTGTCACGTTCTAGAGTTGATGGTGACAGTAGGCACGTTGGAGCCGAGACGTCTGCCTCAGCTAGCGGGCGTCGGCAAGAATAACCTCGACGCAGGTGGATTTCTGACAACCAGGCTCAGGGGTGTGGTCGTACACCACAGTGGCACCGGAGGGCACTAGTGCAGCCCAGAGCGAGTCGGTGCTATGCTTGCGACGGGCGAGGTCACCCGGAATGGGACTGCCCGACCAGGAATGCAGAGAGCTTCGGACAAGCAGCAGGTGCACCACCATGGCGGAGGCAGCGCTGTGATCAGAGTAGTACCCAGAGAGGTTGTGTTAGCAGAGGAGGAGGAGGATCTGGTAGTGAGGGACGGCTTTACGAGGTCTTCTCATCACCACTAGGCGGTCCACATCAGGCTCCGGGAGCTGACAGTTGAGACCGCAGACAGCCGTGAGCTTTGGATGTCTACGATCCTATATAGCATGTGGTGGTAGGAGGTACGCTCTACATCTTTTCTACTTTTTGCAGTATAATTGTTAGACTCTATGTGTGGAATGCTTTCGTCCCTGCTCCTTGCATGAGGTGTTTCCAGGGTGGCGTGGGGCGTCGGTGTAACCCTATGTTGGTATGATAAAAGGCATGGGACCTTTTTCTTTAGTCGATGGCGTCGACTCCATCCCTCCACCAGTTTATAAGAGAGTCTTGATTGAGATACATCGACTGTGGAACCTTGCGTGATCAGATATCCTTGGGAGTTTCACCATATAGATATTCTGAAGGAGGGAATCACCAGGCCTTGTTCCAAGTGCGGGCGCTGATTCTAGTCGCGGCATGCGACATAAGGGTTCGGTCGGGAAGGTGAATTACCCCCGAGGTCCTTCGGACAGTTTGAGACTGTTCAGAGGGATGAAGAGGTCCCCTACTGCATTGATCTAACCCTAAAGTCTGGGTTGGGTGCACGACATCGGCAAGGGACAACCTCGCGTGAACGGATCCATCCTTTGGTCTATGTGCGGTGACGCAGAGCTGTGTGTGGGTTCTTCTGGGTATGGGAAATCCAGGTGTGGGCTTAGTACCCTGTGTTGCTCCCTAGTTTTGATTTTTGGGGATGAAAATATTGAAGGAGGGAATGATGTAAGAACCCAGTTTTTGCTGTGAAAGACTTTGGAATATTCTTGATGATATTCCAGAGCAGCGCCTTCAGACGGCGTGCGATTCCGAGCCCCGGAGTGGACTGAATTAAATTTCCAATGCATTCACACTGGAAAATACAAATAAATGGTATAACTCCTAAACGGTGCACCGGATTAGGGATCTGGGTGTATGGATGGGTCCTAAATGGGGTGTTTACACTATGAACGACATAAAACTTTTCGGCACGGGACATTTGGACCCCTCGCATGCTTCTGGAACGTTAAACGGATTAAATTAAATAATTAATTTATTCTTTTAATGATGAAATGCAGGTATCTCTTAAACAGTGGCTCGGATTGGAAAACTGAGGGCACCGTTGAGTTTGGAGCATGTCTTTTACCCTATGAGGGGTGTAAGTTTTCCGGGCGTATGCCGTCTGTGAAAAATGGTCCCTAGGGCGTTTTCGTAATTTGGAAGCCTCAGGTGCGGTTTTTGTAACTTTTGAACGGGGCCTTGAATTAGAATTATGAGACCTCCGTTGTGCTCAGAGCATTGTTTTTATCCTAGGGTAGGCTAAATCCCGACCCCGTCGGGAGTTCGGGTATGGGGACGCGGGAGGGTGTGTAAGTTGATTAATGTATTTAATTAACCTAACACCCCCCTCTATTCTCCCTCATTTCCCCCTCCCATGGAAAGCCTCTCCCCTCTCCTCCTCCATCTCTGATGAGGAGACTCTAGCGAGGTGGTCTGGCGAGGCGCGGCCACCCCGGCTGGTTGACGGCAAAGCGACGGGCTTAGTCCCACATGGTAGCCGTCGTTTTGTTTCGTTTTATTTCCCGCACCATGTTCTCCCTAATTTTGATTTGTATATTTTCTGTCCGATCTTCAATACAAGACCATAGTTTCATAGATCTTTTCTTGAGCTTTCTGGAATGCTATCCGGATCGAATTTTCAACCACCGGATCGTTTCCGGTGGTCTTCTGAAGTTTTCCAGCCACGAGGCCGGTTTCCGGCGAGGGTGTGATGGCGGCGGTGGCGGGCGCTTCAGGCGGCGGAGATGGCGGAGGTCGGTGTGGTGGTGAGCCCCTACGGTAGGCGGCGGCGCAGGCAGGTTCCGGGTGGCCGGCGCCGGCGTAGGGCGCAAGGGGGAGGGGGTCACGGGGTGCGAGACCCCGTGTGCCGCGACCGCGACCCGCGTAACGCTGGTCGCTGCTGGAAACCAAGACCGGCCATGAGGGACGGTCGGGGTGGGGAGGCGGAAACGTGGCCCACGGAGAGCCACGGGATCCATGGGCAGCGGTTCAGCGTGCCGGCTAGAGCGGGCCGGCCCGAACGGTGCGGATAGGCCGGACCGGGCCAGTCCGGCCCAGGGGTTACCTCCCCCCCCCCCCCCCTTTAACTTTGGACGCCCATAACTTTTGCTACGGGTGTCCGTTTTGTGCGCCGTCTACGGAAGCACGGACCTGACATAGAGGCGGACCTTTTGAGATGGTTCCGAGAGTTTAGGCTTCTGAGACGATGGGCTCGGGGGCACAGCACGTGCGTAAAGCAGCTAAGTGGGCTTCCCGAGAATTCTTGTTTTGGACGGCACGGACGCGTCCGACGTCCGTTTAAAGCGTCGTTAGTGGCGTTGGGACCCTAGAAACGAGGTGGAGCCTTCCATGGTGGTTTCAAGCATTGAGGTAGAAGTTGAGGCAAGGGCCCCATGACCCGTCTTTCGAGCTGCGTGCATCGTTTCTTGACTTTTTCAGTAGACGTCCGTTCGGGGCACGCGAGCAGTCGTTTTTGGATGTTTTTCTGAGGGGATTGCACTGATGCAACCTGCCCACTCTAATTAGGCATGATTGTACAGGTCCCACGAGGTCCATTTGGGCGTCGATGGTGATTTTCCATCTTTATCTTCGGGCGACCATTTTGGACAAGTGAATAGTCCATCTTGTGTGCTTTTTCGAGAGGATTGCAACGGTGCGATCCATTTGTTGTGTTTCGGGACCGGGTTGTGGGTCCCACGAATCATCGCTCATGTGCGGTGTGTCGGAATGCACCTTTTTCTCCGGATATCCATTTCACTCATGTGGGTAGTTCTTTTGACATTTTTTCCTGAGGGGATCGCATTGGTGCGATGCGCCCGACTGTTTTCGGGGTCGAGGCTCGGGATCACGGGACGCCATGCGGGTGTGAGGTGGTGTTGGAGACCTTTCCGTTGGATATCTATTTGAGGAGAGTAAGTAGTCTATCATGCATGTCTTTCCACAAGGATTACAACAGGGTAATCTGTTTAGGCGGGCAGAGCCTCATACATGATCTTATTAAAGGTGGAAATGTGAAGGTGCCCTGGGGGCGGTTCTTCTACCGTGTTTGAAGTGGACCCTTGGCGTCTGATCGTGTTCACTCTCGTGAGGGTAAAGAGATGTGGTTGGATGTGCCTCAGCCGTTGAGGTGGCAGGTTGGAGTTGTTACGTCACGCCTTCGCCTTGGCGTTGGGTGCCATGTGCATGATAGCCCTTGGGCTAAAACGTGGTATACTCTGGGAGTATACGGGGGTGCTTGGAGGTACATGTGGTTGTTTGTACCTGAGAAAGTTTGTGCGTTCAGTTGGGGTTGACTTGGGCCACACGTCGTGTGGGACCCATGTGCGTTCCATGCTTTACTTTGTGTACTTTGACCTCTCGCGACGTAGAGGGTCCCTCTATGCTCATTTGTTTGACCAGCAGGGTAGAGCTTTTCCCCAGGCTCTGTGCTCATTTGTTTGGCCTGTAGGGTGGAGCTTTTCCCCTGGCTCTGTGCTCGTTTGTATGACCAACAGGGTTGAGTGGTCTCCCCCTAGTTTTGTTCTTTATGGATCGGCCGGTAGCGGTGCTAGTGGCACCCAGTGATGGAACAGGCACTGAAACTCTTTTTGGTGAGTTGTTCTGGAGTTGGGTGGTTGCGCGATACCCACTCCGTGTTCGGTTTGGCTAGTGTTGTACCCTCCAGTAGAGATGGCCAGAGCAGTTCTGAGTTCTACCCTCCAGCAGGGCTGGGCAGTGGGTTACTCATCAACTTCTTCAGGTTTACCCTCCAGCAGGGCTGGGCAGTGGGTTTCTCACTGACTTCTAGGGTTTACCCTCCAACAGAGACGGGGCAGTGGGTCACCCGATGCTCTTAGGGGTTACCCTCCAGCAGAGACTGGGCAGTGGGTCACCCGACGCACTTAGGGTCTACCCTCCAGTAGAGACTGGGCATTGGGTCACCCAACGACCTCTTAGGGTCTACCCTCCAGTAGGGTTGGGCAGTGGGTTGCTCGTCGTCTATTCCAGGTCTACCCTCCAGCAAGACTGGGCAGTGGGTCGCATGTCGACTTATTCCCGGTCTACCCTCCAGCGGGGCTAGGAAGTGGTTCGCCTGATGATGTATTAAGGTCTACCCTCCAGCGGGGCTGGGCAGTGGGTCTCTTGATGATATATTAGGGTTTACCCTCCAGTAGGGTTGGGCAGTGGGTCGTCTGATTATGTATTAAGGTCTACCCTCCAGCGGGGCTGGGCAGTGGGTCACCTGATGATGTATTAGGGTTTACCCTCCAGTAGGGCTGGGCAGTGGGTCACCTGATATCTGATTATGAATTATCCTCCAGCTGGGCTGGGCAGTGGGACACCTGTCGGCATTCCAGTCTCAGTCCTTTCTACTGGGCTAGCTTATGTCTTTCCTCCCTGATTACCAGACCGGGACCCTTAGTTGTACGGGTCAGTGATGGAGCGATCTTGACTTTGATGAGACCTCTCGGCTGTGGGGCAGTGACGAGGTGTGGTCTGACTTAACCCGGAACTCTCAAGTACGAGGGTCACTTTCCCCCACCAAGACGCATCCTTGTGACGCGACCTAAAACCATGCGGGTGAGTCAGTGCCGCCCAAAGTGGATAGTGTCAAGGTGCGGTGGTTTGAGCCCCTTGACTTGTAGTTCGGGGCAGACGTGCGGGATGTTGGGCATCGATGGAGTTTACTTCTGGGACTGTTAGCTACTCACTTCCTTGGGCTGAGCTACGGGATGGAGATCCCCATACGAGATTGTTCGGGCTTCTTGTTGATCATATGTATATGTATATAGCTTGTTCCAGTACCCACTCCTTGGGTTTTGGATACTCTCCTTCCAGGAGAGGCGAAGACGTGTGGGGTATGCCACGTTCTTTTCGTGTCTAGCTTCTCATGGTTGGACGAGTCTATTCTCCGGCTATAGGTAGCGAAGACTCAACGAGAAGTTCATCTTTTCACTGTTTCCAGCTCCTTGTGTCTGGACGAGTCTACCTACTTTATTTTGTTGGGTTGAGCTGGACTCTCTACTGGTATTCTAACGCACTCTATGTTGTACTCCTTTACTTTTCCTGTTCTCTCTACTGCTCACCCTTCGGTACCTCTTTTGTTGCTCCCTCGAGCCTTTGGGGTATCCTACTGAGTATTTTTATACTCACCCCTGCTTGGGCTTTGCCCGCACTTGGTGTGCCCTTGCAAATGACGGACAGGTTGGTCGTGACTTCAGTGCAGCATAGGAGTTCGGGATCTTGGACCGCATGCGGTGGTCATGGTCGGGTTCCAGGTGGGGAACCCTTCCAACTGTTTGTTTTGTTTACCTATTGTCGGGTTGTGGCACTTTTCTGTTTGGGCGCGTGTTATGCCCCTTTTTCATTTTCAGCACTTTACTTGTACTGTTTAGAGGTCGATGCACATTTTTGGTATATATATAGCAGTTTCCCTTTGATTTTATTTTTACTCTTCACTTTTTCATTGAGTGTGTTGCGTGTGTGTGTACTGGTACTTAGGAAAAGGCCTCCCCCGAGTTATTGTTCCTTCGGCGCTGGTCGCCAGCCCCTGGCCTATGGAGGCAGGCTTGGGGTAGTTGTGGCTCGAGCCCAGGTAGGGTCGGGATGTGACACTAGAAAATGTAATTTCTATGAAAAATATGTTCAATCCTAACTCTAGATCCAAATAAAATGTTTTATAAGACAAGAACTAGTTTATCAAACTGAAATCCAAAAATTTTTCCTTGTGGAAGTTTTTGTCAAACCATACCTTAGGTAAGGAAAATTTTGATAAAATGTATTCTCAAATCTGACCTCTAAGGAATAGTTTTGGTTTTTGTTATACAAGTTCCAAACCAATTTTTATCAACAATTATTTTGTTCCTCAAAGTGCTCCATTCTGGACTAAGTGTCATTGTGGTGGACACTGGGAAAAGAATTGTTCCTTAAACAAAACTCAATCTTTATGATTTTATAATGCTTATTTTTCTAAGAAAACATGGGTACCTAAAATTTTTATTCTAAAATTTCCGGATCCATGAAAGTTTGGATTCCAAAAGTCTAACTCTTTTGTTTTTAGGAATATAGAGCGAGCACCAACAGAAATACTTGGTACATGGATAATGGATGTTCCCAGCATATGACTGATAAAAAAACTATTTTTAAAATACTATCAAGACGAAAGGAGGAATGATAACTTTTGGAAATAATGCTCAGGGAGAAATTATTGTTATAGGTAACATCGTTCTTCTTGGAAAAACATTGATTTCAAATGATTTATTTGTTAAGGGTCTTAAGAACAACCTCATTAGTATAATCCAATTATGTGATGAAGGTTACCTTGTGAATTTTATTAATGACAAGTTCTTAGTACACAATTCCAAGCAAGAGTTTATTCTTTCTGCCCATAGGTAAGAGAATGTATAAACACAAAACATAGAAGACCTTATGATCCAAGATCTACCTTACCTTAGTGCAAGGGAAGATCATTCATGGTTGTGGAATAGAAGGTTAGGACACTGTAACCTTAGGAACCAATGTAAACTCACTATGAAAGGACTAGTTAAGGATCTACCAGAACATAGATTTGATTCTTCAATAGATTGTGACCCTTGTCAATACAGTAAGAAACATAAATCAATTTTTAAATAAATCAGTGAAGTCTAAAATACTGATGTGTTACAGTTAGTCCATATGGATATCTTTGGTCCTACACAAACTAAAAGAATTGGAGGAAAGTATTATGTATTTTTTTTAGTTGATGATTACACTAGATTTACGTGGGTCTATTTTCTAGCAAAGAAGTATGAATCCTTCTTGTATTTTAATTGTTTTAGAGCCCATGTTAAAAATTATAAAAACCTTCCATTGAAGACTATTCATAATGATCATGGTGGAGAATTTCACAATTCTGATTTTGTAACATTTTGTAGTAGAAAAGGCATTACTCACAATTTCTCAGCACTAAGAACTTTTCAACAGAATGGTGTTATTGAAAGAAGAAATAGATTTCTTCAAGAGATAACAAGAACCATGTTGAGTTAATATTTTATAGCTAATCATTTTTGGGCCGAAGCTATAAGTACTTCTTGTTATACTATAAATCGTGTTTTGATTAGACCTTTTCTTAATAAAACTCTTTATGAGTTATGGACTGGTAGAAAACCTAGACGTTCCTATTTCAAGGTTTTTGATTACAATGTATTCATTCTGAATACTAAATAAAATCAACACAAATTCACCCCATAATCTGATGAAGGAGTTTTTTGTGGCTACACCACAACTTCTAAGGCTTATAGATTTTTCAATAAAAACTATTCTACTATTGAAGAGACAGTACATGTCAAATTTGATGAAACTGATCCTTTTGTTTTTAAACAACCCCAACCTACACATTAGATGTGTTTTAGAAAATTAATTATCAACCATTGTTAGATGATCTTTCTGATAAGGAAAATGTCCAAGAAGATTCTTCAGAAGCATTTACCCTAGAAGATTTTCTACCCTATGTTGATGAATAGGTTTTACAAAACCCAAATCAATTTTTTCTTAAGAATCATCCTAGTGATAGCATCATTAGTGATTTAAATCAACCCGTATGGACTAGAAGTTCCTTAAGGAATGAAGTATAACATCTAGCATTTCTTTCCCAATTAGAGCAACAAAGCACTGATAAGGATTTAGGTGATGATGATTGGATTAAATCCATGCAAGATGAACTAAATGAATTTGAAAGGAATAAAGTATGGACCATAGTTGAAAGACCTATGGAAAATTCTGTTATTGGAGTAAAATGGGTTTTTAGAAATAAGTGTGATGAAAATGTAATCATAGTTAGAAATAAAGCAATATTAGTTACTAAAGTCTATAATCAACAAGAGGGAATATACTAAGAAGAAACCTATGCTCCAGTATCTAGACTTGAATTTATTCATATCTTACTTGCATTTGCAGAATTCTTCAATTTCAAACTTTTTCAAATGGATATGAAATGTGCATTCATTAATGGTTATGTTCAAGAGGAAGTTTTTGTTGAGCAACCCCCTGGTGTTGAAGATACAAAACATCTTGATCACGTTTTTAGACTAACCAAATCTTTTTGCGGAGTTATGCAAGCCCCTCAAGCCTGGTATGGTAGACATACATGATTTGTTCTTCAAAATAGTTATGTTAAGGGAAATGAATATCCAAAACTTTTTAAATAAAGTTAAGAAAAACATTTTGATTGCTCAAATTTATGTTAATGCTGTTATATTTGGTTCAACTCAACAATAATTAACTAATTACATTTTGGATCTAATAAAATATGATTTTGAAATGAGTATGGTGGGTGAGTTAACATTTTTCCTTGGTTTTCAAATTTCTCAAAAACCAAAAGGAATATATATATATCCCAACATAAGTATATTAAATATATTCTTAAAATGTATGGATATGACAACACTAAGAGTATAAGTACTCTTATAGGTACCTCAAATACACTTGATCTTGATGAAGCTGGGAAACCAGAAGATCAAACATCTTTTAGATGTATGGTAGGAAGTTTACGTTACATGACAGCTAGTCATCCAGACTTAATGTTTTTACTATGATTATTTACAAGATACCAATCCAATCCAATGGAATCTCATTTAAAAGCAGTGAAAAGAATTTTTCGCTACGTAAAGGGAACCATGGATTTAGGACACTTCTATACTTCTGGAAATGATTTATTTATTTTTTTTGAAATGGTTTTCAGATGCTGACTTTGGGGGATGCAGAATGGATTGAAAAAGTACATCTGGACCTTTTCATTTTTTAGGAGATTACTTAGTTTCTTGATCAAGCAAGAAGCAACACTCAGTAGCACTCTCCACTGATTAAGCTGAATACGTAGAAACTGGAAGTTGTTGTGCTCAAGTGTTGTAGATGAAACACACACTCATAGACTATGGTATGAGTTTTACCAAAACAAAATTTTTTTGTGATAACACAACTGACATTTAAAATAGAAAAAACCTTGTACATCACTCTCATACAAAACACATAGATATTAGGTATCACTTTATTAGGGATCACACAGTCAAAAGAGTTATTATTCTTCAATTTATCAGAATGCAAGATCAACATGCTGATATTTTCACAAAATATTAACCCTCTGATAGATTTGAATACATTAAAAGGATGTTAGGAATGATAATTTTGAGGTAATATTCCTTATAAATATCCTTTTGAAATCAATCTCCTTATAGTAATAAACTCCTTTTCATAGGGGGGTATATTTTCTTGTTAGATTTTCAAGTTTTTCGTAATGATGTTTTTCCTGTTTTTTGTAATAATGTTTTTCAAGTTTTTCATAATGATGTTTTTCATGATTTTCGTAATGATTTTTTTTATGTTTTTTGTGATTAAGATTTTCTTAATGGTTTTTTTCCTTCATTTTCATTTTTTTTATAATCAAAATTTTCGAAATCGAAATTTCTTTAAGAAGAATTTTTTCCTCAATATGAATAATCCTTTTGGTAATCCGAAAGGTATGATTTCATTCTTAAGTATTCGTAATCATAATTTACAAGGTGATATTTTCTTCTGTGTTTTAAATTTTTCTGAATCTAGTTTCTTTAAATATTAATGTTTTCCTTTAAAACCCTCAAATGATCGGATCATACCAAATTTTCCTTACGGCTATCATTTCTACTGTCAGATCTAATCAGAAGATTTATCAACCATTGGATTGTCTTTGAAAGTTCAAATGTCACATCAACAACTATATAAAGGACCCCCAAAGGGTGATCCCACATCGATTTTCAAGCCTTTGTGTGCCGATGCTCTACCTCCCTTTCAACAACCCGTTCCAAAACTCTCAAATCTTGCTCAAATCAGAATGTCTGGTGAAGTTCCTTCTCATGATATGTCATCTGTCAAGTCCATTTCAGAGTGGAAGATTTACAGAGAGAGTTTGGGGCATCCGAATTTCTTTTCCAAGTACGATTCCATTATATCCAAGAACATCATGTTGAACAGATGGGAAAGTGTTTGCATTTAAATTCTAGGAGCTCAAGATGTAGTATATTTGGATTTGCTTGTCAAATTTTATGAATCTATGTGATTTTTCAATGAAGAAGAGATGAGTAAATTTTATTTCAAAAGTAATGGAAAAATATATTCCCTTTGATACACCATGGATTCTAGTTTGGTGGGGTCGACTTATGAAGGGGAAGCTGAGTTCTTTTCCTATAGATTTTTAGATGTTAAAGGATGTTTTGTCAAATTGAAAGCAATGGAGTGTCTTTGAATTTAAAATTTCAAGTCTCTGATGATTTCTAATTTGTCAACAAATAATCAGATCCATTAATTATGGGTTCATGGTTTTATCATTCCGAGAAATGGTGATAAGGACACCTTGCAGAAGAGAGACATGTATATCCTAGATTTTTTGGTGAATTTTAGGAAGATTAACTTGATGAATCATATTCTCATTGCGATTGAGAATATCAAGAATGGAAATTTGAAAGCTTAGATTATAATGTATCTAGCTATTCATTCCAAGATAATTTTAAGGTTCCTTGAGTATTTCAAGATTCTTTTCAGTTCCAAGATGAGGAATTGCAAATTTATGTTGGTAAGTGAAGATACATTGAAGAGAACAAATATTGGTTTCTCTGAAGATTCCATAGAATTATATGAATTACCAGAGGAGGAAGTAGAAGACGTTAATAAGAAGCAAGAAGTGGAAGAACCATCAAAACATATTGTTGAAGAGAATGATGATATGGAATAAGTTCAAGAAGAAGGAAGTGGTGCTGACACAGAAGAATTCATACGGCAAGTTGAAGACTTTCATGAGAAGGAATGCGCATCTGAGAAATTTTCAATCCTGACTTCTAAATCCGAATCATCGAAGCTTTCTACTCCTTGGGTTGATGAAAAAGATGAAGATGATGTGAATAAGATCTATGATTAAGAGATATATAATCAACATTTCATTCACCCTGAAGATGCTGAGGCATGAGCTGAGAAGGAGAAGATAGATGAAGATAGAGTTGTTCAGCTATCTGACAGTGAACAAGAGTCTCCAGATGAGGAAGCTATTCTAAGAACTGATAAAGGGAAACAGGTGATTGTGGATATATATATTAATGTTGTTTTAATGAAAAAGGGAGCTGGTAGATCTTTTTAGAGGAAGCTTTTCGAGCTAGAGAAAGATACTTCACCAAGCAAAGTCTCAGATTTAGAATCATCTTCCCTACGGCATGATTTTTTTCATCCAATCACTGAATAAGCTTGTGGACATCATTCCGATATTTCCAATCATTGACTCGAGATGTCAGATGCTCCAACACAGCATGAATCAAAAATCAAATTCAGAATCCATGGTGATGGATAAGTGTGTCCAACTTGAGGCTAATTTCAAGAACTTCTTCATCAACTACGATGCCAATAAAAAATCATGTAAGAAAGTGATCAGCTGGTCAAAGAAAATAGTTGAATACTTGAGAGAGATTCATGAGTTTCAACATGATGTTAAGGGATATTTTTGATAATTATGATATTAAAATCAAGGATATCATGAGTATCTTTGAGGAAAAGCTAACTCTTGAGCGGAATACTCAGATTCAAGAGGTAAAGGATCTGAATGTGAAGTTGTATTCTGTTGCCCAAAGTTAGAAGAGGGAAAGGTAACTTCGGATCAAGATCAAAGAGAAGCTAGTTAAGAAAGATGAGTTTTTGAAGGCTCAGTCAGAGGCTCTGAAAGCTCAGGAACAAAGGATCAAACCTTTAGAGAAGAAAGTAGATGATCAGGGTTAGATCTTAAAGCAAGCAGAGGAAGACTATAAGGAACTCAAAAAGATGAACACCACTTTGAAGAAATTGATACCCATAGAGAAGGAAGGGAAATAGATCCAATCCAATCTTTTGTTTTATTTTTTTCTTGTACAAATTCTTCCTATCTTAATGATATTTTTGTTACTCATTTTTGTTTGGATGCTTTGTACTAATATTTCAGGTACTATAATTTCTTCTCCATTACCTCATTTTTTTTGAAAATCACAAAGGGGGAGAAAGGAAAAATAATACTATGAAAAGAAGAAATATCCCTAAGTAAGGGAGAGTTTATCCAAGGGGGAGTTTTCCTTATGAAGATTTATGTAATAAAGATAATGGAAAATCTCATTTCGGAAATCTAAAATACGATCCTTATAATTCCAAAGCCTAAGGGGAATTTTTTCGTATTCATCATTGTCCATGTATAAAGGGAGATAAGTTTTATTTTCAAAGTCTAGAATAATATTGACTAATTCATTTTATTATTTTTCATAATGAAGTTTTTTCTTTCCAAAAAGGGGGATATTGTTGTGTCAATAAGGTTTTCCTTATGACTTTTCCATTCCTTCATGTTTGGGGGGAGATTGTTAAATCAATAATTTATCCTTACGACTTTACCTTTCCTTCTTGTTTTGAAAATCACAAACACATAATCTTAAGGAAAATCTCATTCTTCCCTGTGTTTTACTTCTCTAAGGAAAATTTTCCTTCCACAAGGAAATTTATCCATACCATGTTTTTCATTGTTCATTGTCTTGTCTAAGTGTAAAATTCGGTTTCATACCTAAAAACTCAAAATCATATAATACTTAGATAAAGAGTATACTATTTTCAGACTTCGAATTCAGACTCCAAGTCTTCTGAATTAAGACTCCAAACATTTATGAGTTCTGACTCTGAGTTATTTGAATTCAGACTCCGAACATTATAGGTTCTGACTCCAGATTATAATGAATCTTGACTCCAAACATTCTGAGTTTTGACTTCGAATTCTAATTAATTTTGACTCTGAGAATTGTGAGTTCTAACTCCGAATTCTCATGAACTCTGAATCCGATATTTGTAAGTTCTGACTCTGAATTATAATGATTTCAGACTTCGAACATTGTATGTTCTGACTCCGAATTCTAATGAATTCAGACTCCGATATTCGAGATTTCAGACTCCAAATTCTTATAAACCCTTGACTCCGAACATTTTAAGTTCAGGTTCCAAATTATAGTGAATCCAGATTCTAAATTTTCTTGAAATTATGACTCTGGAATTCTATAGAGTTTAGGTTCTGAATTCTTTAGAAAACAGAATCTGAATATCCTTGTATTTTAGACTCTGAATGTATTTTTTGTTAGACACCGAACTTTTTATTTGATTACATTACGAATAATTGATTTTGGTTATGTAACAATATTTTTACTTACACTTTTTTTATAAAATAATTTTGTGCATTCAGTTACTATCTAACAGTTGTTTGAGTGACACGTGTACAAGTCCCTCCAAAATTCAAGGAAAATATGATCGTTGTAGGTGGGAGCCGACCATTGGTGATGTGCCTATAAATAAGAACTCGTTTTAAAGAGCTCAAACTTTTTCTATGACTCTAGAGATCACATGCTGGTGAAGTGATTTCTAGAGAGAGACTCTCACTACTTTGTGCGTACTGAACTTTTTGTTCAGATTTTCTTTGTACCACTCTAAATGTTGCTGAGTACATTCGATGGATTCTGGGAATAGAAAGACAGAGGTGCCGACTACCTTGAAGTTGAGGGCTTACTTTCTGAGGAAGATAAAGGTGCTAACTTTTTTGAAGTTGAGGGATTGCGGGGATAGCATGACAAACTCCGATCTTCGTATCGAGGGCATACCCTGGTGTGGGTAAGACATAATTTCTTGAAAGTATAAATCAAGGGACCTTTATCCAAGGTTGTTGGATACCCTTATCTTTGGGTTTAGATATGAAATACTTGTTACTTGTCTTGTTACAACTTTTCCGCTGCATTTTATTTGTTGATGAATGTATAACTATCTTATACTTCCTTATACTGTATACTCTGATTTAGTAAGATTCTATATGCTTTAAGGTAGAATCTTTATCTTTGTAAAAATTCATTATGTTTCATTTTCAAGAACTATCTGTCCGGATTCACTTTCTCAGAATCGTATTTCCTAAATCAAGCAAGTGTGTAGAACTTGAGGATTTATGAATTACCTTGTTTAACCTTGTTAAAAATAACCATCGTTGAAAGTTCAAAAAGAATTTTTTAAAGTGTACAATTCACCCCCCCCCTCAGGTATATTGTGCATCATTACATACTTTATTCAGCATTTATATTATATTGATCCTACATTTGGTATTATAGAGTATATCATACTCACATACCATCTCAACATGGGTCACTACCAGGACTATCATAGTGGAAAAAGTCACCTACTAAACTGGGTTCACTCCCAAATCCACTTATGTTTATCTCATTAGATATCAATATTTAACTAATGCAATATATGTTGATTTATGTATCACCTATCACATAATTAAAATAATACATACATGTTCCCAAAGATTATAAATTTTCATCACGTAAAAACGCATGATAATAATTGGGATTGAAAAGAATTCACTAAATCAAAAACCATGAAAATAAATGTGTTTCATAGAAATTTCATAATAGTATAACTCATGGAAAATAAATGGGTATCACAAACATTTTTCAACATAAATATATTCTATCTATAGAAATAATAATACATGTATCATTAGATAATATCCCTAATGATTCTTATGTTACAAAAATTTATGTTATCATAGATATAAAATGATTTAGAAATATCACATGGAACATTTCTAAATGATAATATCCTTTCAACATTGAAAAACACTTTTTAAGACTTAAATTTTTTTCAAAATTAATTTCATTGAAAATAACCTTGACTATTATAAAGAAATATTTAATATCATTTAAAATATATTTTTAAAAAAAATCCTTCCACTTAAAAAAATACATTTTATAACCTAAATCAATATTAAAATCCATTTATTTGAAAATATTCATGGAAGATTATTACAAAATCAATAATTATCATGATAAACATATCTTGATGAGACTAACCTCTTCAATTTTAAATAAAAATTTAAATCATAAATATTTTTCAAAATATTTTTCTTCTAAATTATAATTGAAAATATAGAAAGGAATCTTCAAATAAAATAATGTTCACAATAGTGAAAAATTCATTTCATTTTCCACAAATTAAAAAAAATATTACTTTCACATTTTCGATGAAATCCCTAAACTAAATGATTGTAAAATAAAATGAAGGTTCATTTTATACCATGTTGTAATAAAAAATAAAAATGTGGGTAAAATTGTCTTTAATATATCCTTTGGATAATTTTAAAACATCTATGAAAACAATTTTAGAAATCATGGATTTGTAATAAATAGGGTTTTTTATCGAAGATATAAATAAAGATGATATTTCTTAAAAAAATTGTTTTTTGGGTACCTAATGAGAAATAAATTAATGTAAACATATCTTTTTAGGACACAACTAGAATAAAATAAAATTCATAAGTTATTTAGAGATATGTCCTAAAATTTCACCATCAAATTATTAATCATAAACTATCCCAATAAAAAATAACATTATTATATCAAACTTTTACCTCTTTGGTATCTTCTGAATTATAGTCTACATTAAATAGTAACATCAACTGAAATATAGAATATCAATAAAAGAGTCAAATTAAAGATATAACATGACGAAGGGGTAGTATATACAACTCATATAGTATGATAGGTTCTCAATATAATTTATGTCCTATATAATCCTATTTGAGAAAAATATCACTCACTACTTGTGTAAATTTTAAACCATAAACCTAATTAAATAGAAAAAAATATTTAAATAATAAAAAATTCAAGATAATCATCCTAAAATAAATTCATGGGTATTATATACACTAGATAAAAAATTTGTGGTTAATATGGCATGTGTATCATAGATGTAAAAGGTGGGAAATAAATACCTTACAATAACCCTCTACTTACATCATACATATGTTATATTCATGTGTAGTAAATATATGTTTTTTATAAATGTATTACATAACCATAAATATATATATATATTAACACAAATGATTTACTTATGACCTTTTATTACTATTTTATTAACTATTATTTGTTAAAATCGTGTTTGGGGTAAAAAATAAATTATTTTCCTGTGTGTTTTATACTATTTTTTCTGTCCACTAACATTGATCATTATCCAATAATATATAGAATTTAATCCATCTTAATAACATAACATATATTAAATATATATGTATTTAGAGTAGTCTATAATAGTTAGTTATATAAAATGAAATACACCATTCATAGAGACAATGTGTCGTATATATGCATGAATATTGTTTCCATATTCTCAATGGAATTAAGGAAATAATTTTTAGTATAATATTTAAATTAAAGAATCATTCTTAGGTCAAAAAATAATATTATATATTTATTTAAAACCATAATTATTACCTTCCATGTAATTCTTACATGAATAATGAATCAAATCATTTTGGAAGGCGATAGTCAAATATACATATGAGTGATGCTACGGTATTCACATAGAATGGAAATTAAGAAGTTATAGGTGAAATAGTAATTCCCAATGTAATTATGTTACATGTATCATATATAATCATTTATTTTATCCTTTTAAAATCTATGTAATTAGAAATGGAATAGACATCACATTGGTTCGTGGGGTGGTAGTTCTCCACACACACAAATGATGTTATTATTTTCGAATGGGATTTGAGATAATAAGGAAAATATAGAATTATAATTCCCTACGTTTAATAATATCATAAATATCTAATATAATCATGTAATCCATCATTATATACTTTTGAGATAATCAGTAATGTAAAACAAATAACATCATGAGGTTGTAGTTCATTGTTTAGATGAATGGTGATTTGGTATCCCATTTGTTGAAATAAGAGAGAGATTTATGTTACTAACATAGCATAATAAAATATAATTATATGTTATACAATTTTCTTATCATTTCATCACATTTGTAAAATAATACAGGAGGTGGAATAAGGAATAAAAGAAAATTGAATGATTAAACATTCTACCTCTTATCGGAGAGCCTCATTAGGATTACATGTAAATAAATCATTTAAGGGAATCTAAAACAAAATAAGAACTTTAGGATGAGATTAGAATATTCTGAAATGTATTTGGGTAGTTATTCCGAGATAAGAATTGATCTTGGGTTGTAGATATGTGAGCGAAGGGTGAAGCCTTTTATAAGTGGGGTGGGGGGGAGGACACCCATGGAATTTTTGAAAACAATAATGTTTTCCCACATTTTACATATGAAAAAAATCCAATAATTGGTAATTACTAATCCATATGAGATATAATTTATAAATATTTCCATACAATGTGTGTTGGAAAAGTTTTATGTCATTTTTGACCCTTATCCTTTTATAGTTTAACCACTGGTAAACCCATTTTTACCATAATCATAGTAAATAATTATTACTTATTTTTCAATTAAACAAGGTAAAAAATGATTTAAAATCATTAAATAATAAAAAAATATTCTTATTAAAAATTTGGAATCATTTTTAGAAAATTACATTCAAATAAGGGGTAAACTTTATTTTAAATTTAACCTCATAGATCTCATGAAAAAACTGTTTTCTAAAGAAAAAGTATTCAAAATGTTTTAAAAGTTTTTATATAAAAATTAAATATAAAATTGATTATAATTACCTAAATAAAACTAATATATATCTAACATAACTAATTTTACTTTTAAACCAAATTTAAACAATTTTTATTTTTAAAATCATTAAAAGAAATGAAAATTTTTAATTAAAACCAGTACTTTCCCCTATTCATCAAAAATTTAATCTTATTAGAAACTTATAAAAAATTTACCATAAGATAAAATTTTCAAAATGATTTAAAAAACTGAATTTAACATTTTCATAATAATTTTTTATAATAATATTTTTAATATTGGTAAAAATTAGTATTAAAATTATTTTTCAAAATGAGACCTACCCACTTTTTAGAAAATTATCATTTTTAAGTGTAATAATTGATTAATTATTATCTCATTATTAAAATACACATAATATTAATGTAAAATATTTTACTTAATATATAATATATACATATAATTAAATTAATTGAAAAAAGTAATATATTTAATTTACTTTGATAAAAAAACTTCGTGTGAAAAAATATATATTCTTAGAAAAAGATTTTATATTTTCAAAATCGATTTTATTTTCACTTATAATTAATTCTTGACAATAGAATAAAATTAAAAAACATGTATTAACCATATATTTTAATTATTTATTTAATATTATTCATGTTCAACATCTTATCGGCTACGAGTTAAATATCATATTATATAACATTATTTTAATAGTATGTCATGTTTTTCTAAAACATGATGTTACGTGTGACATAATCTATTAGTGAAATTAATTTTTTTTGAAAAAAAAAATTTCATAAAATATCAATGTGTTATAGGGAAAACAATAGGATTAACTATTTAATTACATAACACCATGTTTCATGACCCTATTGGGAGTTTTGGTCCTAGAGGAGGGGCACCCCCTAAAATTTAGTTTTTATTTTCCTAACTGCATGGGAAATTTCTCTCTATTATTAATTATTGTTGATATATACCCACTAGTCTCCACCATATATTGACTCATATATTCTTATGATATGATGTAAGATTCCCATATCCTAACTATTCAAGGTAATTATAAAACCCTCAATATTTCATATCAATGCATTATACATTTTCATAAATCATTATTAAAATATTGTATTCATGTACCCCTCCATATTGAGGTATAAATATCCTATAAAGACCCAATATCATTTATTTAGTCATTTCTCTCTAGGATTCATCCTTATCACATGATGTTAAAGTACATGAAAGCTTCTTATTCATATGACACTTAACTAGATGGAAACATCCTAGTCACACAATGTTAAATTACATGAAATATTGTCCATCTTACAAGACCAGACATTCATTAAAGTGGGCCTTATTATATATTAATCTATGATAGAGAATGATAATTCATCTCCAAAATAGAATTAAATATATAAATTTCCTTTCTGTATACTTGAATACAATCTTTATAGAGGACCTATTAGCTAAACATGACTTTAACACTTTCTAAACGAAGAAACAGATTCCTCCTTCTTGCATATGCATTATATATTAGTAGTGATTATCATTTGGTAAAAACTATGTGTCTTTATTATCATCCAACCACAGTACATTTTTACCCCTTGGTATATTTTCCAAGCCCCATCCATAGGTTTACCACTATCAAATCTGTCCTAGTGATTTGATCTGTATAAAAATTTGTGAACCTTGGTTGTTAATGAGACTGTGGAAATACCCCCGCCAATGAAAGCCTCTCTCGATATTTTAGTCCTTCGTCTTAATTGTACTATAAAAATTTATATATTATGCACCAGAATGATAATAGATGACCTATGAGTCAATGGAAACTTTCCCTTATTCACTTCATATGATTTTGATCTAGAAAGTGTGTCCTACTTAAAAGAGACAGTTATTGCATAGTTACATCCTTCAAAAAATTCATAGAGAAGAATTAGGACATATGACAATTGAAAATGTATATCCCCCTTGGATTTGGTCCACATTGAATGATATTAAAAAAAATAGTAGGGCTATTTCAAATGGAATCACTTCACCTACATATGAATTATCTCTACATATAGTATGCTTACAAATATAATAAATCTAAGAAGTAAGAGCTATAACATATGAATACAGACCAGTATGTATGTTCAAGGATAAAATATAACTCTCGCATATAAATTCCTATGTCAAATGATATTTATCCTTAATCATATCTTTCCATTTTCACATAAATTTATTCATCCTAACCACTTGATTTTGAAATTAAAATACATACATCTTTATCACATTATGATAAACAACATAATATATGTATCCCCATGACATGATGTTAAATTATGTAGAAACTTTTTCATCATCACTTTTTGTCAAATGAACTCAACACCCTGCACTGAGTCAAAAAAAATTGTAGTTCTTCCATTATATTTATTAAAACATTAGACTATAAACCACACATTAGGTATTGTGTTCCATAAATGTTCAAAAAACTTATATATACCATTTGAAAGTACACTTTTATTCATGGGACCATTTAATTAAATATGAATTTCTTCCCTTGGATCCATCATATGATCTCTTTCCTTCTCAACCAAATATTTCTTTGCCTTGTGAAAAGGGAATTTTATCGTTCTATTCAGTGACATGATCTCCATAGAGCTCGTCACTATAGAGTTATTCATGATCATACACAATCAGATTGTCACATATCATGACTCTTGGGTTATGATTTACCTCACCACCATCTTATGTTTGGTTGAGCATTGGAGTACTTTGACTTTGGGAATCCTAACTAGGATTCTTTTTTACAATCTCGTAATTCTAGATCAAAATTCATGATGAACATAAACCAAAAATATTATTTTCCTTGTTTAACAACTTTAATCATTATTCTTTAAAGGACCAAATTATGAGACCTTAAACATATATTTAAAGGCTAATTAAACGTGCAAGGATGAAAAATCAAAATGTATGGTCTAAGAAAATTATAATTACCCACCCTCTAGAATATGTATTGTTAGATTTTAGGGAAAATTTATATAGAAAAAAAGTATAATGTTTGAAGGGAAAATATTGTTTTCCTATTAAAAGACTTTATATGATCACTAGAATATAATGTTCAATAAAAATTTAGGTTAATTGTTTATCATATTTCATCATTGTGACAATTTGTTCACTATACAACAACACAGATTTTATGGTTGTCAATCCTTTAACGAATATTACATTCTCCTAGAATCACGTTTATGTCTTTAAAGACTATGATAATAATCAAAATTTCCTTGAGTTGATACAAATCTCATTGAAATACATATCCTGGAGTTATTTCTATTTGTTTTTCCCTGTAGTGTATATTTAATAAGGAATGGATGACTTGATAGGGACCCTCTAAGATTCATTGGTGAATACTGCAATGCCCTGAATGATGAACCTAGTGGATGTTTTTATCTAAGAAGAAATCCCCCCTTTAAATTTGTGATCTATTTTCCTGGATACGTGTGATACTAGTTTCCACCATTACTAATGGTTTACCTAAATCTACAAAACTCTATTTTTAGTTGACAAAGATAACTTTAGAACAATTTTATAATCCCTATAACCATGTTATTCAATCATATTTGACATCCTTGATTTTTTCCACTGTGTATAGTATCCATTCCCAAATCATTAAAGTAATATTCATTTTTAGAGCCTTTTTATGGCTGGCACCATGTTACTCATAAACACATGGTGTGTGTCTGAGATTCACAACCATAACTAGAACTACCAATTGTGTGATAGAACCCTCCATGGATGGTTATTCTTAAAAAATATAATTCTATTTCTAAGAGTTTAAATATTTATAAATCTTCCACATCCATTATAAAGGAGTGTGGATCCCTCTATTAAACCATATACCTATTGGATATGTATAGGTTACTTATACCCAGCATCTAGAGGTGCCTCCTCCATGCAGGAAAGGACCTCCAATAATCATTAATCCGAAAAACAACATTGTCGATCTCAACACTGTATAGTGTTTTGGAATCACACATTGTATATCAACCATATTTCATTTACCTAGGTTTAGAACCATGGATCCATGACTTTCAAAACCCATATTGAAACTATCCACATGGATTTCACATCCCTAACATTAATCCAATATACTCCAAATCGTATTTTAGAAAGGATGTGGGGTATTTAAACCTTTTATGAATACCCATCCATTATCATCTTAGTACGGATATGAGGTATTTAAACCCATTAGTAATACCAATGATTCGTAAAAATATAAATATATAGGTTACCTATATACTTTATGAATATATATCCTTCACCAATTATATGTCTTAGAAATACATATAAATAGATTGTCAAATATAAATGACCAAAAAAACATTCAACAGATCATCTGATCTAAAAGACCCTAAACTAAAAAATATATGGTCATATATAAATGATCGTAAACAAATGAAATTGATGTTCCAAGAGAAAATAACCTAAAATATAGAAACATATGATAGGACCAAGAAGATTGTAAACAATAACAAAAAATGATTTGATTTTTAAGACTCTAAAATACAACCATGGTCTAGTTTTAAAGACATTGAGAAACCAATTGAGAGGGACACAATGGTCACATAGGTCAAAAACCTATAAAGGTAATCCTTTAAAAAAATCAAGTCACTGCTTAATGGATACGTACATTGTGTGATTTAAAAATTATTGAATACATATGAGACAGAAAAATAATAAAACATATTATGATGAAATTCAGTAATGAGAATCTTGAAAAACAATCCATGTCCATTCCAAATATGATTTCCCCATATAAATTATAGGATAAATATTGTGAAATAAAGAAGAAATGATACAAATTTTTTTGGTACAAATTTTTTTCCCAATAAAAAATTAATAAATTCTCAATATGTATACAGTATCATGAAAAGGATAGAGAACTTTTCCTCAAGGATTGTTTAACCAAACTATCCTTTAAAACTAGGTGATCATTGAGTAACTAGAAAAAATATATTAGTGATGATGATATGATAATAATAATTTATGGTCAATTCTCAAATAGTTATATTATTATTTGAAAAAAAAATAACATTTAGGGTTCTATGAGAATTATAAAATGAATTGATATATTTTACATACTTTAGGATATTGAGAAAATATAATTCCATGAATATTTTGAATGATATAAATCTTGACCACACGATTTAATGTTTTCATTATTTATTTATTGATCTAATATAGAGGGAGGAATATATACAGCCAATAGTAGCTCCTATAAATCCTAAAAAAATTACTCTTAAAAGTTCCATCCCATTATATTATTTTCTCAGAAAATTTCTTCATCCCTATTGACTTCTATTATAGATGGGATATTTATTGCCACAAAAGATCAATTGATTCAATTTTCACCATTACAAACCAATGTAATGCTTCCTAAGTAACATCATGCATGGCCTTATGTGTTTGTTCAAGGAACCCATGATTCTCCAATATGTTGTATTCAAGGTTTTAAGTTCATAAAATGTTCAATATATGTCCAACTATTAATGATCGATATCCTAATAATATCAACCAATATCATCCTTCCATGCATTGATCATGGTTTGGTGATCCATTGCCTCTACCACGTGCTTGGAAGACACATTTGGGGACTCTTCCCATCTTTGTTTGATTGAAGATGAAACATACTCTAATACTAAACTCAATTAAAGGGTCATCCTCCACTCTATTCATGAAAAAACTCCTTTCACCCCATATGGGAGAAAATTATAGTATAATCACCCATATAATATTGTGGTAAAAATATAAATTATATTACCAAGTCATCCCTTTAGTTCCTACAAAGATCCCTCGGATATCAGGCTCCAAAATCCCACCACCACACCTATCACCATATCATTTGATGATGTTTCACATACATTGGGCCAAAATGAAATACAAATCTATGAAAAGGATATATTATAGGACTAATTCACAAAGTGTTGAACTCAAACTCAAATCCTTTAGTAATCTATGTATATAGGCAGCTTCATTGTTAGATGAACCAATTGAGGGTGATTCCACTAAATAAAGAGTAGACACCTCTGACATTTGATGTAAAGGTACTGTATTTATAAGAAAAATTATTCTCTATCAGTAGGTGGTTAATATGATGTGGTTAGAAAATTATTGTTCATGGTCAATGTTGGAACCAATCCTTTCTCAGTTGTATCACTAGAAACATTTTTTCATCAAACCCATATTCAAAGAAATTTTTGATTCCATCTTATTGTGACAGACTTTATGGAACCATTAATGTTTTCAATTTTATGATAGTATCTAGACTACTATTTAGGGTTGTAAGAGAAATGAAATGTAAGGATATATAATAAAAAATTTAAAATTAGATTGGTTTCTGAATTATACATCACCATCTTCTATATAGGCCTCCATTTGGGATAAATTAGTAATAGAATATAGACCATCATATACCTCCTCTAATATTTTGTTTTAATGTTCTCGATCAAATGGAACAACTTCTCGATCTTGTGGAGTAGGTTACTTGTCAGACTATATTTTAACATTGACCATTTCAACTCCTTGATTGACTAGTCCCAGTTTTGATGTTTATTACAATTATATAGACCTATGTTGTTCCATCATATCTCATTTTTTATCTGTTTTACTAATTCAAAAAATGCCAAAATTTATTTTAATGAGATTATCTAATGTGATTTAGTTTTTATCTTATAATAATTAGTGATATATAATTTTTATACGGAATTTTTCATATGTAGTATGATTTATTCATCATGATTTTTGTTTCTTGATTTTTGTTACACCAAGTGATTATGTTTGGTGTAAAGTAATTTTCCTAGAGTGTAAAATCAATATCTTCATTGAAGTCTTATTCTCCGCTAAACTATTTAATCTTATAGAAGTTCATTGTTGAATGTTTTTCATACTATGTATGATATTATCTTATAAAGGAATCAATTTATCTTCCATATTATCAATGTCATGTAGATTATTATGAAAAAATAATAAAAATACGTTTATCATTCAAAAGAGGATATCCATAAAGTGATTTATCTTTCTGTCATCTAATGGGTTATCTTTGAAAGATTTTATCATACAAAAATAGTAAATACAGGTAATCCTATATAGTTAAGATATTAATTGTCTTATCTTATGATGATTGTTATAAATTTATTATAAGAGAATAGTTTTACCATATGATTATCTTATGAATAATTAGTTATTTTTGAATCACCATGATTATAAATAGAACAAAAGCATAATCTCTCAAAAAATATTTTCATTATTTTAAGCATATCAAAAAATAAGATGTCCAAATAAGGGTAGATTTATTTTGATAACATTTCATTATTATGTGGATGGAGAGATCTGAAGGAAAATATTTCTAATAACATTGTCACAAAAGTTTATTTCATTTTTTGAAAAGAAAAGATGTAATTAAAAACTTGTAGTGTCAAATTTTAAAAGGATTATTCATTCAATCCTTGTGATTATATAGTAAGCTTCATTTCAAAATCAATGATGAGATATAAAAAGAAATTTTAGCTGCTTCATGGAGAAGGAATACACATATACATATGAACCCGCTAATAACATGATGAAGGGACACATGTACATATAAAAAATATTATAAATACTCCATTAAATGCATGTGTACTATGATTATAGTATTACTTATTGAAATCATTGAACCACTAGAGTTGTTCTTCTAAGAACAATATCTTCTAGAGGAATGTCACTATCTACTGATAGTTTCTTCTTATAATTTTGTGTTTAATCATTCCTTCAAAATTTATTAATATTTCTTTCATATTAACTTTTTATAGTTGATTGTGTTGAGGCTATATATAGGTATTATAATGGGAGACCCTAGTTAAAATATACTTGGCCTTTATAATAAGTAACAGTTACATGCCCCCATCTAGGATCCCCCCAAAAAAGAATTTCAGAGAAAAAATCACTAAAAACATAGAGTGGAGTGATAGGGAAGTGTACTGGGGGATTTTTTCAATGAACCACTCTAAATATTTCATGTTCAATAATTCTCCATTAAGATTTAATTTTTTACACTGAACACTTCTACTAACAAAATGATTAGAACACATAAACCTTGAAGAGGGTAGAGAAATTGTAAATAAAATTTTCAGAACTCAATCCATCATCTAATTGAGTCTTAAGTTAACTATGTAATAGGAAAAAAATTGTTATCAGAGCTCATGACTCTGGAGTCCCTATATTAAAAATGTTTCATTCCAATTATATTCTTTTAAATATTTTCTTAATATGATAATAGAGATGGAATGTAAATGTCTAGGGATCCCAACATTAATGGTGAAAATTATGGTTGTTGGAATTCTCAAAAGGCCATTTATTTAAAGAATCGTGGTATAAAGGATTTTCCCTATTTTTGAATCCTAATAAAGTTATAGAAACCCAACTAGGAACATGGAAAATTGCAGTAGAATGATCTATGATTTAATTCCTTAGGATATGAATGTTATCATATATGGACCAAATGTGTTTAACCAGGTTCTTAAATGTTAAAAAACCTATAAAATAAAATCTACTATATTGGTTTCCTATAATGAAATAGAGAATGTGAAGGATCCTAGATATGATACTACCAAACATATTTTCAACACAATAAAAATGGTTGAAGGAGAAATAGATACATTGTTGAATAGAATTATCATAGAGATTTTTAATATGTTGGTAATTCTAAGACCCCAATTTTAAGTACTAGAGAAAAAATTGATTGTTTAATTGTTTTGAACCCTATGTGGATTGAAATCTCATCCTCTATCTAAAAATTTAAAAAATTTCTAAATTTTATAATATATTACCTCATTGTAACTCTTATGATATATTAGGTAAAAATTGAAGTTGAAGCTGGAGAATATAAAATATTTAAGAAGGGAAATACTAATTTTATAGTTTATAATTATAACGATGATATGAAGAAAAATGGTATGCAAACTTCTCAATCATCTAGAGAAATAGATTCCACATTCAATTGTAGATCAAATGATGAAATTTCACAGTTTTCTCAAAAGATAATAATGCTCTAAAACAAGAGAAGTAGTATCATAGGAACTTTAAAAAATTATAATAATCAAGGAGTAAATTATAAATATGATATATTATATGAGTGAAAAAACTAGGGAAAAATCTAGATATATTTTCATTAAATTTATTAAAATAAAAGGAAAGATAAAACTTATCTCATGAATTATAGATATATGAATAAATATAATAAGGCTATGAAATCCTTGATGATTACATCTTCATAATCTAGATATTATCAATCTTAACAATGATAAGTTGATGAATCTAATTAAAAGGTTACATGTGATTCATGGAATATTCAAATGAGGTAAGTAGTCAAATAGAAAATGATTGAATATAGTACCTAGATAGTGGTTGTTCAGGGAACCTAAGTGGATATTTCTCTAACTTTTATTCACTACCTATGATATATAGAGGCTATGTCACATTTGGTGACAATGATAATGGAAAATATCTAGAATTCGATCAATTGGAAATCTAAAATATCTCCTCAACAGTAATCTAATTTATAAGGATGTCATAAAGCACAACCTCTTTAGTATTTCTTAGCTTTTTAATAATTCTTATTTAGTACATTTTTCTGAAAATTCCTACTTAGTTTTTAAGAAAAATCTCTCATTGTTAGATCACCAAGAAAATAAGATGTCTATACCTTAGATCATAATTAATTTTGTAGAAATGATGAACATTTAAGGAATACTAATCCAAATAAATAATTGATTTGATAGAGAAGGAATGTACATTGTAATGTTTAGGAAATATGGTGATTTTCCAATATTTTTTTTCTTATTTACCTAATATGAAAATGGATTAAAAGAACCCATGTGGTCCATGTAAAATGGGATAAAAATATAAGTCATATTTTAAACCAATTAAATATGTAGCTATTGATAGACTCCTACAAATTATCTATATGGATATGTTCAAACCTTTTTGAAAAATAAGCATTGTTGGTGAATATTTTTCCTATGTTATGGTCCATGATATTTCAATATTTAATCACATTTATTTCATTAAATAAAATAGAGAAGTATATTTTATTTATATTTAATTTTTTAAAATATTAATAAATTAATAGGATTCCAAAATTATGACTCTAATAAGTGATCATGGAGGATAATTTTTGAATAATGAATTTTATTTATTAAAATTAAAATAAGAAATTAAGAATATGTTTTATACTTATATGAAAGAACAATTAAATGGTGTTATTGAAAGGAGGAATATGAATTTTCTAGAAATTTCTAGAATAATATTATGTAAAAATAACATGCCTATATATTTTTTGGATGAAGTTGTAAATACAACTTATTATTTCAATGTTTTTCATTTTAGAGTGGAGAGGAATAATAGATCAATTTGAACTAGGAAATATATAATATTTAAAAATTGAAATGGGTGACATATATAAATGATTTAATTTCAGGTTATTATTTGAAAATTCATATCATGTTCACCATGTAACATCCCAATATTTTAGGACATGTCTATTATTAAATATAATATATTTGAAAGAATACATTGAACACAACACACAGCTTAAATGAATAATGAAATATTATTATACCCTAGCCATTAAATTTTTAAGAAGGAATAATATTTACCAAATTATAAAATTTTTGTTTTATATATTAAATCTACTATTTAACATTCATACTATTTGTTTTTTAGACATGATATAAAAAAATCCAATATTATGAATAAAACCTGTATTTTCAAAAGATTGGTTAACCACCTTTTGTTGTGGAACTTGATTTAAAAATATTTTTTAATTAATTTATAAATTTTTATTACAAAATAATCTTCATTATTTAAATTGGAATATAAAAATATACTTTGGTTGATTTTTTGGTATTTTTTGAGTATTAACATTTTTTGTTGAGTAATGAAAAGTAATGAAGTATAATAGTAAATTGAATTTTGAACTAAATAATATATAATGATAAATTATATTTTAAATGTGTTTTAATGTATAATTAAAAAATTTATACTCCTATTAATCTAATATAGGTTATTTTAATTAATTTTATATTTAATTTATATATAAAAATTGTGTAATCTTTTGATCATTTTCATTTTCAACACCTACTTTCTCAACCTATCTACATGATTAATTTTTAATTAATTTTAGACAGCTATATTCATTTAATTTTTATAAATGGATTCCATATTTTTAATCATAGGATTATAATTTATCAAATATGCCCTTTTTATTTTTCGACTATATAAATAATAATCTTAGTAATTTTTATTACAGTGATTAAGGGTATAACCATGAACTAAACTTATACAATAATTATTAGATGAAAATGATAATACCCTGATAACCTTAAGATATAATTTTAGTTTTTAATTAATATATTTCAATGAAAATAACATATATATTACTTAAATCAAAGAGAGTTAAAAAAATTCACACTTTATGTATTTAATATCTTTTATGTGTCCACATAAAGGAAAAATCAAGATATTAACAAATCAAAAAGACTATTTAAACATAATGGAAATTATATTTATTATATTAAATTATTTTTAATTTTTAGAAATTATATAATTACCCTAAATTCCTTTGAAACCTTAAGAATGTATTTATTTAATAAATAAATAAAATAAAATAAATTATTTTAAAAAATATTAATTTTGATATAATTTGAATGTTTAATTGT
This sequence comes from Viscum album, assembly GCA_963277665.1. Taxonomy (NCBI): domain Eukaryota; kingdom Viridiplantae; phylum Streptophyta; class Magnoliopsida; order Santalales; family Viscaceae; genus Viscum; species Viscum album. Next base: position 2,060,168,195 of record OY728140.1, read on the forward strand.
GTGAAATGAATTTTTAAGAGTTAAATAACATATTAAAGTGTTTTATAAGAATTATATTATAATTATAACTTTTATGGCTGTATTTTATGTCAAATTAAATGAATAGAATCAAATTTTTCTATAATTATTTTTGATTGAATTACTATTTTATTAAATTATTTAATAATCATAAAAATCCTAAATAAGACCAAAGAGGATAATATATGGTTAAAATTTAATATAATAATCATTAATAATTAATTTTTAAGTCTTTTTTATATAATAACGTTAATATATTTAAATATTTTGTGGATGTCTGAAAGTAATCCTCACCTTAATTATAAAAAATAAACCCACTCCTTCACTTATTTACACCAACATGAGCCTTCTAGATTAACCAAACCCTAAAAATTTATATTATAAACATAATTATACAAAATATATAGGGGTTTCCCTTACAAAAGTCCTACCCTGGGTCCCATAGTAGATGTTATAAAGAAAGCCCGCTGAAGAAGAGGAAAACGACTTTACCGACTCTTTAAAGTTCATTTCATCTTATACTTCCTTTTAATTTAATATTTTCATGATAAAATAATGAATCCTGTAGAATATATTTTTTAATATGTTTTTATGATTATGGGACAATAATATTTAAACCTTTATCCATCCTTTAAAAAATATTAATCGTTGTGCAGGCGAACTTACGGCTTATCGTCTAAACACTGTGATGTAATTTGTTTTTCATAAAAACATTAATCATATGGGTGTAATGTTGTAAATAATAGATATATATGATGATTATGACATGATTTTTATTTCATAAAAAAAATATATCATGAAATTTTTTATCTTTTCACTATTAATGGAATGATATTATCGCTCGTGCGTACGTATGGTCTACCATCTCCACGATGTGATTAGATTAATTTTCCATGTTCATCGTTCAGTAATGATTTTAAAAATTAATACATATGATATATATGACTTTAATATAACTGTGATAATTATGGGACTATAAACAATGAAAAATAACCAGATCTTACATGACAAAACATGCATTGAAAAATGAAGAAGGCAACACCCGAAATAGGGGTAATAAATAACAATTATTTATAAATGGGTGATAAAATGATATAATAGGATCATATATTATATCATTAATATGAATATGGTAATGGTAAAAATTAATTACATGCTTTGACCATTCTACATGAGGTTAAAAAATGTTCGAATAAGGAAATCGAAGGGTAAGTATTTGTAATCTTAGTTTTATTTCTATGAGATATATTCCTTATTCCAAAAATATTTATTTTGTGGTGTGTACTACTAATTAAATTTATCATATCGTGAATATCTTTATATTCAAGTTGTTATATTTTATTTTTGATTATTATTAATTTTATGGGGCATATGATTCGACTAATTACAATGTGGTAAGGTATTTCTTATTTAAATTTCCATTCATTGGGTTAAAACATCAACCTAATTAGTTAAATAAAGATAACATAATTTGTGAAATTAATTTTGATTATCTTATGTTTTATTTAAACTTGTTTTATATGGATTTTAATTAAATTCACATAATGGATTCATTTTATTAATACCAACTTCAATGATATTATATTTATAAGGGACTTTATCTCATGATCTCTTCATTGAGGAATATTTTTATATTATACACATAATATCTATCCTATTTGTTATATACAACCCATTTATTTATTTGTGATCACCATTCGTTGAAAATTTCATTTATCTTAAATATCTATCTTTCAATTATCAGGGATATTATCTAAGATGTATACCATTTTTATATACATTTTTTACTTTGAATGTTTATTGATTAATGGGGGAAATAATGTTAAATACGTATGAACATAAAAATATAGATATTTAATGACAAGGAACATTTTTTATTAATTAAAAAAATTATATTATATTTGAGGAATGCTTTCGAATAAATAACAGAGGTGGGGCCTAGTTAAAGAAACCCACTCAATGTATCAATAGTATTATGGGACAAATTAGCCAATGTAGCATTAAACATGTTTTTAATTGTAGATTAAAACATGTGGTGAAGGGTCTTGATGATAGTGTTTGTTGTACTAGATACATGACATAAAATACATAATTATTTCCTTTATTTAACATTTTGTTATTGTTATCCATGATATTTTCATTATGAAAAAATCTATGGATTCATTTCATTATGTGTTTAATGATTAAATGGTATATGTGTTCAATTATATACCATTACTTGGGGATTTATCTCATTGGTTAATGATAGTTTCTGATTTACTTAACCCTTACTAAGAATTTGACCTTACACTTATTATGGTTCTTATCCCCAATATATGATGATTAATTCATGAAATGAATTGAATGGGTTATGTGAAGTTAACTTTGTTAGGTATTATGAAACATTTTATTTTACAAGTTAAAAATGGGTTTCATTAATGTAACTATTTTACTAATAATACTAAACTATTTTTTACATTCGAATGAAATTCCTTGTATTTTTTTCAACATAATAATGTAAGGCATCAGATATATTCCACTTGAGTTGGGGTATTTACATCCATATTTTATTTTTATTAAAATTGTTGACTAATGAATTATTTTGGTGGTCTCAATTATGTTTTCAAAATCATTGAAATTAACTTCGCAATTTTTATCTCTCATTGAAAATTCCAATAGCTCCCACATCCAAAACAATGAACATAACTGCTTTCTAGAGGGAGGTTATCATTTGCGGTTCCAAACCCAACAACACTTTAGAGCTGGCATTGTTCGAGAATATAAGAGTTCAAGTTAATAACACCATTTTGGGTGGAATTATTTCCTTTTTTGGGACTCACTTATATAATTAATATATTATACTTAATTTATTACAAATCCTAATAATAGATTGGTTACCTCAAAAAATGACCAGGTGTCGAATCCTTATACATGCAAATGGTTTATATTAATGAGACCATATGTATGAATCTGAGGTTCTCCATTTATTTCCTATTTTTTCATAAAAATAGGTATATACTAGCATTTTCATTATATTTAACTAGGAACTCTTGAGTTTACAATAGTTTATAAAAAAGATTGGTGTTTCGAGGATTGGATTGAACCTCCAAGAGGATTTTTTGTATCTTGAGAGAACAATAATAACAACACGTGTATTTTGTTTAGGTCTAATACATGTATCTTAAATTCAAGAAAAAAGAATGTATATGAGGTTACGTAGTCATCAGGCATGGATATCCAGCCTTAGGAAGTCATCCTACAAATCATGTTAATAGAACGAATCAAATACATCATATTTTGGTCTTCCCTCAACTAGTTGATGGGAAAAGATAGATAATTAATACCTATGAGGTTTATTTCCATTGGGTTTACCAACATGGGAATTCTTCAGAACTTATACCATGGTGGAAACACATGTATGGAGGTATTTTTTGTTAAGTTATTAAATGGGGCTTACACACCAAGGTTTCCCATATTGTTGTAATTTTATTATGCATATCATTTGGTCATTAAAAATACCTTTTCCCTCATGAATCATGATCAATGTGAGAGATAAGGGATAGTAAGTAGTCAAAATCACTACATATAAATATGGGACTTATTCACAAGGGAATCCATAAATGGGTTTTTAACATAGATATTGGGTATTTGGAAGGTGTCTTACATCTCCTATTTGTATATGTATTAGATTTTTCATAGTTTAGTTATTTCAAAACACTAAAATATGTTGGGATAGGTGATTAAACTATAAGAGATTATTAAAACCCTTAATTTTGGAAATTTTATTGATTATAAAAAGATGGAACCCCATGTAACACTTTTATTCTAAAACCTATAACATATTAAGAGAGATGATTACTACTGAAGGTATGAAAAATAATTTTGGAATGTCATCGATGCTCATCTAAGAGTATAAAATTATTAGGGCCTCATGTGTGTGTAACCCAAAATGATTATGGAACTCCCCTTGTAAAGGGGGTTATTAGATATAGGTTCATGACCAAAGTATTACATTGTTTTTGTTCTTGTGTCTTAACTGACGAAAGTTGACATGTCTTAGGTTGTCTTTCATGTATGTCATGGGTTTTTATCGATCATGTCCTGAGTATTTACCTATCCTTTCATAGGTTTCCTCCTGACAAGTTTAGAGTGTTTCTTGACATATCTAAAGGTTTCTTCATTAAATGTACAAGGGTGTTCTTGGGAACCAAATGAAATTCCTATGGAATATCTTATGATCATTATTATACATTTGGAGGACATCACATGATCTGGATAACATGTCCAAGAGGCCTTCACATAATCTAGCTGACATATCAAGAGAACTCTGTGTGGCATCACTAATATGTCCAAAAGAAATTCTATGACCAATACAACATGTCTAATGTACTTTTTGTGACTTTTCTGACATGTTTGGGGTACTTCTCCTCACCTTCCAGACTTTTCCAAAGAGTATCACGTGACATTGATGACATGTCTAGAGTTAATCGCATGATTTTCTTGAAAATTATAGGCTCGTTTATTTAGATAATGAATGGGTCCCACAGGGTTCATGAACCCCTCTACGTGAAAATAATTATATCCATATTTTCATAAATTTATCATATTTTTCATCATTTTAAATCATAAATTCCTCAATTTTCATTAAGAGCTAGCCTATTGAGGCCTCTCACTGCCAAGTAGACATGAAATTACTCCTTCATGTGATCTGGAATTCAGGTTGAGAGTATATCACGTGATCAATGGAATGTTCATTTGAAGTGTATAGACATACTGTATTATCAATTAAATCATTCCCTAGGATTACCTATTAGATGACTCTTTGGATTTCATGGGTCTTTGCTCTTAGAATTCCACTACAACCATGACACTCCATTGAGTGTGTTTTTTTGTTCTAGGGGGATCTTATCAGCCTTACAACACTAGATCAATGCCTATTAGTATGTTTCTTAAATCACATATATTAGATTGAGTTTATGGAGGGAGTGTCACATCTTGAATTTTTCATGTACCTATTATGGGTGATCTGAGATGTCATCTTCATGTTGTGTGTAAAATAGTGATGTTGTTATGACTATGTAATTTCCATATATATAGAACACATGTCTTATCGAGGTTCTTTTACATAATACATTATACATATCAATGGAACATCACATGATTAGAGTGACATTTATGGGTGTCTTCAAAGAGATTAGGACACCTGCCATATAAGATTTCACATGACTAATGATGAATTATTTGGGGCCCCTCCCAAGATCTATTTTTCCTACTATAGGGCCTTCAACTAATGGTTAAACTGATCATGAGAAGAACATAGCCCCTTATTATAAAAAATATATGTAACTCTCCTTCATTTAAGGGTACCTCCTTTTTAAATTTTATTTTATAAATCACATGCCACTCAACAATCAATTTCCCATCAGGTTGTTTCAAAATTAAACAAATATTATTTAAATCCTATGCATGATGGAGGTGACATATCTATTGGAATTCATGTGATGAGGATATAATGTACCTAGGTAAATTTGAAGTTCCATATATTAATCAAGACAGAATAATTGTCCCTTAATATTAAAATAGAATAGCATTCCCCTATATAAATATACATATTTTTGGGAATTTATTTTATAAAGGGCTTGAATGATTGTCAAAAATATATTTATTGATGTGGAATATTATTGGGGTAAATCATCTATAGATAATCACATGATCATCATTTCCTTTCTCTATACATTCATGATACGTAGAATGTTAGTCATAAGGGATTCACATTATCATTAATAGATCATGTGAAGAAAATGACCCATTCACATGATGTACTTAAGGTAATGCAACTCATGTAACCCAAGTGCATATTCTCCTTGTATCCAAGACACTAATTTATTTCCATTATTGATAAAATCATACTAATTCATTTGGTTTTCCTTACAATCCTAAAATTTCTAATTCTCCTTTGGTAGGAATCCTAAAATTTCCCCACTCAAAAGCAAGATTCCCAAGGAAAAACGCTGACTTATGGGGAATGTAAATGGACACATGTTTCCTTTTGGATTTTACTAGTTTGTTTTCAGAGTGAATTTTAGTCTTTTTTGTTACCTTTTACATTCTACATGGTTCCCTATAAATAGTAAAGTGGAAATATATTCATTTATTCGTGATCCAAACCTCCAGATCTCTCATGATTTCTACTTTCATGTGACCTCCCCATAAGACAAAATATTGTGACATCATCATGAGAACTGTTTTCATAACCTGATCATGTGATCTTACCATGTGATAGACATGTGTAAAAAACGCATTCAATAAGATTTATACCTGATAAAAAATAATTCAGTTAAATCAATACATAGATTCTTTGTTGCATGGTCTCTTTTCATGATTCCCATAAACTAATTTTTTTTCATAATCAAATAATCATTATGTGATTTGCATGACTTCCATATAGTCACGTGATAACATGTATTGAAATATACCAAGTTATCATGAGATTTTTCATGGGTCACATGATTCACAAGACCTATAATGGGTCATGTGAGCAAGAACCCTGATATGGGTAATCCAATTTTTTTGATGTTTCCTGAGCTATGAAAATATTTTAATATTTTTTATAAGATTTCATTATAATATGATATATGATTCTCTCTTAGTAATTATTTCTTCAAGAATTTATGCCACATCAGAAATGGATCGTTGGAAATATATGGGCCAAATGTGGATTCAAACTAATGTATGATCAACTAGTCACCTCAAGTGTAGCTAACTATCCCATTTAAGAACCTCCTATAATATCTTTATTTATACTCATTAAATCTACATCAGTTTGTCCTAGAAAATGATTATATTATTCTTTGAAATTTTCCAATGATCATTCATTATTGATAGATCATAAATAATCATAGCACCTTTAATGAAAATATCTCTCTTACATGATACATCATTTCAAGATAAAAATATATGATTGTTAAAAATTAATTATCATGGAAAAAATCCTTGAATAATCTTATCTTGAATTTTATTCTAAATTCATATTTTTAAATTTTTAATGTGGTAATATGTTACAAATAAGATGTTTGGATATATTCCCCATGAAGACCTTGATTTTATAGGGATCATTGGATTAGCATGGATATAGCCTTTCAGGGTAAAACCAAACTCCAAAACCATCACTATAGAGATGAGTTGAATTAGAAAATATGGGGCACAATGATTTCACAACCCCTCTCTTATTGTAACAATAAATTAAGGGCAGAATATTTCATCTTATGGAGTCCATAAAAAATACATTTCTTATGGTACATGGAAATGTGAGAATTAGCCTCCTGGATGTTGTGAATATTCATTGAAAGACAATTAGATGAGTTAAATTTGATGAGTTTCCTTATCCATCATCTACTTGGGGATATATAGAGAAAACTCCATCAATTTCTAAGGATATAGTCACTATGAATTATAGGTAGATTTTGAAGCACCCACAATATGGGTTGTACATCCCATTTCTGTAATGGGTGGGATACTTTCTCAATAAGGATTGCACCTAACCCAAATCTATGATGCAAATGGCCTACCAATCACAATAGTCTTGTGGGGAGGATGTTGAATTTTCAAGCATATATAAAAAATGGTTTTTCAACAACTGTGGGTGATAGTTTGTCCCCAACATCGACTAACACATTCATTTGGCTAGATTTCTCACAATATACCTGAGTGTGTACCTACTACTAACCTATAAAAAGGGTGGAGTTGGAGTTTATAATTTTATAATGACAACATTTAAGTAAGGATAATGGATTGTTTGTTTTTTCATTCCCATGTTTTCAGGTCTATGACACTTTCCATACCATATTTATTGGGGAAGATCCCTCTATATATTATTTCCCCCTTTCCAATTATTGTGGGGTTATATGGGGACTCACCTAAGATAATACTGGTATTTGGGAACCTATAATATCATTGGTGTTCATTTTATTCCTTTATTATAGTTTATTAGTGTGGTGAACACCTCCATATTGAAGGGTTGATATATTTGGGCTCACTTAAATCACTACAACAACTTAAAATTCATTCCTTATGAGGATACCACTAGAAATGTAATTCAAAATGGTGAAATCATATTTGAATCATGGGCTTATATGATTTTAATTCTGGAGGTATCCTTATCTACTAAGACCGGTGGGATAATTTTATGAAATTGTTATGACACTTATCAGTTTCGGTGTCAATTTAGATTAATTCAAAAGATGTTTCCTTGTTCTCTGCATGTCCGGTCTAATAGTCTATTGCGAGACTTGGATTATCTCATACTTAAATGGGTAGTAATATATATGGGTACATAAATCCACAGGGAACTTTCCTCTATCATTGACAAAATGAGACCCAGCATGAAACCTAATTCATGTAAGCCAACAACTTTAGATATTCCACTAAAAGAATTGAAATGTATATAATCATATTTATACAATGTAGGGTGATATATGAGACAACTAAATTGTGTAAGGCTAATATAAGTGAAGTCTACACTTGGTTGGCATTTTCTACTTCCTTTCAGAAAGTGTAAATTTGGAAGGAGGATAACTCATCTGATTAAATATTGGGTTTTCTACCTCAAGTGATAATAGACATGAAGGGTTTTGAACAATTCAATTCCATCATAGACATAACTTTTAAAGAAAAAATTTTGGAGGTCTATACCATCCATCATTAAAATGATGAATATTAAAAATTGTTGCATTCTATGTCCACTATTCACCACATGTTCAATAGATGATGCTTCCATGTATATTTATCATTATTGTAGATGAGGATAACCTTCTAACCAATCATGAAGAGGTACTTCATGACCAATCTAAAATTACTACATTATTATCAAAACCACTTTTGAAATTTTCTTGTATCCTCTAGGATCCATTTAGGGGGAAAACATATTGTTTCCATATCTTGTATGTTCCACTAGGGGAATGACTATTAATGAACACTAGTAAAATGATCATAGGACCAATTATGAATGATCTAATAGTAAAATGGATCTAATGAGGGAGTTCATTTCTATTCCTATGATCTTTTAATAAAAACCTCTATGAGCACCATCCTTAGTAACTTGAACCTCATATCCTTATGTGGATCCCACTTCAAATAGGAAAATATAATGTGAGCACTATATATCATTAGATTAATTTTAACTAGAATCATTTAGTAATGGGAAAACATTATTTCTCCTTTGTATTTTCTAAGGAAATCTACCATCCTACTATAAATATTAAATATATATAGGCCATGACTGAGCCAATGCAGTGGAATATACATCTTCTCTTGATTATATCAATGGGTTTTTACTGCTATTGAAGAAGCTTTTACATTGGGCCTAGCATATAATGTAGTCGAAATGGTCAAGATGCCATCATATTCAGACCAGGAGCATATTTTCACTACTCTATTAGTTGTGTTGTTTGATCCAGTACATGGAAACACTCTTTCTGAGGATTTTTATGTAGGTAGATATTTTTCAAATGATTTATCCTTGAAGGATAGAAGGTGATCAATTAATTATAGACAAAACATATTTCCAAATATTTTTTATACTAAATTAAATTTAATCCCCCTTTCATCCCATAAAGGCAGCAATCATACTATGCCAATAGAAAAAACATTAGTGGTACCACCAAGTCCCAAATCATAATAGGGTGTCACCACTTATAATAAAATTGAATTGGGATAAAAAAATTCTAGTGATGAAACTGAGAAAATGATGTTTCCATCTTCGATCAAGGAAAATTATTATAGACTATAATTATATTATTCACTATCCAAATGATAATTATTTTTTACTCTCATTATAGCACCCTCAATACATAGATCAGAAGAACCGTTCCATTCTTCTTTAGAACCCCCCCCCCCTAACTGAGTAGACTAATGTGGAACCATGCTATATACAAAACTAATCTAAGGCCTTAACTAAAAGTACCTCACTCAGTTTCACAATAATAGATTGCATTCATCTTATTATATTGGAATTAATTCATGTTTTGGAGAAAATGACACTTATTTAACTAATACAGAGACATGTGTGGGTAGATATTTTGATAATATTCTTAGAGGGCCCTTAGAGGAACTGATGGAATGACTGGGTAATCTCATATATATGTTTACCACCATAGACTATGGGGGGTTTGACTATAGATATATCCATTACATAGTGAATGAATTTATTTACTTAAGAGTGTAGAGGAGGGACCTTGAACTGAGTTCAGTAGTGGTAGAGGTTTCATCATCAGTCAAATAAAGTCATGAATTAAATGTAAATGGTGTTTCCCAATTTGTGGTTTTGGTAAATTCTCACCAAAAAATGATCAATATTTCGAAGGAAATTATTTTTAAATTTTAGATTGAATTAAATCACCACCCCCTGGATCCATCATAGTTATAACATGCACTACAAACCATAGGGGAAATAGTGTTGGAGTAGTAGGGGATCTTCGACATAGAGTATAATGTTAGACTAAATGTTGGTTCTATGGTGGAAGCGTTATATAATAATATAGAGGCTGAAATAGAATCCTTTGAACAATTGTACGAGTCCGTTACTTTTTTGGAGAAGAAGTCTATGGACCTCACAGAATCCCATAAGAAAATTATTTAATTGGACCATACTTTTATTAGCCATTGTTTGTTAGATGATTATTGGGATAGACATTATCCTATTGATATTCCTCCCCCTTTTCCACATTATTAATGAATCAAACCATCCAATCATTTTACATATTTTTTTCAGGATTCCATTTATTTATCATGTGCATAGAATTTCGTTGTCTTGATTTCAAATAGATCATAAAAAAATCCCTTTCTTCTAGAATACTGAGTAATCTTAAATATTTAACTCAATTGATCATTTCACAATATTCCATTATTGATAATATCCATTAAATGAACTTTGAAATAATAATCCTCATAGATGTATTAGATTTGATGGTCCTTTGATCACCTAGTTCAAAAGGATAGATTGGGTGAATATATCGTGGAGGGAGAGCACCCTAATTATTTTCTACATCAATTATGTTATTTAGAATAGATTTATTTTTTATAGGGATAGATAGTTATCCATAAAAGCTCTATATTGTTTTTAATATTGAACTATCTAATTAATATGTATCATATAGTAAAATAATAATTGTTATGGGCATAGATTTCTATCATAAATCCCTATGTGGGTTTTTATCCTTACAAGTTTTTTGTATTTTTTTGGATGATTAAATACAAGTGAATATGATCATGTATATATTTTAGGGTATTTTAGCTCAAAAATTATATTGATATAGTTTTTTACATTTTAGATTAGACCTTATATTCATATAGTTTGTGGTCTTTTATGTATGAACTTCAATTTTTTTAATTTAGGGTCTTTAATATTAACCCATATATTTCTTTTGTTTAGTTTCATCTAGCTAAAATTGACTATTTTTATAGAAAAATTTATTATATATCATACCATCCATTACCATAATTTAGGTTTTTTTATATGGACCTTATGTGGCATTAGTTCATTATCATTTAGCCTAGACCGTCTATTTTTGTAGTTTAATGTGTTCTAGATCTGAAATAATTTTGTTTGTGGTTAAGGATAGGTATTCCTGATGTTTTTGGGAACTCATAAACCTTGAATGGATTATAAATAATGGTCATCCATAAAGGTTTTTAATACCCTTAATTATTAATTTATCTTCTGAAGACTGAATGTTAATGAAGGGTTCTGAAACCTTGTGTTCATACATAAATTATGAATGATGGTTATCTGCCAAATTGGTGGTGCCATAGTGGTAGGTGGTCGAGGGTTATAGAAATGGAGTTCGGTGAGGTATGGGGTTCAATTATTGGGAGCCCACTCTTGGGGTAATTTCTTCCTACCATGTACCACTTGTCTTGTCGAGTAACCTAGTGTCTCACTAGGTGGGCAGAATGGGCGCACTTCACTAGGATGATGGATTTTTGTGTCGAACCATCACCAATCTAGGTGTTACCCCATCCGATGCTCTATCATTTTAGTAAGAAACAACTCCTTCCTGGATGGGGCATTATGACCTTTTCATGGAGAGGGGGGTTCCTTTGGAGTAAAGGATTCAAAAAGGACACTCCAATGGGATTCCATTTTTAGAATGAATATGAATGATGGTTATCCATGATTTATTATGACACCCTATATCCCAACAATGATCTATAATGATATGTCATAGTGTAGTATTATGGATTCCAAATCCACTTGGATAGTTGGAATTTGGGTTTTGTAATTCATAACCCAAAATATTGAATAAGAGGTGGTGATATAGGGAATACATTCCAGAGATAATCATGAAACATTCTGAGATGTCTTGTTCCACTCTAATGTTTTCAGTGCTTACGATGGTCAAAGGTCCATTACTAAAAGAAAGACACATTTAGTTAATTAGTCTATGTTCCTTACCCATGATCCCATAGGGTGTACATACAAGGTCACGTAAGGGTGTCCTCGATGAATTTAGTGTACTGTAAAATATTTTTGGTGATTCATATATTTGGATAATAAAGTGGGATATTGTGAATAGAGTTATCCAAGAGGGATTCTATCACCCTATGGATGTTCAGTTTATGGTTAGAAATCTAAATCCATACACCATGTGGTTGGGGGTCCAGTGGTGTAAGCTATAAAATGGTTTAGGAAAGGAATATAACATTTCTTATTTGGAAATGGGTTCAATCAGAGTATTGAAAAGTTGAGGATGCCAAATCCACTTGAATAGTATAGTTATAGGTATTGTATATCATGGTTTAAGAATATCTGATTCAACATAAACTGGTACCTCATTGATACATGTTGATAATTACTAATAGTGGAATCTCAAATCTAACATAACTAGGAAAATAGCTCATGGTATTAAGAAAGAAAATTCCTCTATGAATAAAATAACCCCTAGGAAAAATTTATTAGTTGATTTGTTATTTAGAAGCATATACTAATGGAGACTCTTTAAATCATTATGTCCCTATAAATTATAAATTACTGAGAAGAACCATGAGAAGTAACTCAATTCCATGGGATTCGAAGAGAAGTGTATCAACACATGGAATTGGTTTGTTTCATCTCTAAATTTGAAGATATGAAGTAATTTTGTGGAAAACATAATATCCATATAGGTTTCGAGAACCAAAAAATTTGTATCGCCACCTAGTGGGAACGTTTTCAAGGTAAGAAAATGTCAGAAATCATTACTTAAAATTTTCACTATAAAAGGGTGATCTATCGAGAATGGGACTAATATTAATAGGGCCCCAACATGAGCCTAATGATCTTTAAATAAATTTTATTTATGCTATAAATTTTTCCTTTAATCTAGATATTAAGATTATATGAATAGAATAACTAAATTTTACTTAGAATTCCCTTGCTGGATTTTCAGTTGTATAGGTTTTATGTATATTTAAGCTGTAAATTAGGGTCATTTAATTTGGAAGCTCAGTATCTAAATTTTAATGTTGTACATCTTTAGTCAATGTTTAGACAGTTTATGGTAATGATACATGTCGATGTTATATGAGGGTAGTGTAATATAACAACCCAGTTTAGATTCCTAAGGTCAGTAGTACTCCAACACCTTCCTATGTGAAAGATGAGAAATATTTATTCATGGATCAAGGATATAAAATCATGAATTTTTATATGGTACAACCATACCAATGATTATCATGAACCACTCTATGGTGATGAGATCCACTATGATGATGTTAGGGTTCACAAGGATTAGAAGACCTATTAATGTTAATGGAAAATTTGGTTGATGGTCTAGAGATCATATGTTAGATCTATTGGAAGGCATTCAAAGTCATAAAAGGGTACCATGAAGTTGATAATAATTTCCCAAGGACCATGGATGATTTTTGGAAATTCAAGACATTATAGACATGAATTTTTGTTTATTGATTCTGGTGCTCAAAAAGATGATGGAACAATCCTAAACATTGGTTAACAAAGGTCATCCTATTGTTTTCCTCTATTATGGAGTGATGATGGATGATGTTTTTCATTGTTTAGATATATGAAGTGGGGACACACCTTTAATTTAGATAAAATTCATGGGAAAGGTATGTATTCCTTGTCTTTTAAATTTATATTGTATGGACATCTTCCATCTAGATTAAAATCACGCTGTAAATATTTATATGTAAGGAAAGGGAATTTATATATTTCATTATAGTATGGAGGAGAAAGATTCATCCATAGAATATATTCATGGATTAGATGACCCTATCTAAGAAATTTTATGTCTTTCTAGATAAACCATATGTCATGTATTTTAACATCATGTAACAATAGCATAATCAGGTAGTTTAACATCATGTTATTAGGACATATCGTTAAAAGGAATAACAAATATAGGGAAATTGAGTCCTCATAAAATATATATATCCTAGGTTGTATGAGTAAAAGAATATAGTGTCAGAATATTTCTTTGAAAGTTTTGTACAATGAATAGATTTCCATCCTGAGTATCCATATTTGCTTTAATAGTTTGGTTATGAGGGATGTAAATCATGACCCTATAACATTTGAGTAAATTGGTGGTGGAAACCAATGGGTATAGGTTAAACGTTGACAAAAGAGAATCCTTTATCCCACATAGTTATGAAAATAACTTATAGGATTAATGGGTGGGGGGACTCTCCTATAGGGAATAATCATCTACTTGGCACAAGATCATAGTAATAATATTTTTCAAGACAATACCATAGTGGTGAACCTTTGAAATAACTAGTCCATGTTACTAGGATGATATTGGGTAGAACTAGGATCAAGGGAGCCCAATGTCCATCGGGTTCCAAGAGAAGAATATCAACATGAAAAATTGTTTTATAACAAATAAAATATCCATTTTTGGATGTTGTTTCATAGATAATAGTGGATTCAGGAAGGTATCAAGTATCTCTAAGGTTATTTAAGCATGAATTGAACACATTTGAAGGATAAGGGATAAAACACATGACTCTTGAATACAAATTAATTAGGTCGTGATCTATTAAATGTGAATACCTTATTTCTTGTTGTTTAACTTCATTTGAAATGAATGATACCATGAATTTTAACACCATGTGACTAGGATGTTGTTCCCTATATTTAGATAGTATACTCTATGATCAACCTGGTAAATGTGACATGCCAGGTTCCCTAAAATCATATGATACATTATCATCATGGGAAACAAGTGGTAATTAGATAGATGATAGATCCATGAAAGAGTGTGTAATAGGGTATATGTGGGGGTAATTAATTTTTTTGTATGAGGTGGGTTTTCCACACAAATTATTCTCTCATCGACATACTTAGATTGATGTGATGAAAACTCAATATTAGAAGTGGAATGTCAGATCCAAAGCATTATTATGTGTCCCATAATCTAATAACACCACATGTAGTTATCAAAAGTTATTTTCAACACACATATTGGGATCCTGTGTACGGATAGGAAATATTATCATTATGTTGCAGATGGACACAAGATTGAAGACCCAGGTTTCACTATGTATTTTTGATAATAAGATTCAACTTATTGATAGTTATAATGTAAATTTTTTGATGTTAAGATTCATGCCACCATGAATTTGAGTATGAAATAATAAACTAAGGATTCAATCATGATCACTCATGGATGTGGGGGGGAATTTATGAAATGTATCATGTACTTAGGTCGAAAAGGGGTGGCCAAATGGATGTTATATCTCAAAGTAGGTTAGTTATCTAGTATAGATGCATACCTAGAAATGATAAAGGAACAATAATGTGACAAAATAATCTTTCTTTAATAGTGGGTATGACACATAGATATGTAACGACATGTGTATTTGAATCGACATAAATAGTGGGATTCTAAGAAATGTAAATCATGACCCAAGAATATTTTATTTAAATAGAGGATGAATCTAGTGGGTAAAGTTCAACCATTAATAATAGATGTATACTATATTCTTTGTTGTTAGAAAAAAAATATCTTAGGATTTACAAGTGCCTCTCCTATGGGAACAAAATACTCAATAGTTGAAAGATCATAGGGATTTTGTTATTCAGAACTAATTCCCAGGACTGTCACACTGGATTAACTATTCATTGATAATAGTTTTCTATGTGGAATGACTAGGATCATGGGATCCCCATTGTCCATGGGGTTCCAATAGATGAATATCATTTATAATAATTGGTTTTCATCTACATAGTTATCAAATATATAAATTTAGTTCATTGGGAACATAAGATTAAATAAATTTCAAGAACTATAATGGATATAAAAACATGTATTGAAAAAATTCTTGGGGATAAGGGATAAAATATGAAATTATTTAATGCACAGACATCAAGGTAAAATTTATTTCAAAAAATACCTATTACCTTATAGATTAACATCATGCGACTATGAATTTTTTTTTTATTTTAATGTCCTTGAACTAGGATATTGTCAAGAAGTTTAATGCCATTCGACTATGAATTCATTCTTTATCCAAGACACATATTGATTATGCAGGATAGAGTTACTTTCTAGTTTCCATATGCTTACATAAGTAATGATTGGTATGGGAAACAATGGATTACAAGGTAGGCAATTAATCTCTGTAGGAACACGTGATTGGGAATATGTGGGTGGTTCCCAATTTATTACTGACGAGTACCTCTATAAAAATATAAATATTTAGTAGGGACGTGATTTGGGATGGTTGAAAATTTTGGATATGCTTGTAATAGAGGATCCATGAGTCACTATGTATCTTGTGATTGGAAGAATCGATACACTTTCTAATGAAATGTTCCCATCCCTTCTTGAGTTCCTGTATGAGGATAAGGAATGTAAATCATATTATGAAATAGCCAAATTTTTGGCATCTGGGAATCACTAAATATCCTCTAGTAATAATAATCATGATACACGTAGTATATAGAACAATCCCTATATAGATTATACCCATATTCTTGTAGGAGTACATTTTTAAATATGTTTTTCACGGGACTGGGATATGGGATATAGGGAAAACGATGTATCCTATGATTACCATATAAATCCACATATAGTTATTGAATGGATAATTCCATTCAAATGTCTGAACCATATGTAGTGGGGACATTTTTTTAATTTATAATGTTTTCAGACATAAGAAAAGTGATCTGTGTATCACTACATATCCGGTGGAAATAGGAATCAAGCCACACATATTTCTTATATTAAAACTCCATGTTCTCATCTAAACTATAATCATTGAGGGGAGAAAATTTTATATTGAGGATATATCTAATATTAGTGATTCATGAATAATAATTTTATACTGGGATGATAAGAATCAAGCCACACTTAGTACTCTAAGGGAAAATTCATTGTGCAGAGTTGACCCATAAGTAAAGAGGGGGAATTTTTTCCTATATATTTTTTATGTTTAAAGGATTAGATATATGAGAATCATGATGTATACTATTTAAAAATGAATTTATCCACATATATTTATTATATGGAAAATACCTTATGAAAATATTACACATAAAGGTAAATGTGTGCATCATTTTCTATTCGCACATATTTGGCTCATGTGCAGTGAATTTTTCTTGATGTATTGTTCTCTGTATACATTAAATTCATGGAGTAGGGATGCATTTAATGTTGTTTAATGGCATGAGGTAAATCTATAAAGAACTACATATTATAATTCCTTTCATACAAGGATTATAATCTGTGAATAAAATTATGCAATTACTTTTTGTGAAACATTACATTTGTGGGGATTAACATTTTACCCATCTAATTTTTCCAATGACTATGATCCAGTTGAATATAATTAATGTATTAGGTAAGTCTCCGTAAACATGGGATCTATATTTTTAGGTATCCTTACTAGTATAATTGGGATTCCTAGAACCAATATCTTTTCACCTCAATGGATTGAGCATAGGTGAACGTTTCCAATGAAATCTCACACAATCTTATTCTAATGATCTTTGGGGTTGTGCAATGTATGAAACCTTTTATAACTTATTCATTATAAAACATCCAACTACCATTGTTATTTAACATTGATTAAGATATTTCCATAGATAAATATTCATTTTAATGTTAATTGGTCATTTATATTAAATACTTCATTGTTTTCATACACCAACGAATATGGAGACTCTTATCTGGTAGTGCTCATGGTGGTATAATAGTCCCATAATGTATGAATGATGTTATTAAGCTAGGAATTATATTCATTGTCCAACATTTCTGGAATTAATTTGATTGAATCTTATTGTTTGACTCTATCTATACATTCTCCATAGGATGATTGTAGGATTATTCGTTGGTCACAATGGTGTACTCATGGTAAAGTTTCTTCACAATGGAATTATTGATATTGGTACCATTTTCCACCAGTATCGTTTAAGGGAAATCAAATCTAGTTATAATATTATACAATGTGATATTGATGATATTCTATATACTAGATTCCTTAAGGGTTATGACCTTATTTGATTTGGATGAAAATTTTTTTTAGTAAAAATGTATTAAACGACTTACCAGTAGTTGGGGGATATGGAAACATAATGTATATTACCCATAAAAAAATTGGAATAGAGTACTTATATTTGTAGAAACTCTATGGTTCTATGGATGATGTTTTTTTGAATCTTTCATATATGAAATTTCCTAGGGAAATTCACGTAGTTCTTCATTATAGTTTTCAGGTAGTAACCAAGTATCCTAATTTGGTGGGAGGGACTAGTCTAGACTAACTAGTATTATAGGATACTACATGGACATCATCCATGATAGTGGTAATATATCCTTCTACAATAAATATGAGATGTAATACATCATTGAATCATTTACCAAGGTAATTTTTCTCATTTGGACCATCTTGAAGGGTAATGTTTAATAATCATTGTCAAATTCTTTCCCTTTTATCCCAATCTAATGGCATGTTTCTATTTTTTGGTAATCTAATATGGGATACACTTATCAATAGGTGGATATCAGTTCACACTCTATGGATTTTTTAACCATATTTATTTATTATAGGTCAGATATGAGGATGAGTGAGACCATCCTTAAATTCATAATGTTTAAAACCACTTCATCCTGATTTAGGTTGGTTGGGAGTATGTATGTGTTAACCTATGAATCAGTGTCATAATTGTTTTGTCTAGGGACTCGATTCAATGTTATTTAAAAAGTGAATTATTTCATTAATCATATTGGATAACTGATGAAATGGTCCAATTCCTCCTTCATGATGGCATACTCAAAAATAGTTATTTATCACAAGATCTAAGTACCCTTTGATGTTGATGTAAGATCTTTGTAGCTATAACGAAAGCACCATTATGATAATAAATTTTTTTTATTATGATTCATTATTAGTTTGTCCATCATATAATGAAAAAGAGTATGGAAAATTCTCATTATTAAGATGAAAAAATACATTCCATAGACCAACCCAGTTAAGCTTCATGTTTTCAATCCTTTTTTTAATAGGACTAAGGGATTCACCATAAAAATATATATCCCATATATGAAGACTTTCATGGGAATATAAAAAATATTTTTTTGGATATTTGGTATCTAATACCATTCATTCTGTGTTGGGATTTCTCACAAGGAAATCAGTCTAGGGAAAAACATTAACATCCTTCTATGACATGAAATGGATGATATAATATTTAATGATAACCTTTCATTTGGCCAAATACCCAGAAAACATGTGGAATCCAAGGATTTTATTTAGTGAGTAAATATGAGAAACCATGTGGACTCTATGATGTTATATGTAATGACTCATCTTATATACTAAAAATACGAGTTAGATGCACCTCTTTTCTATATCTGAGTATTGGGTATCAATACCTAGAATTGTTAAACTTAGATTGTAGAATATATTTCCATCCCCCACATCAATTTTCAACGTGAGAGTGTACCAAGAGATCATTAAATTCTGGAAAAGTATATGATAATTTGATTTCATTATATCAGTTGTATCCATATCAGTGGTGGAAGTGGGTACCACTTGAGATTCTCAAAAGAATCTTTATAGTACTCATCTCATCAGTATGAGAATCCCTTATTAATTATCATAGTGAATGGTAGAGATTTTCGAGAGATGTTGGATATATAATTTCAAATATAATTTTGTTTCACCTAGAATACCCTTAGTTTTATAAAATTTCCAGTGGTTACATTTCAGTGATTTCACAAGTCTTTTCTGGATCGACCTTTATGTTGTGGTGGTGAACTACAAAGTCAAGGAAATTCTATGACATTATTTCAAAATCACACTTTAGACGATTCAACTTCCAATTCCATTACTGCAACCTACTAAGGTGTATTTGAATATCTATTTGTTTATCACATAGAAGATTATATTTATCCACCATTTCATCTCCATAACAGACTATGATACATCCCAAGAATGGTTTTTTGATATTATGAATTTCACATTGGTATGTTTCTATAGAATTAATTAATCTAAATAAACTGACCTGACAGAATAAGATCTCTAGTGGTACATTGATAGTTGTCAATTCCGCATCATCATGGTCCATCTTTATCTAATTATACACTAAATACCCATCCATAAAATAATTTTCATTATGGCTACCACTTGTATCGATCAATTGTTATGTGATTTGTAAGGTAAGTCATACTTTGGAAAGTTTCATTTGAGGTATCTAAAATCACAAAATACCTTGATTTTCCTATTATTTTACATGATAGGGATCATGCTGGAAATCTATTTTAGGAACTGCACATCCTAGAAATTTTTTTCATTGATAAATTTTTCAAATTTTTAATCTATATTAGTAGCATGAGAGGGTAGAATTCTTTTGGTTGCATATTTGATTCCTCGATGATCAAATAATAATTCAAGGTGATATGTATCCAAATAATGGTTAAACTTTAGAATTTTTATATAATACAAAGAGAAAATGTATTGATGATGATTAAGAAATGTAATTTATATCTCATTCTCCTCGAGAGGCTTGGATGTATTAATAAATGTGGTTTGTGTGTCTTCCTCTATTCCATGATTAACATTCTCCAGTTCATCGATGGTGGTGGAGACACCTTACTCAAATGCTATTTGGGTGTTCCTGAGGTAACACTGTTATACATACATCATTATTTCCAATTATGAATTCATATAATTTTTTGGTAATCTAGAGTAATATCTATCATTATTGGGATAATAAAATCCTTGAGATGATACAATGATATCCTGAACTACTAGAGTCATCATAGTGGGATTTTAGGGATAGATTCATTATTTTGATCTACAATTGGGGAAAATTAATCATATGAAAATCCATAGTTATGGATAATATTTTGGGGGAATATTCAATGTCTAGTAACTTCTCAAGACAATTATCCAGTACTGAAAGTTCATTAGTCTGATTTCTCTTTAATGAATGCATTTAAGTTAACATGATCGTTTTTACCTGGAATTAATTTTTTGATGTGTTTACTTCATGATAACTTTCTAGGGCTTAATATAATGCCTTTATTAGGTTTCTGGGAAACACATATTTAGAGTAATTTTTTTGGAGGGTATCACAGGGGTCTTCCACAAGACATTGGGAGTTTTATCCTACATATCATCATCGAATATTGGTTATTTTCCATAAAATTGTTATAAACCTGCCTCATTGGATATGGATTCAAAAAGAATATAATGGGAAACATTTACAGTGTATTATAAGGACTATTAATTTAATAATGAATTTCAAGCATTGATGTAATGTTAAAGTTACTAGTACATGGATATGAAGACATGTTATTCCATGTTGGGAATTTTATGAAGTGTACTTCTAGATAACCATGAACTCAAAAGTAGATATGAGGTCCAAAAAAATATCGTTGAGATTTTTATTCTTGAGATGACTTCTCTCTCTTCTTATACCTCTGAAAGGTTTGATTTGTTAGAGATAACTACCCATTTCCATTTCCCAAATGTCTAAGGGTCTAGATAGGGATGAGAATGATCTGGAAATAATTTTCATCCATAACCCTTTTGACATCGACATTATTGTGTTTTATTGAAATATAAAGTGTCTTTATATTCCTTGAGATGTCCTAGTATGTGTCATGTTATGTGAACAAGATGCTGGTATGACATTTTTATGGAATGGTATGGACTTGGTAAAGCTTAGATAAAATGAAATACATCTCAATCGCATATGGGATCAATAGATCCTTAAGGAGTGTACATATGAGTTCTTTTGTAATATGGAGAGAATCTATAATTGATATTGTTCTTGGGACAACCAGAAACTACTTAAAAATGTTGTTCATTTGTGTTAAAGGTATACACATTCCCTAGTGATGTTTCTCTATATTATGTGGGTATGGATCAATGTTGTTTGATAGAGATGGTACTGGTTCTTGATAACTAGTAGAGGGACCATCTTCTAAAAATGGAATATGTTACATTTGACCTACCATGTGTCTAGGATAATTATGTATCAACCCAACCCTAGAAATCTTGGAGCTGGTGTCTACTACCTTTAAATTTTAATGATTACAAGGAATCAAATCATGAAGGAATTAAGAGTTTAGTTGTCTTGGAAAACTAGATACATACATGAGTCTTTTATTAAAAATGAATACAAGAGTTACATTATAATTTATTTATTTTGTGGATTACTTTATTACACCTATAATATCCTTTCATATATTTCTTTGTAAACATCATGGAATCTTTAGAAAAGAAACAAAAAAAGTTTCACCTGAAATGCTAAGTAAGGGTCATGTACAAAAGTAGAAATAATAAATCAATAAGAATAGTCATTTTGGAAATTTAATAACTTAGGACACAAGCCATGTAATTAAAAAACTTATAAGGAAGTGTATAAAAAATATAGAAAGGTAAAGGAATGAAAACACATTCCATTTTATCAATTAATTATGGAGGAAAACACATACCATTTTATCCTCCTATAATATCTTTTTAACTATTTTTTAAAAAAAATTCATCATATTTACAATTTCTAGTGTTAATTGCCAAGTTTTTCTTGTATATTTTGACTAGTTTTTTATTATTATTATATAGATAATAATTTAATCTTATCCAAAATGTAGAAAATTTTATAATTATTGTATATATCAAATGTATATGTAGTTATAATAATCAATAATTGTTGGATATAAGAAATGAAATGCAATGTTCATGGAGATGGTCGGTCATATATATTCATGAACACTACTTCCATTTATTTGGAAAATTGAAATAATGAAAAGTAAAAAATATATATGTATATAAAAATTATATTATCATATTTATGTATTATATTTGTAATGTTTTTTAAAATAATTTCTTAATACATTCCACGTATAGCGGGAACAAATCACATCGCTTTGAGTAGACAATAGTTCACACTTTTACAAATGATGTTATCATATTCACACATAATAGAAAGCATGATGGTATATTTTATATAAAAATTATATAAAAATAATGTAATAATAAACACCATATATATCATTTATAAATAATTTTTTTATACTAATACCAAACTATGAGATGCGTTAAAGTAAAAAATTAATGGCATTGTTTTGGGAGGCGATAGTTCACTGAATACATAAATGGTAAATTTGTTACCCAGTAGACGTAACATTTTGTAGGATTACGCTAATCATTTGGAAAAAACATATAATTATTTAAGTATAAATATTTTATAATATAAAAATGTAATATATGTAAATTAAGGAGTGGAGAAAGAAATAGAACAAAAGTGATCATTTTAGAGCACTACCTCTTATTTGGGTCACTCGTTTTGGTGTATATGAAAATAAATCATTGGTTGGATTTATTAACAAGTTTGGGATTCTGGTTTTAGGGATGGGGTATTTTTTGAGCTTATTTTAGATTATTTTGGGTTATATAATGGGTGAGAGAGGTGTGAATTATATGGGGGAGTTGTGTGCCTTTTTCAAGTGGAGGATGAGTGGTATTCTTGTAAAAATATTTAAAAAAATTTCCAACCACATTGTTTGAATGAGATGTGGATCCAATAGTAATACAAATTATATAAACATTATTACATGGTCCAAATTTGAGCATCCATCCAATTTTGGACATGTTTATAGGTAATTTTGGACCTTAAGTTTATGGTTTAGTCCCTTATTATGCTAATTTTTCTTTTAATCCATGTAATTAATTTTTAATCAAATTCCATAATATTATTAGAAAAATAAAATTTTTACCTTGTTATAAAATATAAACTATTTATTATTTCAAATATAGAATAATTTTTTTCAAATCACAATAATAGAAGTGACGGAAATTAATTTAAATTAATCCTTTAGACATGATGATAAAGAAGGTTTTTAAAGTAAAATGTTAAAAAAAATTCTTTGTTTTTATATCTAATTACTAAATGAATTTGATAATAATTACATAAATTAGACTAATATATGTAAAATTAATCTTATTAAAATTTATAAAAAAAATAAAAATATAATCTATCCTTATAGATAAATTAGAAAAAATAAGTTTTGAGTTAAAATTAATTATTTTTCACTATTTAATAAAAAATGAAACATCATAGAAAGATATCTAAAATTCATCCTAACCTAATTTTTATGTTTCAAATTAAAAAATGAAGTTTATTTTGAAATATAAAATTTATAAAAGTTCAATGAGTTGGATTTTAAATAGGTTCTCAATTAAAATGTAGAAAAACCATGTTTAGAATAATATTAGTTATTATGCGTAAAATTGGGTTTCTTCTTGTCTTATAAATACCAAATATATTTGATGAATCTAAAAAAATATTATTGAATATATAATATATATTCTCATAATTTAGTTAATACTATTCATAATTGATAATTGTAACATCTATGTTAAATCTTATGCTATTAAAAATAATAATTTAATAATATATTGTTGTTAAGTAAAACTCAATTTTTTGTGTAATAAATGATATCAAAGGAATTATTATTTGCATGTAACACATGATAATTCAGTATTTTGTTCATTTTAATCCATATAATTTTTTTAGTTAATTTAAAATAGTAATTATATTGTAACGTCCCGGGATGGTATATTCCCTTATGTGTTTGGTTTTTTCTATTATACACACTATCAAATACAATATTCTTACTTTTGAAGTGCGGGGCATCACATTATCCCAAACATAAATAAGTTTTGATCTCCAAATTTGTACTCAATATTAGTAACATATATATTGATATATCCTATGTTGACATCTCGCATTATAATAATGCTTGGTAAAATATCTAAAAATAGAGAATGGAAAGTAAAAAATTACACATAGACGACATATAATTCGGTCTCAAAGAGAAAATTATTATCCTGTATAGATATGAACATGGGGAAAGACAAAAATATTTATTCGTAGTGAATGAGGTCATAAATCACAAATAAGTGAATAATCAATAGAATGTTGCGGGTCTCAATGACATAATTATGTGATTATTTAGAATACCATCTATTAAAAAAATTAATGTATTAGGACAATGTTTTTTATCATTTAACTAATCATGGGTATTTATTTTACTACCTATTAATATAAGGAAATATACTTACCAGATACTTTTCAATTTCAGATAAAAAAACAATCATTTTTATCATCAATCAAATTATAATTCATCCCTTACATCATGATGTGTATATCCTAGAATAAACCCATTTTATGCACACCAATAACCATAAAATAAGTCAATATATTTTCTTATCACTATTATCTATTTATATAAACCTAAAAAAGTAAAAATATTGGTTATTCATTAAAATTTATTCATTAAATGTTTTAACTAAAAACTATGACATATTAACCCATATATTTCATAGGCCAGTGGTAGGCATGAAATCCTTATCATCCTCCAATCATGGGTTCTAGTCCATGACCTTGTTGGACTTGATGGGTTGTCACCCAATATATATGCTTCCATTTTTTAAAACTATATTAAGATATCTCCTATTACATTGAAAAATATTACTACCATCCCTAAAATAAGTTTAATCTCTAAATTTCCATTTTACAATGGTTTTCAATACAACCTCAATGTATAAATACATCATCTAATAATTTAAATGTATTTCCTTCCTTGTTCTAGATATTAATGTATTTAATTTATTTTTTTCATCAATTTAAATTTGTCATAATGAATTTTTAAAAAATGTGATTTATCCTAAGAATATCCACCATGAGTTTAAAATCATGTGTACAGTAATCCCCATTGTTGGTTACTAGATTATTTTCGAGTCAGGCCTGACACAAAATTTTGGGGTTGTTACCCCTAGGTACATTTATGCCAGAACCACATCCACTTGTAGTATATAGACATGGATTTATTGCTAAGAAGACCCATATAATCTCCACCTTACAAAAATATAGAATTATCTTCAATACAAATACTCAAATTTGACAATATGATTTTATAATATAATCTATGTTTTCCTCAATCTAGTTCCCACAGTTAATACTAAACCTACTCTAATAGATACTGTAGTAAGCCAAACCTAGAAATCTGTGAGACAATGTCTACTACCAATGTATTGGCATGATTACAAGGAATCAAATCCCAAGAGAATGGAGAGTTTAGTAGTCTGTGTAAAACATATACATACAGGACTCTTGTATTACAAATTAATTCTCTTATTATAGTTGATTTTTATTATTTTGAGGATAAAATTATTCCATTTTTGATATCCTTTCATATATTTTTTGTACACTTCATGGTATCCTAGGTAAGGAAACAAAATAAAGTTGAGCCCAAATTCACATTAAGGGTCTAGTACAGAGGAATCAATAATTGATAAATTAGAATAGTAAATATGAATTTTTAACAACCGAAGACATATTCCATATAATTAAAAACTGTGATGGAAGTGATTAAAATATAGAGAAAGTTAGATTACTGAAAACACATTCTATTTAATCAATAAATCGAGAATGAAATGTAGCTATAGTCATTTTCCTAGAGAAACTCCCCTAGATAAAAAACACTAAATCAAAATGAAGGGAATGAATAATTATTGGATATCATGTATCAGGAACAGGAAACCACTACTACCAAGATCTATCATCAAGACAGATTAATACTATAGGTAGAGATGTATTTAATTTGTTCAAGTAATTTTTATCATGAGAAGATGTCGATGCCTTGAGGGGCTATGTAAAATCTCTTCACCACCCCTCGTAGCATGTCCAAATCATTCCCTATCTCAAATAATAAATTTAATTAATATAAAATATTCCTTATCAAGTATCAATACTGAATAAAGAATACATAATTATCAATATTTCCCTATATAAGAATAAAACATTCACAGTGAACACTGTATGTAAAAAATGATATACTATTTAGGAAATAATAATATCCCTGATAAATGATATGGTTAATTATGGGAATTTAAATGTTCATTGAAAATATGAAAATAAATATTTTAAGGGTATAAAACCAAGGAATAAAAGAAGTTAATTCAAATAGAATCCTATACCAAATAAATCAAAAACCATCCAGATAAATAATGAGGATGGTATCCATACAATGTATCCCAAGTGGTGTAAAAATAATGGATTTTTGTCATTGATTAATTGAAATAACATTAAAATATATTTTAATAACATGATTCACAAAAATAATGTTTTCATTTTTAAAAACAATTTTTCAAGCCTTTTTAGGAAATTGGTTTTTTAGGAGAAAACTGATTCTTCAACTAAAGAGAGAAAAAAAGTCATGTTTTTTTAAAAAAAAAATTCTAAAACATCTTATGTTAAAAAAAAGAGTGGAAAAATTGTACTATCATGACCCCATCCCCATAAGGTGTATCCCTCCAAGGCTATAAATGTGAGAAGATAGATAATGAACCCTGTGTTTCGCCACTATTAGGCCTCAAGTTGTTGACTATCACCGAGGCTATAGTAAACACACAAATGTGAGGAATTACCCTCTAAGAGTACACATGCGAAAGAGAGAGATAAGACAAACACTGACCAAATACAACTCAGACAATAATATAAAATAAAATCCCATGTACACATATTTAATGTCATACAAAACTACTACAACTGAACAAAAAAACTACAAGTACCAAAACTAAGTAAAAAAGACAGCAACAACAAAACCCAAACTACTCCTGCAACCACAAGTTAGTAGTAAACAGCCTGATCACCATCCTTCTCCATGTGACCTGTAAAATAATTTATATAGATATGGTGAGTATAATAGTATACTCAGTATGATTCTCCCTGGATCCTCTCGTTCAAATGTAAAGAGAATATGTTAAAGCACAATGAACAAAAAGTGATACTAACTCGTCGCCTAAATGGGAATTCAAAGTTCCCATCCTCACCTTGGATAATCTCACCAAGTATCACTTACAAGAGTGTATGATATAATAAAGAATATCAAGGTTACCCTTCTACCACATCCCTACTAGTTTTCTGATTTTCCCCAATGCCGCATGTACTAAGCATATCTCTCCAAAAAGTCTTTCCCACGGATAGCTAGGCGAAGCACCACAACATGCACTTCATTCAACAAAACCACCACTTCCACATAATCAATGTAACCAAGTATTTTTTGGGAGCCTCCATAGTTCACAAAACGCGTATCATATGTTGGGAATTATGGATCATGTCATTATAACCCATACATTGAGTAAGGATCCTCAATCCATCACAGCCTATACCCATTACATCTAATGTAGTCCATAGGAAACTATATCCATAATATGTGTGTGTGAATAAAAAAATCCATTACATCCCTCTATACACATATATGGGGACAACTAACCATTGTCCCTACCATCACAACTAACTACCAAGAGAATTGAGCAGGGCCAAAGGGGGTAGTTATCCATCCATCCTCCCACTAGAATGTTGGGGAAAACACCCCCCTAGGGCTCATAATCACCAGGGTGTCAGTTTCTCTAACTGATGGGGTGTATTATCCTATAGAAACACAAAAAATATAGAATATAAAATATCTCACAACCACACTATTGGCACAACCTAGTCAAATAATCAACTACAACTAATGTCTCTCAGATTTCGGGCTACCACTTCTAAGACTAGGTATCCTATAAGCACACAACCATTTAAAGAGCTTGATTACATTCCTTCATTCAATTTTTATCAGTTTCACTTTATGTTCATTAATTCTTTAACCATTAATTAACTATTAACAATTTATACATTTTATTTTATTAGTATCACACCAAAAGTCAAATGTTCTATTAAATTTTAACCTCATCATTGCATCCCAACAAGCTCCAACCCCATGGGTTAACATCATTTATTCAATCATTTATTAACAACATTATTTCTTTCTCATATTCCTAGGCATTCAATAAAAACATTATATGCAACAAAACATGAGAGGGATCAACACGGCGAGTAGATGAACTACCCGTCGAGTCATTGCTACCTATAGTAAGAGCGTAGACCCATCCTCCCTCAGGAATCTAAACATGGAAAGACAGTGGCATACCTATTACGTCTTCACCCATTTTGGAAGGAGGGTAAGTAAACCAGATACCTTTAGCAGTGGGGAAAGTAAAGAAGATAAACAACCAATATGAAATAGAAAGCATTCAAAATTTCAAATCGAACCTATTACATCATCTTTTGTGTCCTCCCCTACACTCACATGCATAAACCAATGCATCTCACCACTCTAGGCATCAACTACTTCCACAACCAATAGGCATCCCTACCCCCACATATCACAACATCCTTCTAGGATCACATCACAACACATGTTATTGGAAAAAAAATCATATAAATTGGAATCTTGGTCCTAAAACAAGGAATCCAACATTCAGACACAATGAGCTCTCGTAGATCCGAGCATAAGGCTCCTGGCCTTTACAAGCAAGAGGTTAAATTATAACCCTACCCGGCATTATCTTTTTATTAAATAGCTAGTTCTTTAATCAATCTAGAATTATCCAATTTATTATTTGTAGGTTTAAACTATGGGTAACCTAAACTACAAGATATCATAGCTATCACAAATTGATTAAAGATTATTACTGCATCAATTTAATTAACATAAAATTACAACAACAACAATAACCTGATTCATTTACATGCCTCCTTATCTCATCGAAACAATTATTAATTAATTTTAATCTTTACATTCTATACCAATTTCCATTAAGAATGAAAATATAAACAAAGAAAGCATAGATATCACACTACATAGAAAAATAAGAGGTAATAATAGATGATAAATATCAATATATTTATATGATTCAATTGTTTATTATGTCAATTCCAATGTGATCCAGTGGTCTAAAAAATTATAACACTACATTTTCACGTAAAAGAATAGGGAATCAATGAATCCCCTAGCTAAAATGGTTATTGACATTCTTTATACGAGGATGATCCACAAAAAGAATTATGATCCCCTCCCCCGTGACAACTGCATCCACCTGAGGACGTCGCAGCACAACAGCACCATCCCATAGCCATGAAAACTCCATTAGAAGCATGGATATCCCATGTCATTGCATTTAAAGGAGAAACCGACAGAGAATGATTTGAGAAACACATGAACATAGGTAGATCATACCTTATATTAATGAAGGATCGACATTGGCTTTATAAACCAAAATAGGGGGTGGACATGCAGCACGAAGAAACTTATAGGGGAAACGATCCAAGGATTAAGGTTCGATCACACAACCCCTAAGGGAATAAGTAATGGATCGAGCATCCCATACCAGGGAGAAATAATGTTGAATATGGAATGAATATATCTCGTCCCATTAGATGATTAAACGGAGTGGGGGTTTAAGATACACTAGATTTTACATTAAAAGTATACCACATTGAACCTCATTTTTTGACCCTGTAAAATCATATCAAGCCTTAGAAAAATTAATAAAGGAGTTAGGGGATTTGATTCGGCCTTAAATCAATTAAAACAAATCCTTAAATGCATTTTATGCCAATGGAAACATCAATGGGGTGAAACTGTAAGAAGATAGAAGCACTGTAGAAACTAACAGGTCTAGAAACAATATAGAACCTCAAAGGATTGGAAACCTCGCTAGTCTGGAAACATTGTTCATGAACTAGAAATTTGGAAAAGGGAAAAGCCTACTGTTGGAAACAACCAGCTATTGGAAATTTCCAGCTATTTGAAATAGCCTGCTGTTGGAACGATCCTACTGTTAGAAACAACCTTCTGTTGGAAACAACCTGTTATTGGAAATAAGTCACCTTGACATCCTAGAAGACCTCAAACATCAGATTATATCAATGTAATGGATCAGAGATGTCGAGTACATTACATTAGATACCTCTCAAAACATTCTTGTCCCTGAGAACTCAAAACCAACCCAGAAGAATAGAGGTTTCCGAACAACCACCCCATAAGATACCTATCAAGGGAAAACCACCATTAGTTGTTTGAAATTTGTAACAAAATCTATAAATCCAATAGCAAAAGGAAACAATAACTACATATCCAAAAAATTAAAGCATAACATCACATAAAAGGCATAGAAAAAAGGAAGCGTCAATGGAAAACTCAGCACAACAACTTAAAAAAGCTCTGAGTACTAGACATGCATCTTGGACCTTCACCCCCAAGAACTCTCTTCACACCACCATGTCGCCCCAAGACATGAACGAAGGGAATATAATTCCCACTCAACACCTTCTACTTGTGGTACTAGGTCTCTATCATCTGCTACTCAATAGGCATATCATTTTCAACATCAATCTCGCTCAAATCGATGATGTGTGAGTCGTCATGAAGATAACAATGGAGATCTGGTACATGGAAAACATCATATATCATGTTTATTTTTAGGGGAAGTGTAACTTGATATTCCATGGCTCCAACACGTGCTAACAACTCGAAAGGCCCAACAAACCAAGGAGGAAGAATTCTCTCACAACCAAACCTTCACTGCCCATGACGACGAGTCACCTTCAGAAACACATTATCCCCAAAATCAAACTCCAAAGGTCTCCTCCTTTGATTGGTATATGATTTCTGATGATCATGCACTGTCTTCGTCCTCACATTAATCACCTAAAATATCTATATTTTATTTTTCACTATTTATAGTCCATGAATTACTGACTCTCGGACCACATTCCAGCACAATGGAGAATGTAAATTTCCTCCATACGAGGATTCAAATGAAGCCATACTGATGGTAGAGTGAAAACTATTGTTGTAGGTGAACAACACAAAGGGTAGTTGCCTCATCCATGAACCTCTTAAATCCAGGACACAAGAGTGCAACATGTCTACAAAAGTTTGGATAGTCCGCTCTATTTGACCATCCGTTTGTAGATAAAAAGAAGTGCTAAGGCATATATGAGATCCAAAAGAATGTGGGAGACCTCACCACACCCTAGAGGTAAAAATAGGATCTCGATCGAAAATTATCATCCTCGTTACTCCATTGAGTCTCACCACCTCCTCCAGATACTACCATGACAATACTTCAACTAAGCTTCACTCCAAAATTGCTACAAATTGGGATGATTTCGTTAAACAATCCACTTCCACCCATATAGCATCATGTCCTCTCAAATCTTGAGTTAAACCAGTAACAATATTCAGTGGTATGTCCTTTGTCTTCCACTGAATAATATCCAATGGCTGGACCAATCAACTGGGGACACAGGGCTCATCCTTGACCTTATGGAAGACCAAACATTGAGACACAAACTTCGCAACTACATGCTTCATCCCAGACCACCAAAATTGACTCCTCAAGGCTCATTAAATCTTTGTCACACCATGATGCACCGCTAAAGGTGAACTATGGAACTCTCTCAGAACCATCTCACACATCGCCAAAGGAATAAATATCCTTCTGTGATACAACACTCGATGTTTTTCATCCTCACAGAAACTATCAGGGGCCTCGTCCCAAACAACTCGGTCTCCCCATACCTCCACCTCCAAATCCCCCCAACTATGACACTACCACCTACTACACCATATATGACTGCACCGTCATCTGCAAAAGACATCCTTTGTCTCCAACTTCTCTCGTATCAAGATGTAATGCTGATATTTTATCTATTACTCTCTATGAATCAATAGATTCATGCACTAGATCGCTACGTCACTTCCGGCTCAACGCATCAGCTACAACATTCCCATTTCTAGTTGTATATGATATTTCGAAGTCTTATTCCCATAATAACTCCATCCACCAAATCTATCACAAGTTTCAATCATGCTAGTTGAAAACAAACCTCAGGATCTTATGATCGGTGAAAAACATAATGCGCTCGCCAAATATGTATTGTCTCCAAAACATCAGAGAAAACACCATAGCTACCAACTCAAGATCATTTGTTGAATAGTTATGTTCATGGGGACACAACTGACGAGACCCATAATAAACAACTGATCTCTGCTGCATCATAAAATAGATTAACCACCGATGCGAAGCATCATAGAAAAATTCAAACTAAACTCCCTCTGCTGGAAGACAAAGAACTGTAGAACTTAATAACTTTTAATTTAGATACTTAAAAGATAGCTAACACTGATTAGTCCACATGACTTCCCAATTCTTCCTGGTCAATGTCATAAGAGGAGTAACAACCTGAGATAAATCTTCTACGAACCACCTGTAGTAGCAGCAAGACCAAGGAAACTCCACACCTCTGCCACTGTCTTAATGGATTCCCAAGACACAACTGCTTCTATAATCGATGGATCCACAGCTACTCTCTGATGGAATATAACAATCCCCACAAAACAGTCTTCTCGATCCCAAAACTCATACTTTGACAACTTCCCATACATCTGATGTTGACGTAGAACTCCCAAAATGGTGTGTAGATGCTCTGCATGCTCCTCATTAAACATTGAATACCCAAGGATTTTGTTGATTAAAACCACCATGAACATGTCTAGGAACTCATGGAACACATATTTTATCAATCTCATGAACACAGCTAAAGCATTCGACCCACCGAACAACATTATGATGAACTCTTAATGCCCATGATGACAATGGAAAGCAGTCTTCGGGATATCCTCATCCTTCATAAGAATCTGATGATATCCTGACCTCATGTCGATCTATGAGAGCCAACATTCACCCTTCA
The DNA here is from genome assembly GCA_963277665.1 of Viscum album. Lineage (NCBI taxonomy): Eukaryota > Viridiplantae > Streptophyta > Magnoliopsida > Santalales > Viscaceae > Viscum > Viscum album. The sequence goes on from OY728140.1 coordinate 2,060,202,291, forward strand.
TTTTATTGAATAAATGATCAATCTGTGGAATAGGATAGTGATTCTTTACAATCACTTTGTTAAAGTGATGATAATTGATACAAAACCTCAAACAGTAATCATCCTTCTTCACGTACAAAACTGGTGTGCCCCACAGTGACACAATTGGATGAACAAAACCACACAATAACATACCCTCAAGATGTATATGTAGCTCTCATTACTCATAAGGGGGAATCCTATATAGAGACATTGAGATAGTAGATAGCCCTGGTTGTAGCTCGATCCCAAACTCGATCTCCCATCGAGGGGGTAATGCTACAACCTCTTTTCGAAAAACATCAGGGTCCTCTTCTACGAACCTAAGAAACGCCAACTACTAAACCTCTAAAGAAGTCAAAATTAGCACATACAACATGGATTAAAATTATGAAACATACCTCTTACCAATCTGAGTGTCTCACTCTCAAAAAATATCGTTGGTTCTTCATCGACATCGAAGAACACCACCTGCCTCATGAAGCAATCCACGATAGACTGTAATGAATACAACCAATACATGTCGAGGATGACATCATATGGTAGTATCTGTAAACATAAAAAATGTCCACAATAGTATTGTTGCCCCAACACAAGATCTCAATCTCTATATACTTCAAACAAGTTAGCTCGACCTCCATTTGGCGTAGTCAACGCCAAGAGAACTAAAAGCCTCTCTACCTCATGTCCCAAAAAATGGACAAGGGTAGGTTATACGAAGGAGTTTTTCTCTTATGAATCAAAAAAGGAATACAACCCAGTTGAAAAAAAAATCAAAGGGTACCTTGAACGACATATGGCTCACCTGGCACTGGAAACACTAAAGCATGAAGCTTACCGTGACCTCTTCCACGACCTCTCTAGCCTTGATGATGACCACCACCATGGTCACGCTCTGCTTTTTGAGGATGGGGAGGATCATGGGGATGTCATATGCCTACCTCATCTACTCTCTACTGATCCAAAGCTAGTGCAACCTAATGCTACTACCTTAGTAGGAACTGCCTCAACATAAGAACCTGGAGTGAATCACTTGGTGTACGATGACTTCAATGAATTTTTGGGAACTCTCGCTACTAATGAACTCGCCCTCTATAAGAAAAAAGTGCATGATACCTTGGAATAGTCCTGAGAGTCGCCAACCCTGGAGAAATGAGATACGGAGGGCTGGGACCATCCCCCAGCTGAATGGAAACTCTTCTACTCTGAAAATTAGGAACCTCGGACCACAGCTCTGCTTCATGAGGAATCATGATGATTCCCCCCTTATGATGATCTAGTTATGTAAAATGTCCACTTGATGACCTCTTCCCTCTCCAAAACCTCAAGATTTGTATTTCTCATAAACGAGGTGACATGGCACTGGATCTATGGATGCAAAGCCTCCTAAAAATGCATTTACATTGCCTCCTCATCTGGAAATAGGTTGGTAGAATATTGTAAAAGGTTTTTGAAATGGATTCAAAACTCTTGAACACTAGAGCTCCATTGTTAAAGGGAAAGAATCTCCTAGTGATCAGATGCCATCGTGGTTGAAAAAATAAACTCAACACTAAACTTGTCTCGGAACTCCTCCCATGAGAACGTCGACTCCTCGCAATCCCCTAAGAACAAGAACCACTACTGCCTCACTGCTCCATCTAGCATCGTCAAAACCAAAGACACCCAGTACTCCTTTCGAGCACTAATTAAACTAAACCCTATCTTGAAATCCTCTAACTAGTCTTCTATGAATGCATCTAAAATTGATCCATCATACTTCTGTAGACTCTGGTGGTGAAACTCCCATAGTGCCCACCTCCATGTGTCTTTATCGCCAACCTCTACGATGCGATGATCTGTTGGCATAGCCTGCTGGACATCGTCTACATGAACCTGATGAGGATGTTGACCTGGATCCATAACTTCAAAATAAATAAAAAATATGTAGAGACCCTAAACCTAGAATATGGAAGTATCAACATTAATGAATTAAATTTTCTTATTCATTTTAGGTTAACCTATACCTAGGACTACCCATTAAAACACAGACACAAAGAAGGATGATGTAAGATCCTTTCCTTGGTCTCTAGCCTACAACTAGTATCACCTCGTTTAGTATCCATTATAAACATAATGGTCCATGCCTCAGATCACAGGGGGCCCTATAAGCCTATGTCTCATCTGGTCTCTAGTGTTTACATCACTTTCTAAACATGGATAACTCCATTTCCCTGCTAAACCTTGTAACCTCACATGTGCCTAACACCAAACACCACCCTATCACTCAACCAGAGCTCAGATACCACTATGTCACGACCCCATCCCCACAAGGTGTACCCCTCCTAGGCCGACATTGTGAGAAGAGAGATAATGACCCCTGAGTCCTGCATCCAGTAGGCCCTGGTTTGGTGATTATATTTGAGGGTTTAGTAAACACCTAAATGTGAGGCATTGTCCTCTAAGAGAACACATTAGAAAGAGAAATATAATATAGACACAAACCAACTCCAAATCAGATAGCAATATAAAATGAAATCCTAAGTATGAATATTTATTTTTATAAAAAACTACTAAAACTGAAAGGAAAAACTAGAAGTACCAAAACAAAGTAAAAACAAAAGCAACCAAAAAGCCCAAACAGGTTATACAACCCCAAGATACTAGTAACTAGCCCAATCACCAACTTGCTCCATGTGACTTGTAATATAGGTTATATTGATTGGGTGAGTATAACAGTAAACTCAGTAGGATCCTCCTCAGAGCCTCTCATGAAAAAGTAAATAGAACATGCTAAAGTACAGTGAACAACAAGTGAAACTAACTCATCACCTAAATATTTATACTAGGTTTCAAAAATCACCATGGAAACTCTCACCAAGTATCTCATACACAAGTATATTATAAAATAAAGAATATCAAGGGTACCCCTCTACCACTTCCCCACTGGTTTTCCACTTTTCCCCAACATCGCGCGTCCTAAGAATCTCTCTCCAAAAAGGCTTGCCTGCAGACACCTGGTCGAAGCACCAAAACATGCACCTCTTGCAACAAAACTGCCATGTCCATGTATGCAATGTAACCTGGAAGTTTCTGGGAGCCACCACAGCTCACATAACATGTATCATATGTCGAGGATTATCTCTCAAGCCATTAAAGCCCATACACTGAGTAAGGATCCCCAAGACATCACAACCTATACACGTTACACCAATAGTATTCCATAGGAAACTATATCCAGAATTTATGTGTGTAAATAACCACAAGCCATTACATCCCTCTACACACATATTTGAGGACAACTAACCATTGTGCCTAACAGCACATGTAACTACCAAGAGAAGTGAGTGGGGCCAAAGGGGGTATTCTGCCATCCATCATCCCATCGGAATGTTAGGGAACCCCACCACCCCCCGAGGCTCAGAATCCCAAGGGTGTCAGTTTCCCTAACTAATGGTGTGGAGTTTCATATTGAAATACAAAACGTATAGAAGATACTATATATCTCAATCACTTTATGGCCATAACCTAGTCTTAGACTCAACTTCAGCTAACATCTCTCAGATTCAAAGCTGCCGCTTCTAATACTAGGTATCCTATTAGTAGACAACCATTTAAATATCTTGATTACATTCCTTCATTCCCTTTTTGTTAGTTGCACTTTATGTTCACTTATTCTTTAAACATTAATTTACTATTAACAATTTCCACATTTTATTTAATTATCGTTACACATAAAGTCCAATGATCCTTTACATTGCATCCTCAGTATTTCATCACAACTAGCTCCAACCCCTTGGGTTAATACATTTATCTAACCATTTATTTACAACATTAGTACTTTCCCATATTCCCAAGCATTCTAGAAAAATGTTCAAAGCTACTAACCACAAGGGGGGTCAACACAATGAGTAGATGTACTTCCCGTCGAGTCTCTTCCAACTATAGCATGAGCGTAGACCCATCCTCCATCAGGAATCTAAACACAGAAAGCATATGGCATACCCTATGCGTCTTCAACCCTTTTGGAAGGAGGGTTTGCAAAGCAGCTTCCTTGAGCGGTGGGGAAATTAAATAAGATGAACAACCAACAAGAAACATCAAACATTTAAACTTTCACATCCAACCCGTTCCATCATCTCTGGTGTCCTCCCTGATAACCGAATGCATAAACTAATTCATCTCGCCACTCTAGGGGTCAACCGCTCCCATAACCAGTAGGCCTCACTGCCCCCACATATCAAAAAATCCTTATAGGATCACATAAAAAAACATGAATAAGGAAAAAAACATCATATAAATAGGGCTCTTGGCCCTTAAACAAGGCATCCAGCCTTTAAACACAATGATCTCTCACAGCTCCAAGCATATTGATCTTAGCCGGTACAAGCAAGAGGGTAACTTAGAACCCTACAAGGCATTATATTTTTATCAAACAACTAGTTATTTCTTCCATTTTGAATTAACAGATTCATTATTTGTAGGTTCAAAAAATGGGTAGCTTAAATAGAAATCTATAATAGCTATTACAAATTGATTAATGATGTTTACTGCATCAATTTGATTAACATCAATTTACAACAACAACAAAAACCAGATTAATTTACATGACTCATTATCTTTTGCCAAAAAAGTATCAATTACTTTTTGGCTTTACGTTCTTTACCAATTTCCATAAATTACAAAAATATATACAAATCCAGCATAGATATCAAACTATCAAGAAAAAATGAAATAATATACGATAAATATCAATTTATTTATCCGATTAAAATGTTTATTATATCAATTCCATTGTCATACAGTGGTCTAAAACATGATAACTCTATATTTTCACGTAAAATAATAGAGAAGAAAGGAATCTCCTACCTCAAATGGTTATTGACGTACTTTATATGAGGATGATCAATACAACAGATTACGATCTGCCCCCCCCCCCCCAAGACACTTGCATCCACCCGAGGACGCTGCGTCACAACCGCGCCATCTGAAAGAAAAGAAAACCCCATTAAAAGCTTAGCGATCACATTCCATAGCATGGAAGGTAGAAATAAGAGGAGAAGAATCGATGAAAACACAATAATAGAGGAAGATCATACCTTATATTGATGATGGATCGACACTTGCTTCTTAAACCAAAATAGGGGTTGCACATTCAAAAGGAAGAAACTTATTTGGGAAATGATATGAGGATTGTGGTTCGATGAAACATCCCCTAAGGGAAGAAGGAAATGTTTGAGAGTATTTCACTAGTAAATAAGAATGTATAATAAGTAAGGAATATATCTCGTCCCTTAAGAAGCTTTTACAGAGTAGTGGTATCAGATATGCTAGATATTACACTAAAAGCAAATTGCATTAAACCACACGGTTTGACTAAGTAAAAGCTTCATGAGCCTTAAGAAAATTAATATAGGAGTTATGGGATTTGATCCAGACATAAATCCCTTAGAACAAGGCCATAAATTCATTGTACATTAATGGAAATGTCAAAGGGAAAGAGTATAAGAAGTAGAAAACATTGTCAAACCTCACTGGTCTAGAAACCTCACTTGTCAGGAAACACTATTCATGAACTAAGAATTTAGGGAATTGAAAAGCATGCTGTTTGAAAAGTATGATGTTGGAAACAACAAGCTTTTGGAAACAACCTACTATTGGAAACAGCCTGCTGCTACAAAGAGCCTCCTCTTGGAAAGACCCTACTGTTGGAAATAGCTTGTTGTTGGGAATAAGTCACATTGACCTACCATAACACCTCAAACACCGAATTTTAGCAAAGTAATGGACCGGAGAGGTTCGAGCCATTAAAGGTACTATTAGTTGAAAATTTCATGAACAACCAGTGTAGAATATAATGAAAGATTTTATTGAACAATGATCCAATAATTTCCTCTAATTGAAATTTAGGGGTAATCAATCCGAAACAAAATGACATTGTGAAGTAAAACCTTGAAAAGATCATAATATTGATGTGAGAATAAATCGATAAATAGATTATGTGTGTAATATTTATCTCCAAATAAAACAAATGGAAATAAAAAAATATATTGTAAAAATTGATTACAATATTAACCCAATAATATTAACGATAATGAGTAAGTAATATAACAAAAATAATAGAAAGTTTTTTATGAAATTTGTTTCCACGTAGAAAGGATTAATTAAAATCTAATTTAATGAAATAATTCAAATTTAAACTAAAAAAATATAATTAATAATGATTCAATCATTATATTATATGTCAAAGTGGTTGTATCTACACCATATATAAGAAACTTTGTGCATAATAATATAATATTTCCCAAATAATGGAAATTAATACAAATTAACTCACGACTTGGTAACTTTTGAATTATAATCCCCATGAAATAAATAAATTAAAATGAAAATATAAATAAAATGAAAATAAATGTATTCATGGTATAATATAAAATTGGTAAACTATATACACCACAAAAAATAAATAATTTGTGAAAATGGTGTATTCCTTATAGAAAGAAAAGTGAGACAAGAATCCCTTACCTTATATATCCATTTATGGTGAACGTCATTTAACATCAATTATAATGCTTTTAGAAATATTAATAAATTATTCCATAATAATAATAATAATTTTTATAATTTCATATATTGTCTTTTACTAATACCTTTTTACCCTTTTTTTAATAATATTTCATCACATTCATTATTTCAGTTGTTAATTGCCATGTTTTTCTAGTTTGTTTTGACTTGTTATTTTTGTTCTTATTAAAAACATAATGATTTCATAATATCCATAATGTATAAAATGATTTAATTATGATATATATCTTTTATATATGTAGTTATAGTAATAAATAATATTTTTATATTATAAAGGAATTGCAACTTTTATGGAGACAGTATATCGTATCTATGCATGAACACTACTTCCTATTGATTGTCATATTAAAAGAATTTAAGATAAATAATATATATGTATATTAAAATTTTAGTATAATATTTATCTCTTATATTTAAAATATTTCTGTTAAAAAGTTTTTGGAAACATTCAATGTGTATCTTGAATGAATCACATCGCTTTGAGGAGGTCATAGTTCACACTTCCGCAAATGATGTAATCTTATTCCCACATAATAGAAATAATGATGGTATGATTAATATAAATATTACAGAAGAATAATAACATATAAAATATCATATATATCATATATAATTAATTTTTCCATCATTATTCCCAACCATGATAGTTGGTAAAGGAAAAATTAATGACATTATTTTGCAAGGCGGTAGTTCATTGTACACATAAATGATTAGTTCGTTACCCAATAGGTGCAAGTGTGTTTAAGGGTATATAGAAACATTACAATAAAAATATATATTTTTTTAAGAAACATTTGATATTATATAATAATTTAATAAAATAAAATAATGGATTGGAGAAATAAATATAACTTTAGTGATCGTTGAACAACATTGCCTCTTATTTAGGTAACTCCTTTTGGGTTATACCAAAAGACATCCTTGGTTAGATTTAATACCAAGGTGAGGCTTCTAGGATTATGGTAGGGATGTTATTAGATTAATTTTTTAGAGTTTTAGAGATCCAATGTGCTTTATAGTTGTTAATAATTGGGAGGGGTGATTGTCATCTTATAGTGGAGGAGGAGTGGCATTCTTTTAAATATATTATAAGGTAATTTAATGATCCTTTTTTTCAACGACAATTGGATCCAATAATATTCAAAATTATAGAAACTTATGTATAGGTTATGAATTGGAACATTTTATTTATTATTTAAAATAATATTTTTTATTTTGGCCCATAATTTTATGGTTTACTCCTCTGGTAAGATAATTCTTCTCTTAATCACTGTAATTAATTTTAATCACATTCACTAATAATTTTATGAGTAAAACTTTTTGAAACTTATTATAAATCATATATAATTACAATTCCATATATGGATTCCATTTTTCCAAATTCTTGTCACATAATAGGTAGAAATTAATTTCAAAATTAATTTTACAGATGGGACGACAAAGCGGGTTTTTAAGTAAAATGTTCAATACTTTGCAATATTTTTATATCTAAATACAATGTGAAATTGACTCTAATAACCAAAATTGTATTTTTATTGGTAAAATTTATCTAATTAAACATTAAAATGAATCAAAAATATAATTTAACCTTTTAAATGGATAAGATGAAAAATCAGGTTGGAATTAAAATGTAGTATTTTCACTATTAAAAAAACGAAAATTCATAGACTAATACAAAACATTAACCCTAACATAATTTTTATGTTTTAAATTGAAAAATGAGGTATATTTTTATACATAAAATTTATAAAAGTTCCAATAATTTCATTTAAAATAGACCATCCCATAAAAGGTTGTAGTAGTATCTTTAGAAAATCATTGTTTTTATGCCTAAAACTATGTTTGGTCTTAGATTATTCCTATAAAATATATTGGATGAATATAAAAATAAATTATTGAATATTTAATATATATATATATTCTCATAGGTTGATTAATACTATTCATAATATATTATTTTAAGATATATGTTAATTCTAATTATATTAAATAACAATATTTAAATAATTTATTATAGTTATGTAAAACATGATCTTGAGTTTAGCATAAGATATCAAAGAAAGTCGTTTTTGAGTGTAATGAAAACTAACTTAGTATTTCATTCAATATAAACTATATCAATTATTTAATTAATTAAAAATATTAAATATATTTTAATGTATCATGATATAATATTCCCTTTCACGCTTAGTGTTGCGTGACAAATACACTATAAAAAACTATGTTATTATATTAGAATTTATGGGAATCACAGATTAGAAAATTAAATTCCATCAAGTTAGTCATGTATAATTATTGGGCTTAATAGACTACTAGAGTTTTATAAGTAAACTCTATGCATTAATTGGTATTATTAAAGGGTTCTCTTGCATATCCTGACTATATGTATAGATTATATATGTATGTGACTAGAATATTGTGTCTTACCATCCCATTTCATCCCCTGTATCCATGGATTCAACATCATTGACATCTTGTTCCCCAGTTAGTTAAGAGGAACATTCACTCGTAGTCATATTCACCATTAAAGAATATATTTATTAAGTGAACTATATTAAAAGAAATAAAAATGAACTCTTCATACAATGAGAGTTTTGTTTCATGGGTTTATTATCATTATTCGAATGTAAAACTAAATAAACCTGTAAAAGAAAAATATTGTGTTGGAGTTGGATATTTTTTTATCTCTTCTATATTTTCTTAACTCTGCTGAATATTTCTTCCTTCTAGTGGAATATTAAATGAAATCTACATTGGTACCAGGATCATTACTGCCTTTTGAAATTGTGCACTTAGTGTTTCATGATCATAGTCAACTGGATTTTGAGTTATCCAGTTATTGAAATTTTTTCCACACCTGAATGAAACTTCTTTCCAGTCACCCTCTTCTTCTAGAGGAGTTATAGTTACCAAGGTCTCCTATGTTGGGGCCTTCTTCAGTATCACCTATCTAGAATAGTCATTATCTAGAGGACATCATTTAACAAAAATCATCCCTTTCTAGTGCGACCTAGTCTCCTATGGAAACAGAATTAGTAATGACGATCAATGGGGTAGACCTCATTGGGTTTCTTGGGTTTTTGTAGCTTGAGTAGGTTATTTCAAATTTATTAAAGTAAATATCTAGGAACCTAATCATTTTCATGTGAATACATTTTATTCATCCATTTTTCAAAATCATTAGAGAAATAGTGCTTGTTTTTTTTATTACTGTGGGAGATTTTATTACTTCTACTATTGGATGGGAGGCACAAAATGATTCAGGGATAACCTAAGTTCTTGCATAGGAACTACTAGTGGAATGAGGGTAACAATATTAGTATGTACATTAATAATAATTTTTCTATTTTCTAAGTGCATGGAATAAGATTTATGCCACGTTCACTGAATAGAATCTTCTCGGAATTTTTATGTGTCCAAAAACTCACAAAATCTAAATTTATAATTCATTGGTTGAATGGACTTTCTAGAGAACCCCAAATATTCTCAAAAAATAGTTAATATAATATTTATTATACTAGAGGGATATTGGGTGAATAGGTTAAACCTTTCCATATAGTGATGAAGTTGGATGCCATTTTATTTTCACATAGTTTGCAATTTGTGGGTTTGAATTTTTTTCCATAACATGGTGCTGAACTGATAAATCATTTGATGAATACGATCTTACCATCCAAAAACGGATGCTGATGGAACATATTTGAAACAAATATAGGCTATACCTACTAGGGTTTCTACAAAACAACAAAGTTTGGTCTCCTACAACTGATCTCGAGGGCCCATTATCGATCCATGTAAGGACATGAAGTGTGTGAGATGTTGTACTACATCTCTTGTTCCGTCAATGTTTATGAAGAAATGATTTCAAAAACATGGTTGGGGGATGTTTTATCCATCCATTCAGGATATAAATTTTTTATGGACTTCATGGGATAGAACATCAATTCTATTGATTCCATTTTAGAAGATAGGGATTCAATTATGTTATGTATTTTTGGAGGTATCTCTGTTTGAACAAAAAGCGGTAAAAAATGATTGGGATAATCTTAATCATGTGGCCACATTTTCATATCCTACTGATTCTAGATCCCTTCCAGGAATGAATAATCACCCTGACAGGGGATAGGATATTTTTGTAATAGTTTAATTTAATGATCATCATAAAATTCCCCATTTATATAGACATTTTTACTTGATCAAGTGTTATCCTTATGATCAAATGACACTCCTATTAGAAGATTAGATCTCTCCTAATTTATATAGGGATGTATATTAATTCATGTTTGAAGATGATACCTAGAGGGAATGGTTCTGTTGAGTAGTTCCATATTAAATATTTAATATTATGTATATCATTATAATATTATTTTAATTGTTCTATTACAGATGGAATTTTGGATCCTCTAGGTGTTGAGGTGGATGTAGCCACACCATTCCCTTTATCCTTAAGACAGTTCTAACAAGGATTTAGAAACTCATCATTTAAAGGAGCCATATTCTAGATCCTTATAAGATTTTTTATATGTGCATCCTTATTTTTTGCAACCTAATCACTTAACTATCGATTTATAGTATTGCATTTTTCTTCCCTAAACATTTTTCTCCTTGTTCAATATCATTTGTTAGGTTGATAAAGAAAATGTTGAATAAGGTGTATCAGAAAATTGTATTTTTCAAATTACTCTCCATGAAATAGGTTGGGTTTTTACTATTACTCCTCTTTTGAGTGTCCCATAATTGTCATATCTCAGACCATTAGTAATATTGAACCATTTTAGATTTATGCCCTTATAGGGATTAACCTCCTTTGTCATACATTTTCCATGTATAAGTCTCAAAATAATGACCTCATGGGAGTTTCTGGTTTTACATGAAAAATGGCCCCAAATAAGAGAGGAGTGTCTCGCTATGGGAGGAATGTTTTGGATTATTTCATGTAAATTTACCTCTAAACCTAGATAAAACTTCCCCCTTATGCATAGATTATAATGGTAACAATTCCCCTCTCCCTATGGGGTGGTGATAAATTAGGACCCCTATTTGGGATTTTTAGTGCTGTTATTGAGGATTTAAGGACTATAGTCAAGGATCATATGAATTTTATATTTTAATGGAGATATAAAGTCCAACTTTCTTATATGTTGGTTTTGATTTGTAATTATCATTGATATCTCTATGACCCTATTGGGGTGTTATGAACTTGTTTGGGAGGAATCAGATAAAAATACAACCAAACATATGGTACAGGTTATTTTTCGACATCCACTAGTACTAGAAAGATTATATAAATGTTTCAAGACTCATGGTTTTGAGTCATTAGTAAAAATTCTTCCAACCATGTGGGTGAAGATTCACATGGACGGTCATTATAGAGGCTAGTATTGTGATCTACTTTATTTTGGGAATATGTACTCATGCATGAGCCGAGTGAAATTAAATAATGTAGTGTGAGTCACTTTATATGGTATTTTTTTGAGAAGTCCATAACATTGGAATACCTAATCATGATGTGTTTAAATTTTATAAGAATCCTATATTAGGACTCTCTCTTTAGGATTTCTTTTCATCCTCAAAGAGAATGACTCTTCTTGTATTGACCAAATGACTCAACATTACTTGTTCCACTGATTTCTCTAATGGATATAACATTATAGGATTCCATATTAAGGGATATTTATTTTTATGGGGACGTAGTGAAGTTAAATTCTCCATACATTCCCTATAATCAGATAAATAAATTTTACAAGGCTTATGAAATTAGTTGGTGGAGATTTATTAGGATATGTTGTTAAACACTTCCTAATAAATTGTTAATCTATTTCGATCTAGGGTTTTATAGATATGGAGAACATGGTCAAATCATGATGAAAACAAAGTGTATTTATGATCTAGATATTACCCTTTTATCATTGAGAAGGGAGGTGGGTAGCCTTTAACAACTGATGAGTCACCCACAAGTTATTTCTTAACTAAGGAATTCAATACTTCTATAAGTCATATGATATCTCAAAGTCTGAATTGGAAATAGTAAAAACATGTTTTGGAAGATTTATTCAGTTAACTCAATCAAAATATCCATGTCAACCACTACTATATCAGTGTTATATGCCACCACCTATTCATATTAAAGAGGTTTCTTCCTTAGGTTTCTTGATAACTATGGTGAAGTACAATAGACAGTTAATTAGGAACTATATATAGTCAACCATGATGTTTTGTGCACCTATATATACAATGGTGTTGGGGAAATGGGGGTATTTCCTCTTTCAGGAATGATATTACCATGGGAAGGTCATCCTTGGTGGACATGAGGAATTGAATGATCCATCTCTGCACCACTGCGAGGAGGAATATCGAGGTAGTGATTACCTTATACATTAATTAAAGATTCAAAAACATCTTGATGTTTTGAAAATATTCATCATATATATTCAATGAAATTCATATTGATTATATAAGTGATATAAGCCTCATTCATTATTATGGTCAGATTATACAAGTCTACCTTTTGGGTTAATAATGAATTTCATCCAACTTCAGGATGGTTTTTGAAACATAGTGAAAACTATTTTGTGTTATGGGGATAAATGACTATTGTTGAGAAGTGGTTGTAGTATGCTAGTGAGATTTGTATCATCGATTAGAATATAAGATAATCATCTAGTTGTTTCAACAATATGTTGTTCAATCCTAGATGATGCAGGGTTATGATCCCATTTCATATATGCATTCACTATTTGAATATTCTAACAAACCACCAAAATGAAAGAATAGATATGAGCCTCCAATCTATATAGCCACTGAAGGATACTAATGCAGTCATTCATTATCAGAAGTCAGAATATGCGACCATAATCTATAATCAACTTGAATATGATGAGTAGCTTTATCAATAGGGGTATAAGCATGCTCTGAGATTATTTTCAAATTTGGTTGAAGATTCTTAGTTTCATATGGGATATGTTCCTGGTATGGTGCCTTTGGAGAATTCCACATTACTTTTTTAATAAGAATATGAGCCTATCCTAGTGCATGTTTCAAACCGAGTTGGGGATCCCCAGTCAGAATGGGGATATGTTCCTGGTCATATTCCTATTCCATTAGTATAATATATCGATAATCCCCCTATATGGGAGAAATAATGACTAATTATTCTAGATGAGCTGCATGTTCATTCTGATCATTGTGATATTCATATATGGCTATTAGGAAAGTGATATGTCCTTGTCTCGGTATCTATACTAGTGTTAGAATATGTCGGTGGAGATATTTAGCAATTGCTAGAATATAAAGAAACATCGGCATTATGTGTGAAAAAATATGGGCCTACATATTCTCAGTCTCCAAGATATACTGAATGATATATCTTATTGAATTAGGAATATAATCCCACAGTTATCCTTTATGTTCCATCAGAATTTGTTGAAGAGCTTCATACATGGGGGGAAGGTATATGTTCCTCCCCGATGATTTCTATAGGTCTATTCATGTATAATTGATCCATGTGTGAAGTGATATGAGCCTTCTCATTAGACAACACTAGATTATACTAATGAGGTTTGTTAGTTAAAGTGGGGAGAGCTCCCACTCCCAATTATGCATAGCTTTTTGCAACCTATGAGGCTCCCTTAGTAGCCATGCCTGACTGTCTAGGGTGGTAATTTTTCTACTAGTTCCCTCAGTAGGTGACTAAGGATAAATAGTGACATGAATCTAGTGATGTTGTTTTTTAGGATCCCTCATTTGAATATCATGAGTAATGATAGCTTTATAGTCCCACCTTGATCCATAATCCTATGATAAGTATGGTACTGATTTTTATGCTCCAATGATATGGTTATCTTGTGGTTGGTAGTGGTGATAGGTTCCATTGGTTTCATTACAGCTTTCCCTGAATGATATGATCATGTTGGATTAATTTTTTGATGATATCTATGTTTTTCTTTAGGCGTCAGGATTGTACCATCTTTGTGATATTCTTAGACCATCATATTATCTACCCGAACATGAAGGCATTGGGTGCATGTGGTTATTTTTAAACACACTGAGGTTACGACCATAGTTATGGTTCCCAAAAAATAATGGAAAAGACATAATCTAGCTCCAAGGTAGTTTTTGTGGAGGCAATATCTATTTAAATAGGCATCAATGTATAATTTATATAATCATCACATCATCTCATGTTGGAATCATGCTCAATTAAACAAGTACAAGTAAAAAAATTGTTCAATATTTTTATCTGTTCATCCGTTTTGATCACATAAAATTTTTATTTGGAAAATATCTAATTTCTTAATTACCACTACTGGAAAAACGGCCTATACCCACGGTTCAAAACCGTGGGTATAGCCCCCAAAACCGTGGGTATAGCCTATACCCACGGTTTTGGGAACCGTGGGCTGGAACGCCGTCGGTATAGGTCCCCAGCCTATACCCACGGTTTTGGAAAACCGTGGGTATAGGTGTCCTGCCACCGTGTCACCGAAACATAGACAATTTCCACAGTGTCAACGACCTATACCCACGGTTTCAAAACCGTGGGTATAGGTCCTAAAAAAAATGCAGGCGCCGAGTTTCGATCCCGCAACCTCTTCGTTGTAAACACAGCGTCTAACCACTACCCTAACTTCACATATATGTATATATATATATATTTAGTTAAATATAGTTATAAAAACCGTGGGTATAGAGGGAAGAACCGTGGGTATAGGGTTCCCGCCAAAAAAAAATTCCTTCCCGCGGAAAAAAAATTTCCCGCGCACACAAAATTGACCTATACCCACGGTTTTTCATAACCGTGGGTATAAGTATTTTATCCCAGACCTATCCCCACGGTTTTCCACAAAACCATGGGGATAGACCCCCCCCCCCCCCCCCTATACCCACGGTTTTGGGAAACCGTGGGTATAGGTGACTTTTCAGGACCTATCCCCACGGTTTTCCAAAACCGTGGGGATAGAGCCCCCTATACCCACGGTTTTGGAAAACCGTGGGTATAGGTCATGAAACTTCACCTATACCCACGGTTTTCCAAAACCGTGGGTATAGGGGGGGTCTATCCCCACGGTTTTGGTGAAAACCGTGGGGATAGGTACATTTTCTAGTAGTGTACCTTAATAAATTATTGACTAATTTTACATTGGGAGTACATTTTTTTACAGTATACATAAACAATATGGTCTGAAACATGGTCAACCAATCATTTTTTTTATTTGGGTTATTTCATGTTGGGTTAACTTTTTTTGTTTACCATATGATAGGGGAGTTAAATAATTTCACAATAGAAACTAGGTAATCTATTTTTTTAACTAGTGAAAGGGGTTATAGGTGGTAAATAATTTAATATCAGGTTACCTTTTCTAGATTCACATAGACTTAACCATATTTCCTTCTGAAAAAATTGTCCCATTTGATTGATTATAAGGGATTCATGTATGGTTTCAAAATCATTCAAATATGGTTTACTAATTTCATATCACATGGAAAATTAAAACATCTCCCACATTTATAACAAGAAAAAGACCTACTTTTCAATGGTGTGAGGTAATTTGTTTCTTACCCAATGACACTTAGAAGATCACATTGGCCGAGAAGATGGGAGATTAGTCTCATCACACCCTTTTGAGGGGAATTATTTCCTACTCTAGGACTCTCATATATATGTAAGATAAATTCACGAATATCTTACAAATTTTGTTTTTGTAATGATTACCCAAATAAAATGATCAGTTTTTGAATCATTCTTAATGTGAATGGGGTTATATTATTTATAGAATCTCTTTGTATCTAAGATTAATTATCTATTTGACTTTACTTCTTAACAATGGGTAGCCTCATTTATTTTCAATCCATATAACTAGTAACTCTATATTATACTACTATCTAGGAAGGGGATTGGGGTTTCAATGATGGGATAGAACAAACCATTGGTTCCACGTGTATATTTTTTGAAAAGGAATAAAAATCCATTTAGTTCATTTTGGTCCAAGACATGCAACATAAAATCAGGAAAAAAGAATATATATGAGGGAACTTAGGACTGGGGTATGGATATCAATCCTTATAAATTCATCCCATGTATCATTATTATAACAAGAATCATAATCAGCATAGTTCAATCAGCCCCCGTACCGTTAATGTGTAGGGATGGATAAGTAATACCCATGAGGGTTATTTACCAAGGGTATACCAATGTAGGAAATCCTTAAATACTTATACCTATTTTTACACCGATGTATGGAGGCATTTTCATCTTTTTAATTATAAAAGAGTCTTATATACGAAGGTTTCCCTGATTTGGGAAATTTTATGATTCTATTTATAAGATCATGGAAACTCTATATTCCAAAGTGAGTCATGCTTGGTGTGAAAAAATAAGGGATATCAAGTAATAAAACATACTACATATGGAAATGGGATTTAGGAACTCGGTAAACCTTATAGGAGTGTTTGATAAAAAGATCTACCCAAATAAAGATTTCTAGCATACCTGCTGGGATAGGAATTATAGTTTTCCCAGTTTAGTTTGATTTTAACATACTAAGGGGTTTGGATAGGTGATTACACTATAAGATGTCATTATTGACCCTAATTATTATGAATGTTATGGGAACATACAAGGATGGGATCTCATGCAACACATTTATTTTATACCCTCTAATGTATAAAGATAGAAGATGATTGTGAAAGTTCTATCAGATATGTTTGTTATGAAACTGAGGCTCATCCGAGAGCATGACATGAATAAGGTCACATGACTATGTAACACTAACCCATTAAGGGATATTCCTTTGTAAAAGAGTTTCTCATGTGATGGTTCAATGTCTGGGTTAATAATGGAATATATCCAACAGTGTCTTCCAGACCAAGTTGACATGTCTACGGTGTCATCCTGACATATCCAAAGTGTATTCCTGATATGTCATAGTTATCTTCTTAACATTCCTTGGGTTCCTTTATAACATGGTCAGAGTCTCTTCCTGACATTTTTAATGTTGTATTTCTGATATGTCAATGGTTATTGACGTGAACTAGCTAAAATGTTTTAGGACTATCATGTGATCATGCTGACATATCTTGATGAATTCACATGATGTGGATTACATGTCCATGAGGTTGTCTCATTATCAATGTGATATAAAAATTTAAATCCATATGGACTGGATGAAATGTTTGTAGTAATTCTTATGATATACCTAAAATATCTAATGGATGTCGTGTGACATGGATAACATGTCTGAATGATGTCACATGATCATCCTGATATGTCCTTAAGGAATCATGTGACTTGACTGGCATGTCAAGAGTCTATTTCATGATTCACCTATAATCTCTGGGAAATGTTTCATGACTGATAAATTGTTCATGATAGGTGTATAACTCCCTTATCATGAAAATTATTATATCATTCTTCACATAAGGATTCCATTATTCATCTTATTATCACATATTTTCCTCAATGTTCATCGGGTGATGGCCTATTGATTCTTCACCAAACCATGTATAGACACAAAACTCCTTCAATTTCTTTAGAATGTTTGTCTTAAGTCATTCATATGATCAATGGATAATCACATGAATCATATAGACATATCATATAATCCATTAAGTCATTTCCAAGGTTTACCTACTGGGAGACTCTTGTTATTTCATGTCTCTTTGCTTCGAGAAGTCTATTCCCTCCACTATAATCTCATGTGTGTTTTTGTGCTTTAAGTGGGGGGAGGGATTTATAGCCCCTTATACCTCATATATTCTACACCTTTTACCATTCTTACAATTAATATATGGTCTAATGTTGGTGGAGGTAGTGTCACATCATTTTTATTAGGTGAACCATTCATGGGGGATCTATGATGACTTCTTCCTATTGTATAATAAATAGAGACCATGATAAAACAATAGAATTCCTATATTTAAGGAACCCATGGATTTTATGATCTTTTAATATAAATAAATTGACAAGTTAAATGGACTCTTCAAGATCATTTCATCATTTCTGAGAGACTTCAAGGGACCAAGACTATTATCGATGATGTTTCCACAAAATAGAGGAATACTTTTTGGGTCCCATCATGAGATAAATTAGGCCTATAGAAGGGATTTTACATGATCCCTAAACTACTCATCCTAATCACATAACCCCATTAACATTAAAAAACATTGTAATTATCCTTCTATAAAGGGTACCAGGTTTTTAATATTTTATTTTATAAATAATATGGAACTCTCCTCTCAGTTAATTTGTTGGGCATCATATGATATGACAAACATGTATAAATTAATTCAAATGATGAATGTGACATGTAAAGTGGCCTTCATGTGATGATAAAAACACATACATGTGGATTTCATGTGGTCATTTGATTATTAATGTAGGCATCATCAACTCTTTACATAAAAATCAACACAACATTCCTATGAATAAAGGTACCATTTTTTAGATTTTATTTTATAATTTGATTTTTAGATTTGCATGAATTAGTTGATAATCAAGTTGAATGAATTGGGAAAACCATATGATGGTATTATCATGATATCCATCCCTTTTTATAAAATCATTCTCAAGATCTGGAATGCTATTTAGAGTGATTTTTCATAACCATGAACAAATCATACAAAACACAGGACCCAGTCGTGTGATGTCCTTAGAGTCACATAAAATACATGACATGGTCACATAATACCCATGTATCCATGATTCTCCTTTATTCAATTTTTAGAGAAAATAATACATATGCTTGGGTAACTCTAGGATCTTAAAATAACCAATTCCCATTAGGTAGGTATCAATAGTCATTAATAATATTCTAATATGGATTATCGTTAAGAAAATACCCCATAAGTTATGGATTAATATAAATCAAAAGTTTGTAAACATTAATGTATTTAGATTTAATGTTTATATCTTAAACACCAAGGAAAATATTAGAGATTTTTTTAAAAATTATGATGAAATTATTCTTCTAGGTTATTTTACTATTTTGAATTCTTATAATCTTTTTAGTGAATGGTCAAGGAATTTGGAAGAGTAAATTCATGTGATGTTTGATGAAAATGATCCATTTGATCCCATAATGACTCAATATGGATAGTTAGGTCATTCTATTGTTAACATGATACCTAAAAAAATTAATAATAAAAAGGAAGATGGTTTGGAATTTGTTTTTAGTGAACCAAATGATACCACATTTGATCTTAGTGAACCATATTTTTTGTTTCTATAAAAACCATGATATTTTAAGAACTTCCCTCTATAAATAATTATATGTTGTTTATATGAAGGAGTATCGACCAAAATGAATGTTTGAAACCATGGAAAATTATCTAATTTTTATACCAACTATAAACCAGGAACTGTAGAAGAATAATTATTAGATAAAAGTGGCGTTCTTTAAATAAAAGAAGATTTAAACTAGTTTAAGAGTAATCTATATTGGGAATTAGTTTGTAGACCCTCTTACTATCCATTTATAGTAACTAAAAGGTTATTTATGATCAAACAGTATGATCAAGGTGTGATCATGAGAAATAAATCTAGGTTTATCACAAAATGTTTTAATCAGTAAGAAGGAATATATAATTATAATAAATTTTCTCTAGAAAATAGGTTCAACGAAATTAGAATTATACTATCATAAAAATCTCATATGAATTTTTATTATTTTAGTTGGATGTTAAATATAAATTTTTTATAGGGTTTTTAATTTTTGTAGTTTATATTGAAGGAAATCTTGTTTTTAAATATCCAAATTTTAAGAATAGTGTTTTGAAATATACAAATTATTTTTATGGGAATATAAAATAACCCAAAACATATTAAGAAATATTTTGAATTCTTATTTTATCAAATGGTTTAAATATAGGATTGGGAAACCCCACAATTTTCCAGAAAACATTTTTATATGAAATTTTCTTTTGTAAATATGTGTTGATGATTTTATTTTTTGGGAAATCAATCAAAATATTTTTAATGGATTTTAAAAACATATGAAAAATTAATTTGATAAGATTATAAAGGTATAGTTACAATATGTAGTTGGATTTTAAATTTGTCAAAAATATTATGGAAATTTTTTAAAGACAAAATACAAAATTGATTTACCTTAAAATTTTAGACTTGAAAATAGTAAGTCTTATTCAACTCCTATGAGTTTAAACATTAATATTTACTTGGATAAGGCTAGAAAACCAGTTAAAAACATGTTATATAGAGGAATCATTGGATTTTTCCTTCATCTAAATTAAATTAGGTCAGATATTATGCTTTTATTATTTCATTGTGTAATATATCTATCAAATCCAAAAGATTCTCCTTAAATTGCAACAAAAATGATTTTGCGATATTTTAAAGGAACTTATTCCCTTTACCTAACATTTTCAAAAACCTCTATTTTAAAATTTACTTCATATTCAAATAATGATTTTGGTTGATGTAGAATAGATAAAAATATAACCTCAAGAACCTTTCATAGTCATTGTAAATCCATATTGTCATTGTCAAGTATGAAACACCATTTTTTAGATTTTTTAACTACTTAATATGAATATATTTCTACTGTAAGTTATTGTGCATTGGGATGAAACACACCCTGATGGATTTTCAATTTGATTTTAATAATTTTACAATAAAATTTTATAACCCAAGTTATATCAACATATAAAAAATCAAATAATTCATTTTAGAACAAACAAAATTTATTTAAAGAATTATTTCATGTGAGATCATGCACAATGGGTAATATATTATTATATTTTATTTTCAAAGAAAATCGATTAGAAGAAATTATTACTAAGAACTTTTTTACTAAAAGTTTTGATTTTATCATATCAAAATTAGCTTTATTTAAAATTAGTTATTTTTATTTGTATTTTAACTTATTTTATAATGAGAGTTAATATTTAATAAATATATTATTATTGTTTTTTTCATTTTATATTTAATGTTTCAGTTTTGAGTATTAGTCTTATCTCAATGAGTCACGTAGGATCTTATGTCATGAATATCTTGTATGTCACAATGAGAATAATTTGGGTTATTATAGATCTAAGTGTGGAAAATTTGTTTTATGAAAAACCCACATTGAAAACCCTTTGTGAACCTCAAATATTTCATATTCTTAATTACAAAACCTCATACCCCTAATCCATTGATATTTTGAATCTATTTTGAAAATAGGGAATACTAATAGAATAGACAATTCAACTTCACACATAGCCAAGAGCTCAAGGATTGTAAGAAAATTGTTGAGAGGAAGAGCTTTAGATTTCATCTACCAGGATGGTACATATATGTATCCTAAAAAGGATATAAATCATCAAGTATGGTATTTCGTTTTTGATGAGAAGAGAAAATAGTTTCTCAATTTTAAAGATGTATGATAGTTAATTGAATCAATTGTTTTTTATTTTGGTGATAAAGAAACTCTGGTTACAATTAAAAATAAACAATAATAAAATTTTTATATTATCCATGTCTATGGATAATGTTTTTTCCTAAAAATGTAAATTTATATTTAAACACCTCCTTAACTCCAATTGAAAATGTAATCACTCAAGAAGTAATGAAGTCACATTTTGGAACACAATACATGGAAATGAACCTTGTAAAAGACTTGTTACTAGAGAGAATGATTCTTATGAAGTTCTTTCAGTCGACAATTATTCAAAAAATGTTGAGTTTAAGAAATTACCTTTTTAATAAATTATGCTATTTTAAATGTTTATGATAGAAAATCCCATGAATTTGGAACCCCATATTATGAAGTAATTGTTCCATATTATAAATAAATAATAACATTATTTCCCTTTCAGAAGGTGTTTTTCCTTTGTTGTTCAAAAACCCATTGTTTGTTTGTAAGAAACCAATGCCATAAATTTTCATGGTTTAAAAAATGTGATTGAAAGTGTGTTGAAGGGAAGTGGATTTTACTAGAGTTATATTTTAATATTTTTTTTCAAGTCAATTTATTATAATTTTTTGAGATAGAACCTACTAAAAATATGGGTGATCCATCTTGTATAGTTGTTACTAGTGAGGTACTTGTTCAGGTTTTTTGAAATTATACCTATACAATTGTAGAAACCAACTAAATGTATAGATATAAGAGATATTAATTACAATAATACTCTTATGGATAATTAGAGAAGAGTTCGCATTTTCTTTTTATATGAAATTGAAATTGAGGAATGAACCATTCCTAAAGATCATTCAGAAACATCTCAAGTGGTTAACACACCTACTTATGTGACTACTCAATTGTTCTTCTTACTTATTTTTTATTCAGTTTGTCATCTTACATAGCAAATGGTATTTGTGTTGGATCCCTTGGTCACTCCCCTTATATAGACTTTGGTTCCCTTACAACTTTCCAAGTCAAATCTGAAGCGAGGTAACTAAGAGGTTTTGGGATTTTGTGGTTCGGTGGATGTCAGTTCTCAAGTCACTCCAGCATTAGCCTTTCTATGTTTTTGGAGTTTCCCTATTGTCATCGCATCTTCCAGAATATTCATATTATATGTTCCCTACTCTATCCTGCTACCTATCTGTGCCACTATGAGGCTGATCAGGAGCAGGGTGGCACAGAGGTTTTAGGATGTGGGTTTAGAGGCGGTTGGAGTTCTAAGCACATCCGTGGTGGTCTGTATTTCTCTATTGCAAGGATGTTGGTGTTGGTTTCTTGGTTTCTTTTTTCTTTATTTCGTAATGAGAGGATTTTCATAGCGGTCACTCTGGTTTTGGTGTCAATATTTCGTTGAGGATGGTTTACTCTGGTGGTTTCCTTACTGGCTAACAATTTTTTCAGATGTTTATAGTTGATGATGGTGTAGTCTTTATTATGAGGAGGTGATGATGGTTTTGTTTTTTCTCTAACATGGGCAAGTTGTAGGAAGTTTCTATGAGGTTGCTTTATTTTTGTTTGATTTGAATTTTGTGTTTAGTGTATGTTGGTGGAAATTGAAATTTATCGATATTTCGAATTGGTGGTGTAACGCCCTGACCCCAGTTACCCAGAGTCAGTGCATTATTACATAACATTGGCATGATCACAAGAAAGATCAAATCTCGAAAGACCGATTAGTTTAGTAGCCTTGGAAACACTAGATATATTCATAAAGTTTTACATTACATCATAAAAATGAATACTACAAAAACATAGTCTCCATAGTCTACACTCTTATCCCCTCATACTATCCCTGCAGGTCATTAATAATTTACTTCTTCACATCCTGGGAAAAATAAAACATAGAAAATGGGTGATCTCAAATTCCCAGTAAGGATAACAATATAGCAGATACTTTCATAAATAAGAATAAACATTTAAGGCAATGTATAACTAAAACAAAATCCTTTTAAACTTGAACATCAACATAGTATGGAAAAAATAAAATGAAATAATTCCATTTACTTATTCACATGGATATTCTACTAATTGAATAATCACATGAAATATCAATAACCACTTTTATAATGATGGAATGCATAATGCCAGACTATCATAACCACATAGCCAAGGCCTCGTGCCAAGACTACAAATAAGATTTTTCCAAGGCCTTGTGAAAAGACACTAGTTTGTCTCATGAGACCTACCGATGCATCGAGGATCTATAGTAAGCTCCACCCATCACTTAATAAGTCCAATTCATTCCTCATATGAACATGTTTAAACATAACATAAACATTCATATGAAAACTAGCATAAAAAATGTCAATACTTTCACCATAAACCATGAATGGTATAAAAATAACACATCCATAGTAAAACATATCACAAAACCTTCAATACAATATGGAAGTTTTGTTTCATAATAAATCAACTTCAAATAAGCTTAAAATCCATCAAAGGATGTTGACATAGATGAAATCAAAACTGTTTGAGAGAAATATCTCTTTTTTTGAAATCATTTAAAAGCCACATAATTATAAAAGGAAATATTTACTTTGAAAATATTCTTATAATATTGTAAAGTAAGCTTCAACGATTTAATAATGGAGGAAAATAGTCTCACCCGCTGTATAAGTTAAAAAAAGACATTCTTACCTTAATTCTGTCGAAAAGGTTAAAAAGGACCTTGTTTGGAAAATGACAGAAAGATTCCTTTATAAAATCTTATAAAATGTAAAACAAGGGTATAAATGTCTTTAACATATATTGTGTAAAATATTAATAATGTTTTGAAAAATATTTTTAAGAAATGTGGATGTGGATGATAAAGAGATCCCAATAGATTATTACGTATAAACAACCTCGGATAATGAAGAGATTGTGAAATAAACCCTTACATTATACTTTTCTTTGGTTGGGGGAAGGTTAACCTCCTTTATAATGGTGAAATAATTGTTATTAAATTATACAATAATCATATACATTAATATGATATCATATATGATCTTTTAATATTGCTTTGTTAATAATATCTTAATATTATTGTCGTTTTGGGTGTTAACTTACTCATTTTCTTTTATATGTTTTGTTAGGTAAGACATGTTTGTTATGGATGGGTTTTATATTATTCATATGCAGAATAATATTAAGTCCTTAAACATTATTATTAATCTTAAAATGAGAATTATACATGAATGGATACGATGGAGAATGAATCTCATCACGTTCGTGGAGACGGTAGTTCGTACGTACGCACGAGCGAAAATATCATTCTTTTGATATTAAAATAATATTTAATTTGATGGTATATCATATATACAGAATAATTATCATGTTATATTTATTATTTACATGAATTACACATCATTATTATACCCATCCAAATAATAATGTTTTGAATAACAATTACAACACGACGTGGAGACGGTAAGCCGTACGTACGCACGTATGGTGACATGTCATTCAAAGGATGGATAGCATACTGAATATGGTTGTAACATATTTATAATAACATCACAGTATATATAATATACTGGAGTTATTATTTTATAATGGGAATAACAAAGAAAGAAGAATTTGAAGAATAAAGGAACTTGAAAGAGGGTGTGAAAACATTGCCTCTTCTTCGGGTTCTTCCTTTTTATTTGATCAAAAGGGCTCCTTAGGTTGGCTTTCTGATCAAACTAAGGACTCTATGTTGTAGTGAGGGAAGTTGAGAGAGTATTTGGGCAGGGTTTGGCCGAACCAAAAGGCTTTGAAGGTGTGAATTAATGAGAAGGGGGAGTGCCCTTTTATAAGAGGGGTGAGGGGCACCTTTGGAAAAGCTAGAAATATTATTTTATAATAAAGTCATATTCGATTTCTAATGGCTCCAAAGTGGATTATTTAAAGTTTAAGGTGGGTATGGGTTAAAAACCACTCAACCAATAGAATTTAGACAGGTTTGAGTCATTATATTAACCTTATCTTTTAGTTTTAACTCTTAGTTAATTAGTTTGACACTTACCATGTCACTTTGTATTTTTATATTTTATAGTTAATAAACTTACTATATACATTAATGCGACCCCCAAGTGGTCCATTAATGATACACCTATCATGTTATAAGTCTCTTGGCCAAACCTTATATTTTTAAGAATTTAATATCAATTAATAATATAATATTTCTTTTAAAAAACTCTTTTATATAAATTTTGACACTATTCAATAATTGATTTTTTGTAAAAATCATAACAGAATGAATACTTTGAAAAACGTTAATTAAATCAATCCTAACATGTCATATTATCCTATAAAATTATTGTTATTTATAAAAAGTCTCAAATTACAATTATTTGGGTATTTATAATATTAATTATTCTAATTTTTCATTAATTAGGTAATTACTGCATCACCATTATGTCATAAATAAATTAAATTATATAATGTCTAAAAATTATAAATAAAAAAACTTTATGTATAAATATTTTTATCTTTATAATGAATATTTATAGTCAAAAATCCAACATATATAACCCTATTTAAAAAATTTTTTGCTAAAAGATATATGCTTATGTCATTTTTGGATTTATTTTAACTTAATTAAAATAAAGTGTCCCTATCACCTACAAGTGGCTCCATGGGGTCCCAAAATCGACCCAAATATGCCCATGGTCGGACATATATCCACCAATAAGGGTAGGACACGTTTTAGGGTAATTTAGTATTATTATAATATTATTTTTTAACCCTTATTTACCGAATTTACCCTTTAACCATGGTAAATAAAATATTTGCCGAAGTAATTATTCAAAATGTTTAAAATTAAAAGTTACCTATTTACACAATATGTACATCCTGATTCTAAATATGGAATCCTTTTTTCTAAATTCAAAACACAGAATTGGCAGAAAATAATTTTAAATTAATTCCCGCTGTCAAAACAAAAAGTGTGTTTTTAAGATATAATAACTATCAAAAGATTGATACTTGTTTATGTCCGTTTTAATTGTGAAATTATATCCAATGACCAAAATTGTATTAAATGGTAAAAATATATTCTAAATATACCTTAAAATTACTCAAATTCATAATTTATCACTATTAATTATTTTGATTAAAAAAGTTGTTTTTAATTAAAATTTAGTAATTTTCACTATTCATAAAAATATTAAAGTTATCCGAAAAGTACCAAAATTTCACCTTAGGATAAATTCGATACTATGAATCCAAAAATGAAGTCCATTTTGAGAGATAAAATTTATAAAATTTTAAAAAGTATGTATTGTTATTCATAACGGCTAGTTTGATTGGTTGTGGTGTGTGTTAGAACTCGATGTTACGTACAACACACGCTATTGCATTTATTCAAAGAAGAAGTGTATCGTAGAAGCTTGGGGTGTTACATTCTCCCCTATTTCAAATAATTTTTCCTCGAAATTTCTAGAATACTACCGCATGAAAAGACTCGGGCGGTTCTTCATCATAAATTCCTCGGGTTCCCACGTTGTCTCTTCCGTCTTATGGTTTCTCCATAAGACTTTTACCAGATGAGTCGTCTGGTTTCTCAGTACTTTTTCTCTCATATCAAGAATCTTGAAGGGATCTTCACAATAAGATAGATCGGGTTCCAGTTCTAATTCCTTATAGGTGAGTACATGCATTGGGTCAGGCATGTATTTCCTCAACAGAGATATGTGGAACACATCGTGAACTTTGGAGAGACTTGGCAGCATTTCCAATCGGTAAGCTACAGCCCCAATTCGTTATATAATTTCGAAAGGTCCGATGTACCTGGGACTGAATTTACCTTTCTTACCAAAAATGTATAACTCCCTTCCATGGAGATACCTTCAGGAAAACATGATCACCGACTTGAAATTCCAAATCCTTCCTTCGATTGTCAGCATAGCTCTTCTGCCTACTTTGAGCTTCTCTGATATGGTTTTGGATTACCTTCACCTTTTTCCATCATTTCCTCCACTAGTTCTGGGCCTACAAGTTTTCTTTCACCAATGTCATCCCAACAGGTTGGTGTGTGATATCTCTTTCCGTATAACGCTTCATATGGTGCCATCTGAATACTCGAATGGAAGCTATTGTTTTAGGAAAATTCTACCAGAGGTAAATATTGATCCCACATACCCTGAAATTCAAGTGAGCAGGATATCAACATGTATTCTAAGGTTTGAATAGTTCTTTCTGATTGTCTATCTGTTTGAGGGTGGTAGGCAGTTCTCAAATGAAGTTCAGTATCCAAGGCTTTCTAAAGACTTTTCCAGAATCTTGAAGTAAAATAGGGATCATGATCAGAAACAATCGATAGGGGTACTCCATGAAGTCTCACCACTTCGTTAATATATAGTCTTTCTAGATGTTCCAGTGGAAGATCTTATCTTATAGCAAGAAAATGTGCTGACTTGGTAAGACGATCAAAAATAACCCATATTGCATTGTTCCTTCTAGGAGTCTTTGGTAGTCCCATGACAAAGTCCATCATGATATTATCCCATTTCTACTCCGGTATGGGAATAGATTGCATGACTCCTCCAGGCTGTTGCCTTCCATCTTTCACTTGATGTCAAACCATACATCTTGATACAATATCAGCAATCTCTCTCTTCATGTTGTCCCACCAAAAATGTTCTTTCAAGTCTCTATACATTTTAGTGCTCCCAGGGTGTATAGAGAATTTGGAACTATGAGCATCATCCAGTAATTCCCTTTTTAGATCTGGTATATCGGGAACACAAAGCCTCTTCCCAAATTTCAAAATTCCTTCTTCATACACAAAGTCTCTTAATCTCCCATCATTCATAGCTTTAATCTTCTTTTTAAATTCTTCATCATCGGTTTGAGAACTCTTAATATTTTCTAGTAAATATGGTTTGGTAACCATTTGAAAAAGAATTGATGTTTCGCCTTCCCTGGTTATTCCCATGTCCATATTCACTAGATCCATGAAAATTGGATCCCTTTCAATTCTCATATTGTTCAAAACTCCATGATCATTTCTGCTCAAAGCCTCTGCCACCTTGTTTTCCTTCCCCGGGTGGGTAGTGTATCGTGCAATCATAATCCTTGAGTAATTCAATCCATTTCTTTTGCCTCATGTTGAGTTCTTTTTGTGAGAAAATATACTTCAAACTCTTGAGATTAGTATAAATCTCACATTTTTTACCATAGAGTTAGTGCCTCCATATCTTCAAAGAAAAGATCACAACTGCTAACTTGATATCATGAGTAGGATAGTTTTGTTCATGAATTTTCAACTGTCGTGATTCATAGGCAATAACCCTATCATTCTGCTTAAGGACACAACCAAGTCCTTTCTTCGATGCATCACTATAAATAACGAACCCATAATTCCCCAATAGTAGAGTCAATATAGGAGCATTGACTAATATTCTCTTCAGTTCTTCAAAACATTCTTCACACTCTTTTTTCCAAACAAATTTAACCCCTTTACGTGTGAGCTTTGTTAATGGGTTAGCCAACCGGGCAAAATTCTGGACGAAACATCGATAATAACCTGCTAAACCAATAAAACTACATACCTCAGTTATACTCGTCAGTGCAAGACATTCTTGGATTGCCTTGGTCTTATAAGGATCAACAGAGATTCCATATTTAGAGAAAATATGGCCAAGAAAAGAAATCTCATGAAGCTAGAATTCACACTTTCTAAACTTCTCATATAATTCATGTCTTCTCAGAGTTATCAGGATAATGCGTAAGTGATTTTCATGATCTTCGTAGATTTTGGAGTTTACCAAGATATCATCAATAAATACCACCAAAGATTCATCGATATATTCCTTGAAAACTCTATTCATTAGATCCATGAATACAGATGGTGCATTAGTCAATCCAAAAGGAATTACTGTAAACTCGTAATGCCCGTACCTGGTTCGAAATGTTGTCTTCTGAATGTCTTCCTTCTTCACACACAACTGATGGTATCCAGATCGAAGGTCAATCTTTGAAAAGTATTGATCTCCATGCATTTGGTCAAATATATCATCAATGCGAGGTAGGAGATACTTGTTCTTTATTTTTATAGCATTGATCTCCCTGTAGTCGATACATAACCTCATAGATCCATATTTATTTTTAACAAAAAGAACAGGGGCTCCCCATGGAGAAACACTAGGTTGAATAAATCCCTTATTACTCAATTCCTCTAGTTGTTTATTTAGTTCAACTAATTCTATAGTGTCAATTCTATAAGGTTTATTCGATATAGGCCTTGATCTAGGAATTAAATCAATAGAAAACTCAACTTCTCATTCTGGAGGATGTCCAGGTAAATCTTCCAGAAATGCATCTACATATTCTTTCACAATAGGTACATCCTCTATTTGAATATTCCTTTCCTCGCCCATAGTCATTTCATTCTCTTCCTCCCCAATAATTTAATTTAGTTGAGCTACTGGGGGTGGATCTAGATAAGAATTAGGTGGTGACGATTCTGCTCTAAAGATAAGGTGTTCCTTATCATCATCATCAAAAATCATAAACTCCTTATTCAAACAATAAATCTTCGCATCATGGTCTGAAATCCAATCCATGAAGAGTATTATATCAAACTCAATCATAGGTATGACGATGATATTAGCAGATAAAGAACATTTATGATCTCAAATGGGGACTGATTCACAAAACTGTGTTGCAATGATACTTACCTTAGGAGTTTTAACTGACAACTGCCTTGTTAAATCAAATTGAAAATATCTAATTTTATTATCAAACTGGGAAGATATGAAATAATGCGATGATCTTGAATCAAATAATGCATTTTCTAAACTTGAGGAAACCATTAAATTACCTACCACCGCGTCTTTCGGAGCTTCTACCTCAGCAGTAGTGATATCATAAGCTTGGCCTTGATCCCTTGGCCTTTTCTGAGGTAAGTTCCCTTTAATCTTAGTACATTCATTTGAATAATGTCCTATCTCCCTGAAATTGTATCATTAGACATTGGTAGCTTTTTTCTTCCCCTTGCAATCATGAGCTTGGTGGCCTTTTTCACGACACTTGTAACAGACTCCTGTTCCTTTTAAGAAAATATCGGGGGGTTTCTTCCCACATTTACTGCAAGATGGATATTCAACTTTTACCTTCTTCCCCTTATTTCCATTCCCAGATTGATCAGCATATCTCTTCTTCTCTTTCTTTGCTTTAAAGTCATAAGACTTAGAGAATTCATTTTCTATCTTGATAGCACATGAGACAATGTCTTCGTATGACGAGAAGGATTGTGAGACTAATGGTCGATGGATAAATGGTTTTAACCCATCAAAGAAATGATCAATCTTACTTCTTGGGTTATATATATAATCTCCAGCATACCTTGCTAACCTTGTAACGTTAGCCTCATACTTTGCGACATCTTCATCCTCCTTTTGTCTCAGACTCAGAAATTGTCTTTCCATATCTACTTGATGGTCACGAGGAAATTATTTTTCTAGAAACAAATATTTGAACTCCCTTCATTCCATATTTGATACTTCATCATCTTCCATCATGTTTTTAATCAATGAACACCATTGATCAGCATCTCTAGTGAGGCGGTAAAATGCCATGATATTTTTTCCCTTTCACTACTCCCCAAAGCCTGAAATATTTTCTATAGGTAATTTATCCATTTCTTAGCTACTAAGGGATTTGTACTCCCATTGAATGTTAGTGGTTGTTGCCTCATGAATCGATCTAACATTGATCCTCCATGCTGCGGATCAGGGTGCTCTATACGGGTAAGGTTATTATTCATAACCTGAGTGAGTTGTCCCAGTATGGTGATTAGCTGATCGGCACCAGTTGCATCACCAACTCCACTATAATTATCTTGGGCAAGAGGGAAATCCCTACATGCAGTGCGTGCATTGATACGGTTTCCATTTCTTCCACTAGGCGCCATTTCTAAACAATGGCATAAACTAGATCAGTTTATGAATCAAAATACATAATTCCATACTTATAATACACTTAACATAAATTGAACTATTTATGGATATAATCCATAATCATAAAAATGTTTTCTTTAAGGAAGTATATACTCATAAACCCTTCAGAATGATTTGTAAAGAAAATGAGAGTTATCCTAAGCATATCCCCTAGGAGTGTCGTAACCAAGAGTGTAACAAGGCCCGTTGTCGTGCACCAGTTCCCATTCGAGTCTAGCTCAAAGTGGTGTTTTCGGGTTTTACCCCTAGGTACATCCGTGCCAGAGCCACCTCTACCAGCTCGTATCCAGACAGGGATGTATTGCTCGGAAAACTCACAAAATCTCTACAATACCAAAATTCTAGGAAGTTCTTCTATACTAATCCTCAAAGTCCATCTTAAATCTATGTGCTCTAATCATAGTTTATCTAAATCTAGCTTCTAAGGTTTGTACTAAAATTCCTCAGATACCAACTGTAACGCCCCGACCCTAGTTACCTGGATTCGGTGCATTATTACATAACATTGGCATGATCACAAGAAAGATCAAATCTCGAAAGACCGATTAGTTTAGTAGCCTTGGAAACACTAGATATATTCATAAAGTTTTACATTACATCATAAAAATGAAAACTAAAAAAACATAGTCTCCATAGTCCACACTCTTATCCCTTCATACTATCCCTACAGGTCATTCATAATTTACTTCTTTACATCCTAGTAAAAATAAAACATAGAAAAGGGGTGAGCTCAAATGCCCGGTAAGGATAACAATATAGCAGAAACTTTTATAAATAAGAATAAACATTTAAGGCAATGTATAACTAAAAAAAAGCCTTTTAAACTTGAACTTCAACATAGTATGGAAAAAATAAAATGAAATAATTCCATTTACTTATTCACATGGATATTCTACTAATCGAATAATCACATGCAATATCAATTACCACTTTCATAATGATGGAATGCATAATGCTAGACTATCATAACCACATAGCCAAGGCCTCGTGCCAAGACTACAAATAAGATTTTGCCAAGGCCTTGTGCCAAGACACTAGTTTGTCTCATGAGACCTACTTATGCATCAAGGAGCTATAGAGGGCTCCACCCATCACTTATTAAGTCCAATACATTTCTCATATAAACAGGTTTAAACATAACATAAACATTCGTATTAAAACTAGCATACGAAATGTCAATACTTTCACCATAAACAATGAATGGTATAAAAATAAAACATCCACAGTCAAACATGTCACAAAACCTTCAATACAATATGGAAGTTTTATTTCATAATAAATCAACTTCAAATAAGCTTAAAATCCATCAAAGGATGTTGACATAGATGAAATCAAAACTGTTTGAGAGAAATATATCTTTTTTTGAAATCATTTAAAAGTAACATAATTATAAAAGAAAACATTTACTTTGAAAATATTCTTATAATATTTTAAGGGAAGCTTCAACGATTTTATAACAGCAGGAAAATAGCCGCACCCGCCATATAAGTTAAAAAAAGACATTCTTACCTTAATTCTATCAAGAAGGTTAAAAAGGACTTTGTTTGGAAAACGATAGAAAGATTCCTTTATAAAATTCTTATAAAAAGTAAAACAAGGGTATAAATGACTTTAACCCATATTCTATAAAATATTAATAATGTTTTGAAATACATTTTTAAGAAACATGGATGTGGATGATAAAGAGATCCCATTAGATTATTACGTATAAACAACCTTGGATAATGAAGAGATTGTGAAATAAACCCTTACCTTGTACTTTTCCTTGATTGGGGGTAGGTTAACCTCCTGTATAATGGTGAAATAATTGTTATTAAATTATAAAATAATCATATACATTAATATGATATCATATATGATCTTTTAACATTGCTTTGTTAATAATATCTTAATATTATTGTCGTTTCAGGTGTTAACTTACTCATTTTATTTTATATGTTTTGTTATGTAAGACATGTTTGTTATGGATAGGTTGTATCTTATTCATATCCAGAATTATATTAAGTCCTTAAACATTATTATTAATCTTCAAATGAGAATTATACTTGAATGGATACGATTGAGAATGAATCTCATCGCGTTTGTGGAGATGGTAGTCCGTACGTACGCACGAGCGACAATATCATTATTTTGATATTAAAATAATATTTAATTGGATGGTATATCATATATACAGAATAATTATCATGTTATATTTTTTATTTACATTAATTACACATCATTATTATACCCATCCAAATAATAATGTTTTGAATAACAATTAAACCACAACGTGGAGACGGTAAGTCATACGTACGGACGTATGGTGACATGTCATTCAAATGATGGATAGAATAATGAATATGGTTGTACCATATTTATAATAACATCACATTATATATAAGATACTGGATTTATTATTTTATAATTGGAATGACAAAGAAAGAAGAAGTTGAAGAAGAAAGGAACTTGAAAGAGGGTGGTGAAAACATTACCTCTTCTTCGGGTATTTCATTTTGATTTGATCAAAAGGGATCCTTAGGTTGGCTTTATGATCAAAATAAAGCCTCTAGGTTTTAGTGATGGAGGTTTAGAGAGTATTTGGGTAGGGTTTGGCCGAACCAAAAGGATTTTAAGGTGTGAATTAATGAGAAGGGGGTGTGCCCTTTTATAAGAGGGGTGAGGGGCACCTTTGGAAAAGCTAGAAATATTATTTTATAATAAATTCATATTCGGTTTCTAATGGCTAAAAAGTGTATTATTTAAATTTTAAGGTGGGTATGGGTCTAAAATCACTCAACCAATATAATTTAGACAGGTTTGGGTCATTATATTAACTTTATATTTTAGTTTTAACTCTTAGTTAATTAGTTTGACACTTACCATGTCACTTTGTATTTTTATATTATATAGTTAATAAAGTTACTATATACCTCCAAGAGACCCCCAAGTGATCCATTAATGATACACCTATAATTATATAAGTCTCTTGGCCGAACCTTATAATTTTAAGAATTTAATATCAATTAATAATATAATATTTTTTTAAAAAAACTATTTTATGTCAATTTTGACACTATTCAATAATTGATTTTTGTAAAAATCATAATAGAATTATTACTTCGAAAAAATTTAATTAAATAAATCCTAACATGTCATAATATCCTATAAAATTATTTTTATTTATAAAAAATCTCAAATTACATTTATTTCGGTATTTATAATATCTATTATTCTAATTTTTCATTAATTAGGTAATTACTGCATCACCATTGTGTCATATATAAATTAAATTATATAATGTCTAAAAATTATAAATAAACAAACATTATTTAGGAAATATTTTTATCTTTCTAATGAATATTTATAGTCGAAAATCCAACATATATAACCCTATGTAAAAAAAATTCTAAAAGATATATGCTTATGTCATTTTTGTATTTATTTTAACTTAATTAAAATAAAGTGTCCCTATCACCTACAAGTGGCTCCATGGGGTCCCAAAATCGACCCAAATATGCCCATGGTTGTACATGTATCCACCAATAAGGTTAGGACATGTTTTAGGGTAATTTAGTATTATTATAATATTTGTTTAACCCTTATTTATCGGATTTACCCTTTAACCATGGTAAATAAAATATTTACCGAAGTAATTATTCAAAATGTCTAAAAATAAAAGTTACCTATTTACACAATTTGTACATCCTGATTCCAAATATGGAATCCATTTTCCAAATTCAAAACACAAAAGTGGCAGAAATTAATTTCAAATTAATTCCCGCTGTCAAAACAAAAATCGTGTTTTTAAGATATAATAACTATCAAAAGATTGGTACTTGTTTATGTCCGGTTTAATTATGAAATTATGTCCAATGACAAACATTGTATTAAATGGTAAAAATATATTCTAAATATACTTTTAAACCACTAAAATTCATAATTTATCACTATTAATTATTTTTATTAAAAAAGTTGTTTTTAATTAAAATTTAGTAATTTTCACTATTCATCAAAATATTAAAGTTATCCGAAAAGTAACAAAATTTCACCTTAGGATAAATTTGAAACTCGGAATCCAAAAATGAAGTCCATTTTGAGAGATAAAATTTTAAAAATTTTAAAAAGTATGTATTACTATTCATAACGGCTAGTTTGATTGGTTGTGGTGTGTGTTAGAACTTGATGTGGCGTACAACACACGATATTGCATTTATTCAAAGATAAGCATACCGTAGAAGCTTATAGTGTTATAGGTGGTGTGTTATGATGGATTTTTGGATCAATATAGTTTGTTTTTTGTTTTATTTTGAACAATAAATGTGGAAAAAACTAGTCCTCCTGCAAAAAACATTTCCAGATGATTATTTATATAATTAATCATTCATGAGAACAAAACCATTTAGATTTAAATGTTCAAGAGGGCATGGAAATTTCCATCGGTACCAGGCCGGTGAAACCATGAAGAATACAGTTTGCCGAGCAGCCATGTGAATGAAGAGGCTAGACATAATAATGTAGTCACTAGGGAGGGGCTATTCCAAGTATTCTTGATCTGAGATAACATTGTTTTTAGGGGTCCTATTTTTATTTTGTTTCTTGTGTTCATAATATCCCTTAAAAGTATCATTTGAAAATACAAAAAAAATATTATTGTGAAATAATTACAATATAAGAACATTCCATC
Source organism: Viscum album (assembly GCA_963277665.1). NCBI lineage: Eukaryota > Viridiplantae > Streptophyta > Magnoliopsida > Santalales > Viscaceae > Viscum > Viscum album. The sequence goes on from OY728140.1 coordinate 2,060,238,869, forward strand.
ACAATGTAAGATATTAGTGAGTTGAAGTTTTAGTTTCCATTTCATTAGAGAAGGTTTCAATGGATTTTAATTAAAAATCCTTAGGATAATGATCTCTGTATCAAGACATTTTAGTATCCATGAACGAAAGTTTGTCTCATGGGTTTTATATGTTACTAATTGAGAATTTGTTTATGCAATGATAAATTCATATAGGAGATATTTATAAAAAAAATTAAAATAATTTAGATTCAGAATTCAGGATATTCAAATTTTTACAATGATTGAATTAGAAAAGATAAATAAATATCTGAAGTAAATTCATTATTTTCTTAAAGAGAGCATACAAGACATCATAAATTCCTTAGTTTAATCCCTGAATGATATGAGTTGTATTATCACTACATTGAAAAAAATGGTAGGATTGTCGACCAATAATATTGATTTTCTAGAAGAGGGATTTAAAAATATTCACTATTTTTTAGTAAATAACGTCATATCAAACTCTTTATATGATGACCAAAATAAAAAGATACATTTATTGAACCTCAAGAGTGTCAATTCCCATAAAAAGGATAGAAAATATCTCATTATCATTTTTTTCTACTTCTATTGATGATTCAATAATACTTTAGGATAACTAGTTTGAATCGTCGAAGAGGTTAGTTCTAAGTTGGTCTAAAAATAGAGATTGGGATAACATATTTGGTAATTTTGAATATTGAATGAGGAATTTTTTAAAAAAATATAATATTTCATTAAAAACTATTTGGTGAATATAATAAAAATTTTCACAGGTGTATAGTTTCTACTTCTAGGAATACATTCACTTGGTTTTTCTATTATTTACTATCATGCCACCACGTCTATGAGATTAAGCTAAATAATTGATTTAAATTCAATCTACTCAAGGTAAAAACCTCAACCACTTTAAATTCTCCATAGCTCAATAGAAATATCCCAACATAAAATCTAGTTTAGTAATGATTATAGAAGCAGATATAGAAGCACTTATATGATCTTTTCCTTACCATAGAAATGTGGATGATGTCGGTGATGATACCCCACTACCAACATCTTCCTTACGGATAGAACAACCTCATGATTTTAAAAATCCACCTCTGAAACATAGATCGACTCAACATAACTAATTTTATTTCATGAATGAGATACTTAAAAGAATGTGTTATATTAGAAATATTTTATTAGATCTTTACATATATTTCTTTCTAAATGAACCTTAATATTTAATATTAGAAATTTATATTGAATGTCATATTCTAAATTTATTTCCTAAGTCTTTTAAAATTTTATTGACCTTAATTTTCAACTTTTACTATTGTTATTTGTTTCTTTAATATTAATTATTTTCACTGATTAGTAACTATTTAATATCTCAATGATGTTTTATTTATCCCATTTTTATTAAATATTTCTAATTAAATGAATGTTTATGTTTTAAATTTTTTTATTCTATTAATAATTTTTTAGTAAAATTCCACACCAAATTCTATTCATAATTATTATTTTTTACTAATATTAGTTATATTTGTTCATGTATGAAATTAATTTCACTCCTTTTACTTAAACAACTTCTTTTGGACAACCCAAAAATGGGGATAAGATAAAGGGGAGTAAAATATTAAGAATATTTATAATTTTCTTAAGAAAATTATCACATTTATGTTAATCATTCAAGGGGATACATGGTCATAAAAAACATGGTGATTTTTTGAAACAATTGTTTTTTTCCAACATATAGAATATGTTTTTGTATTTTGATAATTCAAAAAATCCATATTTATATTCTAATCAGATTTTCATAAGTGTTTCATATTTTATCTTTATATAATAGGTGAGATATTTATTTCGAAGAAACATATGACACAAAAATTCATTTATTCTATTAGATTTATCCAGTTTGATTTATCATATTTAAATTGATTATCTTACACGTCACATAATTATCTAACAATGTAAAAATAGTACTTTCTTTTATTGTTTTAGTTTGTGTCAATGTATTAAATCTTATGTGAGGTCAATTTTTAAATGTTATCTTACTAAGTAATATATTATTTCCTAAAATAATTAAATTTCTAATATTACACTCAATGATATATATATTCATCAAAAATAAATTATGAAAAGTATTTTTATTCTTATGAATAGGACATTCGAAAGAATATTTTCCTTACATTCATATAACAGGTTCTCTAAGAATGATTTTGTATTATGTAATCAGTAAATCTATGATATCCTATCTAGTGAACGATATGAATTGTTTTATATTATGAAGTTTTTAAAAAAAATATCTTATGATAACAGTTTTGTCATATAATTATCTTATGAAGAATAATATATCCTGAAAATTGGAATCAATACACTCCTGATGATATCATAATATCTTTGTAAATATTTTTAATCAGTTTAGTGTATCAGAAAAGGTGTTTCCTAATTATGTGAATATCAATATAGATAAAGGGTTGTTCTTCCAATTATGGAAGGATATATAGGATAATATTTTATATATCACTATCATTAATGTTTATTCCCTATTTAGAAAATATGGAAACATTCCATTAAGAACCTATCTTATTAACAATTCAATGGATTATTCACCCGATCACTGATATTATCCGGTGTGCATACAATAGAAATAAAAGAGGAGATATATATATATATATATATATATATATATATATATATGGATGTTAGTTTATGCATGAACAATGAATAAACACGTACATATGATCACACAGATAACACAAAGAAAGTGTGTGTGTACATAGAAAAAATCACATACATGCTCCACTCAAAGATTTTTTACTATGCTTAAATTTTTATTATTTTTAATAATATAACCCTTAATTCTATTCATCAAATATCATCATATTCTCTAGATATTACATTATCAACTATCAGTTTATCCTTGAAAATGTGTTCTACATTATTCTATCATATTTAATTCACCTTTATTGCATCTATAATAATTTTAATTTAGTTTGATAAGGATTCAGGTATGTATTATAAATAGATAATTTATTTATAATTCCCTTGGCCTTTTCAACATATAATAGATTCTTACACTCATCTAAGAGGCCCTAGAAAAAGGTATTCGATTGTAAAAATAAGAATACTCATGGAGTATTGTGTTGGTGGAGTAGACTAGGGGATTTCAGTTCCCCAAAAAACAATAAATCATCATTCATAAATACTTTTATTCTATGATTTCATTTTTTCTACTACCTAATTCTGTTATGGAAAATATTGGATCCCACATTCATTAAAGAGGGTGGTTTTAAAGTAATGAAAATTTCAGCAACTCAATTTTCCACCATTTTTTTATTTTCAGTTACCTATTATATGGGAAAGACTTTTGGTTTGGCCAAATTCCATCGTATATTTTTAGGAAAAGATGTATATTCCTCATGAAGGCTCAGTGAGGTCTTGTACCTTTTGAATGATTGGAATAAGATGATGGAATGGTTTAGAATGAAGGAGAAATAAATCATTACCCTTACTTGATGACTCTAGGTGTGAATACATGGATGACTTGAATCACTTCCATTTTCTTTTCCTCCCCAAGGATGGATCCACATAATTGATTAAAACTAAAGGCATCAAAGAAAATGTTGATATAGGTATAGATTTTGATGTCTTAATAATGTAAACCACCACCCTAATAAGATCCTTATGGATGAAACATCCCTCATCATTGGTACAATTTTCATCCTCCATGTTAGATCCTGTAGCCATGCCCCTGATAAAATATACCAAATATGGAGGGATTAAATGGTCCCCTTCTTCAGCCTACAACATTAAAGGAGATTAAAAACATGTCAGAATTATTTTTATAGTAATTAATTAATTTTAAGATGGTAAAGAAGTCATTATTACTAATTTATTAGGGATAAGATTCCCCCCTAATCTGTGGAAACTAAAACCGGTCTAGGAATAATATTTGTATTCACCTGAGTAAAATATTAGGCCTATCCTTTCACATATAGTAATTATACTTAAAGGTCATGAAGGAATTCCATAGCCTCAGTTTGATATTCGTTAAAGGTGATGACTATAAGAGAATTTAGGTATGAAAATCTTGTCAGGACTATTGTTATTTGACCCATTAAATGCCATGTTTCAATAGATGATTTATCCTTCATTTAAATTTTCCATTATTGATATGCAGTGGGAAAGGCCATACTAATTGAAAAATCACTTAGAGGCTCCTCACTCACTGTATCTGTAATGGCTATCACCTTTCCAGGTAAAAAAACATAATCTAGATGCCTCAAATATTTACAGGATGTATTTGATATTTTTGTATTGATAGAAGAATTATACATGAGGGAAAAAATGAACTTTAATATTAGTAGGGTGTCTATGGTTTTAGGTAATACTTTACATAGTTTTCTACTTGAGTATGAGGGGATTCATGTTTTAGAATTGTGTTGGGACAGGACAATCTTTGTGTTGATTACAGGTATGTCTACATGAGTTTGAGTCTTCTCCATAGTGAACATAGACCAAAATTAGTGATCCACTATTGGAATATCTTCAAATCAGTCATAGATAGAAGAATGAAAATTAATTTTAATGCATTGAAATTGATTCCCAAACTGAGAGGACTCATACCACACACAGAAAATTATTCCATTAATTCTAGTGGAGATCGAACCATCAAAAAATGAAACCATGTAGGCCTGATCATCATAGATACCTTCACCACTGTCTATTATAATGTCAATTCTCACCCAGTATATTATAAAATAGATGTTTTTGTAGCATTTTAATAAGGCCATTATTTCCTAGATCCTCAAAGTGGTGGGCCTCGACATGAAAATATAATACATAAGGGAACAAAATGAAAAATATCAATATTATAAGTTGTCATATACTCATATCCACTCAAGTGAGCCCCTATCTAACTTGAAAACACTTGGAAGGGTCTAAATACTCTATAAGGAGAAATTCCCCTATAAACAAGGCATATAAGGAAATATATACATTCTAGTGTAGTAATTTTCAAACATACATTCCTTACACCTACCATAGAATATATCATCATAAAATTACAAACCCAGACTCCACAATTTTTACAGTTCAAGAGATGGTACCCACTCAGGTACATTATAAGAAATTCAGTTAATTTAATAGGTATGTCAACATCAGAAATGACCTCTCACCCCATGTTGTTGAATGTTCCATCATCAACCATTGGAAAATAGGAACCTACCTCCCAATGAGTATATTTTGGTTGAATTATTTTGGTTTCTTGGCTTTGGGTTCAGAACATGAAATCATGAAAAATTATCCCTCCCATTTCATAATTGGGATTTATGATCAAAGAAGTAAGGAATTCCCAAGGTCCTTCATAGAGACCTTGATCTGCTCCAAGGAAATAGGAGGGTTCTTCTCAACATAATAATAGGTATAATTTATAGGGAAAACACATAATAAATACTTCATCAAAATGGTAGAATTTTGATCTTCCAAACATCCTAGAGATTAATGCCTACATCACCATGCATGAGATGAATAAAATTTGTGTTTGGAATCTTTTATATTTTTAAAACTATCAAAAATCCATTTCTTAAATAAGAAATTGTTTTCAAAATCTAGGTGGCATAATTCATTCTAATTCACCTTAACTAAATAGTAAATGTTTAGGTAGTATGGTGTACCCAGAAAGGTCATCCAAAGTCCATCCCCAAGGTCTATCTCGACTAAATGTTTTAGACCAAAAACATCAAAAAATATAATTCATAGAATATTTCAACATCATGGATCATTAAATATGAATTTCATTGTAAGATACTTAACAATACTCTACAAAGTCTATTGGAATGACCTTTAACATGTATCTGTCATAGCATTTTTACTCATAAATGACGTATCCCACATGAGAGATATTTTCTCTAAATGTGATATGGGTATTTAAGTTCCAAGGGGGAATGATCATTGACCAGGGTTCTCTAATTAGAGTATCATTAGTTAGTGTAAACACATATATATGTAATGAGTCTGAATAGGGATATTATAAAGATTATCAATCATCATGTTTGATAGTAACATCTAAGATTACACAAAAACAGTGCATTGGTCGACATCCATGTTTGAAGCCACAAAATTCAAATGAGAGATATATTATTTGGATTTTTTTTATAAATAAATCAAGACCAAAATATAATAATCATATGTATGATGGGTAAAGAAACCCTAAAAATGGAGTAAATGATGTACATATCTTGGGATACAACACATGAATCACATGATCCATTTAAGGGTTAATGATCGCATGACCTTTTACCAGTCTCATGAATCACGTGACCCAAATAAGATATCATGATCATGTGTTATATTTTGAGAAATTAAATAATGTGATAATGTTATGTTCATGGGAATTGCATAATGATTAAGAAATAATACAAAATTCCATCAGATCACATGAATCACATGAGAGAGCACCATGTCCAAGATTGTGCATCATGGTAAAAAATAAATATAGTTGATTAGTTTCATTCTTGTTTCACACGTATTATAGGTAGGAAGATCACACAATGTGGTTAAGTGATGAGATACAATGGTAGTATTTCATGAATGTTCCTCACGATGGGTTTATGTGAAGAAATCATGAAATGTGGTCATTAAGGAGATGAAATTGATAGAGCCCTAGAGGCTTGGTTCACTAGATAAATGGGCAAACACTCACTCCCCCAATTATAGTCTACTCGCAGAATGTGAATGGTCTCCCTAAAGATCAATATATTCTTAAAACACCAATGAGTGGAAACCCAAGTTAATTATGTGGTAATTTACTTCCTAAAACCTGGGTCCCTGTCCCTGTAGAACTCGCTTCAAGGTGGGTCATTTCATGGCATTGACCAAAAAGATCTTAAAATTTTTTAAAATTATAGAAAGGCCTAGATAATATATATTATTTTCTTTGTGACAGAAATAAATGAACTAAATTTATATATGGATATTTGGAACTTGGGTCATACAAATCATGTGACACTATGAACATCACCTGATGGGGATATATACTTTTCATGATCTATTCCTGATCACACAAAACCCCTCCAAGAAGTCATCTTTATTGTGTAAATCCCCATCAAACATCCCTCTATTTTGGAGAAATACCTATATATATAATTCCACATAATGCATAGGTTTATGGAAAAGTATCCTTTATTATGTAAAGAATTTTAGACATTTTTTTTGATCATTTGAAACCCAAATAGAAATTTGATTTTTGAACTACATGGAATATATAAAATAAAATTTGAAAAATACAGTACCCTTATGTGATGGAAAATTACATAGTTTTTTATTCAAATGGGTTATGTGATTCATGTTATTAGATTATCGATCATGTGAAGTCCCTTTGATATGCTAGATTGATCTAGTAAAGGGACCCATACATGCCTACATGATCTAGTAAAGTTCCTTTGACATGTTGATTTGATCATGAAAAATCCAATTGACAAGACATCTATTCAATAAATATGGTAGTACCGGATTCATCATTCTATCAATGTTTATAAGGTCACCTAAATATGATATCTGGGATGAACCATGATTGGATTATGTGAAATGAATGATGTGAATCTCCCTTCAATGATTAAATCTATTATATGTGATTTAAGAACCATGCCAAAAAACATGGATTTGGGGTGATGAGACGTCAAATCCCCCACACCCTAGCATATAAAAAAACACACATAAGTTGATTATGGGAGAGATCATAATTTATTTAGTGGAGGGAAATGAAATCAAAAGATTCATCCACTGTGTAAGCCTAAGTAATGAATTAAGGAATTACATTGTATGTTTATGTGATTCTCATAATAACCTTATTTATCACATGATCGATTTATGATATGCTAGCTGGATCAAGCAAAGGAGGTTCATCTCATTTGACATGATTACATGATGCCTCAATAGGACAACTGTTCATGAACTTTTAATAATTTTTATGATAAAGGATAAAGTGATGGAAGATTTAGGTGGAGAAATATACGTTGATTTTTATAAAAGAGGGTTATGTGCTTCACTTGATCATCTCAATGATCACACAGTGATCCCTAGACATGTCATCCAAGTCTCATGAAGACCTTTATATGTGATAGTCAGATCAATAAACTATCTTTAAACATGTCATTTTGGTCACTCAATGTTCTCTAGATAACATGCTCAAAGGACATGTAAGCTAGATTATGGGATGACCTCTTGAATTATTATCCAAATCATGTAAAGACCACTATTTATGTTATAAAGATCATGAAATGACCTCTGTACATGTCATAAATATCATGTGAATTCCATTGGACATGTCATCCAAGTCACACAATGTCTTTCGAGCATGTTATCTAGGCCACACAATTCCTTCCAGACATGTCATACAGTTCATGTGAATTTCTTTGTTCATGGTAGATTCTATCATATGAAGCATCGTGTACATGTGATCTTTGATCTTGTGAATACCCCCTGAACAAGTCATAGATATATTATAAATGACTCTCACATGTGATGAAGAAACACAAGTCATGTTCGGAATAAAATATAAACACATTATGAAGAAACTATAGAAAGGTCTGGACGACACTCTATACTTGTCATGTAGACACCCTTGAACATGCCAGTATTTCCTTATATTAATACCTGGGAATGTGCCCTCAACCCATGTGAACCCCCAACCATAAGTCTTGGGTTGAGTATTCCCCCTTAATATGTGTTGTTTATATAATGGTATAGGTAAGGATACTCATTCAACATTATGGGTATTATGGGATCCTCATACCATCCTAACATTCTTGGTTTTCCAATAATTATCCCTGGTATTTATCTATTGTATGGTAGGGTATGGATAACCTCAAATTGGAAAAACATTCTGTTTATTTTCTAGATATTACATTTACTCCAATTCTTAGGACCCTTAACCTATAGGTCTGTTATTTATCCACATCCACCAATATATTGAGAAACATTTGAAATAAAAGGAATCTTATTCCTGGTATAAGTAAGATACACATGACTCCTTCTTAAAAGCTAGATCTCTATATAAAACACTATATTAAGGAAGCCCAACTCATACTCCCTGCATCCTTAATCATTTAATCTAATTCATTTACACCCCTTATTTATCACACAAATAATGAATCACATGAGAATATTGATTTTCAATAATCATATAATTTGCACCATAACCCTCCACCCCCACAACCCAAAATCATGTCAACCACAATATGTAATCCCCATTTAATAAAATGATAAAAATGCCTCATAACATGGGAATACACCATGGTGTATTGCCCTAGAGATTTACACTATTAATAAAATATGGGGAAATATTTCTCATGAGTATAAATTATCTATCCCCACCCATTAGTGTGTTAAGGAAAAACTGAACTACCAATTATTTGATACATGTTATGAGCAGGATGCGTATGATGACTTTATAAGGCCTGATCTACATACATAATTCCAACATTCTTTTATATATGTCCATGTTTCATAATTTTAAACTGTTGGGTGTAGTCCTATCTTAAATCACCGATCAATCTAAAATAAGGTACATGGGTTGAGATTTATATTCTCATAGGATATGTAGAATTCATTATAAAGGTAAGATCCTATTTTTGAAAGACCAATTTCCTTCCTGGATGAAAATAACCTCCAGAGTTCCTTCTCATATTGAATTAAAACAGATAAAGCTACCCATTTCATAGAAATAATAGGAAATTTATAGAGAACATCTGATATATATAGATGGATTTGTTAATAGAACCCCCTTTTTATATAGATAGATTATGCTCCTAATCATCTTTTTATTGTAAAAAATTCCATATTAGAATTTGAAACAGATTCAAAAACATCTCTTAAATCTATAAGACAGTCCCATACTCAATAATAATTCCCCATAAAAGGGTGTGATGATCTTGAAATCCCATCCAATTGAATGTCAGTTCCTTCGTTTTGTTGGATTTGAAATCCCAAATGAGTAATATCCTTTAAAAAGAAGAATAATATTTACTACAGATGTGGGAACCATTAGGTTTATCAATAGATAAACCCTATCAATTTTATTTATTGAGAAACTATTCATATCCCCACACAATCTACTATTAGACTTTTAGATCCATATTAAATATATGTTCAACTACATTTGATGATGAGTTCATGTTACTATACATAATTAATGGTCAAATAGTCATGAGTAAATAAATTAACATTGCTAAAAAAAATTGACTGGGGAGACAAGGACAATTCTAATACAATCTATCTTTCTCTTTGGGTAGTCTATTCTATTTTTTTATGGGTCTTCAAGAATACTTATAAAATATTATCTCATATATTTTATTGAAATGATACTTAGAAAAGTCTTATTCATATGGTAGATCTATATTTATTGTATTATTCATTGGAAGTGGATGTTACACTTGGATATATTTCAATTCCTGACCCTTGAACGCTTTCTTATTTATGAACTAAATATCAAACTGTTTTAATATGTCTTCCCAATATACCATTCATTCCATTAACATTGTGAGGAAATGGATAAACATTATGGGGTAAATTAAAAAAAATAGATAGAATTCATAGTGAAGCAAATATTTTTTATTCTTATGTACCAGAATTATCAGCATTAGATTATTATTATAAATTATGGAACATTCAACCATACACTTGAGAATTGTGCTTCTGGAATAGTAGAAGCTATTTTATTTTTATACATCACACTTCTAGTAATGATGTATTCCATGCAAACACTCATGATCTGAAGTATATAGAATGATGGGATACCCTTAAATATGTTTCATTAAGACTATAAGGTTTAGAGGGTTCATTTAATTGAAATTAAAGGCTTTCTCATAGCATTCATCCCTCTTATAGGGGATTTAATTATCAATTAACCTTCATAGGGAAAATAATTTCCATCCAAGTAGATGATGAGGCATCTGATAAAATCAAGAAAAAATAAAATCCCATTAATAATTTGATATTTCACTATGGGGCCACATTAATTATTTCCACTATATTATCAACATCAACCTTGATACCATGGTAGTTTTCTATGAAATCCATAAATTTTCTCGATGTCACCATGAAGGTGCACTCTAATGGTTAATTTTCCATTTAATTTTCACTGATTTACAAAAAATGTTTATGGTCATTGAAATTATTATAGTGTGGGATGGATTTGACAACTGGATCCCCAAAATATCCTTCAACAATCATATCCTATAGGATCTTGAATATATGATTCAAAGAGTGTTTGTATGTGGGGTAATAATTCTTCAATGTGAATGTAATTTTCTAATGATTATAATAAAATAGGTAATATAAAAGTATTTTCTTATATTTATTTATGGATAAATTGAATTTAATTATAACTATTGTATCCAACCATGAGTAAATGAGCTTGGGGGATGGTGGTTACATTGAACAACAATTCATTGATTGAAAATAATAAATAATAATCCATGAATAATGATTTCAACCAATAAAATAAATATAGAGATAATATTTAATATTATCTTATTGAAAAGGATAATATGAGACATCCATTTTAGATATTTTACTTTGGGAATAATTTTTTCAATTATTATTTAATCAACCATATCAACTACTTTAGCAGTGAGGGTTAAATGCATGCTTATTTCAATATGATTTTAACTACGGTAATATTTTTTAAACCATAGATAGTGGGTTGATACCTTAGTTTTTCACCTCGATGACCAAATTATACTCATGTAAATAGGATTAAGGATTTTTTTTCATAAAGGTGAAACGTTTCTCCATTTTTTATGGAATATTAGATGTTCGAACCAAGGTAATCTATAATAATTCATCATTTCTAAGATTTAACTGTTACAAATCATTTACTGTTTATGATAAACATTCAAAAAATTCATTAGTATATTATATAAGATCTTCCTTTTCTCCTCTTCCATCATCCTATTTAGATCCTAATGTATAAATAGACTATGAATTATCAATATAATTTTCATTGTGAAGAAAAAATGAGGGACTGGCCACTAAGGGCAGTGTGGAGGAATTATCATCAGGGTCATGGACCTTGTTATCCTATTGGTATATTATCATATCCAAGGAGGAAATTAAATACAACCTATAGATATAAGAGAAATTAAATACAACCTATAGATATAAGGGAAATTAAATAGATTAATTATAATCAGAACAATTATTCTGTGTGGGGTTACTTCTTAGGGATATCCTATGTGTTCTTATAAATGTTTGGGTATCCTAATTCTCTATAACATCCCTAGACTCATATGGGTCATTTTTTCTTTTTATTGTATAATTAAAATAATAATAATAATAATAGGAGAATTTATACTTCATTAATGTTTTCTACGTAAGGTTATTGTTTTGGATTTTTAAATTTAAACTACCACTAGATCACATTCCACATTCATAAAATACATGTTTTGATGATTTAGAAAAAGCAGTTATTGCCCTAGCCAGTCTAGACCTAAAAGAGGCAGTATTATGAATCATACATCAAATTTTGGAGTCCTTGGTCATCATCTATGACATGAAATATATGAGTAAGTTCATTTATTCCTTGAGACATCCTACACTGATGCCCATTATTGGATGGATGAACACCATAATAGACCACCCTCTAAATAGGACCCTCTTAATTGATCAATCCAAAATGAATTTGATCTGACAATAGGTTGAAAACCAAACCATATGTTACTTTGTAAATTAATATAAATTAATTAATAAATGGGTAATCAATGAACTCGTCCTTAAAAGAATTGTATAATGAATGACCCTCCCAATATTGTAGGAAGTCCATGCAATATCATATAGAGCTCACTTGTTCAAAAACAAGATCTCGTACAAAAAGGGTGAATAGTAGTTTTTGTTGAATAACAAAACAACACTATGTAGAATTCAATATGGAATTGCATGTATGCTAAATACTTGATGACCTCATCAATATGACCCTAGTGTTATTCTATACTAGAAAATTCTCCAAGTATTTTTACCGTATGTTGAATTTAAGTAATGGGTCTATATCCACCAACTATATATAAATAGTCATATTACACTGTTAATAATACCAACATCATCTACAAATGGTTCAAGAATACACCCATAATTGAATATTGGATAAATAACATCACCCACTTTATGATGTCTAATATCTTTACAGGAATTGGTGTCCATCATATTATATTGATAGACAATAGCAACAAAACATGTTATTTAGAGTTTAAAAGGATATATCAAGAGTAAAATTTCTAGTAAAAACATTATTCTCACTAAATATATATTAAAATAGAAAAAAATATTCTTCAACATGTTGTTTTCTATTATAGTAAAAAAAGGTAAAATAAATAAATTTTTCCATAAAAAATCAATTCTACACTGTGGGAATTTAATAACAAAACCCACACCCCCACATAAGTAACATCGTATTCTCTTGGATACGTAATAGAGGTGGTTTTACCTTCTAATTATAGTTACCATAACTCTTAATATATTTTTTGTTCAACTCCAAAAATATGAATAGTCACATATGTGACATGATGGGTTAGAAAGACTCAAATAAAATACATTTCATAAATTGAACAACCTAGAGGTCCCCTGTAGTTATATTGTACATCCCTTCAATGAATTTGTTTTCTATTCTAATTGTTTTATGGGTATTTTTTATTTTTTCATATTACCTTGATGACATAGATAAATAAACCTCTAAAACTGAGTCTGATGTGGGGACATCCTTATATCATAGACATTGTCTAATAAAATTGATATTACATAATAGCCACCATGGATGGGGAGTTTTTCACACCCCCCACTAATAAATGGTTTCATAAAAAATAAATTTCATAATTATACCATGAATATCTATTTCCTTGTGGAATGAAATTTTATTAGATCACATATTCTACCTCATAGTGTGATGTTCAAGAGAAATGTATTTATTCCCAACATATGACGTTAAAATGTAATGTGAATCTCCATCATGGATGAATCTAAAATGCTCAATGTTGAGGTGTATGAATCATTGGATTACTATTACATAGAATATTAAAACCCCTATCCATCGAATGTTGTAAATATATATAAAATTAAATATCCTTTCAAAAGAATAATGTTCTTTCTTGATTCCATTCATAATGGGATATGTATTTGCATCCTAGTACTGTAGCATGGACCCATTTATCATTTTTTGTATAAAAATATTAATAATTCACTCTCCTTTGTAAGAGTCATATAAATACATGAAACTTCAACTTGATTTCTCTCATTTATGAACATGTGATCATAAAAAATATCATTTACCCTACATAGTTTTTACACATGTGTATTGAACCTTTTATTCTCAACAAACTTGTTCGGAATGATTCATGTATATATAAAAAATATATTGGAATCTCACATCGACTATTTTAGGCCAACCTACAATATTTAACCCCTCCACCCCACATAAGATTAAGATTTCTATAAGGAGATTACTTCATTTTAACTACATGAGACATGATTACTGATATTTCTAGATATGTAGAAATTCCCTGGTGTTTTATCCTAAGATCAACCATAGGTTCATAAAAATTTTAACCCACCAAATTTATTCAATATTATTATTACACCACAAATTAATACCTATCCCAAAATGAGATCCCATCAATTTCAAAATTTAATATGAGGTAATGACATAACCTAATATTGAAGGAACATAATTTGACTTCATTATTGAATATTTTTGAATATTTAGTGACACTAAAAACATTTATTCTGATCCCAATCCCAAATCGTATTCCCACATATAATCATTATTTTTTATGACCTCTATTTTGAGGGATATATATTTTTTCCTGCTACATGTGATCTAGATATGTGAAGGAGGTATTCATCATTTATGAACATTATATGACTTGATTCTTATTAATAAAATTTATGTAGATATGGTCAAATATTATTTATTCAATATGTTTTCTTATGAATTACGCATTACTTTATTTCCGGAAAATCACAAACAAATTTCTTAAGGAAAATTATATTTCTATATGACACTTTCTTTAAATGAAAATGTTCATTATCTAAGAATGTTTTTGCCTTTATGGATGGTTTCTAATTAATTATCTAATTTTTTCATAAACCAAGTCTAATAATTTTTTCTTAATTAGAAAATATGATCTTTACCTAACTCGTAACCTTATAGTTCCTTAGAGACAGATTTCCCCAGAATTGAGACATCGATTTCTTCTGAAATCAGACTCAGATTTCTTCTAAAATTAATCTATGATTTCTTCTGCAATTAGGCTCCAAATTATCCTAATATCATACATTGCTTTCTCCGAAAGTAGGTCTCTGATTTCTCCAAAAATTAGACTCTGATTTCTACTAAAATCATACCCCAATTTCATCTAAAATCAGACTCTGGTTTCTCCTCAAATTAGATGCATATTTATACAAAATTCAGACTTCATTTTTTCTTGAAATTAGACTCTCATTTCTTTTGAAATCAGACATTGATTTCTTTTGTAATATGACTTCAATTTATCCTAAAATCAATCCTTGATTTCTCCTAAAATTATTCTCCAATTTCATTTAAAATTAGACTCTGATTTCTCTTGAAAACATACTCTGATTCATCTGGAAATTAGTCTCTGATTTCTTCTCAAATTAGACACCAATTTCTTCAAAAATTAGATTTATAATTCATAATAATTCATACCCCTATTCTCTATTATTTCATAATTTGATTGTATCTATTTTTATACTCTTATTTATAATATTCCTATAATCTGAGTTTTCTTGTCTTTTTAATTTTAATTTTCATTCTTAACATATTGTTCATTGTTTATCAGATCCTATAATGCTTATGTTTCTTAAATATAAAATAATATATTAAATATTATTTTTTCTCACACATGATAATGTTTCCCATATTTTCTAACTTGAAACGATGTCGTACAATCTATTTTTAACCTAACTAATGGCTATGTGACCTTTATACATGTCCCTCCAAAATTTAAGGAAAAAAAAGTACTGTTGGAGGAGGAAGTCACCCACTAGAATCCTTTCCTATAAATACATATCCATTTGAACGAGATTTGAATAATAGTTGATGTGATAGTTTTTTCTGTGAGTTGTGAATCAATAGTTGATTTCTTGGAGCTCGGTGTTGAAGCAGCGAAATATCTACTGAACCTGCCTTATGAAAATGTTTTGAACTACTTGTTAAAACTATGAACATCTCGTTCAGCCTTCGTAGTGTCATTCTAATTATTATTGATCAATTGATTTCTTCTAGGGATAGGAAGATAGAAGTACTGATCACCTTAAATATTGAGGTCTTGTGGGGATAGCAAGAAAGACTCTGATATTTTTATCATGGTCTTACACTAGTGTGGTTTAGATAGACATTCATGAAAGTATAAATTAGGTAACCTTTATCCAAGGTTATTGGATACTATTCTCTTTGGGTAAAAATATTTCTTATACATTTCTTTTTTTGTTACACATTTTTAATTCCGCCCCATTTTATTATATAAATAATTTATAACTTTCTGATACTTTATTATTCTTGCATACTCTGATATAAAAAAGATTGTATATGCTTTAAGGAAGAATCGTTCTGTAAGTAAACCGGTCTTATGTTTTTTATCGGATCCTAAGAATGTTGTTTTCTTACTTAACAACTAAAGAGGTTTTTTGAATCCATATTTTATAACATAGTTAAACAAATATTTTCTTATAGATAAAAATGATACTTTTTTTAAACCAAAAATTCACCCCCACTTGTAATTGACCATTACATCTTACATTTTGATCATAAAATTGGTATTAGAGGATGTATATGAAATACTTATACTTGCATATAAGTTTTCTTGCTCAAATTTTCATGATTAACAATACATTTTTATGTTTTCCTTAAAAAAAATTTATATAAACTTAGACTACTAATTATTTTTGTGGAAAAGATCTTTTTTATTTTCTTACAGAAAGGGATAGAATGAATGTAGGTTCCATAGACAACTTAAATCCTACAGGACATCCAATTTTTGATGGTAATGATTATGAATACTGGTGAGATAGGATGAATACATTCATTAACAATACTAGTGTGTAAACAAATTTTATTCTAACTAAAGTCTTCAAGATTCCTAACATAGATATCAGAAAATTTAAAAATCACGAAAACAAGAGTATCAACTTAAAATTATGGTACACAATACATTATTATGTTCTATGACCAGGAGTATCTATAGCCAAATTTTATCTTATAAAGTTGTTAATAGCATCTAGATGAAATTATAAGTCAATAATTTTGGTACATCTAAGGTTATTGAATCAATAAGTTTTATACTTATTCCTAGGTATCATGGTTTTATGTTTCCTCATGGAGGACCTGTATGAAATGTTCAACAAAGGGGTAGGACTATCATCAACAACCTTCAGTCTATTGGTGTGGATGGACTTGATGATGAGGTTCTTATAAATAATATAATAGATATTATTTCCAAAGAGTGGGAATAAAAATGAATATTAATTGATGAGAATAGGAATGCCTCAAACATCAATCTTGATGAGTTATTTGGGACTCTTATATAGCATGAAACAAGTATGAAGATTCATGTAGAGATGAACTAGAAAAATATTGGTAATGGATGTGTTTCTTTCACTACTACATAAAATCATATAAAAGCCAAGGCTCCTAAAATAGTTACAAGATGAAAATTCAAGAAATATACTGTTAAATTTGAAATAAGTGATAGTTATCATTATGAGAATGAAGCTACCAATCTTGCTCGAAGAATGAACAATATTGTGGGAAAGAATGTTTTAAAGTATATATATAAGGAGAAAATACATAAAGGGAGAGAATGATTTATAGGTGAATATTTATGAATGCAAGAAATTAGATCATGTCGGACCATACTATCTTATTCTCAAAAGGAAGGAAATGAAGGAAAGGTATTCAGAAAGAAATAATATGAAGTATTACAAGTATAAGTCCTAGAATGTACTCAAAGATAAAGACCAGATGAGTGCCAGTGGTGGTGATTCTTGTGATGAATATTTAGATATTGAATCTTCCTAATTGAATAATATTGGTATAATAGCTATAATTCCTTCTAAAAATCATTGTCTTATAGATAAGGTAAGTATTGATAAATCATTAACCAATATTACTTTAAACTCAAATTTTTATAATCAGGAATATTATGAATCATCAGATAAAGAATATTCCTTATTAGAAGATAATACATTACCTTATTTTGAATAACTATCAAGGTTTTCCATGTTACACGAGAATAAAAATATAAATATCAATAAGAAACTTATTAAGGAAAATTATAGAATATCAATTTTAACAAAAGAAATATAAGATCCTTCAGATCTTGATTAAAAAATTATTTATTTTTAAGATGTTTCCAAAATCCCTAAGGAAGTTAATTATGAAAAAGATAAACTTTTTAAGGATGTTGAAAATGTTATTTCTGATAAAAATGTTTTAGAGACCAACACAATTTCTATGACTAATGACTATTAGAATAAGAATTTAGACATTGGACTAAAATATGAAATATTTTCTTTAATGACACTTTTTTCAAACATTACTCATGGAATGTAAGGTTTTGATAAAATGTATTCACAACTTCTTCCTCTAAAGAATTGATCTGGATTTGGTTATTTTCATTCAAAACTAGATTTTAGTCACAACTATTTCTTTTCCCAAATGCTCCTTTTTTCACTAAGTGTCAATGTTGGGGAAATTGGGAGAAAATTTATTCTTTTAATAAAACCCATTCCTTAGGTTTTCATAAATATTACTTTTCTATGAAAATTTGGATACCTAAAATTTTACTTTCCAACATTTCTGGTTCCAAACATGTTTGGATTCCGAAAGTATAACATTTTGTTTTGAGGAATATGAAAGAAGTGCCAACAAAAATATATGGTATATGAATAGTGGTTGTTCTTGGTATATGAATGGTAACAAAATCATCTTTGAAAATATTATTAATATGTAAGGAGGTAAAGTATCTTTTTGAGATAATTCTCAATGAGAGATTATTGGTATATTTAATATTGTTCTTCTTGTAAAAGATTTAATTTCAAATGTTTTATTTTTTAATGGTCTTAAGAACAACTTTATAAGCATAAGACAATTAGGTGGATAAAGTTACCTTATTAATTTTAGGAATTATAATGGTCTAGTACACAATTCCATGGAAGAGTTTATTCTTTCTTCCCTTATGCATGAGAATGTTTACACACATTACTTATAAAATCTTAGGATCCAAGACCTACCTTTCTTTAGTACAATGGACGATCAATCTTGGTTATGGAATAGAATACATGGACACAATAACATTTGGAACCTATGCAAACTCTAAAAGAAAATAATTATTAAGGATCTACCGGAGCTTAGATATTATTTTTCAAATGGTTGTGAACCTTATCAATATGTAAAAAACAAAAATCTAGTTTTAAATCAATTAGTGAAGTCTCAAATTCTGATACATTACAGCTCGTGCATATGGATATTTTCAATCCAATGCAAACTCGAAGTATTGGAGGCAAATACTATGTATTTTTTTTAGTTAATGATCACACTATATTTACATGGGTTTATTTTTTAGCAAATAAATCTGAAGCATTTTTATTTTTTTAATATTTTTTCAGCCAAAGTTAAAAATTTGAAAAACCTTCCTTTAATAACTATTCATTGTGATTGTGGGGGACAATTTTGAAAATTTAGAATTTGAAACTTTTTGTATTATGAAACGCATTACTCATAACATATCATCTCCAAGAACTCATCAACAAAATAGTGTTTTTGAAAGAAGAAATTGTATTCTTCAAGAGATAACAAGAACCATGTTGAGTGAATTTTCAATTACTAAAAACTTTTGGCTGAAGCATTAAGTACTTATTGCAATACTATAAATTGGGTTTTAAACATAGCATTTATTAATAAAACACCTTATGAATTGTGAACTTGTCGAAAACCTATTTTTTATTAATTCAAAGTATTTGAATGTAAATAATTCATCAAGAATAATAAATTTAACATACCTAAATTCGCACCCAAATCAGATGAAGGAATTTTCTTAGGTTACTCCACTAATTATAAGGCTTATAGAGTCTTTATCGAAAATTATTGTACTGTTAAAGAAAATAGTACATGTGAAATTCGATGAAACTAATCATTTTGTTTTTAAAAAAACCCAACTTACATCCTCAGATGTGTTTTCAAAAAAAATTTACCAACCATTGACAAGATATTCTTCTAATAAGGAAAATACTCAAGAAAATGTTTCTGAAGTATTTACCCCAGAATATGTTTTACCTTATGTTAATGAACATGTTTTACAAAATCTAAATCAGTTGTTTCTTAAAAATCATCTCGGTGATATTATCATTGGTAATGTAAATCAACCAGTAAGGACTAGAAGTTCTCTATGAAATGAATTAGATCATCTGGAATTTCATTCCCAATTAGAACCCAAAAGCACTGATGAATCTTTAGGTGATGGTGATTTTATTAAAGCTATGCAAGATGAACGAAATAAATTTGAAATAAACAAAGTTTTGACCTTGGTTGAAAGAGCTAAGGAAACATCTATAATTGGAGTAATTTCGGTTCTCAGAAATAAATGTGATGAATATGGAATCATTTTATGAAATGTAGGAAAATTAGTTTCTAAAGGGTATAATCAACAAGAAGGAATAGACTATAAAGAAACCTATGATCTAGTAGCTATACATGAATCTATTCATATTCTTTTAGACTTTGTAGTATTTTTCAATTTCAATCATTTTCAAATGGACGTGAATTTTTCTTTCCTTAATGAATATATTCAAGAGAAAGTTTATGTTGAAAAAAATCATTGTTTTAAAGTACCAAAACATCATGAATATGTTTACAAACATTTCAAAACTTTATATGGACTTATACAATCCTCTTGAGCCTAGTATTATAGACTTACATGATTTTTTTTACAAAAAAATTACCTTAAGGGACATGCTAATCAAAACCTTTTATAAATAATGATTATAAACATGTTTGGATTATTCAAATTTATTTTTATGGAATTATATTCAAATCAACTCACCAATATTTAACTCATTCATTTGTGAATCTCATGATATATGAGTTTTAAATGAGTATGATGTGTGAGTTAACATTTTTCTTGGTTTTCAGATTTCTCAAAAATCAGAGGGAACAAATATATATCAACATAATTATATTAATGATATTATCAATAAGTATGTATATGACAACACTATTATTATAAATACTCCAATTGATACCTCGAATACTCATGATCTTGATAATGGTGTGAAACCAATAGATCAAACATCTTTTTGAGGTATGATAAAAAGTTTATTATACATCATATCTAGTCATACAGACATAATTTTTTCAGTATGATTATGTGAAATATGTTAATATAATAAAAAATAATCCAATTTAAAAGTTGTGAATAGAATGTTTCGATATTTAATGTGAACCATAGATTTAGGACTTTTATATTCTTCTAGAAAAGATTTTCTTTTAAAATGTTATTCAGATGATTAGTTTAGAGGATGTAGAATGGATAGGAAAAGTACATCCAGAACTTGTCATTTATTAGGAGATTAATTTGTTTCTTGGTCATGTAAGAAGAATCACCCTGTATCACTTTCCACTGCTAAAGAAAAATATGTAGTAGCTAGAAATTGTTGTGCTCAAGTATTGTTGATGCAGCACACACTCACAAACTTTGGAATGAGTTTTATCAATACACAAATAATCTGTGATAATACTAGTGTCATATACCTAAGAAAAAACCCACCACATCACTATTATGAGAATAACATAGACCTAAGGTATCACTTTTATAGGGATCACACACTTTAAAGAGATACTGTTTTACAATATACCAAAACACAAGACCCACATACTGACATATTTATAAAATCATTACCATGTGATATATTTTCGTATAGTAAACTAATGTAAGTAATGATATCCATAAGGTAATTATCCATATTTATATTTTTTTTTGGAAAACTATCTCCTTACATTAAGATACTCTTTTCCAAAGGAGGATTACATATGTTTACACTTTTTATGTTTTTCATAAATTTTTTCTAGAACCTAAAAGGTTTTCATGCCCTAATATAAATTTATATAACCTAAGTTCATCAAGAAAAACCATACCAATATTTAAAATTCTTTCTATGCAATTTGAAATGTATGTTTCATTACTTAAATCTTGGAAATTTAATTTTTTTAATTTATTGGTATTTCTATCTTGATTTAAGAAAACATTATCAGATTTAGTTTCCTTAAATCCATTTTTTCCTTAAAACATAAAAAGATGGGAACCAACAAATCTTTCTTTAACATTGATATCAACTATCAGAATCAGATCAAGGTAATTTCAACTGTTGGATTAACTTGATAATATGAACTGTTTCCTAGAAGTTTATATAAAGGACCTCCGTATTCACGTCTTACATCGGTTATCTTAGTGATTTTGTGAAAAAAAATATCACTCTTCATATTTTTCATTTCGATTTCCATTTTTCCAATCAACACCAAATTTATCTTGAAGATTCTGCATAGACTATGATTTCATCAAATGAGGAACTCAGGTATTGGATAATTTTTAGGGAAAGGTTGGTGGATCAAAATTTCATTACAAAGTATGATTCTATTATTTCAAAAATCATAAAGAAAAATAGTTGGGAAAGTGTATGTTTAGCCAAGGAACAAAATCCAGATCCGATATATCATGATATTCTAAAATAATTATATGATACAATTCATTTTGATAAACAAGGTGGAAGAGAATTGTTTTCATTAAATTTTAATGGAATGACTTATTCCTTGTCTTTCAACAAGGCTTCTAGTATTTTGGATATACCTTATGAAGAAGAGGTTATCTTATATTCTCATAGATTACCTGATAAGGAAGGATATTTTGATAAAGTAAAGGCTATTGAATTACTTGATCATAAGGGAGTAAAGAAAACTAATATCACTCATTGTTCAACCAAAAACAGATTTCTATCTCTCTAGATGCAAGGTTTCCAAATTCGAAGAAAGGGAGACAAGTATTCTCTTAAGATATTTGATTTCAATATGATGGATTTATTAGTAAATCTAGGAAAGATAAACCTCATAAAGTACATTATTTTAAACATCATTAATATCAAGAATGTCTCCATAAAGTCTCATATCATAATGTATCATGCAATCTTGTCAAAGATTATTTCCTTGTGTTTACAATCCCTCAAAATTCCATGCATCTCAAAGGTCAAAGTTTTCATGATTATTTTGTTAAGTGATGATACTCTAAGAATGATGAAAATTCGTTTTAGTATTATGAAAGAAGAGTTATTTGAACTTAATGATAATGATGATCAACCTGCCAGTAATACAGGTGAAGTTGGAGAAATATCCAAGAAAACTCCAAATAAAATAAATGGTAAAGAGATGAAAGTGAAATAAAAAGCACCAATACCTCAGTCAGTATCTACTCTACCAAAACCAACAAAACTAGGATAAAGTTGTTTCTAAATAGGGGGAAATCAAGAAAAAAAAGGGAGATGAATTTTTTTCTGTTAGACCCTAATAAGTCTATGGATTTAATGATTTAAGGAGCTAAAGATCTTGAAAGACATGATAAAGGAAATAAGATGAATAAGAAGTTGTCGGAAGCTGAAATTGTGAAATAATTGTTAAGAGATGCTAAGAATACACTTGAACATGTTCATATACCATAATCATTCTTATATGAATTAGTGCTAATTGAGACTCTGGTTATAGATAAGAGAAAGAAAGTTATTTCAATTTTGGATCCCATTGTTGATGAAGAAGAAGTTCAACAAGAATATGAAGAAGAATAAGAGAAGGAGGAAGTGGAAAGTGATGTTGTAATAAGGATAGTGGAAGAATATCAAGATAATTAGAGCCCATCAACCAATTTTTATATTAGAACATCCCAAGTTGAATCCACCAAGATCATTCCAAAAGGATAACTTGTTCCAAGAAATGGTGATGCTCAGGATGAGGTTGGTAAACCTCCATATGAATGGAGTAGTAATCGTGATTTTAATCATCATGATGAGGATAAAGAAATTAGTTCTGATAAATAAAATGATTATGATGAAAAAAAATATCCATGTTTCTGATAGAGAGAAATAGGTTCAGAATCATGAGAAGAAAATTTATAAGGAAGAGAAATAAAAGGATATCATAGTTAAAACACCATTTAAAGATGTTATTGAAAAATCAATGAAGGATGTTGTTGGAACATCCAGTAAAAAAATGTTGATCAAGATGAATTTGGTTCACCAAAAAAATAATCTACTTAGGAATAATCATTTTCTACAGGCCATGATTTTGTAGAATATTCTTTGAAAAATTGTGTAGATTCATTTTCTATTTTCCCAAACATTGAATTGCAGTGCCAGCTGATTCAATAATAAAATTATTCGAACATGGAATCAATAACTATTTTGATGGAGAAGCTCATAAAGGTATAATTTGACATTAAATAATTCATGATCAACTAGGAATCCCATAGTAAGTCCTTCAAGAAGATAATAAAGTGATCTAAGTCAGTGATAGATGTTCTTAAAAAAATTTATGTTTCCATAGATTTAATCAAGGATGATTTTGAAAAGTATAATGACTGATTAAAGAATCATTCAACAAGTATTTAAAAGAATATGAATCAATAGAAAAATTCTAGATCCAAGAGGACATATATCTTAATGGAAATCTCAACTCTGTTGCTCATAATCTGAATATAGAAAGGGTGCTTAGGGAAGAAATGGCAAAAAAATTCAAAGAGTAAGAAGAAGTGATGAAGTGTCAATGTGAATTCAAAAGTCTTAGGAATACTGAATCAAAGATATCAAAAAAAAATTGGAACAGGAAAAGTTGGTAATTAATTATGAAGATGGTCATAAAGAGTTGAAGAAGATGAAGGATACACTAAGAAAAATAATGCCGAAGGATTAAAAGAATATTGAGTGTTTTTTAAAATCTAACTTTTTTTTGTAATTTTTTTTTCTGAAAAAATTGATTATATTAATGAAAATTTTTGTTTTTACATTTTATTATTTTGTATATTTCTTAACCTTTAACGTAAATGTTTTTCATTCCCTCCATTCCTTTTTGAAAATCACAAAGGGGAAAATGAATGATAAAAAAGAATATTGAAAAGATATTACTTTAATAAGGAGGATATTATTTACAAAAGAAATTCATAAGTAAGGAATACGTAATTTCTCTATGAAATACAAGAATAAAATCATTAGGAATTTAAAACCTTATAGGGAGTCAGTCCTATTCATCATGGGTCAAAAAGAAAGTAGGAAAATTATTTATCTTAAAGATCAAAAGTAAAAACATTATTTCGTATATTATATTATAAAATGTTGTTTTTGATTTCCAAATGGGGGAGATTATTGAGTCAATAAGTTTCATATCACTTTTCCATTCAATTATGTTTTCAAAATCACAAACCCATTTATTAAAAGAATTTATTTTTCTCTATGAAGCATTCTCTTAAAGAAAGTTTTCTTTATCTAAGAATTTTTTATTATTTACCTATGGTTTTCAATGCCATATCTAATGTTTTCATAAACCAAGTATAACTATTGTTTCCCATAAGTAAAAATTTTACCCTTACATAACTCGAACCAAACAGTTCCTTAGAGTATGATTTCACCAAAATTGAGACTCCAATTTATTCAGAAATCAATCCATGATTTCTTCTGAAATCATACTCTGATTTATTATAAAATCTGACTATGATTTCATCTAAAATTAGACTTTGATTTCTACTAACATGAGACTCTGATTTCAATGGAAATCAGACTCTGATTTATTCTGAAATCAGACTATAGTTTCTTCTGAAATCAAACTCTGATTTCATCTAAAATTTGACTCTGATTTATTCTGAAATGATACTTTGATTTCTCCAGAAGTCAAACACTGATTTCATCTGAAATTATAATCCAATTTCTTCTAAATTCAGACATTGATTTATTCTCAAATTAGACTCTAATTTCTTCTGAATTCAGACTTTGATTTCTCATGAAATCAGACTAATATTTCTCCTAAAATTAGACTCTGATTTCTCCTAAAAGCATACTCTTATTTTTCTTAAAACCAGACTCTGATTTCTCTTGAAATAAAAATCTGATTTCTCTTAAATTCATACACTGATTTCTTCTAAAATGGGACACTAATTTCTTTAGGAATCAGTTTCCAAATTCTTATGAATTCAGACTCAAATTATCTATTATTTCATAATCCGATGATCCATATTTTTAGACTCTATTTCTAATATTCCTAGATTCTGATTATTCATATTTATTGAAGTTACTTATATTTCTTAACATATTTTTCCAAGTTTATCAGATCAAATTATTCTTATGTTTCTTAAACATAATTTGATTTCTTACATATTGTTGTTTCTCAAACATGATAATGTTTCCCTTGTTTTCTTACATGAAACGATGTTGTACAATCTGTTTTTAACCTAACTATTGGCTATGTGACATGTGTATAGGTCCCTCCAAAATTTAAGAACAAATAAGACTGTTGTAGGAGGAAGTTGACCATTGGAATCCATTCCTATAAATACCCATCCATATGAATGACCATAGAATAAGAGTTGATGCAAGTGTTCTTTCTATGAGCTTTGAATCGAGAGTTGAATTCTTAGTGCTATGTGTTGATGAGGTGAATGCTCTTCTTAACCTACCTTATGCGAATGTAGTGAAAATATTGTTCATGCTTTGAATATAATTTTCATTTGACCTCATGCGATTATGACTATTGCTCGTCAATCGTGAGCTTCCAGTGATAGGAAGATAGAGGTACCGATCACCTTAGAGATTAAGTTCTTGCGTGGATAGAAAGAGAGACTCTGATATTTGTATAGAGGTCTTACCTTGGAGTGGGTAAGATAGAATTTATTGAAAGTATAAATCAAGGAATTTTTATCTAGGATTGTTGGATACCCTTTTATCTTAGATAAAATATTTCTTACACTTGTCTTGTTTTGTTATAAGTTTTTAATTCTGCTACATTTTGTTAAAGAAAGAAAGTATAACTTTCATATACTTTATATTCTTGTATACTCTAATATAAACAAGATTCTATACACTGTAGGGTAGAATATTTCCCTATGTAAACTTTTCTTAATTATCTTTATCGGATTTTAAGAAAGTTAGTTTTTTATTTTAGAAGTAAAGAGGGTTTGTGAATCTATATTGTTTGAAATTGTTAAACATAGATTTTATTAAGGATAAAAATAAATGTTTTTTAACATACAATTCACCCCTCCCCCTCTTGTAATTCAGCATATACATATTACATTTTGATCCTACAATATCATATCCTAAAACAATCTATAATACCTATTATAATAATTCATCTTTTACCATAATATTGAGCCCCGAACATCTAGGTGGTGTCCATATTTACAATAACAATGTTTGGATTGATTCTGGATTGATTATGAATATATTGTGATGACAACATCTCCTATCGTGATACCATCCTTGTTTTTTATTATCAATAAAACTATGATAATACTCCTATTTCACCTGTAACACCCTGATTTTTTATGGGATATATTCTTTTTAATTTCTTTGATGTATTCTATTGTACACTATACCAAAATTAGTTTGTACAATACGCAACACCGTATTAGCTTGTAGTATACGCAATACTATTCTTGGCTCTTGTTACACAAATTTCATGTTTATTTTGTGGAAATTATTCTACGAAACATTAAGTATAGATTTGGTTTGATGTATAAATGAAATAAATTTTTATTATGTTAAATCCAACACCAAATGGAGCTTGCACTACATCCATCCCTAACATGGCTTGCATTACACGCAATCACGACCTTCCTCGATAGCGTGTGTAGTCCGTAATACCGGGTGTCACTAAACAATGATATGCTATTAAAATATTATATAAACTAGCCGTTATGAATAGTAATACTCACTTTTTGAAATTTTATTAATTTTACCTTTCAAAATTCACTTCATTTTTGGATTCTGAATATAGAAATTATCCTAGGGTGAATTTTTGGTATTTTTCTGAAAACTTTCAATTTTTAATGAATAGTGATAACACTGAGTTATTAGTTAAAACCGAATTTTAATTTAAATAATAATTTATTTTATTTAAATTTAATATAGGTCAAAATAGATACATAATACCTATATAAGTTCAATTTAATTCATTGGAGTCATTTTATAATAATTTTAGAAATATAAAAATTTTATTGAACTTTTTACCGTCTTTTACCCACCTCCTAGGAGAATTTCCAAATTTACATAAAACATAATTTTTCCACTTCTGTGAGTGGAATTTCAAAAATCCTAGAGACACGGTTGGAATCAATAAGTAAAATTTGGTTCAATAAGATAAAAACAATTTTTTGTGAATAGTAATTTTTTACTTTTTATTTACAACGGTTAAAAGTAAATAGGGTAATTAAGGGTAAAAATGATATTATTATTACCCTAACACGTGTATTAATTCTATTGAATAAGTGTAATTCGACCAAATAAACCTTAGTAATAAAATATTACCCTTTATGTCCACTTGGATTAGATTAGGACATTTATTATTATTTTATTTAAAGAAGAGTTAAAATAGTTAAAATCAAAGTTTAATAAATAAAACATTTTTAATATAGGGTTATACATAAGATAAATTATAATATAAATATTAATTTGAAGTCTAAAAGTATTTTATACATTATTTTATTTTATTTAAATTTTTTTGACATTATATAATTTAATTTATTTATGACACAATGATGATGCAGTAATTACCTTATTAATGAAAAATTAACATAATTGATATTATAAATACCCAAATAAATGTAATTTGACACTTTTTATGAATTAAAGTAATTTTATAGGTTAATATAACATATTAGGGTTTGTTAGATGATTTATTTTTGAAATAAAAATGCCGTTATGATTATAGAATAAACAAAATACCAAATAGTGTCACAATTGACAAAAAAAAAGAGTTTTTAAAACAAATATTATATTATTAATTGATATAAGGGTCCTAAAAATATACTTTTTGGCAAAAAGACTTATATAATAATATATATGACATTAATGAACCAATTGGGGTTCTATTGGAAGTTTATAGTATGTTTATTAACCATAAAGTGTATGAATACAAGAAGACACAGTAAAATTTAAATTATTTAACTTAGAGTTAAATCTATATGATAAGGTTAAAATGGTAAACTAAACATGTCTAATACCTATTGGATGAAATTATTTCGACCCATAACCACCCTAGCCTCTAAATAAGTCACTTTGGAGCCATTATAAATCGAATATGAATTTATTATAAAATAATATTTTAAGTTTTTCCTTAGGTGCCCCTCACCCCTCTTATAAAAGGGCGCTCACCCTTCTCTCTAATTCACACCTCCATAGCCATTTGGATCGTACAATCCCTTCCCAAAAACCCTATCAACTGTCCTATGTTCATTCTAGAGTCCTTACATTAGTCATAAATTCATCCTATAGAGCCCTTTTGATCAAATTAAAAGGAAGAACTCGAAGAATAGGTAAATATCTCAGCAACTATTTCAAGTTCCTTTCTTCTTCCACTTCCTCCTTATTTGTTGTTTCCATTCTAAAATAATAACTCTAGTATATTATATATAATTTGATGTTATTATAAAAATTTTACAACCATATTAGTTATTTTATCCATTTTATAGTTGAAAAAGTCACCACATGTGCGTACGTACGGCTTACCGTCTCCACGTCGTGGTGTAGTTTGTCATTCAAACATTTCATCATTTGGATGGGTATAATAATGAGAAGAAATGATAAAAATAATAAATATAACATTATTATGATTCTTTATATATGTTATACCATATAATTATATACGATTTTAATATCAAAAGAATGATATTGTCGCTCGTGCGTATGTACGGACTACCATCTCCACGATGCGATGAGATTCATTCTCCATGTTAACCATTCAAGAATGATTATAAATTATATATAATAAGTAATCATGAAACATATAAAATAATAATTCTAAAGGATTTATGTATATATATATATATGTATGTCATTTACTTCCATTCAATTTAATAAGGAAACAAAAATAGCGTGCATGCGTACGTACGGTCTACCGACTCCTTGAACAATGTATTTCGTTCCATTTATCGATATATTATATATATTTATATTATGAATATATATTCTATATAAATAATGTTTTACATTATGGAAGTAAGTAATCATGATCTATGTAATCATATGAATAATTAGATGTCAAAACGCGTATGACAAATGAAATGATTTTACCCAAAATGATGCATTAACATGGAATTGACAAATGAACAGGTAATATAATGTCGTATGTGAATCATATATGATATCATAAATATTATTATGGTTCCGTTACAAGTTAATAAAATGTATTAACCCATTATATAGGAGTCTTGGACAAATACAGAAGAAACTAGACATTTGGTAAGGGATAATTTTTCAAATCTCATTTTTATCCCAGATTACTTATACGTAAGTATTTACTGGGGTTATATTTTTCATCCATGTCCAGAAAATGTTTTTCATAAAGTGTTTAATATTCTTCCATGTATGTTAAATTTCATTTTTACCCCTCTTTGACTTTTATATTGTGTTATGGAAGGAATATTTCTTTTGTTTACCATACGAGAAACTTTATGACTTTTCCGGAAAAAGTACGAGGAGAATGTTTTTTTAACTTATATGTCGTGAATGGATTTTTAAGGTTTCATAATTAAATATTTCAATGAATATTAATCTAAAAAATTTCATTATTATTTTCAAAAAATCCCTTTTCTTTTAAAATATAATGGTATTTTTTGAAAAGAAAATTATTTTTAAGAAGAAAGGATATTTTCCTCAAGAATTCATTTAAATAGTTTTGTCAAAACTATTTTCCATCTAAGATGACATTATTTAGTATGATTGTGTTTCAAGTATAATGTCTCTATTATTTACATGGTTTGATTATTCTTATTATGAAATGATATCCATTTATTTTATATGGATTACGTTATGATGGGATGATGTTTATGAGATCCATTTTATTCTTTGGGTTATGATGAATAATTTTTATTTATTTTGTGGCACAAGTAAGAATGATTTCATTATGAGATGGGTGGGACCTATATATCCCTCCAATGAATTGGGTAAATATTTATATCTCATGATATAGACATGGATGGAATGATAAGTTAATCTGGTTTAGTGATATAGGACTGGAACGAGGAGTGAACTCGATTCGGTAAGGGACTTTGTCCACTATGATGCTCTTGGAAACAATGTCTTGGATACTATTGAAATCATATCATGTGATTAATGGTTTTCCACATTTACATGTTTTTTTATCATGATTAATGTTCCTTTATGATCTATGACTTATTTATTACCAAGTTTCATGTCATTGCTCAAGTTTTTGATGTTTTATGTTCATGTTTTTACGTTCAAATGTATATGGATTATTTTTAAGTTCCACATGTTTACCTTTACTAAGAATTTGAGCTCACCATTTTTATTTTTTATTTCCCCCATGATTTAAAGAAAGGTTTTAGGTAAGAAAACCAAAGGGGAAGATCTTTATGGGAGAATTTGAAGATCTTTAACCATGATTAGAAGATTATGTTTTGAGTTTCAAAAGACACTAAACTAATACGGTCTTTGGGAATCTATTTTTGTATTATATTAAGTATTCCTAAAACATATTGTAATGTCTATGTAAGTCAATTATGGGTATTTATAGTTGGAATCAGAGCAATGGAGGTAGGAATGAATCTGATCCTTGAAAACTCTCACGTGTGAGCATTGGACGAAGCATGGATCTCCATCCAAGGGCTTCATGAGGAATTAGCTACCACTGGGGATGGTGGTGGGTCCCGCCCAGGGGGTGTAGCAGCCCATGGAGTGCTCTGATAGGTATCAATTCGAGTCCACTGGAAATAATTCCAGACCACTACAGTTGGTATTATAGTGAAGGTTTAGTGAACCATTGGAAACTAGGATGCGAAAACTTTAGTGAAATCCCTGGAGATATTTCTATGGTATTTCTAGGGATGTCTCTAATGTTAAGAATAAGTATAGGTTATAGTCCTAGAATTATGGTAACGATCTTAAAATTAAACCAAAGATGTTATATATTGAAGGTACTCCCCTTTTATTATGTTGTTTTCCTAGCATGATTTTTTTCTCTCACACTATTCTTTTTGGATTTTATAAAATGGCTGGAAACCAGAATATTCATGTTAATGGAGAATATGATGGACAATTGAATGATATTATTCACGATCATGCAAATGAAATGGGATTTGGAAGGCGAAACATTGTTATCATTCCTAATCATAAATCTTATAATATGATCAATAATCTCACCTTTGGTAAGTTTCATGTTTCAGTTAATAAGAGAAATAAGAAGTTTCATGACGATCATAGAGGAAAGAAAGTTCAATTTTCTTCATGTAAATCATGTGGGAAGAGACATGAAGGAGAATGTTTCAAAGGAACTGGAAGATGATTTGGGTGTGGAAAATAAGGACACAAAGTCAGTAAGTGCAAAGTAAAAGGTTCAATTATCACCATGGACAAGGATAATGGTATTTCTAAGACATCAACAATGGTTTAATGTTTTAAATTTGGAATGTATGGTCATTATGCAAACCAATTCCCTTAGGGAAAATCTCTTGAAGAGAATCAGCATGGTCGTATGAGTATTATTTATGTTGATGATGTTGAAGAGACTAAAAATGATATATGAGATGAAAGAAGTGTTGAGGAATAAAATGATGAAGCTCAGTCAATGGTTTAAAAAGGTATTGGAATGATTTTAAGTATTTTTAGACTTATTTTAATGTTACTATGGAATAAAGAAACATCTAAGGATTGTTACATTGTTGTTTTTCCTAAAGTACTTGAAAGTATATGTTGAATGGTATCAGTAACCATGAAATGTGGTTAAAATATTTTTGGAATGTAGATGATATGCGAATAATGTAGGGATAAAGATAAAATAATATGTTTTATATTATTAATGAGCTCGTGACTGATATAAGGACTAAGTGACTTCATGGTTTGAGTATAAATGATTTTTGGGATTTTGGTGTGTAAAAATCATTAACTTTTGACTGCATTTATGTTTCCAATAAGGTTCTATAGTAATTCTTGTAGCAAGAGAATACATTATTAAGGTATTCACATGTTTGGAATTCGATCAACATGATATATCTTATGATATATGGCTGATAAATGATGGTATTCAAATGCTTTGTAGATGACCTTTCTAGTAGCCATTTTCTTTATACTATGAGATTGGACAAAATTATTTCAGATAAGCCTAAAGGTTAGAATGCACTAATTTTTACATCAGATGGTATTTTTTAAGGCTACAAATTTTTTATATTATTTCTGGAATGTTTTAATAGTATTGTTTTAGAATAAGGACAGCCCTTAAGATGGGAAAAAACATGTCGCGCCAGAAAAGGATGTGGGAATCAAACCCACAACCGAAGTGTGACAGGCCTTTATCGCCTACCACTGGCCTATAGTAATTCCCTGGTTAGTATAAATTAGTTTTAATTTATTAAGTGGAAATATATATTAATTGTAAGTCCATTTTAGAAACCATATACGATTAATCTCACCATACATGTACTTGTGTATATTTAATAACTTTTGTTTGAGATAGAAGGAATGACCTATCATTCTATCTCATGATCTGCTAACACTTCATGAATGAAAAATTCAACTTCATTTCATTAAGAGATGAAGTGTAAATTGTTCAAGGAATGACCAACTATGAGATTTTACCAAAATCAATTAACTATTTCTTCTAATTCCAATTTTTTTAATCTATAGGGAAATGATCTTGAAAACCAAAAACTTTGTCCTAGATGGTACCTTAGATCATCAAAAATTTATGGCTTTGTGATTGTTGGATGTTTCAAAGCCATGTTCTGTACCACTCTCCATCAAAACATGATGGTTATATTTCTCTTCCATATCCATATTTTCACTTATGTTCTTATATGTGGAAATCTAGTGATGAGTTAATTTGGGAAACTGTTACGTTTCTTTTTAAAATTATGTTTTTGTATTCCTTTTTATGATGTGGGTTTCTATGAATGAAACTTTCAAGTAGTAAACCATTTATAACCCCAATGAATTTCGAGGGAGAAATTCATTTTAAGGGGGATAGAATGTAACACCCTGGGATTTTATGAGATATATTATATTTAATTTCTTTGATGTGTTCTATTGTACACTACACCATGATTATCTTGTACTATACGCAACATCGTATTAGCATGAAGTATACTCAAGACTATTCTTGGCTCGTGTTACACACAATTTCATGTTCGTTTTGTGGAAATTATTCTATGCAACATTAAGTATAGATTTTGTTTAATCTATAAATGAAATAATTTTTGATTACGTTATAAGAAAAACCAAAGAGATATTTCACTACATTCAGCCCTGACTTGGCTAACATTACACGCAATCACGACCTTCCTTTATAGCGTGTGTAGTAGGCAATACTGGGTTTTACTAAACAACGATATGCTATTAAAATATTATATAAATTAGCCGATATGAATGGTAATGCCCAAATTTTGAAATTTTATAAATTTCATCTTTCAAAATGGACTTCATTTTTGGATTCAGAATATTGAAATTAGCCTAGGGTTAATTTTTGGTATTTTTCTAAAAAATTTCAATTTTTGATGAATAGTGAAAACACTGAGTTATTGGTTAAAACTGACTTTTTATTTAAATAATAATTTATTTTATTTAAATTTATTCTCAGAAAAAATAGATACATAATACCTATATAAGTTCAATGTAATTCATTGGAGTCATTTTATAATAATTTTAGATATTCAAAAATATTATTGAACTTTTTAGAGTCTTTTACCCTCCCCCTAAGAGATTTTGCAAATTTACAAAAAAATAATAATTTTACAGCTTCTGTGAGTGGAATTTCAAAAATATGAGAGACACAGTTGATATCAGTATGTAAAATGTGGTTCAATAAGATAAATTTTTTTTTGGCAAATAGTAACTTTTAACTTTAATTTACCGTGGTTAAAAGTAAATAGGATAATTAAGGGTAAAAATGATATTATTATTACCATAAAACATGTCCAAATTCTATTGGATAAGTGTAATTCAACCAAAAAAACTATAGAAATAAAATATTACCATTTAGGTCCACTTGGATTAGATTATTACATTTATTATTATTATATTTAAAGAAGAGTTAAAATAGTTAAAATCAATGTTTAATAACTACAACATTTTAAATATATAGTTATACATAAAATACATTAAACTATAAATATTCATTAGAAATATAAATATATTTCCTACATAATTTTATTTTATTTATAATTTTTAGACATTATATAATTTAATTTATTTATAATACAATGGTGATGCAGTAATTACCTTATTAATGAAATATTAACATAAATGATATTATAAATAACCAAATAAATGTAATTTGAGACATTAGATGAATTAAAATAATTTTATAGGTTAATATAACATATTAGGGTTTGTTATATGAATTTTTTTTTGAAGTAATAATGTTGTTATGAATTTAGAAAAAACAAAATACCAAATTGTGTCAAAATTGACATAAATGAGTTTTTAAAACAAATATTATATTATTAGTTGATATAATGGTCCTAAAAATATAAGGATAATCCAAAAGACTTATATAATAATATATATGACATTAATTAACCAATTGGTGTTTTATTGGAATTTTATAGTCATTTTATTAACCATATAGTGTAAGAATACAAGAAGGCACATTAAAAGTTAAATTATTTAACTTAGAGTTAAATCTAAATGATAAGGTTACAATGGAAACCTAAAATTGTATAAAGCCAATTGGTTGAGAGGATTTAGACCCATCCCTACCCTATCATTGAAATAAGTCACTTTGGAACCATTATAAAACAAATATGAATTTATTATAAGATAATATTTTAAGTTTTTCCTGAGGTTCCCCTCACCCTTCCTATAAAAGGGCACTCCCCATTATCTCTAATTCACACATCCAAAGCCATTTGGACCGGCCATCCCATGCCCAAATACCCTCTAAAGTTTCATCCTTTTATCTTAGAGGCCTTCCATTAATCATAAATCCAACCTAAGGATCCCTTTTGATCAAATCAAAAGAAAGAATCCGAAGAAGAGGTAAATATCTCACCACCTATTTCAAGTTCCTTTCTTCTTCAACTTCCTCCTTATTTGTTGTTTCCATTCAAAAATAATAAATCAAGTATCTTATATATACTATGATGTTATTATAAAATTTTTACAACCATACTAGTTATTTTATCCATCCTATGAATGAAAAAGTCACCACACGTGCGTATGTACGGCTTACCGTCTCCACGTCGTGATGTAGTTTGTTATTCAAAAATTTCATCATTTGGATGGGTATAATAATGAGTATAAATGATATAAATAATAAATATATGATTATTATGATTATTTTAATATGATATACCATCCAATTATATACGATTTTAAAATCAAAAGAATGATAT
This sequence comes from Viscum album, assembly GCA_963277665.1. NCBI lineage: Eukaryota > Viridiplantae > Streptophyta > Magnoliopsida > Santalales > Viscaceae > Viscum > Viscum album. The sequence goes on from OY728140.1 coordinate 2,060,275,507, forward strand.
TATCGCTCGTGTGTACGTACGGACTACCGTCTCCACGATGCGATGAGATTCAGTCTCCATGTTAACCATTCAAGAATGATTATAAGGTATATATAATAAGTAACCATGATACATATGACATAATAATTATACCTTATTTATTTATATATATATATTTCATTTACATCCATTCAATTTAATTAGGAAATGATAACAACGTTCATGCGTACGTATTGTCTACCGTCTCCATGAACGGTGTATTTCGTTCCATTTTTTCGATCTATTATATATATGTATATTATGAATATATATTATATATAAATCATGTTTTACATTTTGTAATTAAGTAATCATGATATATATAATCATATTAATAATTACAAGTCAAAACATGTACGACAAATGAAATGATTTTACCCAAAATGATGCATTAACATGGAATTGACAAATGAACGGGTAATATAATGTCGTAAGTGAATCATATATGATATCATAAATATTATTATGGTTTTTTTAAAAGTTAATAATATGTATAAATCCACTACACAGGAGTCTCAGACACATATAAAAGAAATTGTATATAAGTTAAGGGATAATTATTCAAATCTCATTTTTATCAGAGATTGCTTATACGTATGTATTTACTGGGGTTATAGTTTTCATCCTTGTCCATAAAATGTTTTTAATTAAGTCTTTAATATTCTCCCATGTATTTTTAAAGTCATTCTTACCCCTATTTTACTTTTACATTGTGTTATGGAAGGACTCTTTCTTTTGATTACCATACGAGGAACTTTTTGACTTTTCAAGCAACGGTATGAGGGGAATGTTTTGTTTTAACGTATACAGCTTGAATGAATTTTTACGGTTTCATAACGACTAATTTCAATGAAGCTTACTCTACAAAATTTCATGATTATTAAAAAAATACTTTTTCTTTTAAAATTGAATGTTATTTTGTGAAAAGAACATGATTTTAATGAAGAAAGGATATTTTCCTCCAGAATTCATTTCAAGTGTTTTGTCAAAACTGTTATCCATCTAAGATGACATTATTTAGTATGATTATGTTTCAAGTATAATGTCTATATTATTTAAATGTTTTTATTGTTCTTATGATGAAATTATATCCATTTGTTTTATATCGATTACATTATGATGGGATGATGTTTATGTGACCCATTTTATTCTTTGGGTTATGATGAATGATTTATGTTTATTTTGTGGCACAAGTAAGAATGATTTCATTATGAGATGGGTGGGACCTATATCTCCCTCAAATGAATTTTTTAAAGATTTATATCTCATGAGATAGACATGGCTGCAATGAGAAGTTAATCTGGTTCAGTGATACAGGACTGGAACGAGGAGTGAACTCGATTCAGTAAGGGACTTTGTCCACTATGATGGTCTTGGAAACAATGCCTTTGCTACTATGGAAATCTTGTCATGTGCTTAATGGTTTTACACAATTACATGTATTATTTTATCAGCATTAATGTTTCTTTATGATCTATGACTTATGTACTACCAAGATTTATGTCATTTCTCAAGACTTTGATGTTTTATGTTCATGTTTTTAGGTTCAAATGTTTATGGATTGTTTTTAAGTTCTCCATATTTACCCTTACTGAGCATTTGAGCTCACCCTTTTTATGTTTTATTTTCCTGAGGATTTAATGAAAGGTTTTAGGTATTAAAACCAAAGGTGATTATCTTTATGGGAGATGTTGAAGATATTTCACCATGATTATAATATTATGTTCTGAGTTTCCAAAGAAACTAAACTAATATGGTCTTTGGGCGTCTGTTTTTATATTGTATTATGTATTCTGAAAAAGTAATGTAATGTCTATATACGTCAAGTATGGGTCTCTACATCACCTCTGTGTGATAACTACTATCACCATTATTAATGACCATACAATAAATTGAAACAGAATTATATTACTATGTTTGATGTGATCCATGCTATCATTGTATATGTAGTGATACTGGGATCTCCTACCTTGGGATCAACTACAAATTTCCACCAAACCCCCATCCATCATTAGTGTTTAAAACCTTACATTGATACTCCACTTCCCTAATTATAATACACTATGGATGGTCCCGATTTTTATTCCACGTATATTTATTGGATCTGTGAAGAGTAAGACTCATAAATATTGTGTACCGCTTGATAAAAATTCACCTATCCATATATATGAGTTTAATCTATATAGAGATCCATATATGAACTCTGTGTGTATTTATTCACACACACACAAATATATATATATATATATATATATATATATGTCATAAATAGATATTTTTAGAAACACTATTCTATGACAAGCCACAACATATAAAAATTGTCATCCTCCATATTTATTTGATCTAGATCAATACAAATAGTTTTTTTTGTGAAATGGTTTCATGGGTATTGATTCTAGATATATAGATATAACAAGATGGTCCAAGAAACATGAATCATAAATTCTATGAAATCATATTAAAACCTGAATAATGAACCCACCATTAAATATAGTTCACAATAGTCTATAGTGATAATATGAGTAGTTTTTAACTCAATGACATATCATATTTATAAACAATGATAAAATAGAAAAGTTCATCTGGCTGTGTATAATATAGATCTGTGTAGGTTTCTTCATCATGGGTTGCCTCTATTATAGACCCAATTCATGGTATGATGTCCCTCGTATTTCCTACAAATCATGTCCATGACACCCGAACTTGAATTGTATGGGTTATTCTCTAACCTCGTACTATTAATCACACCAATCAAGACTCATGTGAGCATATAATTTTTGACCAACCCATTAAGAATAATTAGGGGATTCATGAGTAAGGATTGGAGACATTAATGGTATACCATATAATACCCTAAACTACCTATGAATGGTACATTCATAATGAACCACTCTACTTATGTATCAGATATTCTTCAAATGTCCCCCAAAATATATCTATTTGTCCATATTTTTATTGAAAGATAAAAATCTTCAAACATATCATACTAGAAAAATGTTGCTAAACTATATGGCATATTATCCTTGTTTCATGAAACTAAACTACAAAAAACCTTATTTTTCTCACATTACATTAAACTACATTGATACTGAATACCTATTACATGATTTAAAACATTACAAACATTCATCAATTAATGCACATTATTATATGACCATAATAAAAACAATATGATTAGTTGAGGTTTGGGATTCCTCATCCATAATAACTAAACATCTAAGTCCATAAATCATAATTTATGTCCAATGTCTCTTAGATAGATACAAACATTTCAAAAACCCTCTAATGAAGTGTATTCAACTTCATGGGACACCTTTTCATGACTGCATGAGATAGATCAATAAGTGAGCCTCTATTATGTCTACCATAGGATACATTTACTTGAAAAAAGTTATACGGACCTCATGACCCCTGACAATATAAAAAAAATTAGTCACCATAGAGTGATTCATGGTCATATCATGTGGATTTTTTCATAAAAAGATTCATTATTTGGGTACCTTGATACATGATTTACAACATTTTTAACCCCTTTAAAAAAGATTAACATTATCCCACATCAATGGAGGCCTATGTAGGCTATTGAGTTTCACATCTTTGTTTCCCATTGTTTATTCATAGTTACATTAAACTAAATATTGTATTATAAATTCTATATAATGTAGAACTCTATCCCTCAATAGTCAAAATCAAAAAACATTTTATAGATAATGAAAAATAAAAATATATTGTAATGGTAAAGCCATAAAAAGTGTGGTCAATGAAAATTTCACGTGTCTTCTCTTTATTTTTTACTATGATGGTTCATATTAAAGGATTACATCATAAAGAAAAAAGAAACAATGAATATAGTGACTATATTACAACCCTAGAGAAATATGATCCATGCTCATTGACATCATTATCCTAGGAAAAAATTAAACAAATTATTTATCACATCCCATTTAATTTATTATGTGTTTCGTACATGTAAATACAACAATAGGGTTCCATAACCCTCATTGTATAAAAACATTATCCATAAACAATTAAATTTAAAAAATATTTGAATATTAAAAAACCATTAATGACAAAAATAAATGACCATACCATACATTATGTGAATTTTTTTAATTATTCAAGAGTTTTATCTCCACATGATTTTCCTGAATTTTAGCTAGTGGAATCTATACCTTACAAAAAGAACCTTTGTTCCACTTAGGCTCTATAATCAATTCATATGAGATTCTGACCCCATAGTTTTTTTAGATAATCCCTTACATGTTTTCCATTCATCACCTTCCCTATTCCAAAATCATAAACATGTGATTTAAAAAGTATATAATACTTAAATTTTTGTGGATATGACATCTTCGATGTTATTTCGCCATGTATTGTACCCATCCTTAAGGAAAAGAGAGTGTGCCTCATTCTTGGTATGAGCTCCAGGTCTATAAATTTAATTCCTCATTTTCTAAAGGTAGTGTGTTCTGGAAATGGTCCAACCATTTACAAAAACATTTACTGAACAATTTTAATTTGAACAGTCTATCAAGATATTAACTACCCACTAGTTGACTATTTTGCATGGGATCTACATATGATCCTCTAATATTCTGTGAAGTTTTTTCTCTTCCGTTCATATAGGACATATGATCCATGTAAACCTTGAAGAAATTTCATAGGATATATTCACTACTAAATGATTCATGATAATCCTATAGTATCATTACTATCTCACCATCCTCCATTCAAACTCCTTAAGCCATGATTTATATTCCCCATAATCAAACTATTCAATTGGATTCGATATCCTCTACATTACATCGCCATGTACCATTCCCTTCCTTGAGTAAAGTGCGAGGTAACTCATTATGGAACTAAGATTCAAAACCATAAATTGATTTACTCATTTTAAGGTAGTATTTATTTAAAATAGGCCCCCATTAATGATCGGATATACATCCCCCTTTCCATATAAACTAAAATTAGTGTGTTGGAACAATCCATGGATATTTTTTCCACTATTTAATACTTCATTTTTATTGTGTTTGAATCTATAAAACTATTCCATGATCCTTAGAAAGAAGTTTCACATACTTCAATGGACTCATACTTGGAATTATGAATGATTTGTATCTACATAAGATCCCCCATCCAATCATCAACTGTAATATCTTCCTCACAAAATACCATTGATCCCTCTAACACCTAACAACATATAAGAAGAGATCATCAATCACATTGTGATTTACCAAAATCCATGAAATGGTTGTCCCAACTCACCATCCTTTTTTCAAACTCCATGGTTATGATTTAAATATCTTATAATCCAATCATTCACATTGATTCAACGTCCTCATGTATTCTAGAACCCTCCATGAATGATCATTTATCATGACCCACATCACTATATGAGTCCTTAAATCCCTAAAAATATTCCACATCCCTTAGTAAGAAGTGTGTCCCACATCTATTGACACCACCACATGGCTATGCATTTTTAGAATCTGTATACAGGATTTCAGTCTACAAATGGGAGGTTTATTTTCTAGATAAAAAATAATTCCAATCCATGCGAGCCCTAGAAAAATTATAGTATAACTCATTACCCTAGTGTGATTCACTTTCATCCATGTCATGTCAGTCTCATCTAATCGACATAATTAATGTTGTTAGAGACACTATTACATTTTTCATGAGTATATCATTTCTGATGTGGTATTTGTTTCTCAACATAGGGTCCATTATATATGAACTAATATATAGAAAAATAGTTTCCAAGATATATGGCCTTAAAATTAAACATCAAAAGGTCTAAGATACATGGACTTTGACTATAAAAACAAATTTTACTATATATATAAATATAATATAAATAAAGATAGGGTCTAATCTATATTATCATAAACATCAACATCATGTGGTCCAACATAGATGATGATAAATTAAATGAACATAGGGTTTATGCTATATAACTATAAACTAAAACATACTAGTGTACATGTTATATGACCTTAAACTAAAACAACACAGATTACCAACAATATGACATTAAAATACTTATATGTAGAAACTAATCAATATAAACATAAACCAAAAAAATATTTGTTCAAATTTGTTTAATGTAAAACATTGGAAAATAATTAGTCCAATATAAAAGACCATATATTTATAATTGAAAGAGACAAAAATATATCCATGTTATAAACAATCAAAGGGGGTTTATATAATAACTTATTATCTACTCACTATATAGAAACATTACATGATTTATTTGAAAATTGATCATTAATAAAAAAATTAATAAAACATGTTTGGATGAAAACTCATAAAGGGAGGACAAATAAAAATCCAATAACATGTCACATAATCCTTCATTATATGGATATTATGAAATATAATTGGTATTAAATAAATGATATGAAAAACTTTTGGGGTCCCACATATGTGGCCCAGAATGGTGAATTTATAATAACTAATACCCTAGATTGTAAAAAAAATAGATTCTTTCATTCCCATAACGTGCTCAATTATGATACCCATTTGAATCAAACAATTCATCACAGTTTTAAATTGGTATTCCCCAGTGGATAAAAGTTGGTTTTTATTATAGTTATTTTCTATCAACCACTCATTGAAGAATGTTCATTATGGATCGATTGTTGGAGTTCAGATTTGGGTTAACAGAATATTTTTGATAAGCATAACATGTAATGATGGTATGTGGGAGATTAGGTCATCTTAATGTTATGGAAAATAAAAAAGGGGAGATTATTTTCAATGTCATCACATGGAATTTAAAATATTCCATTTATTGATGTTGAAAAAGTATAAAGGAATCTGTATACACTATATCCTCTCCAATGATCTAAAAATATTAAAAGGGGGAGACTAAAATTACTTGTATTTACAGAATAAAGGATCAAAATACACCATAATATCTTCTATCTTTCACTCGTAGGTCGCTATGGATTAGTGAAACTGATATAATAACATTGTATCTGAATCTAAATCATATAATATAACCTCTTCATTATAAAATATCCAATATACATTCTCAGGAACATTGAAATCCTCTACTATTTTTTATGTTTCTTCTCTATGTTTTTCAGTATGTATTATCGGATGGAAAAATCTTTGAGAAGTCTTTCGATCTCATCCCTTTAAGCATTGACCAAAAATTTTTGAGTTTTTATTTTCATTTCACATTGATACTCCTCTCTATGGGAATCATTTAAACATTTAACAACTGAAAATTAATCCTATTCCACTAACACTATATTTTTTAGGGCCCTATTCTACTCATAGGTAGTGACTACCTCTTTTATTATGAAATGAACTTTTCATTAATCAATCACATTACATCCATGGTTCATGAAATTATATTATAGGTATCTCAACCACTAATTTATGTCTATAAAGGGAAAATTTGTGATAAAACTTTAAATTTCCCCCACACACTTTTGACCACATCTACTGATGAAATGATGGGTACTCTAAGCCTCTAATCAGACCTTGTTTGTGAACAAAGATATATTACAGGACAAAGAAATTAAATGATGGACTAATAGACATATAAATTATAGAGTTTTTTATAGGTAATACATGTATAATGGCAATAATGTTGGGGTGATATCCTAATGAACAAGGATCTAGGATGTATAATCTCTGATGTTGCACTATTGTAATGAATCACATAATGAACGTCTGTAAATAGAAAAAGCATGATGATAAATAGAATTTAATTAATAATTTATGATAAAACACTACCATAATGTCAATAAATGCCTCTTACATTTGAACCTTAAATTGAGGGTTGGTGAAATATATTCTATAAGAATACGTACCAAATTCATGAATCAAATCCCTTATACTTATGTTTTACTATCAGGGATAAAGCTAAGGTATTCGACTTAAAAAAATAAAAGCATACGAAGAGGTTATACAACATGATACCGATCTGAGGGTGTATCCAATTCAAATAAAAATTATACCCTAACACAATGATAGATCCATCAAAGATATATTCACAATACAACAAAAAACAACTTGAGGAGATTCAATGTTTTCACTAACCCACGTTGGTTAAAGGGGACTAAGTGATAGAACCACCATCTCAGATACCATGTTAGACCATATATGTAAATAATATATTTTGTACCCTCCTTAACCTCACCTAGTTCCTGATTTCTTTCCATATGGACAGTATTTATACCAACATTTTTAGACATATTTATCCCTATTGGGGGTTAAAATGAACCTGCATAATTAAACTGGTTTGGATAAGTTATTGGAGTGACACTGATGAGAAATTTTTTTTTGAAAAAAGAGTTAAATTTATTAATTAACCTTCATAGGGGATTTTGAGTTGTTATATTGTCCTAAAAAAAATTCTTCTCTATGGAAGGTATTATTGATGTGGTTGATAGTATAGGCATTAATGGTAGAACTAGTAAATGCATATATTGTGTTGCTTCTTGATTAGCTACAATGGCCTGCATTAGTCCCTTCTAACTAGGTGATCCCTAGTTATTGGACTTATGATTACAACTTATGACTTTGTCAACTTTAGTATCATTTGGATATTATACCTAGGATGAAAGATCTAGCCAAATCTCACTATCCTATTATAATACCCAAAATAAATATGATTTTAGTTCTATTAAAAATAATGATATATAATGATAATGAAGAAATATATCATTCCTTTTCATTAGAGGAATATTATATTCCCCAATCTTCATCAACCACTATTATGCTAGGAATCATCATTTTTCAATATTTGGTACTTTAATGGATTTGAATCTTCATGAAATTAAGTATTTCATTAATTTCATAGTGAAACACATCGATATTGATATGTTGTTTCTCATATAAGGTTTCATATGGATCATTGGCATTCCTTAATCCATATATCTCCACCTCAACCTAACCGAACAACTTATAAGAATGGATTATTGATTTCCCCTTTCTCCAGTTTTCCCCTTTCTAGAACATAATATGAAACATAGATATAGTTGGTGAATTCTCACCACAATCCAAAATCATGGCCATAAGAACTTCCCTAGTTGTGATCATATATAAGGATAAATTTGTCTCCAAATACCTATTTTGATTCAAGGTCATCTCCATAGAAACATATCTTCATGAAAATGAAATATTACTATGAAATTTCTTTGTTGATTCCACTAATTCTTTTGAAACCTCAAACAATGTTTACATATTGAAGATCTATGGCCATAATCACAATCTCATATAGTTTTTTGTTCTTGTATAACTAGAGCCATTACATAGCCTAGGATTTTGAAATAACAAAATTCACATCAGCTTCAAGGATGTTCACCCAAATTATTTTTTCACCACTAGAAAACATTATGAAAAATTTATTATCCATAACAAAATTCCTTTATGATGGGATTTGAGGAGAAAACGTGTATTTTGTCCCAACACATTGTAATTTCCACCCAAACTTGTAGGGTTTATATCAATCAAAAAAATATCATTCAATTATTTCAATTGGATATGCAGCATCCAAAAATAACTTTCATGAAAATGAGGGCATTATGATTTTACTTACCAGTGATTATTATTGTATATGATGACACATTGTATGATGTTATCACCAACATGTCATGCCAATTTAGTATACCCTTTATCTCCAAATTCATTGTTGTGGTGTCCCTTACAATACTAATGCTCTGTAAGAATGTCATGTACCAAAATCGAAGAGTGCCTTTAGCACTGAGAAAATCATATCCAATAACGTAGACCCCCTCCCAACATTACAACATATAGAAGGGGACAAATATCCTATATGGGGACTTTCCCATATAATTTTGGAAGATTTGTTAGTAAAACATGGACATTCTAGGAATGGAGAATCCAATGTATCTTCCGCCTACCATTTCAACTAATATTATAAAGGTAGAGAGACTTAATCCACCCTTATCTCATACCAGTAATAAGAACACCCTTACAAAAATATAAAGGTAGGTGGATAGTATAAAAATTAAGTGGACCCAGTAGGTGACTAACCATCCCGGGTCATATAATTTCCATTCATAAACAATAAACTTGTCAGAACACTCTTCACCAAATTATTCTAGTGTTGGGAAGGACATGTTATTTATATCACGGGTTTTGGTTGTGCCTTCATAAAAAAATATCCCACTTCTTGAATGGGATGTTAGACACACTATACATGTTCATCCCAAGGGACTTCATGATTACCTTGATAATATCAATCACAATTTGAGTTGTATGTTCAACGTAATCCTAAGAAACCAAGAGAGGAAGATACTCCTAAAAAATATTTCATGTATACAATATGAAAAAAAATCCTCTGGATATCCCAAATAATACTTCCAACCCCACCATGCATCAAATTGAAGGAATTCATGCTATGGATGCATCATCCAATAGACCTTTGTTTCCATAAGTAAATGTTATTGAGGCCTATATAACCTTAAAAAACCATTATTCTTCATCTCATACATATAATCAATGTTAATGTGATACACTAAGAAGGTCCTTCCCAACTTTATCATAATACTCTCACTTAATTGGATATCATTAATAGATATCCTCCCCAACAAGTGATTGGCTATAGAGTTTCTCTTTTTTGATTTGTAGACATTGGAAATAGGTTCATAAAATCACCAAAAAAACTTTATAATATATCATATCATTCTAAAAAATGATTCAATAGACATGGAATACATAGGGAGTTAAAAGAACCACACAAGAAATGATAACCCTGAATGTATTTTGGGACTACGCGATCTTAGAGGGAGGAATGATCCATTCCAATGAAGGTAAGATCGACACAACCTTAAAAATATGGAAACCACGATGGGGAATAAAATTATATATCATGTAATACAATATATTTTTATCCATCAATATCACATGATTATTATTAGTGGATTAAAAATAATATGTTTTAGTTTAATTCAATGATATTGACTGTGGATGTTCTACCAGACAGAATCTATTCAACTTCATTTCATGTAGACAACTGCATCATGGGGAAAGTAGAATAGAGATTATGTATAAATGATAAAAAGAAGGATAAAATAGTTTTAATAAAATTTAATTCATTAATTAGAAAATATCACATGAATAATATGGTCCAAATAGATTCATGTGATCACATGACCATAATAGGGTCACACAATCACAAAACCCTTAAATCACATGAAAATGATTATGACAAAAAATGAATGGTTTATGTGAGTTATGATTTATTGGTTATGAAGATCATTTATGCGATATAGTTACATGAATATGAATACATGGTAAACTCACATGATCTATTCAAGAAAAGAATTCATGAAAATAGTATTTTGAAAAGTAATTCATGTGAGATAGAAAAATGGAATTGCTATCAAAACCTATGTGTCAATTTTAACATTCAGAACAATCAGCTAAACAATATATCGGGAGGTTCTGGAATAGAAAAATCTTCCAATATGTAAAAATGAAAAATGGAATCACAATAGACTCTTGTGGTAATTAAATTCCTTATAACTGATTCTTCTTTTCTTCTATGGAATTTTATTTCCATGTGGTTACTTTTTCATTCCCTCCATAAATATTTACGAAATATGATATAGTTAAATTATCAAAAATATAAGTTCCATTTTAGTATAAATGAATTTATAAGGGAAATAATTATTTATTATTGGATAGAATTACCTTTAGGGAATCATGTGATTCAGTTATGCGAGCGCATAACCCTCTATGGGACATGTGACCACATGATCCCAATTCCTCCATGTGAACCCTTAAAGATAGGCGAATGGGGATTTCTAGGGATTTGATTTCATGTGGTAAATGTTATTCATGTGACTCTATGGATACATGATCATATGAAAACATGTTCATAAATTGAGAATGGTTTTATATGACATGGACTTTATATAATTGTTATTTCTTAAACAACACCCCCCCCCCCAACAAAGTAATTTGATCTCTCCATTAAAAAAAGATCATGTGATCAAATCTAGGGTGATGATGTCCATGAATGGATTATCCCATGATCAGTATTTTTTGTATCACGTTCTAATGACACCTCATTAGTGACCTAATAATTTCTCACATGCAGTGCATGGGATTATTTAAATTTAGAAGTACATCTTCCACTAACTTATACCCTTATAAATTGTTCAAACAACATTCAATACAGCATAGATTTTGGTTGATGGAACTTTATAAAAACTCCCCATTATAATCTAGAAATAAAAATGATACAGAGTAACAACAACTCAGAAAAATACCAGAGAGTTATAGAGAATCACATGACTCCATGCCCTCTCGATTAACAATTTTTGGTGCATAACATTAAACGAATTTGTTAGGAAAATGGATGTCATTTTTCAATCCACAAGAATCGTTCATGATAGATTCTTCTATGTAAACATTATTGAAATAGATGATCACTTTCTGACCCTATATTCACTTTATTGTGTCATGAAAAATATTTCATCTAATCACTTTAAGGTCTTTTGGTCATGTGCCCACAATACCCAATCATTGGGCCTCCATTCCCATGATGTGATCACATGACCCCAAACTCCTTTACATGATCACATGATCCTAGGACCTTCAAGTGATCTCTTATATCCTAGGACATGAACGCTATAATTATTATTCCCTTATATGTCCAAAATTGTAATATTCTCCCTTAATATAGCCTATATTGTACATGGGATACAATTAATCTTATAAACATGATAAGTTAGATAACTTTTAAGGCCCGAGCTATATATAAAGTATATTTGTATATATCGTCCCTCTTAGAAGACTTATTCGCTATAAAGATTATGAAATGAAAATATATTCAGATTTTATCAATATATATCTTATTGTAATATTCCTTATGAACCCTCCAAACACTCCTCTAAAATATCCACATTCTTTATGGGATATATAACCATATTCATCTTTCAGAATCCTTAATGTGTTAGTGTTGTTCAAATGCAAGAATACACTCATATAAAATATGTATAATCTTTCATTAACTCTTTATTATCACACCAAAAACAACAGACATGTTATTTTAGATTTTAAAATAGCATTTTAATTCCTCTATATTTAAAAAAAGAACATTATATTTGATCAAATATATGAAACAAAACATAGAGCATAAATGAGGTGAAAAATATATAAATGTTATCACCTAGACATTAATTTTCATGTATGTATAGGATTAAGTAATTTATGATATATATATATACATATAACATACTAAATAGAAATTTATTGATAAATTATTTGTAAATAATCTCTCAATTTTTATTTATTTTATTTTATTCATAAAAAATATGTTTTATTCAAAACAAATATTATTGATTATTTTGAGTATCTTTTATAATTAAATTATAAAATATTTATAAAATGTATTTGACAATATGAAAATTATTTTTAAAATAAAAATATCAAAATTAAAGTAGGTTGATGTGTTGGGATTTTTATTTGAAATATTGATTTTAATTGAATAGTTGAAAACACCGTTATTTGTAAAACATTAATTTAATTTAAATAAATTAAGTAATTTAAATTTCCTATTATGATTGAAATTTGGTTTTGAGGTTATATAGTGTTAAAATTTTATATTTAATATGATTAATAACATTTTTTTACTAGATTTCAGTGATACTATATTTTTGGGCTTAAAAACACATTTTCCTAAAAATAGTTTCAAAGGAAATAATGTTTGTTGTTTGTCATTAATTAAAATAACCACTTATGAAATATTATATAAATTATGTGAATAGATTATATATATATATATATATGTGTGTGTGTTTATATTCATATAATTATGATTACTATTTTTAGATTTAATATATGATATTATTAATTTTGAAAAAAATATTTCTCAAAAAAAAGATTTTTTACCACGTATGAGGGTTTTATTTTAAATTAAATTATACCCCATATGAGAATTTATATTGATAAAATAGATTGAAAATTTAGAATTAGAATAATTTATATTATATAATAATGAAAACATAATTTTTCATCCTAATAAATTGTGAAAACAGTAAAAATTATTTATTGTGTTATAGTGAAAACAAGTTTACCTAGGGTTAAACTGAAATGATAACGGTGAAAATGTCCTAAAGAGTTGTATAAATTATACTGTATGGAACTATATCACTATTATCTCATATAATTATAGGTAACAATCTATTTGTTATTTAATTATTTTATTTTGAAAATGGGGATATAATGTTTTCTTAAAAAATTATTCTTAGTGTGTCCTCTCCCACACATGTAAAAGGCCACACCCTCTCTTTTCTCTTTGTAACATAAAATCATTTCGATTGACCACGAAATAAAAAAACATCCTCAATTAGATCCATATGTCTTATGATCCTTGGTTTGAATATAGAACCCTCATAGTATGTATTTTGGTGAAAATATATAGATGTCCCAGGTTGAGGTATAGTTATTAATAGAGAATTCTATTTAATTTCTTATTTCACCTCCTTAATATATAATTTTATCAATATGATATAATAATATAATTAAATTATATATAATTAGGTTTTATTATGTTAATTTAATATCCAAAATCCACATCCTCTTACAAAAAAATGGTAATTGAAACAATTATTCATGTGTGTGGAGGACTATCGCCACATGCTGCAAATCAATTTTTTTATTTTCATAGAATCCATTTTATGGTAGTGGGAACCGACTGAATACACCATTAAAAGTACATTCAAAATTCAAAATACCACAAATCATGCAAATCAACGCCAAATCTCACAAATCACGTGATCCACCAGAGAATCCATGGCACAAACGCGTCAACACCATCATTATCACCACATCACTGTATTCGGCTGCATGTCACCTATAAATTTCATCATCAATGTAGGAAACCACTGTCGGCATTGCAGACCATTACTAGAGAAACAAAAAAGCATCCTTCAACCATTTTATCCGCCGACCTTCAACTGTTGGACCGTTGAAGACCATGGACCCACCGTAAAACATAATCACTTTTCAGTACTCATCTAACCATCATAGAAAACATCCAAACCATTATTGATAGGCCTTCATCATAACCTCATGATAAAACAAAACAAAATATACAAATTTGCAGGAGAAAACCGATTAAAGTCGTGCCTGGATGACCAACAGGTGCCAAGCCACACATCCCAAAGCCTCAATGTAACCACTGCTCTAGATCTGATAAGAAGATGTGCAGTGGAATGCATGTCCATAGTTGGGCTTTGAGCAACAGTGTAATCTAAACATTTGAATTGTCGAAGCTGCAGAAAATTAGTTGTAGCAAAACAAAAACAGGCCGAACTAGGTAGCGCCAATAGACACGCAAATTGCCGATGTAATTTGTTTCCCATCATAGACTCTCATGGATATTCATGTTGAATGAAGTAATGATTATATATGATATTAATTAATTTTTTATAATTATCAAATGATATTGTATCATATATTTTCATACCATTACATTCATTCAAATATAATAACATCGTTCAGGCATATGCGTGGACTACCGCCTCCACTAAGAAATGTGATTAATTTCCCATTACCACATGACATCAATGATTTATTTAAATTTATTTAAAGAGATAATATTATATTTAAGATATTGTATTATTTTTTTAATGATAAAAAAAAACATAGCTTCTTTCAATGTTGATTGTTGAAAAATTGAAATCTTTCTCATTCATACATAAAACATTCCATCCAAATGAATTTAATGTCGTTCATTTTACATAATCAATATTCACAGTTATTTTTATTGTAAAATAGATCTTTAAATAATATGATTATTTAATTATCACTATTATGTATATGGAAAACCAACGCCCCCTTAGATTGTGTTCAATATGCTGATGCTATTTTCTAAATATGAACAAAAGGTCCTCAAAACACCCGATGCGGATTTAAGAAGTTGAATATTGAAATATGTCAATAAAATTAATAAATTAAATTTTTAAGTCTATTAAACATATTAATATTTATTAAGGATAAAATTGATATATTAGTATTATATATGAGTTAAGGGACACACATCAAAATTCTGGACATTACGTAAGGGTTTTCTGCATCACTTGTATTTTAATGGGACATATGTCATATTCACCACCTATTTATATAGTGTGGTGTATATACTACTCATGAATGTCCTCTATGAATATTTTTATCAAAATACGTTTTCCTCAAAATCCACATGAGGTACTTTTTTAATGAGGTTCTCAATTTCATAAAATTTAAGCATATATTAATGTTATATATTTAATTATATTATATGGTTTATAAAATGACACAATAACATTTAATATAATTAATAATTAAAGCGGCTAGGGTTTCCTTCTCTGAGCGGCTAGGGTTTCCTTCTCTGAGCGGCGTCCCGTCCCTCACCTAAAGCGGCTAGGGTTTCCTTCTCTTTCCTTCTCCTTCCCCCTCCGGCCTGGATCGGTCGTGGTGGCTCCTTCTGGTCTCGGCTCGGTCCTTGCTCCGGTGTGGCGTGACGGGATCCGGTGGTGTTCGGCGTGTCTTCGGTCTCCGGTCTCGACATCGACGCTCTGTTCCACTGCTTCGGCTTAGTGTGCTTCGACGACGACGTGGCCTGGCGCAGTTCCGCGGTGGTGGCGCGGTTCCGACGGGGTTCGGTGAATCCCGTCTTTCTGACATCGTCGGTGTCTCCGCTCGGCTCGCCGTCGCGTTCCGGCGACGCCTCCGGCGGTCTTCCCGGCGTCATCTGAGCGGCTCCGCCTTCTCGTTTTGTCCAGCGCGTCCAGGTGAGGCCCCCAGCAGGTTTCCAGCGATCTCTGCGTCTGATCTACAGTGCCTCGAAGCGGGGAGGCGTTGGATTTCCTGTTGTGTGTTTTTCTGCAGACTTTGGTTGATTTCTGGTCTCTCAGACTTTGGATGGCGACTGATGCTTTGATTTGCTGATGAGTTAAGGAGTTTGATTTGTTCAATGGTAGTTGTTTTGCTTCTTGGTTTGATCTTGGAGGGGGAGTTTGTGTTGCCGAACTCGATCAGTTGGAACAGACCCATAGCAGGATTCAGAGCTAGCAGTTCTTATGCTGCTCGAGGTGGCTCTTGTTTCAACCCAAATGATGCGGTTGGGACGTGGTCTGAAAACAGTTTTATGACTTTGAAATTTGAATTGGAACCTCGTGGCGGGGAGCTTTGGTTTTGAAGAAGTGAGACGTCATGTTTTTCTTTTGATATTGAAATGTGGTGTGTATTTGTATCGAGTCTTTCGAATCTTGTGATGTATGGTTACTACTTACCCTTAAAGTGGCTATTAGAAAATAAAATAAAAATATATATTTGGTATTTCTTTGAGACATATTTCATATTCACAACTTATTTAAATATTGGGTTGTGTATACTTCCAATGAATGTAATCTATGGTTTTTTTTTCATGACAATAATTGGTATTTTTAAATCCATATGATTTTATATCATTGATGATGTTTTTCATTTTCTAATTAATGTATGTTTTCCACACCCATTCCATGGAGGGTCGGTTTCCATAGGGGTTTGTTCATCGAAGCACAAACACCCAACGACTCTCACATCCTTGATGGCTTATGAGGTTGCTTTCCAAAGGTAGGAGGTCACTGGGGAACAAAACCAATGAAACTTATGAACCCAGATTATTCTTGTGGATCTAACATCAATATCATCACACACGTTTGGGGGATTTATTTCCTATAATGGGTCTCTATTATATATTTGATACATATTCATGAATCCCTTCTAAAATTTCTGGTATGTAATCAGTCACCCCTATGTATTAAAAATAATTTACAGAAATACATTTTTGGGAATCGATCTATATATTTCTAAGGATCTCCATATTGGTCACATTTTTTTGTGATGCTTGTTTTTAACCAAATTGTTAGGTACTCTAGGATTTATTGTTTATCTAGAGAGACATGAGTTTTTTTGATGTTGGGATCAGAACCATGATAGGGGGTTCCTTATGTATCCCCATGAGTGGAATCATAACCCATCTAGTTTGATTATTATTAATGGGACACATCATAACTTTTAGATTTTTCTGACATGGATGGTACCATGCCATTTAAATTCATTTGGTAAGGATTTCTAGGAAATGTATTCCTAGAAACAGATGGTGTCACATTACATTGAAATGGCCTCAGGGGTCGGGAAAAAATATGACCCTTTGGATTTGATATGACCCTATAGTGAATATGGCCTATAGAAGTTTAGGGTTTGTTTGGGGTGTTGGGTTTGAACCTTAGGGAGACTTCCTATGTATCCCGTTTAGATATGAATGAAATCTCCTGTAGTTTGAACGGTTTGGACATACAACTATGGATGAGGCCTGAGTGATTTATTCATCAAGAATATATCCCATTGAAGATTTGGTATTGTAGGGATTATAGACCTTTGAGAGGATGGTAATGCCATTTTGAGGCTTACACCAAGTAGGAGGCCTTTTTGGTGAATATTTGATCATGCTAATGATATGTGTGCCACTAATTTCTAAGACCACATGAGTCATTCATGGTGTGACAAAAAAGTGGATATGGGAGATATGAATGTCTGAAAAATCTCTTTCATCCTATTGTGGATATGAATAAGGGTATAAAATCTGTGTGGGATGTCCCATAGAAAATACTAGGGTCCTCTAATAGGAGGGATTCTCTTTTGAAGATTCCCTTCCATCCATATTCGATTGGTAGAAGAGTGGAAGAGGGTGGGGCTTAGGGAAACAAATGTTGTGTTGGGATCCCCCTTATGATGAGGATGTATAATTGAGGAAAATACAGGTATCATACATATCAAGAAGGATAAATGTAGGACTTCTATTAACACAAGAATGTATGAATGAGAGGGAACACTGGTGTTCCATAGTATATTCTCATGCTTGTTTGGTGGAATTGGATGAGGTCTTAATGAAAACATTCTTGTTTTTGGTAGGAGGAACATTAATGAATTTTGCTGGAGGGGACAATATGGGGCCAAGTGCTACGTCGAAGGTGGAAAATAAGTCGAAAATGGAAAATTGTCATAAATATACACCATTATGCATACTGTAAATTTCTATTAGGTGTAGGGGATCATGATGGTTTCCCTATATGGGACTACTTCATGGTGCGCTTCCTTTTTTGGTACAATGACATGCCTTCTGGGTGGTCATATGGGTTATATCACGAGGGATCCCTTTTGTGAGTCTGCCTCAAGGTATGTGGTAGGTGGGTTACATGTAGCAATCCTCAATATTATTCTCTTATATATGTACATTCTTAATTCATTATTATATAATTTTATTGACTATATTTATTGGCATTTAAATAACTATTTTACTAGGATGAGTGGTTGGCCCCATAGTATACCCATCTTCCTGTAGTTGAGTAATAAAACCATCATCAACAATGTATTTTGTGGTTTTTGGTATTGAATGTTGACCACCTCAAATTGAAAAGAGTGTTCATATATGGGGAAGTGAAAATGATATCTCATGCAAAAAATGAACAAAATCATTTGTGGGTGTGTAATTTTGTAGCATGCACCTGAAAATGAAAATGGTCTTTTGGGGTTCGTCATTTTACTACCTCCTCCCAAAAATGGAAATTTGTTTGCATGGGGTGTGAGGGATATCTCAATACTGACTCACCCCACAAATGATTATATTTTGTTTGTGGGAGTTTTATGAAAATAAGTGGTCCTGTATACCGTGTGTGGTTTGCAAAAAGCAACAAGCCTCTTTGTAGTTCTGGGTGCATCACTGATTTTAACTCCTTGGATGAATTACTAAATTGGATTTTGGATTTTTCTAAATTAAAAAGTCCTTTACCACATTATTTATAGACCTTACAAGTTCCATCAAGTTCTTCCTATTATAATGCAGTCCGATCAGCATAATGATGAGTCAATTATAAGGAAGAAGTTGAACCAGTTGAATGATTAACAATATGCATATTGACACATATGAGGGATCATGGATATTAATGTTTTCAATTTGACTCATATATCACCTAGTGAACTATAGGTTCTTTGGGAATCATCCTAAGACCATGGTATATTATCCTTCCCCACATAGTAATTCCCATTTGTAACCAAATTTTTTCTTCATACTAAAGCCTTGATGACCGAAAACTGGTATCCCCTTGAATTTAATACACTCATTGAATAAGAATGATATTTATATAGAATTTCAACATTACACATAGTAATTTAAGCTGTAACTCTTTTCACATAACATGTTATGTGGTTCTAACACCCTACTATGTGGGATTTTCACTTTGATATATATGATATATTATTTCTGATTTTTTGTATACTAAAATGTTTCAAGACCTAATGCCTTTATTTTGTTTGATGACCAGCATTGATTGGGGAATTAATATTCACAAAAATATCAAGGATGTCCCCTAACACAACACCATTCCCTAAGAGTTTATTTATAAGATTCTTATTTCACCATATCTTACGGATCATCAACTATCTGATAACCTATATTTATACAACTTTTTTCAAAATTATGATGCTCTAACTCCATTAACTGACTAAAAACATTACATCAACTTGGTTTGATGTGTCTTCAGATTATGCTTAAGTTGACATTTTTTCTATTGGCCACAACACTTGAAAATTGAGTGAAGGGAAAACATTCATTATTAATAGTTCCTTATAGACATAGAGAAACCATATGTATCATGACATATCCATGATTTATACCATTAAATATTACGCATCCATTTTTAATCTATCGTGAGGTGATTACAATGGATGATGGAGCTCAGAATGGGATTTGCAGTCTGGAGGGAGTTTCTATAATGAATAGGCTAGGGTGTAATTGGTGTATCAAAATTATATGGAATTTTATAATCAGTTGGGGGATGATAGCTTATACTTATTGGTTTGGATTTTTTGATACCCAATGTATTCACTAACTAGGGTCTTTCCCAATTTAATTAGTCACTAGTCTTTGAGAACTTACACCTTTAACCATCCATATGGTAAAGTCAAGATCGGTTTGTGGGATATTTATGAATTAGGGGGAATTCCAATTAATGGTAATATGAACAATGAGTTTCTTACAGCAACCAATACATGTGAAGACACTAAACCGGTTTTTCCATTAGTGATATATCTATATATTACATCTAATAAGTCACCTAGTCAACCAATTCACAATAATTCATTTATTCCTTCCAGTAATTCGATAATTCTATTATTACAAGATTGTGGGAAGCTGATGAAGGTTCTTCACACCAAGAATTATCCAAATAAACTATCTCAGGATGTTTTAGTTTCACATTGAACAAATCTTGTGGATGACCGACATACCATGTGCATCTTTAGGATCCGGCTGGACACACCGCCTGACATTTGGATGGAGGATATTTCACAATGTTTTGAGTATATGGATCTTTCCATCTCATGATTCCAATGTTTTTTAGGGTCTTCACCTTGACGATGGTGGCCACATTACCATAGGTATAACCAATCAACCTAGCCATACAAATATTTATTGTATTCATATGTTTTTGGTTCATATACATGAGATAACATCCTCGCATAACCATAATAGAACATTCCAATTTTTATATGCCTAGGAAGCATAATGGTTTCTATGTTATGAGCATAAGTATTCCATGATGATTCCTCATTTTGTTTTTCACAACAAACTAAAAAAATTACCACTTTTCACCTGATATCACTCGGTGTTGACATTATTATTGAGATGCTAAGGGAAACCCCATTCTTTTCATTCATCCATTATTCAGAAACTTTTAAAGCCATGATAGATACCATTGGGGGAGCATCAAAAGAATTATCCTTTACCATATCATTTTGAGATTGTATTCTTGATCCTTAGATAGATAAAGTGACCATTTTGAGAACTTACACTCTATACAGGGTCATACAACAATTTAGATGTCTTCAACATGTTGCATCCTTAACCCTCGCAAGGATTAAGTTTGAGTCACACCTATTCATCCTCTTCCAACTATTGTTGATGATGTAGTGTGGGGACACCAACATAGATGTTAATTTTACCTCTTCCAATGTTCCACCCAACCTATTATAGGGTTATGTTAAATCTTGGGTGGAATATTACCCTAAGGGAATTTTTGGGAAACTAATCTGTTGGGTGAATAATTCAATATATTCTCTAGTTTCCTTGCAAATAATTTCATTATCTCTATCTTCCGTGTAGGAAAAATTTTCATCCAAACGTTCATGGAATTCTATGGGAGTTTTATCTATAATTTACCATTGTGTTGGGTGTGGTGGAGACCCAATTTTTTAGGCTGAAACTATTTCCCCATTACAAACATTGGTCCCAGTGAAATGGTGTTATGAAATTCACTGATAGACACCAGAATTATTGAATTAGTCCCAGAAATTAAACATGAATAGTTGATGGAGGTCTTTCCCAAAAATGTGGTCCAATTTGGCACAAGAATGTCTTCAGTTAATTTTATCATGGATTATATACCACTAGTAGTAGGTAAACAAGGCCTGGACCCCAATTCATTCATTGGTCAACATGTCTTGTAATGTTATATTTGGCTCCAATTTTACACTATCATCATAGAGAATCCCTTAGAAATTATAGTTGATAAAGTGGAAAACCTTCACAATCTCTTCCTTATATTGGGCATAACTGGGTCTGATTACCAACATTTACATTTCCATATACATTAGGTTCTCATTTATTGGTATGATTTTTCTACTCATGATTGTGATATTATACATTTTAATCATTCCAACTGTCATTTGGAAGCATTAAATGATACTTCTGTTGAACTGTGTCACTCAGGTGATGAGGAAGCAGAAATTCATGTTTATATATATCTAATGTTTATAGAGATGAAAGAATATGATCATCGCATGGCTAGAGTGAAGGGATATTTACCATTGAAAAATATAGGGCTAGAAGTAATCATATAAACGTTGAGAGTATGATGCCTTAGTTTGGAAAATGCATCCATTTTCCAAAGATAATTCGGGGAATAAGACAAATATTGAGCAATCATCAACACTTCACAATGCATGCGATCCAATATGATGAATAAATCTCGACAATGTTTAATTTATTCATCTTATTTGATCATGATTTCTCAATAATATTAAAGAGAGACTCTAGGATATGGATTTTTATCCTTAAAACATCTACCAATCAATGAATCTATTGTTGTTCTCAAATTTATTTTATATCTTTTTAGTTCATATCAGTATGAAATGTTTCTAAAAAGTAAATTCAATATATCTTGAATAATTCAATTATTGAGTATCATTGTAGGATGTATTTATGAATATTTTGGCTAACGTACTCCATTTTTTTTCTTTTATCATCGATCATGGAAGTGTATAGGTAAAATTACTACCACTGTAACACCATAGATAATTTTTTCGAAAGAAAAAATAATCATGTATCCTGATTTTTTAAAATTAAATAGAAATTTTTTGAAAATAAATTTTTTAGGATCAAATTATTGACCATGTGAAGGAACTTAGAGAGTGTAGTCTGACCATTTATAGGGGACAAGATGGTCCCTACTAAAATATCCTTTTCTATCACCTCCTATGTTTTCCCGAATCTAATGTGAATCAGTCTTAGCATGCATGCATAAAATTATTCATAGGTCCCCCTTTATTGGTTTTCTATTTGATGAATTTTAAGCATGTTTCCAATGGTTGTTTACATTAATTCCATCTTGACCAATGTAACCATTGTTTTAGGTCAAACATAATTGTAAATGAATTATCCATACATATATTTTAATTAAAGAATACTTCAAATTATTTTAGATGTAGATGGATGAATCATAAATTATAATCTTGGGGCTCTCAAATATAGAGAAGATAATAGGGGTTATGTGCATAATGGATATACATGGACAATTTTGAAAATTCAAACTCCATTATGGTGTTGTTGGTGCATACGAAAATGAAATAATTCTCTACTATGAATGATGATGCCTCCCCTTAATAGACCATATTCAAGGAAAACATTATATAGAGCCCTATATGGTTATATTATACACAGTCAAAACAATTTTATCCTTTAGATATGGATGTTCATATCACTGATAGCTGAGGTGGGTTTGTGGAATCTCGATATTCCCATGATTATAGAGTGTACTTTATGAAATAGGGGATTCATCCAATAAGTATGATGAGAAGAATATCATATATCATTGGCCAAGGGTGGGAATATTTCTATACATTTTTTTAATGTAAGGGATGTATTTTTCTCCAATAACGAGTTTTCAAGTTAGGGTAACCCATGCTGAGATTCCCTAAATGGATTGGGAAATAATATTTTTTTATTAGATGGGACTAGAATAAGGTATTTAGGAATCCTTGTGTATCTCATTAAGATGATAATCATGCCACACATAGTTCTCTTTTAGAGGTTCCCTATAAAGATTGGACCCACATATAATGAAGGACTATATAGATTAAGATACTATAAACACTGTTAGGTCATGTTGTATTAACCATTGACTCTCTATCATTGTACATGTCACAGAGTTATCAGGTGATTCATAAAATCACACAAAACCTCTAACATCATGTGATCCATTGTCAATGTGATAAAAAATAGCATATCAGATGAATATTTTTATTATGAGGAAATTCTTGTTTTCAGGTTGGTTCCAAAGGGTATGTCATGGCGTCATTTCCTATGGAGAAGACACCATCCCACAAACCATGCTATTTTGGGGATGAAGAAAAAAGTACTGCAATATAGATTAGAAATAAAGGTAAAGAAGCGATTTCAGTCATAAATTATGAACATGGGGGTACTTGAATCCAACAAGGTGACAAAGGGAAAAACATGCAAGGGGTGACTATGGATCAAATAGAAATGTTGTGTCTATATTAAATATATTCATGGAATACCGAGATAAAAGTGTTTCCTCATATAGAAAAAGATTCTTATGGTTTAAGGAATCATTTAGTGAACATATTATAAAAACACACATATGGGAATATATTTTTTAATCAAACCAAATGTTTCCTTTGAAGTCATACACTCTTATCACTGATATCCAAATGAATATTATATAGATATAATTTTTATAAGTTATGAAGTGTAGTGACCCCGACCCCAGAATCCCATAGCACGTGCCCTACTTTATTACATTGGAATATATAAAATGGCTTGAATCCCGAAAAAATGATTAGTTTAGAAGTTTTGGAGAAATATATACATACATAATACCCATTTTATATTGGGAATACAAAATAAATCATAGTATATTAAAAAATATAATAAACTGCATCATTGAAAAATCATTCAAAGATCCCTTCTTCATACCCTAGGGAAATAGAGAAATTAAGTGTGACCTCAAATTATTATTAAGGGTTATGTACAGTGGAAGAAATCATGAATCAATAATGTATAATTAATATTGAAGGGTTATTGAATTAAGACACATTCCATTTAAATAACATGGTAAGGTAGAATAAATATGACATGGTGAATAATTGAACACACAACCCATTTTATAAATTATATGAGAATGGAATTCACCCATTTTTTTCATAGTGCAAATATCATGGATAATGATAACAAAATTTTATGGCTCTTTACTCACCTAGTATATATATATATATCCCTCTCAGCATTTCCATATCCTAGGGTTTCTATATAACATCTTCTATAGCGAGGTGATCTTCTATAGTCTTCCTGCTCCCTCTTCCCATGGCTCTCCTTATGGTGTCCCTCTCAGCATCCCCCCCTCTTATTGTTTTAGCATGGTTCATCGAAAGTGAAGTGATCTTTTTCCAGACATATGCTCCATCTTTCCTCGGTTCTACCCATTGGGGTTCTCTTAGTTTCACCCTCTCCTAGGGTTGTGGGTGAAATTTGTTGAGGGTGAGTTGATCTTCTCCTAGTATCCCACCCACTCATTCTTCGGTTCACCTCTTGAGGTCTCTACTTGCTACTCATTTTTTTCATTGGGCTTTTGACTCCTGTATTCCGAAATTCAAACACAAGCAATGACTACTATAGAAACTGGATTAATAATGTCAGACCACATCTTTTGTCATGTTTGATATTATTTATGGGTTTTTGGGATATTATGGTGGTTCGTGGTTCGGTCTTTCTACTGAGGCCCTTACCCAGTTCACCCTATATTATTCTGACATCTTTAGGTTTTTTGGTGGTTTTTTCACTCTAGAAACTGAGGGAATTCATTTGTGGTGGTGTTTAAGAACATTAGAAATGGAATTTAATTATTTTGCTTCACTTAATGATGTATAGATTAATATTTTGGTTTGGTATGTTCTTCCTACAAAGTGAGGCTTGCTGTCTTAACTTGCATCCACCCAACTCTGCCCTGGCTTCAAGGTCCAACTCTTTTATTCAATTTGGTCTGGTGTGATGGTTTAGAAGGAGGCTATGTGTGGTGTTTTTTGAGCAGTCTATAGAATTCCATGAGGCACTACAACATGGTAATTTTCTCAATCGACTCTCCATGTGATATTCCCAATGATTATAGACAACTATGTTACTATGCGGTGGTGGTTCTATCCCTCTCGATGACATTTTGTTTCTACATTTATTGTGGTATTTTTTTCTCAACATAGGTTCTAATATATATGAACTATTATATAGAAAAATAGGGTCCAAGATATATGGCCTCAAAATTAAACATTATACGGTATAAGATACATGGAATTTGACTATAAAAACAAAGGTCATATATATATATATATAATATAAAGAAAGATATGGCCCATGTTATATTATCAAAAACTACAACATCATGTGGTGTAACCAATATGATGTAAAACTAAATCAACATAGGATTTATACTATATTACCATAAAATAAAACATACTAGTGTACAAGATATATGACCTTAAACTAAAACAAAACAGATTCCAACCTATATGACATTAAAATACCTATACATAGAGACTAAGCTATATAATTTTAAACCAAAACAATGTTTTTTCTAATTTATTTAACGTAACACATTGGAAAATAATTAGTACAATATAAAAGATGATAAATTTATAATTGAATGCGAAACCAAACTCTCCATGTTAAAAAAAGGGGGTATAGATAATAATTTATTCTCTACTCACTATATAGGAACATTACATGATCAAGTAGAAAATTGACCAATAATAAAAATGGGATAAAACTTGTTAAGATGTAAAATTATAAAGGGAGCCCAAATAAAAATCCAATAAAATATCTCATAATCCTTATTGTATATTAATAAATACAAATAATATTTAATTAATGATATGAAAAACTTTTGGGGTCCCCCATAAGTGGACCACAATAATGAATTTATAATAAATAAGATGCTATATTGCCAAAAAGGATCCTTTAATTCCCATAACATGCTCAACTATGACACCCATTTGAACAAAACAATTCATCACAGTTCCAAATGGGCAAGCCCCAGTTGGGAAAAGATGGTTATTATTCTATTGTTTTTCTATCAACCACACATAAAAAAATGTTCATTATGGATCGATGGTTGGAGTTCAGATTTTGGTTAACAAAATACTTTTATGAAGAATAACATGTCATTATGGAATATAGGACATTGGGTTATCATGATGTTGTGAAAAAATGGGAGGTAGATTTTGAACGTCAACTCATGGAATTTAAAAGATTACATTTATTGATAATGAAAGGATGGAGGAATCTTCATACACTATAAACTCACCCATGATATCCAAAAATTAAAAGGGGGAGACTAAAATTCTTTGTATTTACACAATAAAGGATCCAAATACACAATATGATCTTCTATATTTTACTCTTAGGTCTCTTTGGGTTAGTGAAACTGATATAATAAAATTTTATCTGGCTCTAAATCATATAATATAACCTATTCCATGAAAAAATATCCAATATATATTCTCAGGCACTTTAAAATCATATAATACTTTTTATGTTTGTTCTCTATGTTTTCATCTTGTATTACATGAGGGAAAACTCCTGGTGAAGTCTTTCGATCTCATCCCTTTAAGCATTGACCAAATTTTTCTAAGTTTTTATTTTCATTACACATTGATATTCTTCTCTTAGGGAATCATTTAAACATTTAACAACAAAAAATTAATCCTATTTCACTTAAACACTATGTTTTAGGGCCATATTCTACTCTTAGGTATTGACTACCTCTATTATTATGGAATAAAATTCTCTTTAATTAATCATACAATAGCCAGGGTTCATGAAATTATATTGTAGGTGTTCCAAATTGTAATTCATGTCTATGAAGGGTAAATTTGTGATCAAACTTTAAATTTATCCACACACTTTCGACCACATATACTAAGGAAATGATGAGTACTCTGAGCCTCTAATAAAACCTTGTTTGTGAACCAAGATATATTCCGAGATTGAGACACTAAATGATGGACTTGTAGCCACATCCAGTATAGATTTTTGTATAGGGAATACATTTAAAATGGTTATTATGGTGGGATGATATCCTAATGAATAAGGATCTAGGATGTATGGTCTGTGATGTGGAACTATTGTAATAAATCACATAATGAACGTTTGTAAATAGAAAAATCATGATGTAAAATATAATGTAATTAATCATTTATGATATAAAAATTCAATAATTTCAATCAATACCTCTTAAATTTGAAGATTAGATTGAGGGTTGGTTAATTATAATCTATAGGAATATATACCAAAGGCATGGATCAAATCCCTTAAACTAATGTATACCTATCAATGATATTGTTAAGATCTTCAACATGAAAGAATACAAGAATAAGGATAGGTTATACAACATGATATTGATCTAAGGGTGTATCTTATTTTCGATTATATTTATACCCTCACACAATGATAGATCAATCTAGGCTATGTTCACAATACAACATCTAACAACATGAGGAGATTCATTGTTTTCACTATACCATGTTGGTTATAGGGGATGAGTGCTTGAACCTCCATCACATATACCATTTTAGACCTCACATATAAATCTTCCATTTTGGACCCTCCATAACCTCACATAGTTCCTGTTGTCTTTTCACATGGGTTGGATTTATACCAACCTTTTCTGATATATATATCCCCATGGGGGCTTAAAATAAACCTGCAAAATTAAACTAGTTTGGATATGTTATTGGAGGGACACTGAAGAGAAAAAAGAGGTCGAAAAAGTATTAAATTTAATTATTTACCTTCATTGGGGATTTATAGTTTATATATTGTCCTAATTATTTTTTTTCTTCCCTAGGTAATGTATTTTTGATGTGGATGATAGTATAGGTATCGATGGTTTAACTAGTAAATGCATGTATAACATTGCTTCTGGATCTAAAACCATAGCCTGCATCAGTTCCATCTAACCAGGTGATCCCTATTTATTGGCCTCATGATTACAACTTATGAAAAACTCAACATCAGTACCATTTTGTGATTATACCAAGATTACGAGATCTAGCGAATTATCTCTATCCTCTTATAATACCCAAAGGAAATATGATATTAGTTCTATTAAAAATAAAGATATATAATGATAATGAAGAAATCTATCATGCCTATTCCTTGGAGAAATATTAGATTTCCCTATCTTCACTAGCCAATATTGTGCTAGGAAACATCATTATTCACTCTTGGGGACTTTAGTGGATTTGTCTATTCATGAAATTAAATATTTCACTAAACTCTCCGTGAAACAAGTCGGTATCGATGTGGTGTTTCTCATATCAAATTTCTCATAGCGAATTGACATTTTTGAATACATATAGACCCACATCAACTTGAAAGAACATATTTAATGAATTAATGATTGATTTCCTCATTCTCCTATTTTTCCAATTCTAGAACACAATATGAATCATAGACTTAGTTGGTGAATGCTCCTCATAAGCCAAAATCATGGATACTAAAACTTTACTCTTTTTCATCATGTCTAAAGATGGAGTTGTCTCCATGCACATATTTGTTCCTTGGTAATCTCTGTAGCTACATATTGTCAGGAAAATAGAATATTACTATGAAATTTCATTTTGGATTCCACCAATATTTCTAAAACCTCACCCTGGTCTGACTTTTAGAAGATATATGGCCATAATCACCATATAATTCAATTTCTTATTCTGGTATTACTAGACCAATTCTTTAGCCTATGATTTTGATATATCAAAATTAACATTAGCTTTAAGGAAGCTCGCACAAACTATTTTCACATCACTGGTAATCATTATGTTGAATTGATGATCCATAATCAAAATCCTTTTTGACAGGATTTGATGAGAAATAGGGTATTTTGTCTGAACACATTGTAATTTTTACAAAAACTAGTACGGTGTATATCAATCAAAAAAACATTCTATTATTTTTATTGAATATGGGGCTTCATAAATATATTCCATAAAACCAAGTTCATTAGGATTTTAATTCCCAATTGTTATTATTTTATCAGATAAAACCATGTATTATGTGATCACAAACTTTTCATGTCAGTTCAGTCCACCCATTATATCCAAACTCATAAATGTGTTTTCACATACAATACTAATGATCTGTAGAAATTTCATGAACAAAACTTTAGGAGTGCCTTTATCACTTCGGAAGTTATGGAAAATAATATAGACCCCCACCCCAACATTAAAACACATATAAGGGGATAAATATCCTATATGGGTCCTTTCCCATATAATATTGGAAGAGTTGGTAGTAATACATGTCCATTATGGGAATGGAAAATACAATGTGTCTTCCACCCACCATTTATACTAATAATATAAAGGTAGAGAGTCTTAAAACACACTTATTTCAGACCATTAATAGAGACACCCGTAAAAAAATTTCCAGGTAGGTGGCTAGTATAATAAGTCAGTGGGCCTGGTAGGTGAAAGGCCATCCCCAGTTGTAGAATTTCCCATTATAAACTACCAACTTGTAGGAACCCTATTCACCATAGTATTCTAGTGTTGGGAAGGACATGTGATTCCTATCATGGGGTTTGGGTTGTGTGTTCATGAAAAATTAATTATCCCACATCTTGAAAGGGATGTTAGTCCCATTATATGAGTTCATACTTAGGGACTTCATGAATAGATCTATAATATCATTCATAATTTGAGGTGTCTGTTCAACATCATCCCAATATAATAATAGAATAAGAATCTCATAAATAATATTTCATTTGACCAATATGAAAAAATCCTCTGGATATCCAAAAGACTACTTCCAACCCCACCATGCATCAAATAGAAGAAATTTGTGTTATGGATCCATCATCCAATAGATATTTGTTTCCATATGTAATTGTTTTTGAATCCTATATAACCATACAAAAACTAATATTATTCATCTCATCCATAAACTCAATGGCAGTGTGATACACTAAGAAGGTCCTCCCATGCTTTATCATAATACTCCCACCTCATTTGATATCCTGGATAGATTAACACACAAACAAGTGATTGGATATAGAGTTTTGCTTATTTGATTTGTAGACATGGGTAATAGGTTCATAATTTCAACAAACGCCTTCATTATATATAATTTCATTCTCAAAAAGGAATCCAAAGAATCTGTCCACTTAGGGAGTGAAATGAACCACACAATAAATGATAACCCATAATGTATTTAGCGACATGGCGATCTTAGAGGGAGGAATGATCCTTTCCAAAGAAGTTAAGATCAATGCATCCTTCAAAATATGGAAACCATGGTGGGGAAACATATTATATAGCAATTAATCCAATATATTTTTATCCCTCAATATCACATGATGTTTTTAGTGGATTAAAAATAATATGTTTTAGTTTTATTCAATGATATTTTCCATGAATGTTTTGCTATACATAACCTCTTCAACTTAACTTCATGTAGACAGATGCATCATGGGGAAATTAGAAATTATATTATCTATAATTGTTTAAGAGAAGGATAAAAATTGTATTAATAAAAGGTAATTCATGAATTTTACAATATCACATGAAGAATATGGCCCAAATAGCTTCATGCGATCACCTTACCATAATAGGGTCACACAATCAAAAAACCCTTAAATCACATGAAAATGATTATGATACAAAATAAATGGTTTATTTGAGTTATGATTTATTGGTTGTGATGTTTATTTAGGATATATAGTTACATGAATATGAATACATGGTGAACTCACATGATCTATCCAAGAGAATAATTTAGGAAAATAATATTTCAAAAAGTAATTCATGTGAGAGAGAAAAATGGAAGATCTCTCAAAACCTATGTTTCAATTTTAATGTCAAGAACCATCAGTGAACCAATATATTATGAAGTTCATGGAATATAAATATCTTCTAAGAAGTTAAAATGAAAAATGTAATCGCAATAGACTCTGGTGGGAAATCACTTCCTTAGAACTGATTCCTCTTTTATTCTCTGGAATTTAATTTCAATGGGGGGAATTTTTTATTCCCTCTATAAAAATTTAATAAATATGACATAGTTAAATTATAAAAAATATAAGTTCTATTTTAGTATAAATGAATTTATATGTGAAATAATACTTTATTCCAAGATTGAATTACATTGAGATGATCATGTGATTTAGTTATGCGAGTGCATAAACCTTAATGGGACATATAACCACATGATCCTAATTCATCCATGTGAGACTGCAATGACAGGAGAATGGGTATTTCAATGGATTTGATTTCATCTAATAAATGTTATTCATGTGACTCTATGGATACATGGGAATATGAAAACATTTTCATAAATTTATAATAGTTTTATATGACATGGACTTTATATCATCGTTATTTCTTATACAACACCCCCTATAGAGTTATTTGATCACTCTACAACAAATGGATCTTCTGATCAACTATAGAGTGATGATGTCCATGAAAGGATTATCTCATGATCACTATTTTTCATATGAATTTCTAATGTGACTTAATAGGTGACCTAAGACTTTCTCACATGAAGTGCATGGGATAATTTCAATTTACATGGACATCTTACACGGACTTAAACCCTTATAAAATGGTCAAACAACATTCAATACAACATAGATTTATGTTTATGGAACTTTATAAATATTCCTCAATATAATATATAAAATAAAAATGATATAGAGTAATAATGACTCATAATAATAGTGGAGTGTTATATATAATCACAAGAATCTAAGCCATCTCGATTAACAATTTTTTTGTGAGTAAGATTAAATTAATTTCTTAGGAAAATGGATGACCTTTTTCAATCCACATGAATCCTACATGATAGATTATTCTATATGACCATTAGTCAAATAGATGATCACATGATGACCGTCTATTCACATGATTTTGTGGTGAAAATATGTAATCTAATCACTTTATGGTCTTTTGGACATTTTCACACATTACGCAATCATGGGGCCCCCATTCCCATAATGTGATCACATGACCCCCAAATCCTTTACATGATCACAAGACTCTATGATCTTTAAGTGATCTCCTATTTCATAGGACATGAACCCTCAAATTATTATTCCCTTATATGTCCAAAACAATAATATTCTCCCTAAAAATATCCTATAATTTATGTTTCCTATGATTACTCTTATAAACATGATAAGTACAATGACTATTAAGGACTATGCCCTATATAAAGTTTAATTTTATATATCATCCCTCTTGATGGAAATATTCCACCTTATGAACATGAAATGATAAATATTTTTAGATTTTATCAATATATTACATGTTGAAATATTCTTTATGAAATCTCCTAATACTTATCTCTAATATCCATATTCTTTTTGGAATTTATAACAGTATTCATCTTTATGAATCTTTAATGTGTTAGCCTTGTTCAAATGCAAGAATACAGCCATATAAAATATGTATAATCTTCCATTAACTCTTAATTATCACACCAATAACTGCACTCATGTTATTATAGATTTTAAATGAGCGTTTCAATTCTTCTAGATTTTTAAAAAGGTCATTATATTTGATTTCATATATAACACACAACACTGAGCATAAACGTGGTGCAAAATATATAAACGTTATAACCTAGACATTAATTTTCATGAGTGTATAAGATTAAATAATTATATATATATATATAACTTACTAAATATGAATTTATTAATAAATTGTTAGTAAAAAATTTCTCAATTGTTATTAATTTTACTTTATTCATCAAAAATATTTTTTCTTTAAAAAAATATTATAGATTATTTTGAGTAAAGATTATAATTAAATTGTAAAAAATTTATAAAATTTATTTGATAATATGAAAATTAATTTTTAAATCATAATATAAAAATTAAAGTAGGATGAGTTTTTTGGGATATTTATTGTAAATATTGATTCTAATTGAATAATTGAAAATACCATTTATTGGAAAACATTAATTTACATTAAATAAATTAAGTAATATAAATTTCCAATTAGGATTTAATTTTTTTTCAGGTTATATAGTGTTATACATTTGTATTTAATATAATTAATAACATTTTAAACATATTCTTACAAGATTTTAGTGGAACTATATTTTTGATCTTAAAAACACATTTTTCTTAAAACTGTTTTAAAGATAATAATGATTTTCATTATTCATTAATTAAAATAACCACTTATGAGGAATTATTTAAACTATGTGTATAGATTATATATATATATATATTAGTTTATATTCATATAATTATTATTACTAGTTTTAAAGTTAATATATGATATTAATATTTTTGAAAAAAATATATCTTGAGAAACTGCTTTTTCACCATGTCTGTGGGTTTTATTTTAAACTAAATTCTAATCCATAAGAGAATTTATAATGATAAATTGGATTGAAAATTTAGAATTTTAATTTTTTATATAATTTAATAATGTAAACAAAATTTTTCAACCTAATAAATTGATCAAACAATAAAAATCATTTATTGTGGTTATAGTGAAAAAAGGTTTACCTGGGGTTAAACTAATATGATAAGGGTAATTATGTCCTAAAGTTTTGAATAAATTTTATTTTGCGGAACTATATCAATATTATCTCATATAATTATAGATAATGGTCTATTTTTGTTAATTTTTTTTATATAAAAATTGTGGATATAATGTTTTCTTTAAAAATTATTCTGAGTGTGTCCTCTCCCACATTTGTAAAAATTATCGAAGCATGGTTCTCCATCTTCTTCATGTGGGAATGGTGGGTCTTTATAAAAATTAATAAGATGGTTCATGAAAGGTGACCCCCTATATTCCATCCTATTTATCCTCATGCAAAATGATCTATGTTGTCTCATAAACATAAGGCTTGTGGGATGGAGAATTGTACCATTTCGATGCATATGTAACCAAAGTGGAATCTCTCACCTTATGTATACAAATGACATGATTATATTTCTTATTGGAAATAAATTATCTAAAATATTTCTCAACAACTCCTTAGAGTAATATTGTTTCTATAGTTGGAAGGTGGTAAATCGTGAAAAAATCCTCCGTGATCTCCAATATAAGCTTTGACAGTCTTGCAACCTCTATGACTCACACTCTGGGTATCATTAGACACTACATCCCAATTTATTAACTTTCATCTCTGGTCTCCCCCCAAAAAGCTTCACATCCACTACATTAACAAGATTAGAGAGTGTATCACTAGGTGTGTCTGTAATTATAAAAAAGGTTGTTTCCCTTGGGTGATAGAATTACCCCATTTAATTGTGTCATCTCTAAAATTCCCATGTCTATTATCTTTTCTATGAAGGTCCCAAGAATATTTATAAGGAAAATTCAAAAGGTCTTGACCTCCTTCATCTTAGATGTCCATTTGGAGGGAAGACATCGCTGTGTATCGTGGGAGCGGATGTCCATACCATTACTGGAGGGGGTATCAATCTCAAAAGCATCTCATGTGAGGTTCAGTGCTTGCATGTGAAGATGGATTGGGTAGTTTCTGATGGTTGAAAATTGTGTGTAATATATATCATGAAAAAATATATAGAAGGAAATAGGAGTCATAAGAGCTCCTCTTATTTATAGAACACGATCCTCCCATATATTCAAACTCTCGAAAGTAAAACATTAGGTATTATTGATAGAGGAAAATGTAGCTTTTGGAATGAAAATTGTGTGGGAACATAGATTGGAAATACAAGATTTACAATCCTAGATATCTCTTTTAGCTAAGGTAAGTAGTATCCCAGTTTCACTAACATAGTCTTGGATACGGATCAATAGGCTACTTGAGACCTAATCTAGCTCTCCTCTAATATTGATTGATGTATTTTTACAGGGGAGAAGTCAGGGACCTTCCCCAATAATGGATATCACCACCTGATAACCTCCCCTTGCTATCAAGAGATTTGGGGAGAAGTGCTTTGGTGAAAATTAACTCTTTCAAAGTTGAATTTCTTTACCTGGTGTGTGTTATATAATTCTTTTCCTACTAATGAGCTTATCCAACGAATGAGTATTATACTCACTTCAAAATTTTCATATTGTTCCAATCCTCAGAGAGAATCTATGGTGTATTTATACATCAAGGGAGAATGGGATAAAACAACGTGGATAACCTTCAAAAAAATCATTGGTTACTCCTCTTAGATTCATACAATGAGATCCTTATTTGATTTTTGGTTCAAAGGTGTGGAGAAAAAATTCCTAGAATGGAATTTATGAGCGATTTTTGTTGTAGTAGGGTGTTGGTGTATCTGGTTAGCTAGAAATAGAGCACATCATGAAAGGATTACTAGCTCAAAGGTGGCCTTAATTCACATATACATAGGCATTATAATAGATCTTTAGTGGGTTACTAAACACAGTTTCGAAGCTCCCTCCCTTAATTTTATTTCAAATAACAAATATAATCCCTCCCTTATTGGTAGTCATCAAGGGTGCTGGATTTTCTGGCTACCACACAATATGGGGAGTACGATGAAAACTGAAGGCTCATGTTTATCAGGGCACATGAAGGGATCAGGTAATGATCAAGATAGAAGGGCCTCCATTATATTGGCTATATCAGCTTTCTATTCCCCTGGTTATTCTCTGTATGTGGAGGCTTGAGTGATGTGAATTAGCCTTGATCTTTCTAGGCAGTGAAACCTTGATATTTTTTCCATTGAAAAAGTCTCCACTACCATCCACAATTCCTTAATAATCCCAAATTTCTCTCCTTGTTTAATCTTCAACCTCATTTAGAAATGAATAATGCTCATTAAGAAAAACCTGTTGATTGTTCAAATTTATCATGATGGTAATAAACTGGCCGATTTTCATTCTTCTAGGGCTCCTCCTGAAATGTTCGTCATCTGTTTCACTAACATGGGATCTTTTCCTTTGGATTTTTGGACTTTTTGATAGGGTATGCCTTTGGGATTTATATCATTATACATCCTAGATCTATTGGTTCTTTAATTTGTATTTTTATTTGATTTGGAATGCCATAATTAGTAAAAATAATGATATTTATTTGTGTGTAAAGAGGTCATCTAAAGAATTTGTATCATTCTTAACCGAGCATTTTGTTTAATTTCTTCTTCTGCATGCTTCAAATATTCCTCAACCATGATGATATAATAACTATAGTATATAATATATATGGATTTGTAACTATTTTAATTGAATAAACTAAATATATTGTGTCTTCTATAATATGGGAAAAGAAAGAATCGTTTGACTGTATAGAGAACTACAACCTCACAAACCAATGGAATTATTTTTCCATTATCACCTTTCTCTACTATTTAGTATTATGGAATTAATGTTTATATATGATATTAATGACACATGTATCATCATTAAAATATAATATGTCGTATATTTTCATACATTTACTTTCATTGATTGATGATGACGTCATTCTTGCGTACATGTGGACAACCACTTACATGAAGTGACGTGATTCGATTTTTATCACCACATAACAAGGGTGATATATATATATATATGTATTTATATAAACAAAGATATAATATGATATTTATGATATTATTATATTTCTTAATGATAAATAAATGCATAACTTCTTTTGATAACGATCATTGAGAAGTGGAATTGTTGCTTATGTGTATTTAGGACCTACGATCTCCATGATATTAACATAGTTAATTATTCATATCGATTACTAATGGTTTATTTTAAATGTATATTTTATTTATATGAATGATAATTATTGAATGATAAATAATCTTGATGAGGTGTAACAATTCACCCTTTTACAACAGTCAATATACCAATGCCCTTTTGAAAATATAGAGTGAACATCCTCAAAATACCTATTGTAGACTTAACAGTTTAAATATTTAAATATGTCACTAAAAAATTAATGTAAATCATTTAATTATATGGTGTTAAAAATTGAATAGGTTCTTATGAAATAAAATACTTTATATAATCTAATTATATAGGTGATAAAGCACATTCATGAAATGTATTGACATGAGGTAAGGATTTTTTATCTCAATTTTATTTCATTGATGCATATTCTATATTAACTATTTATTTATATTCTGTTGTGTTTATACATCCCATGAATGTATTTTTTCTAAACTCATTTCATCGAGGGTTGGTTTCCATAGGGTTTTGTTCATGGAACCCCAAACACCTAATGACAATCACATCCTTGATGGATTATGAGGCTGCTTTCCAAAGGTAGGAGGTCATTGGGGAACATAACCAATGAAACATAAGAACCGACATTATTCGAGAGGATATAACATCAATCTCATCACACCCTTTTGGGGGAATTATTTCCTACATTTGGTCTCTATTATATATTTGATAAATATTTATGAATCCCTTTTTTAAATTCTATTTATGTAATCAGTCACCCCTATGTATTAAAAATAATTTTCCGACATGCATTTTTGTGAATTGATCTATATATTTCTAAGGATCTCAATATTTGTCACATTTTTTTGTGATTCTTATTTTAAACCAAATAGTTAATAACTATGGGATTTATTTCTATCTAGGGAGACAAGAGTAGTTTTGATGTTGGGATCAGACCCATGATAGGGGGTTCCATATATATCCCCCATGAGTGGAATCATTACCCATCTAGTTTGGTTATTATTAATGGGACACATCATAATTTTTAGATTTATGTGACAAGGATGGAACCATACCATTTTATGTCATATGGTAAGGATTTCTTGGAAAAGTATTCCATGAAACATATGGTGTCACACTTACATTGAAATGGACTAAGCGACTGGAAAGAAATATGACCCTCCGGATTATATATGACCATATAGTGAATATGGCATGTAGGAGATTAGGGTTTTTTTGGGGTGTTGGGTTTGAACCATTGGGAGTATTCCCATGAATCCCATTTAGATATGAATGAAATCTCATGTAGTTTGAACTGTTTGGGCATACACCTAAGGATGAGTCATGGGTGATTTATTCATTAAGAATATAGCCCAAAAAATGATTTGTTATTATAGAGAATATATACATTTGAGAAGATGGGATTGTCATTTTGGGGATTACACTAGTTAATAGGCCTTTCTGGTGAAAATTTGATCATGCTCATGATATGAGCACCACTAATGTATAAGACCACATGATTCATTCACGGTGGAACAAAAAAATGGATATGGGATATATGAAAGTCTGAAAAATCTCCATCATCCAATTTTGGATAAGGATAAGGTTTTAAAATGTGTGGGGATGTCCCATAAGAAATACTACGGGCCTTCAATAGTAGGGATTCCCTTTTGAAGATACCATCCCATCCATATTTGACTAGTAGAACAGATGAAGAGGGTGTGGCTTGGGGAAAAAATGTCATATTTTGGATTGATATTTTATTCAACACAATATCTAAGGTTGGGAACCCCATTACGATTGGAATTTATAATTGAGGAAATTACAAGTATAGTACATATTAGGGAGGATAAATATGGGACTTGTATTACCACAAGAATATATGATTTAGAAGGAACAAAAGTATTCTTTAGTCAAATATCATGCTTGTTTGGAGTAATTGTTTGAGGTCTTAATGAAATAATTCTATGATTTGGTTAGAGGAAGATGAATAAATTTAGGTAGTTCATGGAGGAGACAATATGGGGCCAACCGCTACGCTGAAGGTGGACAATAATTCCAAAATGGATCATGACCATAAATATACCCCATTATGCATATAAGACATTTCTATTAGGTGTAGGGGGCCATGATAGTTTCCCTACAGGGAGCTACTTCATTATGACCTTCATTTTTTGGTACAAGGACATGATTTGTAGGTGTTCATAAGGGTCATATCACAAAGTATCCCTTTTGTGAGTCTGCCTCTACATATGTCGTAGGGGAGTTACATGAAAGTGTCTTCTCTATTATTCTTGTACATATGTAAATCCATAATTCTCTATTATATTTTTTATAGACAATGTATTTATTGTAATTTTAAACAACTATTTTACTGGGATGAGTGGCTGGCCCCATAGTATACCCAATGCTATGCATTTGAGAAATAAAACCAGCATCTAAAATGTATTTTGTGATTTTTGGTATTATAAGTTTACCACCACACATTGAAAAAAGAGATTTCATATACAGGTAAGATAAAACGATATCTCACACCCAAAATTAATAATATCATTTGTAGGGGTGTTATTTTGTAACATGCCCTTGAAAATTAAAATGGTCTTTTGGGTTTTGTAATTTTACTACCTCCTCCCAAAAAATGGAAATTTATTTGGATGGGGTGGGTGGGATATCTCTGTAAGGCCTCACACACATATGATTTGCTTTTGGTTTTTGGAGTTTTATGCAACGACTTGGTCTTGTATACCATGTGTGGTATGAAAAAAGTGACATGCCTCTTTGTGGTTCTAGGTGTTTCACTAATTTTAACTCCTTGGATGGATTGCTAAAGTTTATTTTGGATATTCCTAAATTCATATGACTTTTATCACATTATTTATAGACCTCACAAGGTCAATCAAGTTCTCCTTATTATAATGGGGTCCAATCAATATGATAAGGAGTCAATTATAAGGATGATGTTGACCCAATTGAATGATTCACAACATGGATATTGACACATAGGAGGGTCCATGGATATAAATGTTTTCAATCTGACTCATATTTCACCAAGGAAACTACATGCTCTTTTGGAATCATCCTAATCACATGTTCTATTATCCTTACCCACCTAGTGATATCTATTTGTAAACAAAATTTTTCATCATACCGAGGCCTTGATGTCTGAAAAATTTTATCCCCATGAATTTAATACTCTGATTGGGTAATAATGATCTTTACATTGTATTTTAATATTATACATAGTAATTTAAGCTGTTACACCTTTCACATAACATGTTATGTGGTTCAGACACCCTCCTATGTGGAATTTTCACATTGATATATTTGATATATTATTTCGGATTTTTTATATAGTAAAATGTTTCATGACCTAATTCCATTATCTGGTTTGATGATCGTAATTGAGTTGGGAATTAATATTCCTAGAAATATTGAGGTTGTCCCCTAACACAATGTCATTCCCTAGACATGTATTTCGAAGAGTCTTGTTTATTCATGTCTTATGGATTATCAATTATCTGATAAACTACATTTATAATAATTTATTCTAAAAGACGATGCTATAACTCCATTAGCTGACTAAAAATTATACATCTAATTTGTTTGATTTTTCTTCAGATCATGTTCAGGTGGACATTTCTCATATGGGCCACATCACATTAAAATTGAGTCAAGGGATAACCTTCATTATGAATAATTCCTTATAGACATAGAGAATCCATCATAATCATGACATATCCATGATTTCTACCATTAAATATTACCCATCCATTTTAATATATTGAGAGGTGATTACAAAGGATTATGGAGACCAAAATGGGATGTGTGGTCTAGAAAAAGTTTCTATATTGAATGGGTATGGGCGTAATGGGTATATCAAAATTATGTGGAATTTCCAAATCGGTTGGGGGATGTTAACTTATACTATGTGGTATGGATTTCCTGGTTTCCAATGAATTCACTTACTAGGGTGTTTCTCAATATTATTAGTCACTGGTCTTTGAGAATTGACACCTTTAACTAACCATATGGTTATGTCATGATTGGTTTGTGGGATATCTGTAAATTAGGGG
The DNA here is from genome assembly GCA_963277665.1 of Viscum album. Classification (NCBI taxonomy): domain Eukaryota; kingdom Viridiplantae; phylum Streptophyta; class Magnoliopsida; order Santalales; family Viscaceae; genus Viscum; species Viscum album. Next base: position 2,060,317,566 of record OY728140.1, read on the forward strand.
TAATTCCCATTAATGGTAATATGAACAATGAGTTTTGTCCAACAACCAATACATGTGAAGATAATAAAATAGTTCCTCCATTAGTGATTGATCTATCAATTACGTCTAATAAGTCACCAGGTCAACCAATTGAAATCCATTCATTTATTCCATTCAGTGATACAATAATTATATTATTGCAAGCTAGTGGGAAGCATATAAAGGATAATCACACCAAGACTCAACCCAATAAACAATTTTAAGATGTTTTAGTTTTATATTGGACAAATCTTGATGTTGACCAACATAAAATGTGTGGCTATAGGATATGGTTAGGTACACCTCCGAACACTTGGTTGGATGGACAATTCACAATGTTTTGAGTTTATGGATATTTCCATCTCATGATACATGCATTGTTGTTTGTGTCTTCACCTTGATGGTGGAAGCCACATTTCTAGAGGTAAGACCCATCAACCTTGCTATACCAATATTTATTCTATTTATAAGTTTTTGGTTCATATACATGAGATAATATCCTCACATCACCATAAATAGAACACTCAAATTATTATATTCCTTGGCAGTGGAATGATTTTAATGTTATGGGTAACAATATGCCATAATGATTCCCCATAATGTTTTTCACACCAAACTGAACAAAATTCACACTTTTCACCAAATATCTCAAGGTTTTGACATTATTATTGAGATGTTAAAGGAAACCCCCTTCTATTCATTCATCCATTATTTAGAGACTACTAGATACATGATATAAAATATTGGTGGAGCTTTAGAAGAATTATCATATGCCATCTCATTTTGACATTGTATTCTTGTTGCTCATATAAATGAAGTGACCATTTTTAACCTTACAATCTATATAGGGTCGTACGCCAATTTAGATGTCTACAACATGGTGCATCCTAAACCGTCATAAGGATTAAGTGGGAGTCACACCTAGTCATCCTATACCAAATCTTATTGATGATGATGTATGGGGACACCAACATGGAGGTTAATTTTCCCTCTTCCAATGTTCCATCCAACCTATAATTGGGTTATGCTAAATCATGGGTGGAATATTATCCTAAGTGGATTTTTGGGAAACTAGTATATTGGGTGAATAAGCCACTAGATTCCCTATTTTCCTTACAAATAATTCTATTATCTCTATCTTCTGTGTAAGAATATTTTTAATCCAATTGTTCGAGGAATTTTGTGGGAGTTTCATCTAAAACATCCCATTGTTTTGGGTGTGGTGGAGACCCAATTTATTAGGCAAAAACTCTTTCCCATTATATAAATTGGTTCCAAAGAAATGGTGTTAATAATTTAAGTGATAGACACCAAAATTACTGAATTAGTCATGGAAATTAAACTTGAATAGCTTATTGTGGTATTTCCCAAAAATGTTTCCCAATTTGGATCAACCATGTCTTCCGTGAATTTCATCATGGATTATGTACCAAAAGTAGAAGGTAAATAGGGTATATACCCCAATTCATTCATTGATCGAAACGTCTTGTGACGATAGATTTGGATCCATGTTTATACTATCATAATGGAGAATCCCCTAGAAAATATTGTTGATAAACTGGACAACTTTCACCATCTCTTCCATATATTAGGAATATGTGGGTCTGATTACCAACAATTACATTTCCATATCCATTAGGTTCACAATTATTGGTAGGATTTTTCTACTCATGATTGTGATATTATACTTTTTAATCATTCCAACTGTCATTTGGAAGCAATAAATGATACTTCTATTGAACTGGGTCACTTAGCTGATGAAGAAGCACAAATTCATGTATATATATTATTATAATTTATAGAGATGAAATTATATGAACATCACATGTCTAGAGTGAAGGGATATTTATCATTGAGAAATACCTGGCATGAAGTAATCAGAAAAATTTTGAGAGAAGGATTCCTTAGTTAGAAAAATACATCCATTTTCCAACACTAATTCAGTGAATAGAACAAATCATGATCAATCCTCAACACTTCACATCATGCGCAAGACAATTTATTGAACAAATCTAGTAAATGTTCATTTTATTCATCCAATTTGATCCATATTTCGAAAATAATATTAAGGAGATAATTAAGGATATACATATTTCTCCTTCAAAAATTCAACCAATCAATGTAGTCACTATTGTTCTCAAATGATTTTTATATTTTTCTATTTCATATCAGTATGAAATGTTCGAATGAGTAAATTCAATATATCCCAAATCATTCAAGTATCGAGTTTTAGGATAGGCTGTATTTATGAATATTTTGGTAGACGTACACCATTTTGTTTTCTTTTTGCATGGATCATGGAAGTGTATAGGTAAAATTACCACCACTGTAACACCAGATATGACTTGTTTGAAAGAATGAATAATCATGTATCATGATTTTTGGAAAATTAAACTGATATTTAGTGAAAAGATATTTTTTGATCAAATTATTGACAAGGTCTATGAACCTAGAGATCATAGTTTGACAATTTTTGTTGTCACATGATGGTGCCTTCTAAAATTTACCTACCTATCACCTCCTATGTTTTCCTGAATCTGATGAGAATCAGTCTTAGCATGAGTGCCTTGAATTATTCATATGTCACCCTTTATTGGTTTTCTATTTGATGAATTTTAAGTCTGTTTCCTTTGGTTTTTTATGTTAAATGTAGCTTGACCGATGCAACCATTGTTTTAGGTCAAACAAAATTGGAAATGAAATAACCATAAATTTTTTTCCATTAATGAATACTTTAAAATACCATACATAATGGATATCCCAGGACTATTCTGAAAATTTAAACTCTATAATGATGTTGTTGGTGCATAAGAAAATGAAATAATTTTCTTCTATGAATGATGATGCCTTTTCTTAAAAGACCATATTTCGGGAATACATTATACAGAACCACATATGGTCATATTATACATAGTCAAAACAATGTTTTCCATCAGATATGGATATTCTAATCACATATAGATGAGGAGGGTTTGTGGAAACATAATTTCCCTTGATTATAGAGTGTACTTTATGAAATTGGGGATTCATCCAAGATATTTAATGAGAAGAATCCCTCACAACATTGGCCAATGGTGGGAATATTTCTGTACATGTGTTTTTAATGGAATGTAGGAATTGTTTTTCCAATCATGTGTTTTCAGGTGAGGGGAACCCATGCTAGGATTCCATGAAAGGATTGGGATACAATATTTTTTGTTGGATGAGCCTAGAATAAGGTATTAAGGAATCCCTATGTTTATTATTAGGATGAGAATCAGGCAACACAGAGTTATTTTAAAGACGTTCCCTATAATGATTTGACCCATATATAAAGAAGGTCTATATAGATTAGGCTACACTGAACACCGATAGGTCATGTAGGATAGACCATTGATTCTCTAGATTTGTAAATGTCACAAAGTTATCAAGTGAACCATAAGAATCACTCAAAACCTCTAACATCAAGTGATCCATTATCAATGTGATAAATAGTAGTATATTAGATGGATAGTTGGATTGTGATAAAATTCATGTTTTTAGGTTGGTTCCAATGGGTATTTCATGGATACATTTCTTATTGAGAAGACACCATCCCAGAAATCATGAAGTTTGGGGATGTGGAAAAAAGTATTGTATTATAGCTTATAAACGAGGGTAAGGAAATGATTTCAGTCATAAATCATGAATTTTGGGGTACTTGGATCCAACAGGGTGATATGGGAGAAACACACAAGGGGTGACCATGGAAAAAATTTGAATTGTGGTGCTTACATAAAACGACTTCATGGTATACTGAGCTAAAAGGTTTTCAACTTATGGAAAGTATTACTCCAGTTTATAAGAATCAATTAGTGAAAATATTATAAAAACTCATATATGGGAATATAATTTTTAGTCAAAAACAATTTCTTTCATTTCATACGCTCTTATCACTTATAGCCAAATGAAGATTATGTGGATCTAATTTTTATTAGACATGAAGTATAGTGATCCTAACCCTAGAAGCCCAGAGAATGTTCCCTAATTTATTACATTGTAATATATACAATGGGTTTAATCTCGACAAATTGATTAGTTTAACAGTTTTTGAGAAATATATATCTACCTAATATCCATTTTATATTGGAAATAAAAAATAAATTTTTTATATAAAAAAAGATAATAAAATGGATCATTATAAAATCATTCAATGATCACTTCTTCAAACCCTTGGGAAAGGGAAAAAATAAGTGTGACCTCCAAATTCTTATTAATGGTTAAGTACGGTGGAAGAAATCATGAATCATAAATGTATAGTAAATATGGAAAGGTTAATGATATAAGACACATTCCATTTAAATAATGAGATAAGGAAAAATTAATATAACATGGTGAATAACTGAACACAATTCCCATTAAATAAATAATATGATAATGACATTCATCCATTTATTTTTTCATAGTGAAAATATAAGGTATAATGATAACTGAATTATATAGATCCCTACTCACCTAGTGTATATATATATATCCCTCTCATCAATTCCCTATCCTAGGGTTTTGAAGAACTTCTTCTATGATGAGGTGTTCCTCTACTATCCTCTTTCTCCCTCTTCCCATGGTTCTCATCATGTTTCCCCTCTCAGCATTTCCCACTCCTAGGGTTTTAGTGTGATTCTTCAATAGTGAGGTGATATTCTTCCAGACATATTCTCTCTCTTTCTGCGTTTCAACCCATAGTATTTCTATCATTATCACACACTCCTAGGGCTGTGGGCACACTTCTTCGATGGTGAGTTGATCTTATCTTAGTCTCCTACACACTCATTCCTTGGTTCACTTATTAGGGTCTCTACTTACTACACTTTTTTTCTTCAGACTTGTTACTCCTATATTTGGGCATTCCACCACAAACCATGACTGCTCTACCAAATGGATCCATCATTTCAAACCACATTTTTGTCATGTTTGTCAATATTCAAGGTGGTTTAGGATATGATGATGGTTCATAGTCCTGTATCACTACTGATGCCCTTGTCCTATTCACCATATACTATTCTGACATCTTTACATATGTTGGTGGTTTTTTCAGCCTAGATAATGATGACATCGATTTGTTATAGCATTTTAGCTCATTAATAATGTAATTTTTTTGTTCTATTCATGATTTACAGATTAATATAATGGTTTGGTATTTTTTTCCTGCATTGTGAGGATTTATGTCTTGACCTACATCCACCCAACTTTTCCATGGGTTCAAGGTCCAACTCTCTCATTTGAGCTGGTCTTGGTTGATGGATTAGAAGGAGGATATGTGAGGTGTTGCTTAAGTATTCTACTGAATTCAATGAGGCACTATAGCATGGGACATTTCTCAATAGTATCCCCATGTGATGTTCCCTATGATTATATACTACTATGTGACTCCACAGCTGTGGTGTCATCTCCCTTAATGACAAGGTTTTTTTTAAATTTATTGTGGTTTCCCTAGATTTGTTTGATTTTAAGTGCTGTTTTGAAAGGGACATGGTATGGTATATTATTGTGATTATCCACACTGTCTCTTTGGATCCCTGCTGGTTATTCTTCTTTCAGTTCATCTATGTGGGTTCTCGAGTTCTATGGTGTACATTTTGTTTGTTTTTCGATGGTGATGATGGTGTTTTAATGTCGATGATGATGGATTCAGTCAGCTATTTTTCATCATAAATCTGGTTTGATGATGAGTTGAATTTGTGTAAGGTTATGTAAGATGATGTGGGACATTACACAAGGTGTTGAAGACAATTTTATGTTGAATTAAAAATATTGAATTCTAAAATTGGAATTTTGAATTTTGAATTTGGTTTTTGTGGGGGTATGTGTGGAAGTGTTTGGTTTTGTAAGGTTCCCACTTAACCAAAAAGTATCTTTTAAAAAAAATGTATTGAGGCAGAATGATAATTAAATTATGAATGCATTAAATGATTAATTATTGGAAATCATGATTTCCAAGAATAAAAAACTTTTACCATTATTATCTATTCTCAATATAGTTTAAAACATATTATGGGAAAGCCCATCTAATTTGGCCAAATGATTCATCTCATGATACTAAAAATCCATTGAGGAGCCATTATTAATAGGGCCCACCCATGAATTCATATCAAAATATTTCTTGAAATATCAAATAATTGATTTAATTATTATCCTTATTAGGAAGTATCATTATTGAGTAATGGATGCAGATTTATTAACATGGTCCTCTATATGCTGAATAACATTCAAAGTATACACTGTATGTAAAAATAGAATGTAGATTAGAAAATAATCAAATAAAACATAAAAAATATGTATATTTAATAGAAATAAAATCTATTATCATAAATTATCACATGGGTGTCACTGTTTCAGGAGAAAGTTAACAACCACAAAAGAAAGTGAGACTGCACAATAACTTTTATCACATGTAAATTTTCAAGTCAAATCTTGTTGGATTAAATCATTCAATGTGATATATAAAATACAATGAAGTATGAATTAATCCTGATATTAAATTTCAAATGATTTTATATACTCAACATAAAAGTGAATTGTTACATAATAGAAAATAAGACTCAACGAAATGAAAATTGAGATGAAATCTATTTTCTCACACTTGATTTTGGTAGAAAGCTCATTATTCTCATGTATAATGGTTTTATGAATGTTACTAACAAATAATATAACCATATTAATGTTTATAATATCATATGTAATAATTTTATAACATCTAATCCCTATTTTTTTTTAATAATTTCATTATTTTTATTGTTTCGGGTGTTAATTTCAATGTTTTTTCAATAATGTTTTGACTTGTAATTTATTGTTACCATTACATAGATAATTATTTTACAATACATATAATTTAAAAACTATTTTAAATATCATATATATTAATTATTTTTTTAATTTAATCTATAAAATTTGAAGATAGTAAATGAAATACACTATTCATTAAGATGGTAGGCCATACCTACATATGAACTATGTTTCCATTTTCTTGTGATATTGAATGGAAGAACAGTAAATTATATCAATATATATATATTATCATTCCATTATCATTTATATTTCGTATATATCACATATTTTTAATAACCCCATCATTAATACAATACATGCAAAGTATGAATGAATAACCTCGTTTCACTAGGTGATAGTCCAACTTACAAAAAAGCGACAATATCATATTTTCACAAAATGTTAATAATGAACTTATGCATGATATAATAATTCTAGAAGAATAATGACATCATAAATATCATATATATATATATATTATAGAAACTATAAATAAAACATTATTCCCAACCATGAAAGGTGGTAATGAAAAAATGAAGGACATTGGTTCATTAGGCAGTAGTCTATTGTACACATGAGCATTGATTTCATAAATTTTTTTTTGAAATTTAATTTTCTATGCATTAACCTTAACATAATTTCATATCAGTACATGGGATATACTTTTGTCATTATATAATAATGGTATAGTAGTAATTGAAGTATTTGGAGAATGAAATAAAATAAAAAATATTTAGATGAAAATTACCTCCTCTTTATGTATCCACATTAGGTTTTCCAAAAAATGTTTAATGTATTTATTTATTCTAAAAATAAGACTTATAGGATAAGGGTAGTTATGTTGGGAATTCATTTGGGTATGGTTTTGTCAATCCAAATATCATGAGAGGTTTGAGGAAGGGGGGGTGGGGTGGGAGAGTGAGTGCCCTTTTTTAGGTGAGGAGGAGTGACATTCTGGTAAAAACTCAAAAGTATTTACTATTGGGAGGTATACCTTAACTCACATGGCTCAAAAATAAAATAAAAATGAATTTTATGAATTTTTTATACACACCTCCAACATGAAAAAGAAGTTCATTTTTTATAATTTTTTCCTTAACATTTATGTTTCCCTTCTTTTTCCATTTCAGTTTTTATTAAGTTAACTTGTTTTATAAACTATATAATTTATTCATTAAGACAATATAAAGTGAGAATTATTAAATAATTTATACCAAAAAATTCTAAATATTATATATAAATCGTAAAAAATTCCATTTTCATTGGAAATTAATTCTAACATAAGCGTATGAAACGTGCAAAAACATCAATTTAACCATAACCGTGCTGACTGAGTTTTTAAAATTTAATGGTATATATTTTCATTATAAACTAAAACATGTTCCATGAATAGACCATATTTGGTATTTATTAAAATTTAAAATTCCCTATGAAGAGGATAGGGTTTTTAGTAATTTTAAATCATTTTATAAAATATAATTTATCCTAAAAAACATTTATGTCAATTTTGATGTTTTTCATTTAAATTAAATTATGAATATATCAAGATAACGACGGAGTTAAAAAATATTAAGTTAAAAGCTATTTGACATGATATATTCATCAACAAAATTAATTTATTATAATAATTAATTTAATTTACTGCACTTTTAGTTTTTTAAGTATCATTTATTTGAGTTAATTTTTAAGTAAATAATTACTCCATTGGCATTTCATAATAATGTTAAGTAACCAATCCATCAAAAAATAGATTATAAGTTATAATGATAATATTTGAACATATATATCTCAAAAGGAAATATATAACAAGACTTATGTTGTTTGTTCTATATTCCAAAGTAATATATATATATTAAAAAGAATCAAAGTAGTTCTTTTGAGTTTTTATTTATTTTACTTATTATATAGGTAATATTCATGTAAAAGTACCAAAATAACACATACAAATATAGAATAATGATCTAAAGTATTTATATGTCTATCCAATGGGTTTTGGATATGTTGGACTACCATTTTAGACATTATATTCTATTTTGGAACACTATGTAAACTCATTTTTTACCTACATCACTATAATTAATTTTCAATATTTTCACTATTAATTATTGAAAAAAAATATTGAACTAATTAGACATTAAATATTATTATTATTCCCCATATTTAATCTATTTTTTGAAATTAAACTCAAAAAATTAAAATATTTTAATATAAAATTAATATCATAATCATGACGATAAAGGAAACTTTTAAAGTGAAAATGATCAAATGTTTACAATGTTTTTTTATATAAAAATTCAAGATCAAAGTGATTCCAATTACATCTTATGTTTTTATATTAACTATTTTTATATTAAAACAAAATAATAATATAATTTATCTGTATAAATTATTTAAATGAGAATGTAGTTTTCAATTAAAAATCAATATTTTTCAATATTCATCAAAAAAATAAAACTGCTAAGAAAAATACCCAAAATTCACCCTAATATAGTTTTGGTATTCATATTTCAAAAATTATGTTTCTATTTTTATATAATGTTTCTAAAAGAGGGAATTTTTTTTAAATTATGTGGGCCTAACACGATTAAACAGTCTTTTTAGATAAAAACATTGTTTTTCAGAATACATTTTATTTTTTCTTTTAAATGATTTCTATTTTATTTCTATTAAATTTATAAACAATAAATGTGTATAATATATATATTTTTATAAGTTATTTATTCATATTTAAATCTACCATTCCAATGGCTGGACAATAACTATTAAATGAAATAATAATATTAATAATATATTGTTGTTGGGTAAAACTCGACCTTGCGTGTAACCCAAGAATTTGAAGAATTTTGTTATTGTGTGTAATTTAATATATTGAATATAAAGAATTTATTTAGAAATAAATATATCATAAGGTCTTGGGATTATATCTTCCCTTATATTCTTGGTGTTTCATGTCCTATACACTATCAGATAAAATTTTATTCTTTTATAATTTCAAGGTGTTACATTATCACCAAAATAAATAAATTGTGACCTAAAAATTTCATATTGATATTGATAATAAAATTTATGATATTAAAAAATAAATTTGATGAAAAATGATATCATAAAAAGGTTAATAAAACAACCTCTTTATAAGGGATAAAGGGAACTATTATGTTCATTAGGAATAACTCATAACTAGGTTTTTGAGTTTTAGAGCTTCAATGAAAAGTGAAGATATGGACATGGAAGAAAAGAATAAATAATTATAGAAGTAGATATAGGACATGGATCACAAATAATATAATGATCAATGAAATATTAAGGGGATCAAAATCATAAATTTGAGATGATCCAATAGACTATCAGTACATCAGAAATGATGGTACTAGGATAATATTTTTTTAGACCCTTCTCTTAAAGATTACAAATTACTTTATTGTCTAATAATATAAGGAAATATAATTTTCACATAATCATAATTTCATTATTTGGTTGTTTTTATATCAATTTCCAATTCATATGCTATCCAATGAAATTAATATATAGTAATACATTTTCTATTCTTGATGAACCAAAAAACTCTTTTAACATATTATATGATCCAAAAAATTATAAGATGATATTCCTATTGACTTTTCTAAAACAAAAATAGTTACAAAAAATTATCCAATAATAGTTTATGTTCAACTTAATTCATTACATGATGCTCAAAAAAAATATGTATGACCAAATTTAGAAGAAATGATAATAAATTAACAATATATTCCTAAGGAAAAATAAAGTGGATCATAATATTCATATTCCAAACACATGAATACCTTCATCATGAATTATCATAAAACAAAAAAATAAAATAGATTACCATTAAACCTTATTGAAAACACGCAATGATCCTTATTAATTATGTAAAACATACATTACTAGATATATTCCTTAAATTTTAAAATATTGTTGACTCCATCAATGATATCATAACCACTTTACCAGTAAATAATTAATCAGTTCCTAGGTAGTTAGAAATATCCAATTTACATTATACATATCATTCATCTCTTTATCCCAGCATCATTATCTCAACATCAAGATCAAATTAAGGGTTATCATTTCTTTAATCATGTTATATATAAGAATGTAAACATTCCATTGAATAACTTTTCTCAGTACCATTCTACATATACTCACAATTCTTTAATGTAAAAGTACATTAAGATAATACTTATATATATCATTATTATTAAAATGAGGATATCATTGATATCAACTGACATTATTCATATATCCAAACATGATAACATTAATCATTCCTCATCATTTGTACCAATAGAATAAGATTTACATTGATCCGCAAGAATCTTCTTTGGTATATTACTTTGATTCTATAGGAATTCATTTTCATCGTTTTCTATATATCTACAGTTGATGCATTGTACATTGGAAACGTTTTTATTTCCATTATAATAAAAACCATGGTGTCCTTTCTTTATACACTTGTAGAAAACTCCCAATACTTTTAAAAAAGTTCTAACATGTCTCTTTCAACAATTATAACATGTGTGAAAATAATTCTCTCTCTTATTCCCTTTATCGTTATTTTTATTAGTTTCCTCCATCACATCACGCTTTCCATTGAATCCATGATACTTATATTACACTTTCTCTATCTTTTTATCATATGATGTTATGTCCTCATATGATAAAAATGTTTGGGATACTAGTTCCCTTTGAAAGACTGGATTAAGATCATAAAATAAACAATCATTCTTACTGTTTGGTTCATGTGAATTCTTTATGTTCACATTCAATCAATAAGGTTCCATTTCTAAATTATGAAATACAATATATTAGATCATTTCATTATGAAGAATAATGTATAATCCCAAAAATAGTGTGATACTTAACATAAATTGAAACATTTATGCATATCTAATATCATAATCCTAAACATGGATTTATATGGATGTTCTTATATGCTTATCCTCAAAGTATATCATAGGGTTTTGTTCTCTAATCACTATTTTAAAAAATCTATTTTCCATGGTTTCTACTAAAGTCTTTGATGATATCAATAGTAGAGACCCATACCCTAGATGTTCGTATCTGATTCCATACTTTATTACAATAGAATAGATATAATGGATAAAATCCCAAAATAGTAAATCATTTAGTTGTTTTGGAGAAGTAGATACATAGAAAAATTTATATTGGGATTAGAAATTAAAACCTATTACATAACAAAATCTAATAAACTGCTACCCTAAAAAATGAATCAAATATATCTTATTCATAACCAAGGGAAAGGAAAAAAAATAAGGGTGGGATCAAATCCTTAGTAAGGGTTATGAATAACATAATATATCATGAATAATTAATTAATAATCAAGATAACTAAACACACATCCCATTTAAATAACCAGATAAGGTATAATCAATCTGGTAAGGTAAATAATTGAACACACATGCAATTTTAAAAATAAGCTAATAATGAAATTCATCAATATATTTTTATAATAGTAAAAATATAATGGATAATGAAAAATGAATTTTGAATGTAATTAATGATTAATTATTGAATATATAGTTTCCCAATCACATGAAACCATTCTGTCATGATATATTCTCAAGATAGTTTAAAAAAAATGGTTAAAAAACATCTGAATTGTCCAATTTATTCACCTCTTGAGTCTATTGATGTATGAAGTGGTTATCAATAACAGGGCCCATGCATTCCTCTAAGTCCCAATCATTGTAAAAATATATAATAATCTAATTAATAATATTATTTATCATAAAATATTAGTATTATGTAATGGATAATGATTTGTCAACACTTCCCCCAATATACTAAAAAACAGTAAAAGTATATACTTTATGTAGAAATGGTATACATATTAGAAAATATTCATATCTATCGTACAAATATATATATATATATATATATATATATATTTAAAATGAAATGTAGATTGATAAATTATCATAAGGGAGTGTTTTTTCAATATAAAGTTAACAACCACAAAAGAAAGTGATATTTCACAATAACTTTTATAAATTGGTAATTTTAAAGTCAAATCCCCTTGATTGAAAAGTTTCAACGAGAAATAAAAAATACCATGTATTATGGATAAATCATTATATTAAATTCCAGAGTACTATATATAAACCACATAAAAGTGAATTGGTGCACAATAGGAAATAAGTCTCAATGGAATATAAATTGAGATGAAATCCCCTAACTTACGCTTTTGGGGATTCATGTCTTGGAGGGATTCTGATGCATCCTCCTTGTTCCAAAATTTATCATTGAGGTGGAACTATCAAACAAGAATGTTCAAAACCCAATGTTAAACACACTTGGATATTTATGTGATCCTCTGATTTGATGAGGACCTAACTTGTAAAATGTAAAAAATCATATATCTGGGTTAGGTGGTATGATTCATTATGAATTGAAGATGCTTTTTTTCAAAATTTCCCATATATATATATAACACTACAAAAACATTGTCAAAGTGAAATCATACTAAAAAAGCATTCACAGTTGATTATATTTAATGATCATTTTTTTAACTTCTATTTTTTAATATTATGAAAGGGACTTACATCTAAGAGAAAAATATAAAATAATTAATAATTGGATTCACATTAGGTTTCAAATTTTTTCTTCACACCTATTTCATTGTGTTTTGATTTCTAATCGGTTATGTTCATGGAACCATAATCAGCCAACGACTCTCACATCCATGATGGATCATGGAACAAATTTTTAAAGGTATAATGTCATTTGGGAACATAATCAATGACAATTTAAGAACTCATGTCATCCAAGAGGTTGAGTGTTTGGTCTCATAAAACCCTTTTGGGGGAATTATTTCCAACTCAAGTACCCCTAATCAATTTAAGACATATTACAAAATCCCTTTTATTCAATCCAAATATGGAACTGGTTATTCTTGTGCATTAAAAATCAATTAAAGACATGTGTTGATGGGAAAACATATTTATATATCTTAGGACACATTTCATGGTATTGTTTTTTTGTGATGCTAGTTTTAAACCACATAGTTACACACTTTAGAATTTATCCTTATTTAGGGATATCTGTGTTTTTTTATATTGGGATCTGACCATTGATAGGGGATTCTAACATATTGTAATGAGTGGAATCATAACTATTGTAAATGAGTGGTTCTTAATGGGATACATCATTACTTATAAGGTCATGTGAAAAATAACCAACCATATAGTAAAATATCATGTTGTAAGGATTCCTAGGTATAGTATCCTTAAAAATGATGGCATTGGACTTATGTAGAAGTAATATAAGGTATATGAAATGAATATGAACCTCCAGGATGGAGATGACCATATTGGGAATATGGACTAGAGAAGATTAGGGGGTGTTTGGGGAGCTGGGCTTGAACCTTAGGGATTCATCCTACATATCTCATTTATATAGGAATCAAATCACACATAGTTTGAATGGTTGTGTCATATAGCTACAGAGATGGATTTAGTGATTAATTCATTAGGAATATGTCCCATTTAAGGTTTTTTATTGAATGATATTATTCCCTTTGAGAGGATAGGAACACGATTTTGGGGATCACCCATCTTAAGAGGCATGACAGGTGAATAATTGATCATGATGATGATATGATAACTATTAACCTCTAAGACCAAAACAATCATTTTTGTTGTGAGAAAAAAAATGGAAGTTTGAGATCTATAAATCCCCACAATATCCTCCATATTATAGGGGAAAATAGAGTTGTTATGGAATGTTAGGGGGTGTACTTCATGAAATACTAGTGGCTTACATTATGTGGGATTTTATTTTTGAGATCACCCTCGCCTCCTATTTTGACCAGTGGAAGATATGAAGAGGGTGGGCTAAGAGAAATAGATGTCACATCCCGTCCTAAGAAGTCATATTCTACCAGCCTTAAGGTTGGGATCTATGTTTCCTTTGGAATGTATGATTGAGGATATTTCAATGACCCTACCATCTAGGGAGGTTAAATGTGGGACTTACATTAACACATAAATTTCAGATTGACATGGAATGACAGTGTTCCCTTGTGTCTTATATTGTATGTCTGAAGGCTATGGAAGAAGTCATAATGAAATCAATTATGGGGTTTGGTATTAGGTATGTGAAGACATTTGGATAGTTTGTGAAGGGTCCAATGTTATGTCGAACTCTATGTAGAAAGAGAGAAGCATGAATGGCAGAAGAAAACAACCTACCAATACCCACATTGCATACTATCCTTTTCTATGGGGGCTAGGTGATCACGAAGGTTTCCAAAAATGGTACCAATAAATGGTGAGATTCGTTTCTAGGTGAAAGGAAAACCATTTTGGGTTTCCAGGTAGGTCCTCTATTGAGGGATCCCTTTTTTAGGTATCAATCATGGTAGGTGAATTTACAGCTGTAGTCTTCTCTAGTCTCATCCTTTTTCTGTATTACTATCAATATTTATTTCAATTCATCTGAATTGTAGGTATTTAGAGTCATTTTAAATAACCATTTTCTCAGGATGACTAGTGGTAATCATTTTATAATATGTGTTCTATGGTTGAGTAATAAAATCATCATCTATAAAGGATTTTGTGTTTGCAAGTGTGGTGGGGAGACCACCACACATTTTAAAACTAGATGTTGTTTTCAGGGAGGTAAAAAGGATTCACTACGTCTAGAATGAATAAAATTTTTTGGGGTGTTTTGTTTCTATGCCTACCCTCACAGACAAAAAAGGGCTGTTTTTCGAGGGTCGTCATTTCATCACATCCTCCCACAAAATGGAAATTATTTTGAATGTGGGTGTACCCATACCACCTCACCATTAAATATATTTCTATACATTTACAATAGATCCATTTGATGTGTAGGCCACTCATAATGGGTATGTTGTGTGGAAGGTACATGTTGCTTTTCTCATTTATTTACGTTACCAATTTTAACTCCATATATTTTTTATCAAATTGTATTCTTGATTTTCATAAATTCATAATAGATTTAATTGATTATTTTATGACTTTAGAAATATCAAT
The DNA here is from genome assembly GCA_963277665.1 of Viscum album. Taxonomy (NCBI): domain Eukaryota; kingdom Viridiplantae; phylum Streptophyta; class Magnoliopsida; order Santalales; family Viscaceae; genus Viscum; species Viscum album. The sequence goes on from OY728140.1 coordinate 2,060,333,403, forward strand.
ATTATTTTATTATTCTTTTCATGAAAATTATTAAGACTTAACTATACATATGGGGTTATCCATTTCTTGAGGTTTTGATAAATATATTTCCAAATTAGTAAGTGATTAGTCAACTTTTTTTCATTTAGGAATATTTTAATTTTATGAAAAATTTTATTTTATATGATGTATATATTTCCCCTTTTACATGTAATTTCATGAATCCTCAATATGACAGGGTATTTTATATTTCAATTTGAATTATTTCATCATAGTGTATTTTACATGACTATTACCTAGTCGTAAATAATTTAACAACTCAATTTGATTTCATCAGGATATATTAAATATTTATTATCTTTGATATTATAGGATTATGAATGTAATGAATTTTAATTTCTTAATTTTGTATTTCAACTTATTCTATTTCAATTTATATTTTATACCCATAATTTATTAAATGATTAATTCTCATATCAATTTTATTTTCATTATAAGGGCTTCTAGTCCCACCTTTATTTCATTGGTATGTATCCAATAGTCACTCCTTACTTATATTATGTGGTGTATATATGGACAATGAAAATATTTTATGATTAATTTGATGATTGATTTTTTTAAATACACATAAGTTTCTCTTTTTTGTGAGGTTTCAATTTTAATATTTCCAAAGAAGTTAGTTCTTTGCTCTCAATTAATTTCACTGAGGAATTTTATAATATTTTCCAAAAAAATCATTTATATGGTGTATATACTACCACTTTAATATGAAATATCATTAATAAATCATACTTCTTAGTATTTATATTTCAATTTTAATTATTTAAAATATGTTTATTTGACTTGAATGTTATGAATTGGTAAGAATTTCATCACTCAGTATATTCTCAATGGGTTATATTTCTTCTTCATTGTGTTTGGAATTATAATTTTTTTTATGTAATGATGTCTGATTATCTTAAGTTTTATATCAATTTTTTATTTACATCTACTTGTTATTCACTTAATATATTCACTGATTAATTCTCACATCAAAATTATGATCATTGTAAATGTTTTTGAGCTTAGATTCTCTTCATTGTGGCACATGATATCTTATAGATCAATATTATTTTATGAGGTGTATCTACTACCTCTTTGATATTTTATATGATTTATATATTTATATTTATTTATTAAATTTTTGATTTAATTTTATTTCCTTCATAGGTGTTATTATTAAAATGTTATCAAAGTGATATGGGTATATTTCAGAATCACATTTTAATTTGGACAACTAATTTTTCAATTTCAATTGAAGGAAATTATTTTATCATTATATAATATAGACATTTAAATTTATTATACTATGTTTATTTCTTGAGTCTACATGTTTTCATTTACATTTAGGATCTTTAAGTAATCATGGTAGCAAAATTATGTTTTTATGGAAAACCGGCATTGATTTCATACTAGGTCGGGAATCATTCTATTCCACATCAATTCATTCTAAAAATGTTTTCAAACATATTTTTACTATATTCCTATTATTATTTAAGAATTATGTTACCAATGTTTTTATACTTATGATATGGTTTAAATATAATCATATTTTTCACTTCCAAACAAGGTACTTTATAATTTTTTTACTAACATAGTCAAAGGAATATTTGTTATTATACTTGACATGAATGGAACATTTCAAATTTATAACCATTGAATGTTTTAATGAATTTTTTATATATTTCAAATGTTATTTTCCTTGAAAATTATTTTCCTGATTTTTTGTGAATTTTTTGTATTTATAATTGATTCTCAAAATTAGATGGACATTTTCATCAAGAATGATTTCAATTTACTTTTAATTGTCCTTCCATTCATTAACATTAACAACAATTGATGTTAAATATTCTCCACTATGGATATTTTTTAATAACACAATCCTAATTAATTCATTTTATGGATTATGAATATTTTAATTAGGTTTTCAAGGAACATATTCATTTTCTATGGGTTAATCATGTTATGGATGGAATAATTGATGTTTATAAGAGTTTGATGATGAGATGAAATCTATATATACTTTATTTATATTATGGCATTGGATATTTATTATGAAGGTTTTGGTAACTTTATATCTCATGGGTGAGCTCCATTTATCTTATAACTCGGGTTGATACCCATTATATCTTAAGATATGATCGGTTGATCTCCATTATGGCTTAGGATATGGTGGTTTGAACCCCAATATAGATCATGATATGATCGGTGAGCCCCATTATAGCTCTGAACAACATTGTGAAATTATTATTCTCTTAAGATAATTATATTGTAATTCTTGTGTTTAGTTATTCCAATTTGTAAGGGTTCTATAAGGTCTCTATTATGATGATATTCCAAGATAATAATAAGTTTTATTTATTATATTTTTGTAGTTTAATGATTCCATTGATCAAAATTAACATTACATGGCTCATGGATATTTAATCCTATGAATTTATCCTTTCATAAAGCCTTATAACATACTTCATGATTAATGATATAAGTATTTATGGGTATTATTTCTCATTAGTTATGGTCAGGCACATTGATTATGTCTTCATGGAATTATCCTCATTTTTTCTCTCTAATTACTTACGGTTGTTAATTCTTATTCTTACCCTTATCTAGGAATTTAGCTCAACCTTATCATGGTTACTTCCCCCAATTAACCAAAAATGAAGTTAAAAGAATAATTTTTATAAGTATTTCATATTGGTGGTGATGAAGAGTTAATATAGAATATGAAAAACTGGGTGTAGTGGGAAATATACTCTCTTGAATTCATGAGTATCATTTATGTTTGAGTTTGTATAAATTCGTTAAAACTATTATCCTAAATAATCCATCGGTATATAAGTGATCTAATATTTATTTCGGTTATAATTTTTTTGTGGAAAAAAATTGGGTCATCTTTATTGGTATAAATACATAAATATAAAGATTTTATTTTATCATTAAAGTTATGAGTGTGGTTCTAGGGATATTATATCAATCCTTTAGAATAATAAAAATAGTCAGATTATAGATTTCCTCATCATGTATAACTCTTGAACTTATTTCTACATCCTTTGAATAGTCATATTCCAAATGGAACATCTTAAGGAAGACTTAAATGTATAGGCCCTACTCAAATCCATATCATCTCACATTTTATGATATAGGTGTACTCAACATCAAAACTACATGGACTCTAACTACTATTCTCATAATATGCATAATAATACTATTTATGGCTTCATCCTCTATATAAAATATAAAAGTTCTTCTCTCTTTGTAAACAATAAATGATATTAATCTTCATGCTATGGTTCTCTATTATGAATTTAAACATTTTCAATCAAACTACTTGGTATTTTATTCCCATATCAACGAGATACATAGGATTCTTATTCAACTTTCAAACCTAACTGCTTTAAAATTTCATTGTCATCGTCATGGGGAAACATTCTTCACAAAATCCTTTATGTCCTTACATCACATATCAATACTCTCTTAAGTTTTTAAATATTATAACAAGGTATATATCACCTATAACCGGTATTATATTGTTACAAATTACAATATAGGACTCTGACCCACCATGGAGTGTTATATTCCTTCAAGGTATCTTCATAAAATCATAATAAGGCCTTACTCACAGTGAGGGTTATCATCATAGATCCATAATCATCATGAATCCAGATCATCCTCACTTGGATATATTATATGTATGGTCAACAAGAAATACATAAATATGCATTAGCCTAATGGAAACCATTATTGTGAACTTTTTTTCAAGTCATCCACAACACATGATGTTAAAATTCATGGATCATTCCTTTTCACATGACTATAAATGGTATGACATGTCCCACTATGTGGCATCGAACTGTGTGGGTTATGATTCCTTTCTTGAATTTATTTATAAATAACCTTCCATGGTAATGATGTAAAAACCATATATACATTTCAACTTCCAAGATGGTAGTAAGATCTATAGTTCTCATGTTCTAGGATTAAAAATATAGTATCCATTAAATCAGTACGACTACGTATTAAGGGGTAATATGACGGAGAACCTATGATACCTATATATGGTAAAAATAATGAGAAACATATGATACACACATATTTTTAGGTTGAAAGGATGCATCTAATATGTATACTTGTTCACATAATCATGGTTTAATAACTGATTACTAGTGTTAAGGTTACTAATTTCACATTAGCGCCTTGTAAATAATCACACAAATGAATAAAATCTATTAGAGAGTCCTAGAGTAGGGAAATAATCCCCCACATTAGGCTGTGATGAGCTCAAACCCCAATCATCTCAACCAATGTGAGTTCTTATGTATCATTGGTAAGGAACCCCAATGATCACCAGCCATAGAAATATAGGCTATTATCTTTTTATAAATTTTAGAACCATTTCATATTTCGTAATCTATAAATAGAACTTGTTGAAACCATATAATATATGAGTAGTGGACTAATGTGATTACTGTGAAAGTATATTTACAAACTTAGAAAAACCAAATAGCAGGCCATAATATCCTGGATCCAAACATATAATAATATAAAATTATAACACACAATATTAAAAGTTTTGGACAAATGGATACATATTTTTTACATGTTTGAACTTTGCGAATTTTCACTCAATATTTATGTAGAATATGCTAGTTAATTATATCTCATAAAATAGTTGGATTTTTGGGTGAAAAATATTCTTCCTAATTCACCTCTTGAATAATCTAAACATCGTTATTTTAAGAAACAATATAATTTAGTTACCTCATACATTTTCACCCAACATTCTCATTTTGATAAATATTAAAATTTTAACCAAACAAATGAAAGATTATTGATACTATACTTATAAAAACAAATAAAATTTATCAGTCTGGGTCTTGCAGAATTTTTTTCATACTCTAATTTTTCTAACACATTTATATTTAATGAACGAATTTATATTTACTTTCACTATTAACATTTAATATATAATATATGTACCATGTATGATCAAATTCACATTAATTCAATAATATGTATTATATGAGGAAGAGTTTTTCCTCCATAAAAAACTACAATCAATATATTTCTCAAAATTCAACACTAAATGAAAACATAAATCATGAAATATTTAGGTAAAGTATAAAAATTAGTTATGATCATTAAAAAATATGTTTTTAAATAAAATAAATATTTAACAGTATCTAAAATATTAGATATGTGTAAAATAAACATAAATACTACTTCAAATACTTATTAAATTCAATTAGTATTCCTAAAACATATATGAAAGTCATTTTATGATTAAAATATTATTTTATAAAATTTCCCATTTATTTCCCAAAAATTATGTATATTATGATTAAAAAATAATAAAATATATTTCTAATAAGAATAATATATTACCATAAAATTAATTAGTAAACTATATAAAATATTTATAATGAATATATATTATGTTTAAATGTTATTTTCTGATATGAGGAATTTTTTGGTATATTTTTTGTTTTTTTTAAATTTTATGAATCTAATTCGAAAAAATGAACACCTATTTTTTGATTATTCCTAATAATATAAACATAATATTTTTTTTTCATTATTACTAAAATATTTCTTTTTTATCTAAGTAGTATAATATATTATTTTTTCTAATTTTTCAACATTAAGTACATTATTAATATATAATTATAAATTATAAATTTATGAAAACATTTCATAGAATAAATTTTGTATTTTATATGAGATTTTATAATTTTTATAATTTAGATTTTAATTTAAAAACACATATTTAATATTTTATAATATATCTTATATTTTCAAAAATATTTTCAATACATTGTACATTTATTATTTAGAAATTAGTTTTTATAATATTTAAAAATTGAAAAAAATAATATATATTATGAATCATTGAGTAGAATTTATACAGTATTGAATAATTTATTTTTTAGAATAATAGAAATATCAGTAATGTAAAGAAATTTGTTACCATCATCGAAATTTAAATTGAAATAATGATTAACCTTAGGGGAAAAGGGACAAACATGTTTAAAACATCTTTTTAATTGAATGATGGATATTGTTTTGAACCTAACCTCTTCCCTAAATCACTATATATAATTTTTAGATTTATATTCCATGAGAGTGACTTCCCATTATTTAAAGTACTTATTTATTTAGAAAATGATACAATATTTCCACTATAAAATTGGAACTCATATCCTTAATTAAAATCACTCCACAAAATTTTATTTTTATCCCAAAATCTAGAATACCCTATCATCCTCAATTATTATTAGCTTAATTATATTTTGGTTCTCTAGAAAATCTATCCCTTACATTATTAATCACATTTGCAATGGAGATAGTTTGTGAATTGAGGTATAAGCTCCTAACCTCGTTTTCTATTTACATTTTCATTATATTCTTTATTCTTCTATAAGAATAATTTAAAAATATAAAAATTTTAACATTTTTATCATTATTATACTCATATTTTTTTATAATGATGGTAATGTCATTAATCACCCCCTTTCCATTAATAAAAATGAAATAATGATTCATGTGTTATGTAGAAGACCACCTCCAAGAATAAAAATGTTTTTTTATTCACATACATAAATAACTAGAATTAATTTATATTATATAAGTATATATGATATATATAATAATTTATATAATAAATATGGTTCTTTTAGTATTACAATTAAAGTAATAGTTGTTATAATATTGTCCATTGGAATCTATTAATAATATGAAACTAGTTAATCAATGTTTACTTCTTCACGATACATGATTAAAATACAAATGTTATGAAATTATAAAATTATAGGTCATTATAAAACATAAATTACAATACCATTAATTTTCTTGAAATGCTCATTTTTGTGAGAAAAAAAATGATCAATGCTGTTTTTACAAATGTTGTTCAAAAAGTTCAAGACTGTTAAACCCTCACATTGATAACAAATTGAGACTATCAAATAAATTAATATATTTTTTATTAATTAAGAGTATAAAATGAGATATATATAATTTTTTTTGGGAAATATTTAATTCAAATTTATATATTTATGATAAATGAGGTCAAAGAACATAAGTGGAAATAAAGGGTAAAGGTAAGGGACTTGCTAAATCAAACACCGTTACATAAGTTATATAATTTTTAATCAATATTTTTTATTTCTAGAATATCCAATTTTATTGATGTTCCCTTAATTACATATAGGGGAAATTATTTTTTTATCATGTAAAATTTTCATGAATGGTTTTATTTTCATTTTTTCTCAATAACCACGGAGATGTTTTAAAATGAGACTCGTAACAATGACAATTAGAAACAATGATTATAGAATGTGTTCACAAATATATTTTAATTATTTTGATTGTATTTTATTCAAAATATCTATCTTCAATGTAGAAATGTTTCGTGCTTCAGCCTATATTTCTTGTTATTATGATATGAATTTGGGTTATAATGTTTTTTTAGTAAAATTATTTAATTCATGTTGGTATTATACATCATTAAACACCCCATTTTATATCCATGGGATCCTTAAAAAAATTTACTAAGATCCTTACAAATGGTTTAGGAAACACATTATATTTCCTTTATGTCATTAATAAAATTGAATGATAACCATTTGTATGTTCTATAAAAATAATTTAATTTTCAAGGGTTCTTTATGATGTAAGAATTGAATGGTTTTTAATTGGAAAGTGTATATATTAATGAATGATGGGTGGGGTCCTATATCACCCTCCAATGAATTGATAATTTTTTTATATCTAATAGATGTATATTAAAATATATATGTGAGTTTCAAATTAGTATGTGAATTGAAATATTTCCTCGTAAATGAAGTATTTCAACATGATAATGTTTATGGAATAGATAAAGGATGCTATCAATTATCGTCTAATTCTCTCTTGACTCATGGTTTATGTTACATCCCATGTATCCATGTTATAGTAATTATGTTTCAATGTAATTTTTTTCTATTTTATCAAATGAAATATATTATGAGGCTCATCTATTTTATGGATCATGATGAAATAATATTTCTATTATGCTCATTTCATATGTATTATTATGAACTCATCCTTGGTGAAATATTTATTCTCCCCAAATTTACTATTTGAGCTCACCCATATTATATTTTTTCATTCCCTATGTTTTGAGGATTTGTATTTATAATGAGATTTGATCCAAATTATTGTAAATTATAATGATCATGTAGTTAATCACTAAATTCATTTAACATATCAGTCTTTGTTATATTATGAAATAAAAAACAATTCTTTAAATCATATAATGGATGTAAAATAAAGGAATGATTTTATTAGGTCACTAATGTTGGTAGTAGATGAAAAGAATTAGTTATTATTATATATTTGAGAAGTTATTTTGATAATGGATGTTTGAGAACCTTAGTGTGAAACCTTATAGATTATTCTAAGTATATGAGATAACATAAAATGTTAGAAATTTCTTCAGTATGTGGCTTCACTATAAAATAAAATCCAATATATATACTAAAAATATGACGTAGGATCTATCAATGATGTACCAAGAGGTAATAACCCTTAATATGTAATTTTGCGTGTTAATAAAAATATGACATGGTTCATGAAAAAGAGACCCAACAACACACATTGTTAGAAAATCTTCATTGATATCCATTGGTTGATCACATGATCTTTAGAAACCATTTTAAAGGATTTATTTCCTGGTAATATTTATGGATTATGTTAATAAACACCAGAAAGTGCAATTAAAATTTTAACCATGAATTATATAAGTTGAACAAAAAAATTAAGACTAACATGAAATAGATTAATTCATGTAATGATATTTTTCTCTTATGATATTAGTTGTTCATCCCTAACGGTATCATCTTTTTGGTTTGAAAATGGATAAAATTAGAAGAATTCAGGTAATCATTGTGTATGAGGGACAATGTAATGGTTACCCTAATGAAAAATGCAACAGCATGGGATCTAGTATAAAATACCCCATAGAAATTATCACTCAAATATCTGAATATATGAATAATAACATTAACCATATTGATCTCTTGAATGCATCAGGGAGGGAGTGGCTTGCTATTGACTATATCATGTGGCACATCCTAGCAAAATTTAGCAGCACAAAAAATATATTAAACATTAAGAAGTTGATAAATTAAATGAAAAATACATTTTCCATTTTCATGTGCTTAGAATATGAGAAGGTTTTTAGGATATTTATGGTTTGGTGGGTAATGCTAAAAAATAGGAGGATCTTATAATGAGTACAATTGATTAATAAGATTAATAAAAAATGTATTAGGAAGAGATTAACATGGTTTTATTTATAATGTATATTCCTAGAACTCTACGCATGATGTTTTAGAGAGAAATGATAAAGATTAAGAAAAATCCCTAATAACTCATTATTGAATAAAAATAAATGTTCAGGGGGATTTTGGGCCATTTATCATGTTTTATCTATGATCAGAAAAGTAAAACCAATCATTTCATTAGTGCATTATAAGTAATTCATAAAAAAAATTCCATTAAAGAATTTGGATGATTTGGAGATATTTTCAAATATTATCTAAAGGTGGAGATACAATATGGGGGTTTCAAATAATCTAAACAGGAAAAAAAATTATAACACCTAGGGACCCTTGATAGTAATTCATAAGGGGAGAATAAATTTTAACAATCTACTTGGAAAGAGCCTTGGAGGAAGCACCTGGATAATATTTTTAACGGTTTAGGACAGTGTTTTATGTGTGGTAAAGCATAACACTAAGACCAGTACAATTGACGTAATAAAAAGAGGACAATTTCATAGCATAAGAGGATAATGCACTAATAAATGATCGATTTACACTTTAGTTATAAATGTGTTGAGTTTTGACATAATAAAAATCAATTCCCCCACCCTCAGGATAAGCCATAAAATAATCCACAACTACCTCCCAAATAGAGGGAACAATGAAGTAAATACATGATCACTACCACTGAGGTAGATCTTGATAACGAGGTGATGTGTGGCATATATAATCATTATTAAATATTTTTAATTACTTATTCTATTATTTTTGGTCATGATGTTTTATATCACAGATGATTGTAATGATTTTAGAGTCACCACCAAATGGTATGGGTATGAAACAACATTTTTAAACATCTTGTGGCACAATGATAATGTATATAATATAATAATAATAATATTATACAGATATTTTTTGGAGGATACTACCTATAGATATAATTCTTCTCCCCTTTGTTCAAGTTGACATTATTTCAGATATGGATTGACTATCCATACATAGAGCGCATAATTATTATTTTGAGATGAATATATATGTTCTGATTTCAGTTTATCTTATTCATAAGTATAAATACAAGGATGATCTCCACTATAAAAAAATTCTATAACATGGGGTTTGTAACCCAATAATGAGAGATACATGACACAAATGATCTTTGAGGATGTGAATATTGATGAAATACCTATTGTATGGGAATATACTGATGTATATCTGAATGAACTTCTCGGTCTTCCCCCAGAGTGTGAGGTTGAGTTCTTGATTAAATATATACCTCCATCTATTCCCATCTAAGGGAGTATATATAAAATTTACCCTATTGAATTTGAGAAATTAAATCCAAAATAAAATTATAATTTAGAAAAGGATTTTATCCAAACATGTCTTTTATGATGGGGAATACTAGTCATCTTTCAAAATAAAAATTATGGATTTATTTGACTTTTCATTTACTATTTTTGAGCATAATAAGAACATAATCCATACTAAATATCATTTTCATCATATCATTGACCTATTTGTTGAAGCCAATGGTGTTTAGTAATTCTTGATGATTAACTTTCAATCTAGATATTATAATTTAATGGTGAAAATGGATAATATTTCATAGGAAAATTTATGAATGTTGTATGGAAAATATGATTTTATATTAATGTAATTATGAATGAATTAACCCCCCACCATATTCGTGGATCTAATTAATAGATCCTTTTGGGACTACCTAGATCAGTTTTTGGTTACCTTTATATTATATATTTTTATAAACTCAAATTGAATGAAAGTGAATGAAGATTATTTACATAATATTATGATTTCCTTAAAAAATGATAATACATCTAGAAGCTTTAGTAAATGTGATATTATTTCAAAAATAGGTGTAATTATTAGGATATGTAACCACTAACAAGGGAATATATTCCAATCATTAAAAAAAAGATGTTATTAAACTATAACCTAGAGTGACTACTTAAACTGAGATCTATAATTTTCTTAGGATAGTGGGATACTATATATGTACTGTGAAAAACATGTCATGACTATTGAATCAACTAACCATGTTATAATTTTAATGGATTTAATTAATTTTTATAAATAGATTTCATGAATTCATGGAGGAACTAAAGAAAAAACTTTTCACTAGTTTTGTACATATATTATAGTTGAGCGGGGAAGTCCTTGTAATACAGAAAAATTATTTGAAGAAGGTTGTCGAATGACTCCTCATAAAAAATAAAAATGAAAATTTTTATTCCACAAAAAATTTTCTAAATCATGAGAAAAATTTACCAACACATGATATAGAGATTAAAATATTGATATTTGTGTTAAAAACATGGTGGCATTAACTCTACGATGAGAAGTGTGATTTTCATACTGAGCATAAAATCATTAAATATATATGGATATAATTTCATTTAATAGGAAACAATATAAGAGGTTGGAATTGATCAAACAATTTGATTTCTCAATACATTACCACCCTAGGATAAAAAACAAGGAAATTAGTTCTTTAAGAAAGAATAACCATGATACCTTATCCATTACTAAGGTAAAAGGAGACCCAATGTTCATGGATTTAAAAAGGATGAATATTGACATAAAAAAGGAAGGTGATATGTCCGCTCTAAACCAAGTGGATGGTCATCCATCCATTGACATGAATATCAAAGCAGACTAGAATAATGATGTAGCGATATAGAAAAGAGTAGTGACTATTACAGAATTCAATATTTATAAGGGTGGAGTTATAATGTTTTGAACCCAGATATGGGTCCCATCAATGAAAGATGCAATAGGTATGTTTTGGATGATTCTTATAAGTCAAACTTTATTATACATCTTGGATTTGTGATGATGTATAGATACATAAAATAAAAAATATAGTGGAATATTATGAAGAGAGTGATTATAGAATATGTATCATGATTCTTAGTGTGATAAAAATTTATGGATTATCTATAAAAGTATTAAGATATATTTAAAACATTACCTATACTAATATTATTAATTTTAAAACATCAACATAGTCAACATCATAGGACACCCATTTTTTTATAAAATTTAGAATAATTTTTTGGTTTGTATTAGGTCCCTTTTTCATAATGAAATGATACATGTTAATTGTTATTAACAATGTGTAAAGAAAAAAGGTCTAATGAGAACTGGATAGACTAGCCATTTTATCTTGAGAATGATATATGAAAGATAATTTCACCTCGGGTTCACCATTTTTGTTTTTTGTGGAAATTATGTGGATGGGTTGGCCTAATGGTTTGATTGTAGGGGGGTAAATGTATATACAATCATTCCTATTGGCTTAATCATTCATGTTTATCTTCCATAGAAAATCCTAATGGTTGCCACATCCATAACTGGGTACATTCCTTATTTACAAAGGCTAGTGGTCAACTGGGGTACTAGAACATGTGACACATACGAACTCAAATTGGTTGAGAGGATGGGATATTGGGCTCATCACACCTTTTTGGGGTGAATTGTTACCTACTCTATGAAACTATTATAGATTTTAGATATGTTCAAAAATATCATCTGAATCCCAATATAGATTTGGTTATCCGAACAATATGATCATGTAATAAATCCTACAATGTGTAATGGAGGGCCTATTAATGAGTCCACATATATGACTCAAAGGTTCTTCATCAATTTTCCCATAATGGAAAGGAGATAATATTTTAAATCCATATTACTCGGTTCTCCAGAGTCTACATCCATATAGGGAGAATATTAATATCTCAAGGATGGGATTGAGCTATTTTGAGGTGTCCTAAGTATCCTATTTATACCAGTAATCAAAACCCACATAGTTAGTTGAACCTTTACAGTTTAACTCCATGGTAAAATTTTATATATGAGGGAATTAGGAACTAGGTATTGAGATCAATCATGAAGGAGGAATTATACACATCTTAGTTATGGACGGAATCAGATTCATCATAGTTCGGTCAAGACCTTAGGACTTACACTACAGTAGAATCCCTTGTATAAGGGTGGTTATATTATGCCACTTATTTTGGAAATCATACCGAGGATGACCTGGTTAGTGGATATTTATTATAATAATGATATGATAGTTTTGTCTCCCTAATCCCACATGAGCCACAATAGGTTTGAGAAACAAGAGATGACATGTAATCAATCTCAGTACATATAGATACTGGACTAATGTACTACAATTTCACTATGTATATTTAATATTGATCTCGACCCTTAGAAAGACATCCTATGTTTCTTAGTGATGGAAGCAGTCAGAGGAATTATAGTTCAATTTCCTTCTCAACCCTCTGGTGGGTGGAGAAGAATGATCAACCCATGTGTGAATTGGGTCCCAATGGTTGGAAGGTCAAAGACATGGAGAACTTACATTGAAGTGGATTACCATTGATTCTAGGGACTTAAAAGGCTTCCAATGTATTATGGTTATAGATGAAATACGGGTCATCGTAGTTTAGTTGGTCGAGGCTTACACACTGATATTTCCCTACCATATGGGACATGTCATATTATACTGCTAATTGGGGATCACACACACAGGTTTCCCTTTTGTATCAATTGGAAAAGATTATCATGTTCAAATATGATGGTTTTGAATGTCTTTACTACCTTTATAACATTTTTTGATTGACTTCCATAAATCTATGAGAATGTATGGACATGTCCTAGTTTTTTAGAAGACATGTCAAAGCCAATTGAATGATCCATTTTAATTTTTATGAGGACTCTCAAAACTTGAATTAAATTTTAGGAGACCATCAAATGATCAATGCTGATATGTATGGAGGGTTTCACATGACCTATATGACTTTGTCTAAAGGACGTCTCATGATCTAGGTTGATTTGGCTAGAAGACATCATGATATCCACATTGACATGTCTAAAGGGTGTCAAATAACCTAGATGACTTATACAAAGGACATCTCATGATCTATGTTTGCAAATGTGGAGGTTTACACATGATCTAGGATGACATATCTGAAAGAAATTTATTAATCCATGAAAATATTTCTTTATGACTCCATGATGCATCGCTAACATGTTCGAGTGTCACCATATAACTTAGGGAAAATGTATATAGGACATCACAGGGTTTTGGATTGAATTTTAAAAGGGAATCACTAGATGTGTTTGGAATTCCCAAAGGGAATTGTTTGACTTTCTTTGACTTGTCTAAGGAAAATATCATGATACAAATAACAAGTGAAGGGAGCATCACATGATTTTTGAGACATGTCATGGTGTGGTCGCATGATCTAGATTAGTCATTAAAAGCCCATGATGATCAATATATATGTTCTTTTCATGAGTCTCTCATATTTTATTCTGCATTATAACATATTATTGCATAAATGACACACATTTATCTAGTGTTATCATAGTTTAGGTTTCTCACGACCAGGATGACTTGTGGGATGTAATTCTCATATTCAGGTTAACATGATAGAAGTCATTTACCTGATATTAGTTGATAATTTGAAGTTATTATGAATTGCCCATGATCTATTAGGATATTACTAAATATAACCTGATAGAAAACATTTTTGATTGTGTGATTTTCCACTTTAATAAATTTTATTTGACACACCTATGTGTGATTGACCATGGATTAATAGTAGTTTTTTTATTCCTTGGGGGTGGTATTATAGGCATCACCACAACTATAATATGTAACATTTCACGGTTCCTATATGACAAATTTAGTCTGAATTCAGTATAAATATTTTGTGTCATATGCTTCGTGATATCCTACGACGGGACATTCATGGTGTCACATGATTTTCAATAGCCATAAAAACATTCCAAATGAACCATTTTAATTGGACCCAGGTTGATTATAGAGATTTATATTGACCATGTGGACATGTCAATTGGATTAAAAAATGATAGGAAAATATTTCTTTGGGCCTTTGTGAGATATAAAATCCAATGAAAATTAATGTTCATGATTAAAGGTGAATTTTGTAGGTTCTTCTATGAGGAAAATGTGACTTTCTAGGGTGGGCCTTCATGAGAGTAGGATGATTCTCTATATGGAATCTGCGAGATCTTTCTCAACTGTCAAGGGGGATTATATGGGATCATTGATTGTCACCTAGGTTTCATCATTAATTTAATTGGATTATCATTGTATATTTTCTCTATAAGAATCTTCCTACCTTTCCCCTTTATTTCATAATATATTTAGTGAGGTTTGGGGATCTCACAGGTTTGTGTGAGTGTTACAAAAAACTCACTCTCTCTATTAGTGATGCATTGCATGGCCAATAAAGTGTATTATGGGGGTGTGATATAATTTTCATGGAACACAATTCTATATTTCAATGGTTCCATAGGGGAAATGATGAATCAACTATACATGTTTGAAACCCTTCACATGATGAAGGTGATATGTTAGTGAGTTCTTGTGTGGAAAGGTGGAGTTGTTTATTGAGATTTTGGGGTGTCTTGTTAGAAAAAGAAGAATTTCACATGAATATAAATGACCTAGAAATGATTCCACATTTTGAATAAATTTTACGTTATTTTATAAGGATTTTTGGATGGTTTGTTAGGTTCCTGTTTTTGGACAGATCTCATGAATTGGAGGAAATCATCCGATAGATGCCACATGATCACTAAATGTCTTGGAATCCTTCTCAAGAACATAAAGTCTTATTAACTAGGACCTTCATGGTATCTCATTAGTCATTCGCTAGACATGTCATTTTCCAATGAAATTTTAAATTTCATGTGATCACATTTCTTTTGGGAGGTTATATTATATGCTTTATCTTACCTACATTATCTTCCATTTTTTTGCAGATAAAATAATACACATCCTTCATATTTTTCATCTATATATATTTTACAATTCTCACATTGTGTGTGTAAAAAAATTAACCCTCAATAGAAAAACATATAGAGACAAGGTATCAGTTCTGAGGAAGGTAAATGCCCACCTGAGTCTATAGGAAGTTTCCAATTGGTGTCTTTGTTGATGTTTGGTCTCTAGACTGACTATTGGTTTTCAAAGTATTTCCCTATAAATAATCGAGTTGATAGATAATTCACCATTGAATTCAACAATTAAAATATATTGGGACCTACTTCCATCACAAGACCCCTTTTCAAGATCTTCTATATGAACTAGTCAAGAGATCTTTCCATGAGAACAGATCACATGATTTGTATCTCAATAATGATTCATAATAACTAATTTTGAGATATCTATTTGAGAGACCGGTATTTATTTATTACTTATTCCAATCAACCATGAATACATCTTTAGTAATTTCTTGAACCTTTTCCATATTGTTGTATTTCATGTTTTGTAGGATCCGCTGGTTTACTCACATACTCCTTTTAATATTATGTGAAACATATGACCATCTCAAGGTTATGAGATTATGAGTCTTGTGATTTATTTGGAGATCATGAGAAGTATTTTGGTTATGTGGTTTGAGAGATCTATATGGGTTAATCAATTCGCGGGACATGTATTAGTTCATGTTGTTGTGAATTATTTTAGGGTTCATGTGATACCCATAATGCTACTAGATTTATGAATTTCTCTTGACAAATTTTTAAATTATAAGAGACATTATCCCTTATATAATATAGCTAGCACCCAGTTCCCATGATAGTTCCTATAAGACTTATTTTATAGAGTATAAGGTGGTGGTGGATCATCGGGATGCTAACATAGCATGCGTGGATTCAAATTTATATCATGTTATAGGGTTATTGTAGATATGTCTGATGAAGAAAATAGGAGTGATCCTTAGGGAGTATCCAAATTATGACTCCCTTAACCTCCATGGGTTTGTTCATACCTATTAAACTCCCATTTATTTACCATATTATTCAATTATACCACGTACTTGGGTTCTAGAAACCCCTAATAACATTGGTAGAACATCTCTCAAGAGGGCCATTTCATTGTTGAGGGAGAACATGTATATGGGAATAAGCTGATGCCTTTTCCCAAAAACATTGATGGAAATGGGAAAAATCCTAATTCAGATGTCCATATGTACCATTAAATAATGTGAATGTCTACCACTGGAAAAAGGTTATGGTTGAGGAAAGAGACAACACTACTGATGCAACCAAGGATGGCATGTCTCTAATATTGGTCATATCTATTAGTATTCTAGTGTCATTAATCATTTTACTGATAAACATTCTACCCCTCAATGTAGTTCCTTCTTCCCAGAGATTGAAGGTTTATGTTACTACTTTATTGGGAATTCCTCTGAAAAAGTCGACCAATAAAGTGGTTGGACCCATTCCAACTTTATTTAAGACTATATGAACAACTCCCTCACTCAGTGACTAAATCCTAGAATATGTTCTTATTATGAAAAAGGTATTAGTCCAATATCAATAGTCTTGATAACTTTAGTCAATGTGGTTTAAAATATAGATGGAGATATAGACCTTCGTTTTGGAGAACCCTTTGGAAGGGATGAAGGACCAGTTGGGTCACTATCATTTCATTTTTACCACTCTCTTTTATTGGGGTTTCCACTATAAATCCCTTAATGCTCAGATGAATGAGGTGATCTATTTGAGAGGGAGGATGAGTTCCCTTGAATTGAAACTGTAATAAATGAATCTTAATCTTCATTAAAGCAATGTTGGGATGAGTATTTAAACAAAAATCCTCAGCATGCAGTGGAGGCAAAAACTCAGTGGGACATGGTAAATGTTGGGAATGTTGAAATCAACTGTCTCTATTCTAAAATTATGAAACATAAAGTAGAGTTATATGAGTGTCATCATGGTCTTGAAATATCATAGAAAACCACACTTGAAAAACATGGGTTCTTTTACATGGTTGAGAAGGCCTTGCTTGATGTTGTTACTCGGGTGGAGAAGTTTCAGCAAATTTTGAACACAAAGACTGAATACCAATCCATCACCTCCATAGAGAAAAAGTCTATAGAGCTCATCGAATCCCTTGAGAACATGTTGTGACGTGGTTGTAATTTCATGAAATTACTTTACTTTCATACTCATGGGAGATACCTAGAAATTCATAGATTCCTCCTTTTTCATGATTTCAATGAATAAATATTTAGAAATTTATATTTCAATTTTGATATTTTAATCATTCATTATGTGCATGTAATTCACTGATCTTATTCTAGAATTATCATAAATATACCATTCCTCTTAGGAATATCAATTAAACCAGGAATGCATGGCTTTGAATTTTGAATCATAATAATTTTTTCTCCAAATGTGATCATAAATTCACACCAACAAGATAATTTTTATTAATGTATATGCTCTTATTATCTATTGATTACAAGATTCGTAAAAGATTTTTTTAATATATGTCCCAATGGGAGAGTGATATATCATTGCCTTAATTCATTGGAATTGGTAAGAGTTGCATGAATTTTTCTATGGTTATATGATAGTCCCTACAGTCATTCCCTATTTATATTAATATTTAACTAATTTTTTTACTATACATTGTATAGTGGAAGACATTCCAGGAGTGGACTTAGCTTTTTTTCAGCCCACCCTCATATCTGTTTTTGTTTTTATAGGTTTTGTTTCATATCCAGTGATGAAATATAAATATTTATTGTTTGGTAATTTATTGTCTTTTAGCTTGGGGCTTTTGTTGCAGTAGTTTAGGATATTTTTACTCAGACATTCTATTGATGTAGTTTATGGTCATTTTTCTCAATCCTTCTGCTTCTATAGTTAAGGTATTTTTTCTCAAACCAACTCTTTATGTAGATCAGTTTGTTGTAGATAAGAAATTCTATTATTTTGGTTTAGGTCCATTTAACTCATACCTTCAATTACTATAGTTTAGGGTCTTCTATCATAGACCTTATATTACTATAGTTTATGTTATTATAGATCCAACCTTCAATTGTTGTAGCATAGGTTCTACTAGACCATACCATCTATTATTGTAGATTAGTTTCTTCTTGCTTGAAATATCTCTTCTTTTATTTTAGTGTGTTTTGGGTCTGACCTTATATTGTTATAGCTTAGGGTCTTCGGTGTCAGACCTTATTTTACTATAGTTTAGGGTCTTCTAGCTCGGACCATGAGATTTTATGTTCTCTAAGGTCTTACTTCTTGAACTTGATTGAGGAATATTAAATATGGATAGGACATTCCCGGGATAGCCCAAAAAACCCTATGGTTCTGAGATTTGTCATATTTTTTCTAGGGCTCAAGAGGGTTGAAGTTCATTTTCTTCATGGAATAGATGCATCTAGTTTTTAGTCCAAAGCCCTTATGTTTCAGTAGAATTTTAAAATAGATCTATTTGAACTCTTTTCCATGGGACATGGAAGATTTATTAGGGTAACATTGGTTGTTAGAAAAAAAAACTTGGGAAGATGAATCTACCTGGATAGATTGAATATTGTTTGTTTTAATCATATTTCATAGAGCATAAATTGGTGAATCATGGAATGAGGCATACATACTGAGGGTGGCACAAAATTTTATAAGATTCAATGTTCCATCATGTTTTACCTCATCATTACAAGGATTTTACTTCCTTTAATATAAGGTGCATATGATTCTAATTGGTAGGTCAAAGCCCTTATGCACGAGTCCATACATTTTAACACCAATATTTTATGTGGGCCATGAAATATTTTTGAAGAATCAAATTTCTTATCAATGAAGTGGGGTATAAATAAATGAACTATTCAAGAAGGGTTATGGAACCCTAAGTCACTTTAGCTTTTGGGTTGACATATTCCTTGTGGTTTCATGTCATAGGTTGTGGACCATAAAGAGGACCGGGAAGGTAGTGTTGCATCCCTTCATTTATAAAGGGTACAATAAAAGATTACATAACGTTGATGATGTAAAATCCTCTTGAACAGTGTGGTTATGAGGATTAAAAATCATGGTCTATGAATACATGAGTTAACTGGAGGTGGTAACTTGTGGGTACATGTCAACCATTGGTAATGGAATGAGCCTCTAAGGTTCCACACCATTAGAATGATAACTCAATTATTTAAGTGGGTCATTCCTAGGATCTAGCAATCAATTCAGAGGAGAGAGTCCCTATAACATTTTTTTCTATGTGGATGTTCCATGAGATAAAACTCCCAAGGTCAATTGGTTTTCAAGAGAAGGATATCAACAAAGGGAACTGACTGTGTTAGGTAAAACCTAAATGACATATGGGTGGTTTATGAAACGTTTACTATTTATAAGGGTTAAAGCACCATAAAAGTTGTTTCAAAATATATTTAACATGTTATTGTAGTGATTAGATGTAATAAATCATTACTCTCACTTTTTCCTGGACCAAGGATTCCAAGGAGCACTTCATATCTTTGTTTAGAGATACAAAGTGGCCCATGTGATATTTATGCCACATTTTTTTGTGCGATAATTTTTTTCTTAAACACTATAAATGAATATTCTAGAGAGGGGAGACTTGATGTTTCTGTAGAATGACATTTGTGGGATTTTAAACTAACAAGTTTTATTTCTCTTTCACTAGTAGTTGAGGGTCTTTCACTTTATAACATCGAAGGCTAGGATTTATGTTCATCTAGATTTGACCAAATTGCATGTAGTTTATGGTCATGATACATGTATAATATTTCCATTTAGATTATCATCTAGAACTAAGTATGTGGTAAATAATGTGAAATTGTGTAAAATATATGTTGGGACACATTACATTGGTGGTAGGCATCTAAGATGTAGAGAAAAACTGTTAACTATATATATAATTACTGATGGGAATCCATATGTCGGAGCCCTTCATTATCTAATTTAATTTCATGTGAATTTAATACATACATAGATCCAACTCATGAATAGGTATAGAGATCTTGTATGACATGGCTTTCTTTATAAAAGGGTTATGTGAGACTATTATGGCTAAGACTCCCTGGGATTCCCTTCCCATACTATTGGGGAAGAAATCATTCCATTATCAGGTATTTCCAATTAGATAACTCTACATAATTGTGAGTCATATATTGGGGAAAGAGGTGGCTATACAACAATGATGGGTCTGTATAGAAGATGAATAACTAATAATGAAAGGTTAAAAGAACATGTTGCCGTAATCCTACTTTGAAAATAGGTATGATTTGAAGATGTGTAACATTAAGGGAATCTAAATACACTTGAATAGCTGGGTTATAGATTGTGTAAATAACAACCAAAGACTATATAAGATAACATGATGTGGGAATAAGTGGGTAAAAATTAACCATTCATAATAGCTCAATCCTATAATGTTTTATGTGTACAAGACAATAACTCCTAGGTTTAAGGGGGGTCCTTCATAGGATCTGATGGTACATTCATAGGATGATGTCCCTGTTAATAGTTTGTTTTGTGGAGGACCAAGACCATAAAATCCCAAGGTCAATGGGGTTTCAAGAGAATCATATAAACACAAGGAACTAGTAATGTCATCTCAGAACTCAAAGATATGAAGTTTGTTCCTATAAAAAATAAGATTCAAGAAGGGTTCAAGTACCCTAATGGCTACGCAGGTTTGTATTGAAGAAATTTATAAGGGATGGAATACAAAATATGATTCTTGGACACACAACCATTATAGGGGATGATTTGTTCAATGTGAAGTCCTTTTGTCTTGTAGTTTCACTTCATGCCAATAGAACATTTTCTATGTAGTTTAATATTATTCGGTTAGGAGAGAGATGTGATATGTTGTTTATTGATTCAAGGGAATGGTATATAATCTATGATATTTCTTGGTTATATTAGATAGAGTTCCTTTCCATATTCCCTAATATCACAGAATCAATGTTTGGTGTGAGAAACAAGGGGTAAATGGGCAATTGACTTAGTTGTGCAAGAGTGGGTCCCAAGGAGCTTGCAACCTATGTATAACCCATATGCATTTAGGGGTTTATTTTTTTTATAATTTCATATATTATGGATGAACTGTTGATCATAGTATTGGTTGTTTCTTTGTATCATGTGATGATATCAATCAATCCATGCATAGTTCTTGGGAGACAAGTCAATCTTCTATTCTGCAGAGAGGATATAAGATCCCTGATGTGAAAAAGTATAATTATGGATGGACCTGATATCTAATATCATTATCTTAGTATGTATCCTAGGATGGAAGGAATCAATACACACATATATCACGAATTAAAAACTCTCTATACTGGTATCACCCATATGCTATGGAAGAATTTTTCCCACTGATAGTTGTGGCCAGTCCCATGATTGAAGATCTAGGCATCACTATGTATCCTTTGATGTAATGAATAAATCCCAATGTTGTTCATGAGTGGAGGTGTTGTTGGAGTCCAAAATGGGTATAGTGGTCCTCTTGTAAAAGATACATTTTGATAAAAAATTTTGTATTGTGAAAAAGACATCAATTGTGAAATTTAGCATAACGTGTTAATGACTACTGCTATGCTTTTTAAGGTTTTTAATCTAGGAACAATATAAAATTGATTATGGTAATATATGTATCATTCACACTGGGAATCCATTACCAAAATTCCTATTATCATGTGATCTAGGATCAGTGTTAGAAACAAGGAATGGAAATATAAAATATCACCTTATTAATTAATAAACATTTCATTATGTTGTACAAAATATGGGATATTTTAAAGTATAGTTTCTTTAAAACATGGTACATATTATTTGAAAACATAAAAAATATTCTAAACAACATGAAAGGATTATTAATTGGTTCATCCTAAAAACTTTTACTGCATCTCATAACATTGGAACATATATCAAATTAAATGGTGAGTATAAGGTCCTGTAAGTGAAATAAAGGGAAACAATTTATGAGTGATCTTGAGAAATATCAATAAGAGCATGAGGAATATAAGAAAGGGATGAGAAATGTAAAAATTGGAATATCATAATAAAAATAACTTTAATAATAACATGTAATTTTGTCTAAAACATTTAAATGAGACATTCTTAAGCATATCACTATGGTTTCACATGGAGGTGTTATAATAATTTACAAAGGTTATTCACTATGGTATCATAAAACATGTAATCTATAGAGATTAATTTAATTACCCAATTAATTGAAGTGATATCAAGGAAAACCATTAATAATAATTAATTATTGTGATCTATAGAGATCTTAATAATAATTACATAAATCACCCATGGAGAATAGAAGAAACAAGTTTTATATAAAAATCAAGATTTCTTAAAAAGTGCTCAAAGACAAGATCTTCATGTCATTTATAACACACAGAAAAGGAATGTGGGTTTTATGTATGTAAAATAAAAAATAAAATAAATCATTTTTTATATTTTTGAATACCCTTGAAAATTATTATTTTTTGGGTATTCTCATTAATAAAATGAAAGGGAAATTCTTGTTGAGAAGATGGAAATTTTGAGAAGTAAAATCTACAGCATAACGGGTATAAATCGTGGTTTTTTAAAAAGAGTAAAATGATAGGGGGAATGGTAATCCCTCTAAAAAAATTAATAAATTAAAGGGATAAAATAAATTCTACATAATTTAATAGTTTATAAATTTGAAATTTATACCACATAAAGAGGAAACATGATTTGGAAAAGAGAAGTGTTGATTTTCCTTACTTTGAAGAGTAATTCATAAAACATGGGGATCAAGATCTTGGAGGCTTTACGACACATTAAGGGGACTCCCTGGGATGTAAAACTATCATGGATTCATGAAGGATCAAATGGTAGTGAATGGAAATGGAGAAATGGGTGGGTATTTATTGAAATTTTTTGGATAATTTTTATTAATTTCTAAATTTAGGCCTTGGACACCTATGTAGTGGTGAATGAAAATACATGGGATTTACCTTGGTATTTTCACATGTTATTGGACACATTGGACAATTTTTATGTTATTTTAATAAAAAACAGTAGAATATAATTTTATATTACTTATTTTTGAAATGGATATTAATGTTTTCACAAAATAACACTTTTAAAATTAAAGATTCCATTTCAGAAATAGGAAAGTAATTTATATATTTGTGAATTGATTAAAATATATAAAAATAATTGATATTAATGAAATAAAATATTTTAAGTTATCTATTGTGTTCAATTTTTCAATAAATCATTATTATAAAAATTATGATGTTTTTAGCATATCATAAAAATCAAACTGCATTTTTACTATTCACAACAAAATAATGTATTTTAGAAAATTCACATAAATACATCCTATCATAATTTTGATGTGTTTTTTTCAAAAATGAAATTAGTTTTATCATTTTAATTCTTTAAATATGATAATTATTGTTTTTAAATATATATATCATTATTTATTAATAATATTAGTGGATTCATAATGCATAGTAAAATTTTGAACACTTGAAAAAAAAATTATTTTATCATTTATATATAAATAAGAGTTTTTTATCACACTATTTTATTGAAATATTTATTATTCATAATATATTTTGTTATTAAAATTATTTATATATTTTTATAATCTATAATTTATATCCAAGAAATCAATTTATTAAATTCAATCACAATATTATTATGAAATACAATTTTTAAAAACGAAATGATTGAATAAAAATTTTATTTGAAAAATGCAATTAGACACTCTTGCTGGGATACATAACCACTTATTACACATTTTTATGCCCTAACCGTAGGGTTTTCAATGGGGTAGTTTCATGGGGGTGCCTATACTACCTTGGACCAAGTGGTAATCTCTAGTAACTTGAACTTCTTTCGTATGTGATTTTGTTCAAGCTATAATTATTGAATATCATATTGGGATTGGTCAAGCGTGAACCATAGGGATGAATCCTCCCTCCCATGATATGACAAATGGGATTGAAATAATATGATTCTACTAGTTGGGGCCATCAAATCTTATTTATGTATCAATTATCCTTTGTCAAAATTTTAGTTATGAAATCAAATGGTGATGTTAAAATTATTATCAAGAGTATAGATACCAAAGATCATATTTTACAATAGTCCTAATTGACCAATATTTATATAAAAATTTAATCCTGATGGAATAATTTCCCATTATATTTTCTTCATTAAAAAATATATTATAATTTTTTGAATAATATAACTCTCATTTTCATGAAAAAAATTATCCATTAAAATGTTCGAGCCATTACAGTATCCCCCCATTAAGAAATTTCATCCCCAAATTTTAAACTCAATCCCTTCATTCAAAAAATCTGTGGGTAATTCATCCTTATTGTCTCCTCTAATTCCCATGTCACTTATTTATATATATGGTTCATCCACCACAATTTAATCAGGTGGATAGTATTATTGTGAACAACATAGTGTCTATAGTCTAAGATATCCACCGACTGATCATCATTAAATAGTTCATGTTATAGTTGTACAACCTCATGATTTAATACATGTGAAGGGTCAAGTATTTACTTTATCAAGAAAGATATATGAAATAGTCCATGAACATTATATTTATTTAGAGGAAGTGCAAGTGGATATGACAATGCTCAAATGTGATCAAGGATTTCATAAGGGAAAATGTACCTAAGGAACAGTTTCCCTTTATTCACTAATCACATGACTCTCTTCCATGGTTATATTTGACAGAACACCTTTTCTCCAATATAAAACTACGAGTTCCTTTGGTGGTTTTCGGAATAGATCTTTTATCAACTCTGAGCATCCATAAAGTGTTGTCTGATGGCATAAACCATTTTTTTCATCTCTTTCATAATATCTAGTCTACATAGCATTCTCTGAGAAAAAATCATCCCAACAAGCTGAACTCCTACATCACCTCCCATATAATGCCTCAGAGGGTTCAATTTGGATACTTGAATGAAAGTTTTTGTTGTATGATAACTAAATTAATGTGATATATTTATTAAGTCCACCATTCAATTATATTGATCATGTTCTCAACATTTTCTTTAGTTTTTTAATATTCCTTTTTGATTGTCCATTAGTTTGGGGGTGATAAGTCATACTAAAATTTCATTCTTTACTCATAGAATGTTAATGCGACTTCTCCAGAATTTTGTTGTGAACCATAGATAATGATCAGAAATTATAGAATTTGGCACTCCATTAAACCTAACCACTTAAATTATCTAAATATTGGAATGTTTATCAAGAGATATGCCTTTTAGAATATAGATGAGATGGAAAGTATTGGTTAGATGGTCTATTATAACCCAAATCGCATTGTTTTCTTTTGTATGTGCTTGAGAGACTAGTGAAAAAGTACATAGTGATATTGTCTCATGTCTATGTTGGTATGGGTTGTAGTTTTAATACCCCTTTAGGAATTTTTCACACTTCCTTCACTTGTTGTCACACCAGGCCTCTTGTAGTGTAGTCTGAAATATCCATTTTTATATTATCCCACCAATAATGATCATAAAGGTCCCTATAATTTTTTTTTCTGATTGGATGTATATAGAATACAAAGAAACGAGCTTCATCCATCATCTCATTCTGTATTTCTGGAATATATGTGACACATAACAGTGTATGAAATTTACATACACATTCTTGATCAATATTGAACTTAATAAACTTCATATTTTTCACATCCTCTATCTCTCATGTTACAAAGGATATTATCTCTGATATTTCATGACCTTCTCTAGTAATGATGGTTGAGAAATCATTTGGGATAGGGTTGATGATGTCCCTTCCCTCATGATTCCCATGTCTAACATTACTAGGTCCTTGATCAAAGGAACTCATTGAATCCTCCTCATTTCTAGCACAACAAAATATTTCTTACTTAATATATTAGTGACTTTATTATCTGTTCCATATTGATAATGAAGTGAGAAATAATAGTCATTATGAATATCCAACTATATCTTATGTATCATGTTCAATTACTTTTCCATGAAAATATACTTAAAACATTAGTGGTGTGTGTATATAACACATTTTCCCCATACAGATTGTGCCTCCATATCTTCAGAGAGAAAACAACTATAGCCAGCTCCAGGACATGCGTAGGATAATTCTAGTCATGAGGCTTCAACTATCGAGATGCATAAGCAATCACCTTATAATTTATCAATATGATTCACCCAATACCTTTCGTATATGTATCACCAAATATAAAAAATACTTCTCCAATAAAGGGTAGAGATAATTTATGTAATGTAACCAATCTCTTCTTCATCTCTGGGAACATTCGTCACAACTCTTTATCCACATGAATTTGGCCTCATTTTTATTTAACTTGGTTATTGTATTAGAATGTTGTGAAAATATTTTCATAAAAATCTTATAATATCATGATAAATCAAGAGAAATATTAATTATAGTTACTATTGTAAGATGAGGCCACTCCCCCAAAATCTTTGTAATTACAGGGTCATCGGAAATTCATTAATCAATTATAATTTTACCCATGAGAGAAACTAGTTGTGACCAAAATTAACATTTGATAAACTTTCCACATAGCTTCCTATTCCTCAGAGTTTGAAATATTACCCTTATATGATCCTCATTTTCTCCGAAATGTTAAAATATATTTTGATACCATCATTAAAAAATATCACAATGTTATCAAGGTATTCCTTAATGACTATATTCATCAAATCAATAAATATAGATGGAGAATTAGTTATGCCGAAGGGTATATCAACAAACACTTAATTCTTATATCTGGATCATTAGAATGTCTTTGGGATATCATATTTATTAACCCTCAATTGATGGTAATAGGATCAAATATTAATCTTGGAGAATAATTGATCCCCACAAATATGAAAAAATAAATCATCAATCCTTGGAAAATGGTACTTTTTCATCAATGTGATCTTATTCAGTTCCCTATAACCAATGCATAGCCACATTAATACATCCATATAATTCAAAAAGAATTGGATTATCCCCAAAGGAGACACACATGGTTAGATAAACCCCTTCTCAAAAGATATTTTAGTGTTTTATCAAATTCCTCTAGCTCCACATTCCATTTTATATGGGGTATTTTATATTATCTTAGATACAGGCATGAGTTCAATGGCGAACTGTACCAATATTTTTGGGGGAGGTCTAGGTAACTCCTTATGAAATTTTTCATTGTATTCCTGATTGATGGGTACATTTTCTATTCATATACATTAATTTCCATCTTAATCGTAATGGATCATATCCATAAATATGTCTTTGGGTGGGGCTTCTAGAAAAATATATGGATGAGATATATCTCCATTGAGGAAAACTATACAGTTTCCATTCATGACTACTGAGATTTCATTTATTTGTAAATTTTTTCATAGTATTATACTTTGAGTGCCAATCCATCTGTAGTGTAGTGCCAAATTCTATCATGTGAATGACTACTTTATTTGAGATAATATTGTGCTTTCTAATGTGAATATTAGAGTTTCTATACACTATAACTTATTTGATAATCCCTCAAGGAGTCTTGGATGATAACTCTACATATATAAGTTCATGGATTGATTATATATTCTTTGAAAACATGGAGGGAATAAAGAAATTTGAATAAATAGAATCAAACAAAGTTCATTTTTGGTTTGAGAGAACAACGAGAGTACCTTCCCCCAGATATCAAATTCAAAACAATTATCCCATGTCCAATGACGAGGTTGACGGTGATTCCACTCAATTAACATCATATATGGACATTGATTGGAAATTTTCAAAAGCTGTACACACATGAATCATTGGAATTTTGGTTGTGCCTACACCATATTCCCTTAGTCATTAGTGTTGAAAAGTTTAGGCTTCACCTCACTTCGATTATTTCGAGAAATACAGTCATCTCTTCCAAACTTGTAAAATTTCCCACTCCTAAGAATGAAGTTCCCTAAATGGTTCTTCCCACACTTTTTTCATGTGGGAAGTTTCACTTGATTTCATCCTCTCCTATAAATTATGTTCCTTCCCATGTTTAGATCCTAATATCTATTGTTTTCAGTTGATCTATGGGACCAGTTTGTCTCTTAGAACTCTAGCTCAACCATCATATCACTCCACAATATTTCATTGAAAAAACAAATTTTTTTTGAATATTATATTGATAATAAATGGTATAATTTCTTCAAATTGTGGTAAATGTGTTCCTTTATGAAATATTTTAGATTATATCATTCATTTGAAAATTTGATGAAAATTCTAGATTTACCCATTAAAATTCACTATAGCATTTCAGAAATTAATTTTTTGTTTTGTATTATTTGAACTTATAATTTTTTAAATATGTTCCCAAATTAATGGGATAAAACTAAAATTTATGAAATTAGAGCTAAATCATTCATTTGGTTTGTAAAAATGTGCCATGAAATCAAATATGGGCTGGACTCTATAGATTGGACATGCATTCTGTATTTGGGACATAAATTCTTCATCCATGATTGGATAAAGACCAAATTTTGAGAGGATCTCCATGAATCATTTTTTCAACAATATTCCTTTTGTAAGGGCAACTTATTCATGTGTTTTGGTGGTCAAATGAGAACTGGAATTTGGCACAAAATATTTTTCTGAGGTTCCCCATTCAAAATTGAAACCCTTTGATCCTAGCCTCCCCTCCACTCTATAAATTGATTTTTTATCATTAGGAGGGGTTGGGATGTGAATTGGGAAGTTTATTTCCAAGTAGAAGTCGATACACTCATATTATCCAACCATTTCTATAAGGGTATATCATAAAGTAAGGATCCCTTCGATGAATCCTTCTTATTCTCCTTCTTCTTCGAGTTGTAATAATTTTGTTTCAAAAATAAACTACTTAGTTATTATTTAATTTATTATTTTTTACACTATTTTTTCATTTGTAATCCTCATTATTCTTCCTATTTGGTCTGTAATTCAAGAGTAGAAAAAATATTTGGTTATACCCTTTGTAAACCTCTGTACATGCAAAATGATTCTATGATGACTACACTGCCCATGGAAGTATAGTCCTTTTTGGTAATCGATCTACATCTAACCTTCTAAATTCATTAATTTTAATCAATGAAATAATCTAATTCACATAATATGATCTATGAATTGAGTTTTTAATTTAAATGAAACTAAGCAATAAATTTTAAAAAATTATCAAAAAAACACGTGAGGTCAGGAATTGTGTGAATTGTGAGAGTGATCTTAATCGGTAATACAAGAACACACTGGATAAATTTTTAGAGTTCATATATAATCACAAAAATAAATTAATCCTCACATCAAAATTGGATATGTTCTATAATTAACGACTTACCATAAGCTAACCTAAGAACATCATTCAAAGCAGGGTGCTACGATTTCATGATCTGATGATCGCTTAGGGTTTATGTAATTTCATCTTTGTTGTTAACTTAACTATCATAAGTTTCTAGGGTTAAAAAATTAGGGGATTATAATTATGTGGATGTTAATTTAAATTAAAATTATAATTAATTAAGTGAAGAGGCATAGTTAGATCAATTACGCATTTAAAATATTTTCTTCAAAAACATCTTCTTGTTGAGTCATTTTAATCGAACATTATTTTACAAATAAAAAACAATAAAAATACAAACTTCTTCTAGAAAACATATTCTAGTTTTATAATCAATAAACAATCCCCACATCCTTTCAGGTAGTGTTTTTGTTATATTATATTTTATTTTTATAATACCTTTAGGTGGTTGTTTTAATTTACTTACTCCTTTGAAAGATGACGTTAGTCAGCCACTCTACTTCACTAAAGTTCCCCCAAAAGACCATTAATAATTTGAGGTCACCCATGGAAACCCCTTTAAAAATGCCACCATTTCCGAGGAGGCATTTAATTATTTCAACCAATTAGAGGTATTAATTTTATTTTACATTTTATTCTCTTCTTATGTTTGTTCTTCCTTCTTTACCTAATCTAATTTTTTTTCATCTTCTTTTATATTCTTCTTCTTCTTTTTTTCACCGTCAAATCAAACTTATCATTTTTATTTTACTATGGTCCACTTTCCTTCTATTAATTTTTATTTGATTTATGAAATGATCTAATCTTGAAGATCTCTTAAATCTTGACCCTAAGATTGAATGAAACCATAGGGATCAAATCATACATTTTCACTCAATAGGATGTTTCAACATTCAACTTGTTAGATAATTCATCTACTCCCAGAACTTTGAAATTGGAAGAAATTAAAATTCAATCATAAAACAAGAACTAGTGGCTAAAAATAATGGAAATGAACTTAATATAACCATTCTAGAATTAGTTGCACCTGACATTAATTATCATCCAAATTTCATTGCATACCAAAATTTCAAATCAAACATTGAACTAAAATTTGGGTTAATTCACCTACATCCAAAATTTCGTGGCCTTAATGGTGAGGATCCCAATAAACACCTTAAATAATTTAATGTGGTTTTCTCAACCCTTAACCCACGAAATGTATCTGAAGATCAAATAAAACTAAGGGAATTCCCATTTTCACTTGATAGAGTTACAAAATATTGGATGTATTATTTAAAATGATATTATCTAACATGTTGGAACGATTTGAAACATATTTTCTTGCAAGGAATTTTTCAAGGATCAATAACCACTTTTATTTGTAATGAGATATCGAGGATCAAGAAAACACAAGGGGGTCAATGTATGAGTACTCAGAGTGATTTAAGAAGTTGGGCGCAAGCTACCCACATCACCAAATCAGTGAGCAACCCCTCATCCAGTACTTATATGATGGAATCAAACCTATGGAGAGGATCATGGTGTATTCCACATCTATAGGGGATTTGGTAGACATAACACTTGTAGCTACACATGCATTGATCGAAAATATGGCACAAAACTCCCAAAAATTTGGCATTTGAGTTACACCACATGTCCGGGGAGTACTTCAGGTATGTATTTCCTATCTTGAAAATCATTTTCTTGATTCTATGTTGGATGAATTCACCACTATGGTGTGGTAGAATACTTAGGCAAAAAAGACATCCAAACCCCCTCATTCAAGGCCTTGGGGAATTTTCAATGAGACATTCCACCAACCGACTATTGCACCAAACTACAAGAAATAGAAGATTGTGCAGTAGTGTTTCCTGGGAGACCATATCAGTAGAAGCAACAGCCACATCCCCAAAAGAAGTTTGATTCTTTTTTACCATCATACAACCAAGGGTGGAAAGAAAAATCTATCATGAGGTATGCATCTGGATAACAAAAAAGGCCCCCTTTAACAAAACATCCATTAACATCCACCATACCAACATGGTTTGAAACAACCCCAAAGGCGTTTTGAAGCTCAAGAATCAACAATTCAATAATAAGGGAAGACTCAACAAAAGGTAGATTATAATACAAATGATATTTTAAAAAATTGTTTTTAATCAACATAATGAGCTGAAGACTCGTGTTTTGGAGCTGAGGGAGTTAAAGACTCAAATGAGCCAGAATTCCACTGCCCTCTATGAACTGGTAAGTAAGAATTCTAGAAATATAACTTCCCAAACTAATCCAAATCCCAATAGGAATTTCGGTGCCATCACATTGAGAAGTGGGAAGAAAAAAACTAATAAATCTGTACCTAGCATTCCACAAAGATTCACCTCAACTCCAGAGAATCCCCATTCCATACCAACTGATGATCAATCCTAGTAGAAAAGGAAAGGTTAGAAAAAGATTTATGATGTTCCTCCTAAACCCCATCAATTTCTAAACAGAGTTGTAAAAACCAAAAATATGGTAGAATAGGTGATGCAAAAAGAAGTTTTGGATACATTCAAGCATGTGGAGGTCAACATCCCATTATTTAAAGCTATCAAGAAAATCCCAATGTATGCCGATTTTTTTAAAAAACATTGCACCAATCGAAGAGGGATCAAGGGAAATGAGAGGATCAATCTTGGAAGGAACGTGTCAGTGCTCATTACACCAACTCTATCAATGCCAAAAAAAGTGCAAGGATCCCAGGACCTCAATACCCCATGCACAATAGGGGATAAAATTTATAATACTCTTTTTGATTTGTTAGCTTCCATAAATGTGATGCCTCAAACTTCATTCTATTATTTACTGGTTGGTGAGTTGAAGCCAACGAGAGTAGTAGTGCAGTTGGAGAATAGAGATACATCATATCCAGTAGGAGTCCTTGAGGATGTACTTGTCCTGGTAAGAGACATGATCATTCCAACAGATTTCTATATGCATAAAATGAGGGACGATCAGGTAAGTTCACATGATCCCATTATCTTAGGTATAACCTTCCTCCAAACGGTGAAAACTATCATAAATTTCAATGAGGTTACACTTTCGATGGACTTTGGGAATGAAGTTGTTATGTTTAATGTTACAGAATCCATGATGTAACTCTTAGAAGATGATTTTTCAATTGTTATATCCCATTTTGAACCACCAAATAAAAACCCTAGGGAATTTGATTGTCCTATGCTTATGGAGATTATAAATATAGGTTCTAGTATAATTTATTAGATTACTTCCACATTTGAATATAATGCACAAGAATATATGAGATTTGATTTTTAAATGGAACCATATTCTGATTTGGATCATGTGATCTCTAATTATGACAAGGTTGTTGAGTATGCTGATTGATTTGATACTTTTTTCTCTAATTTTGATGATGTATATTTTAATACGGATATTCATTGTGCACAGATTTCTGTTCCTTTAATTTCACCACACATACATCACCCCCTTCATTAGAAATAAATCCATTACCAACAACTCTAAAATACTCATACTTGGTAAGTGGTGAGAAATTACCTTTTATAATTTCTAACAATATCCCATTTGAATATTAAGAAATACTTTTGAATCTATTGAGGGGGAATGTCATGGAGATTGGGTGGACCTCTTCTAACATAACGTGTATTAGCCCCTCTATTTTCATGCTTATGATTCTTTTAGAGGATGGGGATAAATCGGTTAGGTAGACACAAATGAGACTCAATCCAACACTTTTAATGATTTTAAAAAAATTGGTTAATTTTTTTTCCCAAGGTAGGTATAATCTATCGTATTTAAGATTCCCAGTGGGTGAGTCCTATTCCGGTTCGGCCTAAGAAAATTTGTGTTACTATTGTTAAAAATGGGAAAGATGGGTTAGTTCCAATGAGATTTTATTATCCACAGAATGAGGCTAACATTCATTGTTAATATATATAATATTAATGTGATTTATCATTCATAACCACCATTTTAGGGCATTTTACAATTTGAACATTATTTTATATTATAATTGAAATTCATTCTTAAAATGCACTATTACATGGTACATTTTTAACATCATTTAAAGTACCCAATGATCTTGATTTTATTTTCATATTTAATTTTCATGTTTCTCATTACATTGGGAAAAATTCATACTTTTGGAGTAATTAAAGATTTATATTGGAAGACCACCAAAGTTGGCCTTGAACAAACACCATTTTGGGTGAAGTTAACTGGACAAAAACCCAATAAAACTAGTGTAGCAGCCAATATCTAAGGCTTATTCAAGTTTTCCCAAAGAAGGCTAGAATCAACATGATCACCAATGAGGATGGTGACCTTCTACCCATAAGGGTTATTAGTGGATGGACAGTCTGTATTGACTATAGGAAGCTCAACTCTTATACCAAGAAAGACCAAATTTTGGAACCATTGCTGGGGACCCATGTACATCATCTAAACAACCATTATATTCTCCCCCATTACTTCTATTCTCATAAAAATTCTTTTATCTTTCCCCTTTCTCATTTTTTTGGCACATGTCTGCCTACACTCATGACCAATCAAACAGTGTAGTTAGGGTGGATAGTCCTGGGGTTGGGGAGTCAGGTACACAAAGGGAACTCCTTCCATTAGATCCTAATCTTCCTAATTCTCCATTGTCAAAAAATTGATCCCATTTCAATGGACGATTTTCAAAGAAAAAAACTCATAAACCCGAGTGGGAACCAACATGGAAATTCAAATGAGGCAACCCCATACATGAGGAATGTAGTCATCCAAACCATGAATGACTACCTCACACTTGCCTTGACCAATGAACTCTATTGAATTAGGCATACTACCCTAGGAGAATCCCCTTATGTTTTAAAACATCATTTCATAAACCACCTCCCAACCATCCACGGGATGGATTCAAGAATGTCATACCTTCATGTTGAAGAGTTCAACATCATTGTTGAAACCATGCGCCCAACACATCAACTTGATTCAACTAATATGAGGGTCTTTACATTCTCACTTAAGGATCGATCAAAGAATTGGTTAACCAATCTGGTATCTACATC
This sequence comes from Viscum album, assembly GCA_963277665.1. Taxonomy (NCBI): domain Eukaryota; kingdom Viridiplantae; phylum Streptophyta; class Magnoliopsida; order Santalales; family Viscaceae; genus Viscum; species Viscum album. The sequence continues at coordinate 2,060,368,916 of OY728140.1, forward strand.
ATTCCACTCTTCGAACATATTTCAATGAAAATTCTAAAAAAATACTTACCCCATCTCATAAAAATGCACTTATAAAGAGTATGAAAAACTATCTTGGAAAATAAGGGGAGTAATTTTATGGAACATGGGAAAGGTTCAAAGATACACTCAACATGGTACTTGACAATGTATTCTCAATCCTAAAACAAGTTTGAATTTTGTATGAAAGGTTGGGTCCGAGAGAAAAATAATTCATTTACATGATGTGTAACATAACCTTCAAAAAAGCCCCAAATGATGCTTATCAGTATCTTGAAGGACTAGTCGAACAAAACCAAACATGGGTAAAATCAACTTTCTATGAGAATCCACCCTAATCTGGTGGAATTGACACACTTATGGGAGAGGAAAGCCTTAGGGTGAAACTTTCTAAACTCACTAGGATGGTCGAGGAGATCAATCTTAGGAAGGTCCATGAAATTCAATCTGTAGAGCCCGTTGGTACCATTTGTGACAAAAATGACCACAAAATTGAAAAATACCCCACTATCCCTACCATTAAAGATGTTCTTCTAGGAGGAACACTAGCGGAGGTAAATACTATGATCTTTTAGATGCCACAGTACAAAAACCCTTTCAATCCCATGTAAAATGAGCATCCAGGATTCTATTGGAATGATAACCAACAACCTAGCCAACCATAAGGACCCACCCCTATCCTAAAAAATCTTTCTAAAACCACAATCACTTCAAGCCACAACCATCCCGATACCAACACCCTCTTGTCCAATACCAACATCCCATCTAAAAACCCATACAACAACCAATCCAACAACCAAAGTATCCTCTTGGGACAAACCAACAAGCCCAAGACCCTACCGAATCAGTCCCTCTACCAATCCTTGAACCGTTGTATAAAAAAATAGAGAAAATGAACATAGAAGTCTCATCCAATAAACCATAACTACAAAACATTAAAACTGGTATGGCACCCATACCTACTCAGGCAACACCATCCTCAACTTTAAGGGGATAATTCAGTTACACACAAACCTCTCATGAACCACTCAATGCAGTAATTGTTTTAAGAAGTGGGATATCAATTGAAAAACATGAACAAGACATAACAGAACCATTAAAAGCTTCAACAATACCTGAAAATGATGAAGAACCACCCATAGATTCTGAAAAACCCAATGACAGTGTGAAGGAACTAAAGCACACCAATCAACCAATCAACTTGCTCCCTTACCTCAATGCATGAGAGGAAAATCTAAACTAGAACTGAATGAGACTTTGAAGGAAATATTCTCTCAGGTCAAGTTGAACATTCCCCTTCTAGATAAAATAAAAACCATTCCTGCCTACCAAATGTACCTTAAGGACTTGTGCAGTTTTAAGAGGATTTTTTCACATAAAAACCATGTTTTTTGGCTGCTAATGTGAGTAAAAACATTCAAGGGACCATTCCTCCAAAGTAGAAAGTCCAAATATGTCCATACATCAATGTTTAGTTAGGAGAGAACAAATTTGTCAAGTCATATTATGATCTGGGATCCAGTGTGAACCTCATTCCTTATGCCATGTATTGTTAGTTAGGGATCAAAGAACTCCAACCCACATATGTCACTCTTCAACTTGCAGATTGTATTGTTCGAGTTCCAAAGGGTACCTTTAAGTATGTTTTAGTAAAATTTGAAAATTTCATTTACCCACCTGGCTTAATTATCCTTGAAAATTACCCAAGATTAGGTCCTATGGAGAAAACCCATATAATCTTTGGTCATCCCTTCTTAACAATAATCAACATAGTCAACCGAGTCTGAAATGGGAATATGAAAATAAAATGTGGGAACATGAGTCTATAATTGATATTCTACAATGAAAACTCTCAAATTAGGGATGACAAAGAGATTCATGTGGTTAATTTTAATGGTATTGTTGACAGTGAACTCGATGAACCTCAAGGAATTATTGAAGGATGTTTAAGTCAAGAAGAGATTGATATTCTTTGTTCACATGAAGGAAATTTTCTCCTCTGCATAAATCTCTTTCAGATATCTCTCTTGATGATTTTTTCGAATCCCCAATCAATGACACCATTGGTGAAATCCATAACATTGCCTCAATAACCATTCATGACACTAATATGATCAAATTAGTGGATGAAAATTCAATTTAGAAGGAACCAATTCTGTCAAGAAATATGAACCAAGAAACTGAGTTCAATTCAAAGTCACATCCTTCCATAAGAAGTAATAACCAATATAATCTCAAATTTAAGGACCTACCTTCACTACTCAAGTATGTGTTCTTAGGGGAAAATTGAGCCTTTCCTATTTTCATTTCTTCCTCTCTTGAAGCCAATCCAGTGATGATGCTTCTGGATGTCCTAAGAAATCATAATAAAGAAATTGTATGGACCTTCATGGATATTCGTGGTATTATCCCACTCATTGGAACTCATAGGATTGTTCATGAATCTAAATAAAAACCATGTCTTCAACCTCAGCCAAGATTCAAACCATATCTTATGAATTTGGTATGGAATGAACTAATAATTTTTGAAGTGGGTATCATCTACCACATTGTTGAGAGTGAGGGGGTAAGCCCCATTCTTATTGTCCCAATGAAACCTATAATCATTATGATCACTAATGAGGATGGTGACTGTCTCCCCACAAGGGTTTGTAGTGGATGGAGAGTATGTATTGACAATCACAATCTCAACTCTGGTACCAAGAAATACCATTTCCCCTTGCCTTATATTGATCAAGTCCTCGAGCGAGTGCTGGGTCATCAATTCTATTGCTTCATAGATGGATTCTTAGGGTATAATCAAATCAAGGTCTCCTTATAGGATCCAAGAAAAACAACCTTCACTTGTACATTTGGAACTTTTTCCTTTAAGCGCACACCATTTTGGTTATGTAATGCCCCTGGTACCATCCAGCGGTGTATAATGGGAATCTTCTGGGACATGGTTGGGTGTTTTTTAGATGTATTCATGGATGAATTCTCCAAATTTAGGGATACTGTTGATGGATGCCTTCTAAATGTTGAAATAGTTTTGTCAAGATGCAAGGATAAGAATATCATCCTAAATTGGGAAAAATGCCATTTCTTGGTAAATGAAGAACTTTTTTGTGGCCATATATTATGTGGTAGAGGAATTGAAGTCAATAAAGCTATGCTTAACATAATTTGTCACTATCCCTATCCAAAAAATATTTAGAAAGATAGGTCTTTCTTAGGACATGCAGGTTTCTATAGAAGATTCATCAAGGACTTTTATTCAATCTCTTGTCCCATTTGTGCTCTCCTAGTAAAGGATTCTCCATTTTTTTGGACAAAAAGATATGAGGGTTCATTCTCAACCCTAAAATCCTCTCTCACCACTCCTTCCATTATGAAATCTCTAAATTGGAACATTCCTTTCAAACATATGTGTGATGTCAGTAACTTTTCTGTAGGAGATTTTTTAGGACAAAATTGTGATAAAATTCCTTATGTCATTGATTATGCAAGAAAATATTTAACTGATGCACAAATACACAACACCACAACTGAGAAAGAGTTTCTTGTTGTGGTCATTGACTTAGAGAAATTCCAGTATAATCTCTTAGGATCACACATCATTATCTTCACCGACCATTATGCTCAAAAATACCTTTTCTAAAAAACATGTTTCCATGGTAAGATTGATTAGGTTGGTATTTCTTCTTCAAGAGTTCAATTTAACCATTAATGATAAAAAGTGTGTTGAAAATGTTCTAGGTGATCACCTCTCTAAGATGTAATTCAAAGACAAATCACAACACCTTTTTTGTGTCTGATTCATTTCCCAAGGAGCACCTCTATTCTGTAAGTGATTACCCATGTTAAGAATACATTGCACACCATTTGGTGATGGGTGAAATTCTAAAATTTTTAAGGACCCAAACATAGAATAAATTTCATTCTAATGTCAAACACTTTGTGTTTGATTATTCTTACCTCTTTATGTTATTTCCTGATCATATCATTAAGTGTTGCATTCCTGAGTCTGAGCAAGTGTCCATTCTAAAATTTTGTAATGGAGAGGCATGTGGTGGAAAATTTTCCAAAAATAAAACCACTATAAAGGTCATCCAATGTGGTTTATAATTGACTAACCTCACTAATAATTCATTCGAATTCTTCAAAACTTTCCCTATGTGTCAACAATTAGGATCCATTACCAACAGGAATCAAATGCCCCTCACTCCCATTATGTTCATTGAAATCTTTGATTGTTGGGGAATTGATTTCATGGGACCCTTCCAAATCTCTAGGGGATACCTCTATTTATTCTTAGTTATTGATTATATCTCAAAATAGGTTGAATCCATTTCCACCATGTCTAACGACCATTATGTTGTGATCTGTTTTTTCAATGACACATATTTTCTAGATTTGGAATTCCTAAGGCTATAATTAGTAACCGAAGAACCCATTTCTAGAACCGTCGAATGTCTTCACTCATGTCTTAGTATGGGATTTCTCCCAAAGTTCCCACTGTGTATCATCCTAAAACCAATGGTCAAGATGAGTTAGAAAATAAGGAGATTAATCATATTCTAGAAAAAATTGTCAATCCTTCTAGGAATGATTGGTCCGAGATACTCTTGGATGCTCTTTGGAAATATCATACATCATTCAAACCCATCCTAGAAATTTCACCATATTGGTTGGTTTATGGAAAATCATGCCATTTACCTATTGAAATTGAGCATAAGGCATTTTTGGGAAATCAGACTAATTTATTTTGACATTTCTTTGGCCGAATAAAAGAGGAAGTTAGATCTTAATAAACATGAGGAACATAGGATGGAGGATTATGAAAAATAAAGGATAAATAAAGCTATATTTATAACCTACCAATCCAATAATATAAAAGTCAATCATTTAGAATTGGGGAATTGTTTTCTCTTGTATAGTTCAAAACATCATTTACACCCAGTAAAGTTACGGTCTATATGTTCAGGCCCTTTCATAGAGCATCATGTATACCCCCATGGGGCCGTAGAGATTCAGTATCCGACAAGTGGTCACATTTTCAAAGTCAATGGTCATAGGATAAAACCATTAATAAAATCATTCATCAAACAGGAAATAGTGGATGAGTTAACTAAGCCAACCTATGAACCAGGAAAAAATTGATATATTTAAGATCCAGGTCAGGCTAACGATATTAAACAAAAGCGCTGCATGGGATCCAACCCGTGGTTTTCTTGTTTCAAATATTTTTTAATAAACATTTTTTTTCATATAGGATTAATGAATCATTTTTGATATTTAAAAAAATTATAAAAAAAAATTAAATTATTGACATGTTCTTCTATTATGTGTATAGATGGGTATGAAAGGGGAGTGCCATATTCATCAGTACCACTTGGTGTGATCCTTGAGAAATTCCATACCCATAAATTTAAATGGAAGAAAATGTATCATCAATTAATTTAATTTTTATGTGTTTTTAGGTCAAAATTAGTGTAAAAAATTTAAATAATATTAAAAGGACCAATCGTAGGTCGTGGGGAAAACCCCTTCACAACCGGAAAAGCCATGGGGACTCGAACTTAGGACTGAAGGGAGATAGGGGTATGTTCTTACCACAAACCTACAACTTATAGTGTTCCTTTATTTGATAATTTTTGTATATATACATATATTTTAGTTTCTTTAATATATATATATATAGTTTTGTTTTGTTTGTTTGTTTTTTCTTTTTTCCACTAGGGAATTATCAGAGTGATATGGAGATCAAGGGATTAAAAGGAAGCATCAAGAATTATAATTTCAACCACCAGGTGACTTCATTCAATTATCTTCATTTTCAATTCCCTTTTTTAACTCACCTTATCTCCCTCTACCGCTTCTAAATTTTATTTTCTTCAATCACTCAGGATAATGTTATTTTAAGGTTGGGGGGGGGGGGCAGAATAAAGAAATTTATTTCGAAGAAATAATAAAAAATTGCTTTGTGTGAAGAAAATTATTTGAAAAAAATGTTTTTAAATGGAAGGGAAAATTTCCGTAACATTGAACATGATAATGCACATTGAAAACATTAAAACTGAATATCAAATAATTTACTATTCCTCGATTCTAATTTTTGTCAGTGTATAATTTCATCAGCATAGATTTTTGGAAAGTGTGGATGTCTAATGTGGTATTTCATCATTTATATTTTCATACAAAATAATTCACAACACATGTCCTTTGGATTGTGGCATAATATTTTTAGTTCATGGGGTCCCACAAATAAATATAATAGGTTTGGTGATCATTTTTATTTTAATATGGGTATTCAAAAAAATAATAATAATAATAAATTTTCACGTAGAAAAATTAATGAGATAATGCATGGCTTTCAGAACTTGGGGTTCATGACTCCATAGTTTTCTACCATAGAGATAGTAATTTTATCTCTATTTGTGGTAATTTGATATTTTTTTGACGGAGTTTACTCGATATGATGCCTGAGTATATGGGCTTCACTTGGAGCCCTATGGTTATTGGGCCTGGGAGTTATAGGCAAAGTCTCTCTACATGGGTTGACTCTATTGAGTGCAATTTCAATTACCATGGAAAAATTATATATATATATATATATATATATATATGTATGTATGTATGTATAAATGAATACTCATCTTAATATTGAAAATTTATTCCATCAAGTTCTTCCATCATTTTCCCCTCGAATAAATATGTACCTTCATGTCTATTATGATACACAACACATTATCATGCTTATTTGATATTCGATGAAATATAGCGATGAATTTTAAAAAAGGAATGGGATTTGTATTGGGATCTTCTTATGAAAATATCTTTTATTAAAATATTTTGGTAGGTTTTTTGGATTTTTTGGTATAAGGGTTCTTGGTGATCAATGCATATTAAAAAGTTATTGGAAAAGGGAATTCAAATTTCATATTGTTGAGAAACATTATGCTCAGGACTAGAAAACCTCAAGTGGGGGGGGGGGGTGTGATTAGACATTAAATGAGGCTAATATTCAATATTAATATATATAATATTCATGTGATTTATTATTCATAAACATCATTTTAGTTCATTTTAAACTTTGAACATTATTTCATATTATAATTGTAATTCCTTCTTAAAATTCACTATTAAAAGGTACATTTTTTAACATCATTTAATGTGCCCAATGATCTTGTTTTTATTTTCATATTTAATTTTCTGGTTTATCATTACATTGGGAAAAATTCATAGTTTTGGAGTAATTAATGATTCATATTGGAAGACCACCAATGTTGTCCTTGAACAAATAACATTTTGGGTGAAGTTATCTGGATAGAAGCCCAATAAAACTACTTTAGCGGCCAATATCTAAGCCCAATTCAAGTTGTCATGAAGAAAGCTGGAATTGTCATCATCACCAATGAGGATCGTGACCTTGCCTCCATAATGGTTAGTCGTGGTTGGAGAGTATGTATTGACAATAGGAAGCCCAACTCTTGTACCAAGAAATACTATGGGAGAAAAACAGTTGGCGTGTGTGTATTGATTATAGGAAACTAAATTAGTCCACTTGTAGGGATGATTTCCCCCTCCCATTAATTGATCAAATTCATGAGAGACTAGCTCAGAAAACAAACTTTTGTTTCAGGGATGGATTTTTTGGATATTTTCAGGTTCCTATTGCTCTGGAGGATTAGGAGAAGACAACATTCCATTGTCTATTCAATATGTTTTCCTACTGAAGGATGCCATTTGTACATTGCAACAACCCAGGTACATTCTAGAGATGCATGGTGAGTATTTTTATAATTTTATTGAGACATGCATGGATTTATTTATTGATGACTTTACAATGAATGGATCCTCATTTCATGAATGTCTAAGTATTTTGGGAAAGGTGTTGAATCATTATATTAAGGAGAATCTGGTCTTGGACTTTGAAAAGTGTCATTTCATGGTAGAGCATGGAATTATCTTAGAGCATGTAGTGTCAAAACATGGGATAGAGGTTGATATATCTACGATATAAATTATTTCATCATTACACTATCCTTCACGTGTGTGTAATATTAGATCTTTGCTATGGAATGAAAGCTTTTATCGGTGCTTCATCAATTATTTTAGTAAGATTGATCTTCCTTGGTAGTGATTACTTCAAAAGGATTCTAATTTTGTGTTTGATGATTCATTCAGGGTAGCATTGGATGAGATGAAGGTGTGTCTGACCACTCCACCGATCATACATCCCCCACAATGAGACATTCCAGTTGAGTTTATGTGTGACACCTCCCACATTTCTATTGGAGATGTATTATCTTAGAGGGTGGAGGGATGTTCACATGTGATTTCATATACATCGAGGATAGTTAATTCTACTCAATCAGACTACATAACCATGTAAAATGATTTTCTTTCCATCATAATTTATTTAGATAAATTACGTTCATATTTATTGGGATATAAAGTAGTTGAATTTTTTTGACCATGCTACTCTGAGGTACCACAAGTAGAAGAATGATGAAAAGACCAGGCTAATCAAATGGATTTTCCTTCTTCAAGAATTTGATATTGAGATAAAGGACATAAAGGGGTCAGAAAACCTGGTGGTAGACCACATGAGTAGGCTTACTAACACACTAGAAGATGACACCATGGACCAGGTACCACTTCAAGACTCTTTCCCCGATGAGTATCCTTATGCCATCTCTGGTATGCGTCCTTGGTATGAATATTTAGTTAACTACCTTGTTTCCTCTTAAATACCTATTAATTTAAAGAAACATCAAGTCTAAATGTTAAAAATAAAGTCTTGGAATTATGTGTGGGATGATCCATACCATTGGCGCATTTTTAGTGATCTTGTTATTAGGAAGTGTGTTCCTGATCCTGATTTTGAGTCTATTTTTCATTTTAATCATACACTTTCTTGTGGTGGAGACTTTGGATCCCAATGGATAGCTAGGAATATTTTGTACTCTAGATTGTATTGGCCTAGTTTATTCTTTGATGCTCATGGGTTTTTTAAGTCGTTCTCAAGATGCCAACTCACTGTTAATATTTCTAGGAGACACGAGATTCCCCAACCACGCATATTATTCTGTGATATTTTTTATGCATGGGGTATCGATTTTATGTGTCATTTTACAAGTTAATTTGGTTTCAAATATGTTTTGGTTATCATTGATTATGTGATCAAATGGGTGGAGGCTACGACCACCATGACAGATGATTCTCATGTTGTTGTGGATTTTGTGAAAGAACAAATTTTTTGCATGGTTGGAGTTCCAAAGGCCATCATCAGTTACCAAGGGACACACTTATGCAATCAGAATCTTTCATCCCTTATTTGGATGTTTGGGGTGACCCAAAAAACATAAACAACATACCACCCCAAACAAATGGCATGGATGAGGTTTCAAATCATGATTTGGAACAAATTTCAGAGAAAACTATGCAGCCAAATAGGAAGGATTGGACCAAGCACTTGGATTATGCATTATGGGATTATAAGACATCATACAATAAACCTATCAGTATGTCCCCATTTTGGATTGTTTTTGGGAAAGTGTGTCATGTCCCTGTGGAATATGAGCATTATGCTTATTGGGATATAAAGAAATGCAACATGGATTTCGCCCAAGTTCGAATATAAATGAAGCTACAAATTCAAGAGCTAGTAGTTTCGATTGTCTTCATATGAGAACTCAAGGCTCTACAAGGAATGATCCTGATAAGATCATGAAAAAATGATCGAGAGAAGATAATTTCAGTTTAGAGAGAAAGTCTTTCTCTATACTTCAGGACTGAAGCTGATGCATGGTAATTTGTGTTCCAGGTGGTTAGGTCCTTATGTTGTGACTAATGTTTTTCCTTATGGTGTAGTAGAGATAACCCAATAGGGCACATGAAAGAGATTTAAATGCAACAAGAAAAGTTTGAAGAAGTACAATGAGGGGCTTCCTACTCATATAGTGGATTTCATCCCACTTCACGACCCCATCATCACTTGATCATATCATGTTGTTCCTAACCCTTTCACTTTATTTTTATTTTTTATATTTTAAATTATAAATTTCCTCTTATTGTATCATCTTATGTGTTCACATTGAGGACAATGAAATATTTTAAGTGTGGGGGAGGGATTTTAGTAATTTCAATTGTTTCCCTATTTTTCAATGTTTTTCAAAAAAACTGTCTATTTTTAAAATTTTGTGAGTTTATTTTTCAATTTTTTCTACGTCTATTTGAAACATTTGAGTTGAAATGATTATCATCATGATTTTTAAATCCATATCAGTAAGTGAAAAAATTTATCCCAATAAACTAAGATTAAATGAATACAGAAAATGACTTTGTTTCAAGTTCAAATATTTAGTAATTTCAAGAAAATTACTCTGAATTTTGAATCCCATGACACATATCATTGTCCTTAGTTTTGAAATCACATAAAAGTGAGTCTTACGAAACATTCATTTCAAATTATTTACAATTACTTCATTTCTTTAGTGAACCAAAACATTCTTGATTTAACCATAATTTGATTTATTTATGTCAAAACATGAGGATTTGTGGTACTTGTGTTTTAAATGATTGAGGCATTTATTTGGTATTAAAGCCCATATTTCATAGGAATCCTTTTTATAATGTCATAACTTGAACATTTAATCCATTTAGCACTTAGAATCCATGAACAACCTATTAGGTTAGCCACATTACAAGCCAATTTTCCCTATCCAACCAACTCTTGTAGTGAAATTGCATAATCAATTTGAATTTATTTGTGGGGGAGGCTTTCTTGTGTTGTGCTACAATATTTTTTGATACTATGAATGCAAAATTATATTACAAATATATGTGTCTGCTACTGAATAAAATAATTTTGTTGATATATTTTCCTTTCTAGAGCATTCATGATAAAATAAGTTGTGCCTTTCTAGAGATTTTGATGAAGAATTATTGTTGTTCCTATCTAGAGATTTCATAATAATACATGCTTGAGAGGATTGACTTTTTTGTTGCTGAAATGATGAATGGTTTAAACATTCCAGGAGTTTTCATGATTATGGAGTAGAATTGGTACTAAGAGGAGTGATAAGGGGATCATACATGAGTTAAAATTAGTATAATGTAATTTTTCTTAAAAAAGACTCAAGCCCTCCCCATTCAGCCTCATAATTTTTCACGTCTAAATTCTACCCACCGAAAGCAACCGAACAACCCTAAAAATCAACATGATAGACATATGTCCTTTAATCACAATGGGTGGTGATGTAAGAATTTATCAATCCTATAGTGACCCCTGTATGAGTTTGGATGAGAAAGATATTGCAGAAAAATTGACAATTTGTGTGATAAGAAGTGAGGTATGTGTTCTGTGCATGAGAGGATAAATGAAGTGGAAATATATGGAATGATATAAATGAATAACATGAAATAATGGCTTTTTATGAGTCATGATATTTATTTTCTTGGTGTGAAATTGTTGGATCTCAAAAATATGCGTTTTAAAAGTTGTTTTGATTTGATAATGATATTTACTTGTCACAATTTTTCAGAACACATTATTTGAGGTTATGCCCGCGAGTGAAAAAGGGTAAGTGTGGGGGTATTGATAAAACACAATTTTAATGAATATTTTGTTGATAATAAATGATATAAGTTTCTCACATTATGGTAAATGTGATCATTTATGAAATATTTGGGATTAGATCATTCATTTTAAAATTTGATGAAAATTATAATTTTACCATTTAAAATTCACTTTTTCATTTCAGTCATAATTATTTTCATATTTATTATTTGAACATAAAATTTTGATAATATGTTCCTGAAATAATGGGATATAACTTTCATTTAGGAAATTGGAGCTATATCATTAATTTGGTTGGTAGAAACGGGTCATGAATTCCATGTTGGGATGGACTCTCCACATTTGATATGAGTTCTGTATTTGGAACATATCCTCTTCATCCTTTCTTGGATAAGGACCAGATTTAGAGAGGGGCTCTAGGAATCATTTTATCACAAATAATACTTATTAAAGGACATATGATTCACGTGTTTTGGTGGGCAAATGGGCGGTGCAATTTTTCTTAAAATATTTTTTTGAGATTCCCCATTCACACTTGAAACCACTTTCAAACTAGTCTCCCCACCATGATATAAATTATTATTATTAAAATTTGGAGGGATTGGGATGTGAATTAGGAAGTTGATGGAAGAGGAGAAGTGGATCCACTATAATTATACAAACATTTCAATAAGAGTAGCTCTTGAAGAATGGATCCCTTCGACGAAGCCTTTTTATTCCCCTTCTGATTCTTCTTCATGTTATAATACTTTTGTTTGTGTAATAAAATACATTGTTATTATTTAATTTCATCTGTTTTCCACGGTTTTATTCATTCCACATCCTAATATTTCCTCATATTTGGGATGTAATTCAAGAGTAGAAACAATATTGGGTTATACCCTTTCTAAACCATTGCACATGCAAAACATTTTTACGATGACTACACCGCCCATAGAAGCGTAGTCCTTTTTAGTAATCAATCTACCTCTAACCTACTTCATTAATTTATTTTGAAAAAATGATCTACTTTAATTCATGTAATATTATCTATGAATTTAGTTTTTAATTTAAATGAAACTAAGCAAGCAATTGAACAAATTAACACAAAACACACAAGGTCAGGAATTGTGTGAATTTTGAGAGCATGGTCTTAATCCGTAATACCAGACCACACAAGATAAATTTTTAGAGTTCAAATATAATCCCTAAAATAAATAATTCCTAATTTCATGAGTCTATATGTTCACTAATTGTCCACTAACCATAAGCTAACCTAAGATCAACTATTTATGAAGGGTTCTATGATGGAATGTTCTGATGCTAGCCTAGGGTTTAAGTAATTTAATCCTTGTGGTTATGTTAACTCCCGTAGGGTTCAAGGTTTAACAAATTAGGAGATTATAATTATGTTGATTTTAATTTAAATTATTATGATAAATAATTATTTTAAGAGATTGAGTTAGATATATTATGCCTTTTAAATATTATCTAAAAAACATCTTCTTGTTGTGTGACTTTAATCGAACATTATTTCAAAAAAAAACAAAAAAAAAACAATCTTCTTCCAGACAACTTATTCTCCTTTTATGGATGATAAAAAACCCCCTCATCCTTTAATGTAGTGTTTTTATTCTCTTTTATTTTATTTTCACAATACCATTACGAATTTGTTTTAATTAACTTCCTGTTTGAGAGATGACCTTAGTCAGCCACTCTACGAAACTTATGTACCCCAAAAAACCATTAATCATTTGAGGGCACCCACGATAGCACCTTTAACTCCTCATAAGTTTCATAGTCATGATTGTCTATATTATTCCATAGTTGGGGTCTTAGTCCACTGAACAATCTATCAACCTTTCCATTAGGATGCATGACAAAGTTTGAGGTGTAGCGAGAAAGCCTTGTAAATTTAATCTCATAGCATCCCACATATTCATTTTTATTATTCTATAGAAATAATAATTCCTTCTCTATTTTTCATATAATAAAGCTAGTGTAAATATTAATTGAAAAAGATTATACTAAACTCTTCCCACTCTATAGCATTAATCTCCTTGCCTACCTTGGTGTTTTAAACAAGTGCCTGCCAGTGATCAGCTTCACCCTCTAAGCAGTACATAGCCAGGGATAATTTCCCCAACCCCACACAATAGATTATAGAAAATATATTTTCTATAGATCTTATACATTATTCATAAATCAATTGGTCAGTAGATCTACTGAAATAAGGTGTTCATTAATACTTAAAGGAATCAATATAAAGTTATTCCCTTTGAGGAAAATTTGGTCTCTCATCTTGATTCAATATAGTTCTCATAACTAGAGTCAATTGATTCATCATTCTCATAAATTTTTCCATTACTGTATCCATTCGAGTGTCATCAACAACTTTTCCATTGTGCTGACTATTTAAACGGTTCCTCACATTTCTTTCCATTTTTTAAAAGAGTAAAACATAGTGAGAAATACATTTCTTTTATTAATATTACTACTCTAAAAGAATTTTATGTCTTAAAATATTATTACTAATTATTTTAGTCATTAAAAAAAATTATATTTTCTATAAATAATTCATAATGGTTCATAATAAGCATGGAATAAACTAAAAATATCCCCTAAAGAGTGTTAAAAAAGAAGTCAAAAAATTCCCATTGTCATGCCCGAGTTCCAGTTCAAGTCTACCTCAAAGAGGTTTTTTTTTGTTTTACCCCAAGATACATATGTGGCAGATCTAGATCCACTTGTTCATATCTTGACAAGTATTACATTTTTCAAAAACCACGTACCTAATACTTTACCAAAATATCAGGATATTTTCCTATATTTTAAATTTTCTATAAGGTTCCTCTTAATTTTTTCAAATCCTAATTTCCACAAATAACTAAACTGAAATTTGATACTAAGTATGTAATAAAAAAATTTTAATAGCTAAATATTTCATTATATTGTACAAAAAATAGGGTCTTATAGAGTTTAGATTTTAGGAAAAAGGTCAATAATACATGAAAAAAAATCTCCAAAATACAATAAATTCTTCTTAATTTGTTCATATTAATTAATTTTACTTCATCTAATAATTTAGGTATGTATATAAAATGAATGGGTGTGCATAAGTCCTACTAAGGGATAGCATGGGAAACAATTTACATGTGATCTTGAGAAGTATAAATAAGAATATGTGGAATATAATCATGTCTTGATAAAAGGGAAAAACTGGAATATAATTATAAAAAAACATGAATCATGACATGGAATTTTAGACACAACATTTAAAATGTAAATTCTTAAGCATATCACCTAGGTATGTCTCCGAGGTGTCATAAATATTTACCAACGTTAATCACAAAGATATCGTAAAACAAGTCATCTCAAGAGATTAAATTTTTTACCCAGTGCATTAGAGAACTATCAGGGTGAAACATTCATATTGTGATCCATATAGATAATAATAAAACATTTCATAAATAACCTTCCATGAATATGAGAAGTAAGTTTCATATAAGATTCATGGAATTTAAAAAAGTCATTAAAGATTAGATATTTATGTAATTTATGACCAAAAAAAGGGAATCAGGGATTTATGTTTTTCATTTCAGAAATAAAATAAATAATTTTAACATATTGGTTAATAAACATAGAAAATAATTTTTCTGGGTTATTAATATAAAGGAAATAAAATTGAATTTATTTAGGAGAAGAGAGAAATTTTGAGAAGTAAAACAGGTAGCGTAACTTGTATAAAACATGGATTTAGAAAAAGGATAAATAGAGAGGGTTCAAGGGTCTCCTATTCATAAAATAAACATTATAAATTAAAGGGTTAAAACTAATTGTACATATGAATTTTTTTTGGAAATTTGAAACACATACCACATAAAGAGGGAACTTGAATATAAAATAGAAGTGGATATTTTAATTCCCTTAAAGAGTAGTTCCTAAAACATGTGGATTAGGACATTTAAGCCTTGATGAAATAGTGGGATGACACAATGGGAGGTAAAACTATTATACATTCATGGAGGGTGAAATTTAAGTTACCATAAAAGGATAAATTGGAGTTTATTTTTAGAAAAAGTGGGGTATTTGTTTATTAATTTCTAAATTTGGGCCACGAACACCTTGGTATTGGAAAATGAAAAACCATGGACATGAACATGGTATAAAACCATGTTATTAGAAACATGGAACACATTTTATGTTATTTTAATTTACAAGAGTCGACAATAATTTCATATTACTCCAGGATAATTAATGTTTTCACAAAATAACTTTTATAAAGTTAATAATTCATTTAGGAATTTGGATGTAAAATCAATATTTTGAATTTGATTAAAATCTAATAAAAACATGATATTAATAAAATAAAATATTTTACATTTTAGATATTCATTAATTAGTTATTACATCATTATGAAAAAATTATGATGTCATTTACATAGGGAACAACTCAAATTCTATTGTTTCTGTTTATAAAAAAATAATATATTATAGAAAATTCGTATAAATTCACCATAACCTAATTTGAAGTGATTATTTGAAAAATGATATATATTTATCAAAATATTTACCTATATATGAGAGTTATGACCTTTATATATAAAAATCCTTATTTATTTAAAATAATAGAGGATTTAAAATGCATAATAAAATTTCTATCACTTGAAAAATATAAAATTATTTTATCATATATATTTTAAAAAGAGTGTTTTTATGAAACTATGTTATTAAAATTATTATTATTCATAATATCATAGTTTATTACAATTATTAAAATCTTTTATTGAACGTACAATTTCCTTCCTAAAAATCCTTTTTTTCAATTTCAATTTCAATATTTTATGAAAAACAATTCTTAAAATAGAAATGGTAGAATAAATATTTTATTTACATAGATGAATCACAAAGTAAGGATGAGACATCTAACACCTTATCACACCCACATATTCTCTAAGAGTAAGTTATGTGATGGTGGTAGTATCATCAGGTGCCTTTTCTAAAATCAACCGAGTAGTAATCTCCACTACCTTGAGCTTCCCCCATAGGAAATTTTGTTCAAGATTCACTTATTAATACATTGATTGGGCTTGGTCAAGGGATAAACCTGGTTCTAAAACCTCCATCCAAAGCTTTGATGAATGGTTTTCAAATGGAATGAAAATACTGGTTGTGGCCATTAACTCTTCTTTCTATATCAATTTTCCTATTTCATAATTTTACATTTAAAATCTAATTATAACAGTAGAATTATTATCTAGAGTATTTTACCTAACAATCTTATTGTAAAATGGTCATAATTGACCGAAAATAATATAACAGATGAACCCATTAGACCACACCTCCATTTCTATTCACTTAATTTAAAAAGACATGGTTTTTTGTAATAATATAACACTCAATATTATGAAACTATTATCATTCAACAAGTTTGGGTTGTTTTAGGAAAAGGTTCCTCTCATAATACAGAGGCAATTGAAGAGATGATAGGGGAATTTTTTATCATGGGGTGGGTTGACAATTTTATTGGATCTGGGTGTTCCAATGTATCTCATTGGAATGAGAATCAAGACTATATGTAATTATGAAACACCCATGTAGTTTTTTGTCAGGCAGTAATGAAATTAGACGTACAATTTAATGTAATATGGAAAAGATGATGGTAACTGGACATGGAAGTAGTGGAATACTGTGGATGGGCCGATGAATGGAGTTTGGGAACCACTAAGTGTCCTTTTATAGCATGAATAAATAATCAATTAGTTCTTGGATGGGAATTCCCTATGTTTATTTGACCCACACATAGGGACATGGGTGATTCATTAATCTTTTTCATAGTTATACCTCATATGTGATTAATCTTCAATAAAATGATTATTACTGTACAATTTAATGTTATGTAGTGAGGACCCTATCTTTTTAGTTTAATGTCATTTTCTAAAGACATTTATCATAATAGTTAACATCATGAAGTTAGGAAATTTTATATATAATTTAATGTCTTGAGTTTAAGACATATCTATGAAATTTAATGTCATGTGACCATGATGAATGATATTATTGGTAGCATCTATGAAAATTATTTCTTGAGAAACCATGCATTCATGGGGAGTGTGACATGATCCCCATCCATTGGGTCTAGTGAATAATATCTGTTTTGATAAAAAGAAGTATGACATAAGGACCTTCCAATTTGGGTTCCAACATCAGACGTTTCATGCCTGATATCATTGGGGTTCTAAGAACAAATACTAGTGATACATGATGGAATGAAAAGAGGTAAAATTATTTATTGAACTCCTGTGAAATATAATTATTATGGACGTCAAGGTTGCGCATTGTACACAAGATGTTCACTTAAAGCTACTGAAATTCATCAATTGATTTTGTGAGTTCTCATCATCTGTGAATTTTCTAAAAATATCAATTTGATATGATGGAAACTAGACTTTTTGGGTAACACTTCCTCAATTCGATACACCATGGAAAATGGAGTATCATTTGTATCAGTATGTGTGGTGGTACGAAAATACCTTAAATAATTGATAATCTTTTCCAACATTTAATTCTTATCCTTCATCACCAACATCTATAGTATATTTTTCAATGTCTTGTTGAATGCCATATTTGTTCCATTTTCCACCACATGATAGCGAGAGAAATGATTGGAAATATTGTTTTAATCTTAATACTATTTAATAAACTCCATAAAGTTTAAGTTCGTGTTTTTGGCCTATCAATATTGTGTGAGGGAGTTCAAATCTTTTGATGAAATGGGACATCATAATGTTGATGAATTTATTGATTCTAAATTCCCTTAGGGGTATTGCCTCATCCAATTTGGAAAATAGGTCAATAGTAGATATGTTTTACATAAAAAACATAGTTGTGGCAAGGGGATATTCACCCACAACATCCTTCCCCCTTTTTGAAAATAGCTAGATATATTTAGCTATGTGTAAAAATTCCATGGGTTGATGTATTATGTTTTCATGAATCTAGTATGAATGAAATTGATTTGTTAATTATTCATAGTCCTGTATCATGGGTTTTATAAAATATACTATCATCCTGGTTTCTTATGAGATTCAGGTCCTAGACATATTAGATCCACATTATCCTATGTTGACTTCTTCAATGGCATAGGGAACCAATATTTCTTATATGCATCTCAGGAGGATTCTTTTGAAGCCTCATTTGAAGAGGGATATTTTATCATTAAGATAATCCCGTAGGATATATTGCACTTCTTGGCACCTAATCAATTTCATTCATTCCCAATATCCCAGTAGGTCCCCATTCAAGAGATAATCAATTATGGTCTCCATCCAAATGGGATTGGATATAGGTTCATCTCAGTCATGGGTGGTGTTGGAAGGATTGAGTTCATCTATGTCATAGATGATGATCGATGAGACCATCCTTTGATGCATAATGTAGAAGATTTATTCCTATAGACTAGGGTCATCCATTACTATGGATGCATTATCCAATGCATTGGCATGATCATTCTATAATCAAGGAACATGACACAATATGGAACAAAATTGGAACCATTCCATCAAACATCTGATGTATCCAATAGGACGGACATGTTCTTCCTTTTTGATAGAATATTTTCCAATGTTATCCATTATATCTATCTTTGAATCCAGTTTGATGTTTAGGTAGTCTATTTTTAGTTGTATTCCTAGATCCAAGATGACAATGAGGCTTGGTATTTGACCTTATTATTTGTACATTCTTTAGATAGGGGGAAAGAGTAGGGAATTATTTCTTTTTCCTGATAGAAAAATAAAATGCCTAATGCAACCCAATTTCATTTTGGGATTTCTTGTCTCTTATCGATATTACATGAGGATGTCCTATGAAAATACATATCCCAACACTAGGAAGTTTCATGGGTGTAGAAAACCTCCTCATCCAGATGCTTGGTGTGTACTTGTGTTCATTCTATGGTGGGATGTTCCATGAGGAAATAATCCAAGGCATGTACTTTTAATGAATTATGTGATATGAGAGAAATATCATATTATTTTTAATGAATAACCATTGGGAAAATATCCCAATCAGCATGGGATGAACAAATATGTACTTGAGATGATTAATACAAGAGGCCATGTGGATATCATGGTGCTGCAAGTAATGCATCAACTTGTACACTGCAAATCTGACTAAATGAAAATTATTTTCGACAGCAAAATATCGAGTCTCAGTTCCTAGAATTTTCCAGGTGAGGTAATATGGACTTTTCTCATTACCTATAGCACTTTTTATGTTATAATAGAACAAATTGGTCACTATATGGTAGCCACACATAAGATGATTGGATTTCCTTCCACTGATGGAATCAGGACTAGTAGGTGTAGCTTGTACTACATAATACTATTAAAGGCCTCTTGGCATTCCTTATCCCATATATCGGAGATTCCCTTATTCATTAGCTCAGATAATGTAAGGTATTTTCTATCTATATTGGAAATAAAACATATAATGTAAGAACGGTTTCCTTATATCCACTCTAGTTCGTTGAGATTAAGAGGGGGTGAGATTTCGAGTATTTCACTTGTATTTTTATGTTCAACCATTATGGAAAGGTACATCACAAAAATTAAAGTGAACATCTATGATGTTACCATAAATGTGCATTTTAGTGGGTTTATCTTTAAAATATGTTGTCAAAACATGTTGAAGACTTTTTGAAGATATATGAAGTTATCACACCACTGAAGATAATTGAAAAATAAGTTTTCGATGTAAGATTTGGCTATTAATCCCAAGAAGGGATTAAAGATATGATTCATAGTGTGTTGATAATTAGGGATAGAGTTCTTTAATTCAAATTGTACGATCTCATAGTAAATGATCCCATGTGGTTCATTGAAGGTAGTGGCTTATTCATCTTCAGGGAACATATTTATCTTTTTGTAACCTGATTACCCATACCTAAAGAAAAGTACTTGTAAATCAGTAGCTATATTGATCAATAGTTATATGATCGATAAGGGGAATTCAACCTTTTGGTAGTTTCAATTAAGGTATCATAAAATTATGCATATTCTAATATTCCCATTCTATTTCTTAAAATGGGATGATATTTCCAATCCATATTGGGTATTAAACTTCTCAAAAAAAACTTTCTTTGATTAATTTATCAACTTTTTCCACTACATTAGTGGCATGAGAGGGGTGCATCCTCCCAACTACCTTCTTAAAACTTTTACGGTCATTAGTTAAGATGTGATGGTGTATAGACACATCTATATTTAGTCTGGTGTTTTATTATAATTCCAAGGAAACATATATCTATGTTACTTTCTAAGATAGACATACATCTCTTGGTGCTCAAGAGGCATGGAGACAATAATCAACATAGGTTGTGTGTCTTCTTATGTTTCTAGATTTACCTTCATGAGCTCATTAATGGTAATAGAGGGACCTTCCACAAATATTGGAGGGGTGTTCTTACATTCAAGATATTATTTTTCCACCTCTATTTCAATGGAGGGAATTTCAAATTAATTTGGTAGACTGGGGGAATCTCTATCACTATCAAGATCAGAGAGGCCATGAGAAGGTAAATTATCAACCCCTAGAACTAGAGTCATTGTAGAGATATTTTTATGATAATTTTATTTCATGTTGTCACTAGGAATAGAATGAGCGAGGACATCTTTTATTGAGTCTATTACCTCAATCAGTTTTATGGGAAGTACATAGTCATTGTCAAGCATACTCCATGGATTCTCAGGGATGGACACCAAGGCATTGAATTCTATAACATATATGTTTCCAACAACATGGATTTTTTTCAATACCTTTTATAGAATATTTCTTCAGCAAATGTTTATTCACATGACTCAAAAGGGGAACTATCACCATATAGTATTCAAACCATTCCTTCAAAGGGGGTATTTCAGAACATGATGGAATGCTGAGGGTAAAACCACATGGTTATAGATCTGGGGCCTTGCAAGCATGAAATTTTATGTAGCATATTGAAGGATAATCATAAACTCAATATTGGATTCGAGATGCCCAAACTCATCTTTTATCTTGATAATTCCAAGAGGTCTTTGTTCACGCTTAACATACACTTAAATGGTTATATTTTTGGAAGATAAATTTCCCTCACTATATCCAAAATGTGGAAAGGTATGAATCTTTATTAGGTTAACATTATAAAAGATTTTAATTAGTTCTATTTCGATGTCGATGTTATCATGTATACCTTAAATATATAGGGTTTTAATGTGTCCCTAGAAGACCTCTTCCTAATACTGTCGTGGAAATGAGATGGAAATATGGAATTATGATGGAATGCATTTCAATCGATAAAACATTTCTATAGAAACTACTTTTGAAAACTCTTTTAGAATCTAGAGGGATTCAACTAGTGCCTTCCAATGTTATTTTGAGATATGGATTTTATCAAGGATTTAGATCTTTGTAGGGAAAACCTCAAACTATTTCATAGTTTTGTACTTTTGTGCAAGAGGGTTGTGCTCCCCAAGGTGGTGTTTCTCAATAAGTGTGGTTCGAAAATTGGTATGTCTTAGGTAGATGTGTCTGTTGCTTATATAGAGGTCGAAGGAGCATCAGCTAGCAGTATCATAGGATTCATTGGTATTCATTTTTTATTGGAATTTCCCGAAAATCGATTCCCTTTTCGAAGGCCATATAGGATGAATTGACTAGAGTGGTTACCGAAGGGATATAGGATACCTCACAATTTCCATTTAACTTTCTGTAATGATTTACCACAGTTTTATGCTATATATATGCCCATTGGGAGGACATTACCAAAATATGATGTTTGGCCACACTATTTTTGACCCCAATATCCATGATTCCTACACATGTGGGCTCTTAATCCCTGACCATGTGTGGGTAAATCATACTCAGAATCATATTTATCATCCAAGAATTTTTATTTCATGTGTATCATGTTGGAATATCCAAATATGATCAATTCATACAATGATTGTTTTTTGATGGGTTAATTCCCAAGAATTGGATACTGTAGGGAATAAATTAGCAAGAGTAAGAGCCTATATCAGAGTTGAATATGAATCTTCATCTTATGTCTCTTCTTATGTTTGGTTATTATGTCGACCTTCATGTAATGTATTAGCTTTTAAAAAGGTATAGATCAAAAAAAGTTTGTTTAATTTTTTTCTCCCAAATAATGATTCAGAAAAGGTTAATGGAGGTGTCAGGTGTTTCTAGGGATCATTTGGAGATTAGGGCCCTGAAATGGGAAGAAAATACTGGGTAACATGATTAAGAGAAATCGTACAGACCATCCCACATGAGTTACCTAAATTGTTTGGTTACAGATAGTGTAGTAAAGGGGGCCACAATGTTTTTCTACAACTATGTGACCCTAGTAACTTGACCATGCCACAAATATATGGTTTTTGGATATTGGTTATTGCATGGTTTGTGCATGGTAATATAAACCATGTGCCTAACTGTGCATGGTTTCCCTTTGAAGTGGAAAATGATGAATGCTTGTTGAACAGTTTATCCTACCATGTGAAAAAACCTTGTGCCCTTTTTTAGGGTCAAGTTAAAAAAAATTCCCTCTAAAATGATTTGAAACTATTTATTTTCTTCTTCCCATTCATTTCTCGTGGATTCTTCTTCTCCTATCATGTAAGTGATTCTTCCCCTGTCTACCAAAAGATATTGACAACTCTTCAATCTAGCCTCCATTTATCTCTTCGTCAGAAGTAATGAGAATATTGAGGTATTCTATTGAATATTCTCATCTTTATCTCATGTTCTTCGTCCCATCTATTGCATTATCTTAGTGTAGTATCATTTTCCCAATTTTTTGATCATTTGAAATATTATTTTATTTATTCAAATTGATCTTGAATCAATGGTCGACTTAGGATGAGGGAAGATCTACGAGTCTAAGGTAGGTGATCCAAGTTCATTCCCTACATTTTGTTACATCCTATAAAATGTGACGTAGTTTTGTGAGCCAGATCATTATAGTGTATCCTTTTATTTTTCTAATTAAATTTAGTTTACATATTTTAATTTCAATTAGAGACCTATGATAGTGTTAAATCAATCCCTTGGGTTGATCTCATTGAGTAAAACCACCCCAATGGGTGTTCTATGACTTATAATCCTTTCCTCCTTTTTTAAGAAATTATTGACACCCCTTGAGTTGTTTTTTCACATAATAAATACCCCGAGTTTTTTAGTTGAATTTGAGGTTGATTCATGAGTTAGACACCCTATAAACCATACCGTAATGAAATGGTTAAAATAAATGAATTTCCTAAGTGCTCAATGCCTTCTCCTCATGCCATAAATATACCATTAAAAAATTGTTTCCTTAAAAAATATGACTACATATATATAAATTCTAAGACTAATGTAATGGTTCCACTTTAAGGCATGTTATATAATCATATTTAGTGTTTAATGCATTGAAATTAGTGTCAAGGACGAAAAAAGGGGTTTATACTTAAGGAACCCTTAGGAAAACCCACATTTCTCTCTTTTAGGATTTCTATTGTTTACACTTGATCGCACTGTGATTCACTATTTCATTTTCACCGAAACACCATTATGCCAATCTAATTTTGTTGTGAAAAATATAAAAAATAATAACAAATTTCTCTTCATGTTTGATTAAATTATTCTATCTTTATTAATTTTAAAAAGGTAAATGATTCTTTTTTGATAATTTCATTGAACGTGGAGGTGATTTGGAGCACCCCTGATGACGTCCAATAAAAATGGTCCAAATTGCACAAGATCAATGCACACCACTGGACTCATCCAAAATCATCTACTACAAATTGTATCTAAATGTAGTTATATTTTGTGTTCTAGTCCGAATGTAAATTAGATACTTTTCATTTGAAGAAATCCAAGCCTAATTCGGCCATCTATTAGCTCATCTAGACTGATCTTTCCAGCACACTGAATCTGCACAAAGTCAAAAGGGGTGTGTTGTGTTCTGTCAATATCTCAAGTTGTGATTCTCCAAATGTTGCCAAATTTTTTGAGGATATATTCAGTTGGTTGGGATACAACTTTATAGTTTTTTTTAAAAGAGATATATGAATTTATGGCCACAGATAACTATGGGAAATATGGTTTTTGGAAATTATAGTGCTCAAAACCACCTTCCAATTTTCCTCTAAAAGGGAACCTTGGGCTCTCCATTTGTAAGTTAAAATAAGAGAGTGAAGTTATGCCGAATTAAAGTTCTATAGGATTCTTTTAATCCCCTTGGAGGTTCTGGATCTCCCTATCCTCATAGGTAGAGCTGAAATGAAGAAGGAGTTCCACCTGAGCTACCACTTCCTCCAGACATCGAGCTGAACGGTGGGAGTTTGTTGTGAGGGAGAAACACACATGTCAAAGGAGTTACGATGCATATATTAGCTACTATTATGTAGTGATTTTGGTGTTAAGACATTTAATTTGATATATCTTTACTTATATCTTATTTGAATTCTTTATTTGATGCATGTGATTGATTTTCTCTTAATTTCAAACCGATTGGTGTGGGGTTTTGAGTGTGTGACTTGTTTTGTTCCAATTAGACCACAATAAATTATTTTATTTCCCACATTAATGATATTTAAATATAATTTGGATGCTATTATTCAATGAATATGTTCTTGACCTTAAAAATACGATTTTTATGTCAAGGATTGGTTCTTCAAGCAATGAAATAAAGCTTTAGGAATTAATTGGGATTCTAATTAATTTCAACCAAAGAATTACTCCAATATTGAATGAGTCTCTATGAAAAATGAACATAACATGTCTGTAGTTAAATCAAAATGACCCCATTATCTATTATTTTTTCAAATCCACTTGGTCTTTAACTTTGAAGCTAATTTGATTATGTTATTTTCTTTAAACTGTTTTCGAAATCACCCACTCTTGTTGTAACATTTTTTAAAAATATATATTAAAAACTACCAATGCTCCTTGAGAGATGACCTAAGGTATGAAATATACTATGAACCAACCTCAATAACCTAAAAAATATAACATGTCATGATAATTTGTTAAAATTTTGGAACCATTTCTCGGTATAGATTTGGGTTTTAGTGCATTTTTTGGTAATATTTTTTAAAATTTTGTGAATATTTCTTTATTTTATATTATACCTTTAAATATCTTTTTGTGTTATCATTTATTTCTATTTTAGGTTTTTTGGATGACTCATTCTACTTCCGGATACATACCACCTTTTGAACCCAAACCAGAGAGGATCATAGGTCAACGGCTCCGAGAAATACAAGAAAACCTTTTGAAGGAGGACACACCACAACTTGAGACATTTATAAACCCCTATTATTCTGGAAGAAAATTTGAACATAAAATTAATGAGTATAAAATTGATGAACATAACTGGACAGTAAAATATCTAACCTCACATGATGTTGATATCCAACCCACCTATTTTCAAAAACAAAGCGAGGCACCTAATTTTGAACTTAAATCCATTCTAATTCACTTATTTCAAAGATTTCATGGAAATGTGTTTGAATATCCACATAAGAACTTAAAATAATTTCATATTATTTTTTATACTTTAAAACATTCTAATTTGAATGAAGAACATGAAAATCTCAGAGCATTCCCATTTTGATTATAAAACACTACAAAATACTGGATTTACTATGTTAATTCACCAATGAGAGGCTGGGAGAACATGAAATGAATTTTTCATGAAAAATATTTCCCAACCTCTTGAAAAATAACTATAAGGTTATAAATATATTGTATAATGAAATCATAAGGGGTAAAATTACATAAAAACTTGGAATTCTTTAAAATGCTTCGTTCAAGATTCCCACACCATCAAATAAGTGATCAACTTTTAACTATGTTTTTTTATGAAAGTTTAATCCCTATTGGTCGAAATATGATCGATGCTTCTATAGGTGGTTCACTAGTGGATTTGACCCCAATTTATGAAATAAACCTGATTGAGAACATGACACAGAATACTCAAAAATTCATTTCATGGTCCAGTGTACCCATTCGAGGTGTCTATGAGGTGAAAAATTTCTCATTCCCAATGGAAATCTTAATCTACTCCTCCCATTCATTTTGGTATATGTTCTTATGACAACCACTACTCTGACCAATTTCCTCAATAGAGAGAAACATCTGTGAGTTTTGAGGAATTATTTTTTGTCCACCCCTATAACCAACCCTTTAAGAAATAACCTTAGTATCCATCCAACCATGCGTGGAAAGAAAACAAATCCAATCATCAAGGGGTTATTCAAAGGAATCTCAACAACAATGGAAGAAACCAAGGAAGATTAGTCATCCAACACCACCCAAAAATCCATATACACAAGAAAGTCCTTTCCAAAAAACCCCTTAAAAAACTAAGCCTATCCCAGAAGACACAATGAAACAAATGGCCTCAAACAATCTCTAATTTCAAAAAACCACCCAAGAAGCCACCCAAGACCTAAAAACCCAATTAGGCCAACTCTCTAACTCTGTGGGGGAAATTCATAGTCATAGGATAGGTAAAATACCCTCTCAAGAATGGGGGAAATGATAGTGACATCAACCTTAGGAGTGGGAAAAAACTTAAAACCCAAATTAACCATCCATTAAAGTCATCCTATCTTACAGAAACCACTATCTCAACTACAAAAAATGGTCTAAGAGAAGAAAATCATTATTGTAAGAGAATCCCTTCCAAAGAAAATAATGTGTTTGTTGACGAGTCACATATCCCAACCACTGTGCTTCTATTTCCCCAAAGACCCACCCAACTGAGAAAACATAAGGAAACAAAACTAGATACGGAAATATTAGAAACTCTAAAAAATGTGTAGGTTAACATTCCATTGATTGATGTCGTGATGAAAATTCCAAGATAAAATATGTTTTTGAAGGATATGTGTACACACCATGGGTGACTTAAAGGCGATGAGAAGGTGAGATTCGGTAAGAACGTCTAAACATTAATAGATCCATCACATCCCACCAAATACAATGATCCAAGAACATTCTTAATTCCACGCACCACAGGGTATTATTCCTTTTCCAATGCTATGATTGATTTCGGGGCCTCTATAAATGTGATGCTTCACTCCATTTAATATTCATTATAGCTCAGATAATTTCATCCCACATGCATTTTTTTTCAACTTTGAAACTAGTGTACTGAACACCCCTCTGGTGTGTTAGATGATGTTCTTCTGAGGGTGAAAACTTTAAATTTTTCTTGCTAATTTTTTATGTTATAATGGAAGATGATAGGATGAATGTACATTACCTAATTATATTGGGGATACCATTCCTAAAAACTTCCAAAAACATAATTAATTTCCCAAATGGTATATTATCTATAGATCTTGATGGTGACATTTTCCACTTCAATATATTTAATTCCATGAAGCACCCCTTGGAAGAACATTCCTCTATCTTTTTTATCTCTATAGATGTTCTTATTTCCATTATAAACACTTCTTTTCATTCCCCTGACCCCCTTTAAAGTTTTTCATCATTTGTTGAAATTCAAGGAAATAAATCATACATAGAATGTTGTGTCGGTTTAGAAAAATGTCATCCATGTTTATTAATTAATGATTTCTTGAACACATAGGATCACATAACCATCGATGATACTGTTAATCTGGGAAAAGAACATTACTCATCTAAGGATGATTCCATTAAGCTTTTAGATGAGATAAGTGACCTCTCACATTCCCAAACACACCAATCAATCCAAAGTCCCCCTTAATTGAAACTAAAACAACTACCTCCATATTTTAAATATTCAGATCTTTAGAATGGAAACAAGTTTCTTTTCATCATTGCTAGTTCATTCCCTCATGAGCATGAATTTTAACTACATGATCTTTTGAGGGAGTATAAAAAAGATTTGGGATGGACTGTTGCAGAAACTCCTAGTATTATCCCATAAATTTGTACAAATCATATATTATTAAATAACGAGGCTAAACTAGTGAGGTAGTCATAATGTCAATTGAAACCAAACCTCCATGATGTACTTAAAAGGAGGCAATAAAATTATTGGATGCTCAAATCATTTACCCCATCTCTAATATCCATTGGGTCAGTCCTATTTGAGTAGTTCCAAAAAAACTTATCTAACAGTAGTAAAAAATGAAAACAATGAATTGGTTCCAACTCACATCTAGAATAGTTGGACTGTCATTATAGACAATCACCAATTAAACCAACACACTAGGAAGGACCATTTCCAATTGAAATTCATTGATAAGATGCAAGAGAGGTTAGCATGGAAGTCCAATTACTATTTTCTTGATGGGTATTATGGATAATTTCAGATCCATATTTCTCCTAAGGATTAGGAAAAGAAAGACATTACTTGCCCCATTGGCACATTTTCACATAAAACGACGCCTTTTGGTCTGTACAATGCCTCATGAATTTTTTTGTGATGCATGGTTTGTATTTTTGTAGATTACCTGGATAATTGCATGGAAGTATTCATGGATGATTTCACTGTTTATGGATCCTATTTTGATGAATGTTTAAGTAGCCTTGCTTCAGTTCTATGAAATTTTATTACAATGAATATTGTATTAAACTATGATAAATTCCATTTCATGGAGGGACTATGTATAGTTTTGGGACATGTAATTTTTTTGGATGGAATCCAAGTAGATAAATCAAAATTGGAAGTCATTTCTTCCCTAATATTCCCTAAAAATGTATGGTATATGGGGTCCTTCCTAGGTCAATTTGGATTTTACCATTTTTTCATTCAACAATTTACTAAAATTTCACTCCCTCTAACCCAATTCCTTTAAAAATAAAAGGAATTTGTTTTTTATAATGAATGTGAGGAATATTTGAATAAGTTAAAATCGAGTCTCACATCATGATGATAAACCAACCACCTTTGTGGGATTTACCATTTGAGCTCATGTGTGATGTGTCTATCTATGAATTGGGGTAGTCTTATTAAAAATGATCGACCGAGCTCCACATGTAATTGCATATGCCTCACATGCACTATACCCTACCCAAGAAAACTACACCACAACTAAAAAATAATTTTTTTCCATTGTTTTTTCCTTGGATAAATTCAGGTAATATTTTTTATGGTCCAAAGTCATTGTATTCTTATACCATCTATCCCTTTGGTATGTCCTTAAGAAACTGGAAGGCAACCCACATCTCATTTATGGGATGATTCTCCTTCATGAATTCAATTTATAAATTAGGTATAAAAAAGGAGCAGATAATGTGGTGGCTGACTATATCAATAGGATCCACCCATCCTCAGTCATTGACTCATCCCCCTATATTCCTATAAGTGAAATTTTTCTAGATAATAAATTATAAGGAGTTCAAGATGCTTTCCCTTGCTATCCTAAAATTGTAATCTATTTGGTAGAATCTTTCATTCCTATTAATTTAAATAAGTACAAGGATAAATATCTAAAACATGAGTCATATTGGTACATTTGGGATGACCCCTACCTTTGGTACATAAGTAGTGATCATGTCCTCAGGTTTTTTATTCCTGATAGTGAGTTTTAGTATGTCCTTAGTTTTTTCCACACTATTTCTTGTGGGGGACACTTTGGTTTCTAAAAAACTTCTCCCAAGGTTCTTGATTTTGGTCAATTTTAGACAAAACTTTTTCAGGATGCCCATGATTTCTGTAAATCTTGTCCTCACTATAAAATAATCGGAAATGTATCTAAAACAAATGAAATAAAAACAAATCTTTCTCATCCATGACACTTTTGATGTTTGGGGCTTTGAATTTATGTAACCATACCCCAATTCGTTTTGGAACCTTTACATTCTTCAATTAGTGGATTATGTTACAAAATTAGTAGAGGAACACACCACACTGAATCATAATTCCAATATTTTTGTGTAATTTTGGAGAGCCAAGTTTTTTTGTTGGTTTGGATCACCTATGTTCATTATCACTGACTAGGGTTCTCATTTTTTAGGTCCATGATGTTGAATACCCTAATATGGGGGATGAATTAGGGCATGACATACTAAAACTTTCACCCATTAAGATCTTGATTTTTGTTAGAAAAAACTCAATTCTCTCTTCCTATTATAGAAATATATGAATAGATATGAAATCATGCACTGGAACAATGATTTTTACTTGGTTCACCCTCACTGGGCTACGTCTAAGGAGCATACAACAACAATGGGTCGATGTACCAAATTTACTCAGACTCGCTACCAATAATGATTAAAATGTTTGGGCTATATCTTCTATTCCAAGGCTCAATGAATTTACAAAGATTAGGGTATGCTCAAAACATTCCAAAGAGTCACACCCTATTCCTCTTTCTCTGGATCACTTCAAATGGAAAGGGTCACTATCTTCCTCTTCCTTCGGTCATTGCTCTTGGAATGGAATACACTCATAGATTATAGAATTTAAGGTCAAACATAGTTTATGTACATGTAGGTCCACTCATTTTCATGAATTCTTGCATCCTCAACTATAGTTCGATGCTCGGTTGAAGTCCCTCTTTCACCTACAGATGAATTCCACCTTTTAGGGTACTGCTATGTATTGGAAATTACTTTCAAAAATTGATTTTATGATTTTGAAATACTCTTTGTAAAAATCACGAATTGTTATCCTCTCCCACATACCAAGTACCAAGTTTGGTATGTGGACCACCTACTCTATGTACTGCTGCCTCTTTTGTGGACCTCTGGTGTCTGCGGACTACCTCTACCATCACTGCCGTGTCCCGCCTCCGTGTACCGACTCCACGAACCTCCTCGGTGAACAACACTCTACATGAAAACTTTTCTCTATTAATGTTCTTCCTTCAAAAACCACTATCATGTACCATGACTTCTTATTCTACATACTATGTCCGTTGCGGGTTAAAGTTCTCTGCAGAAACATTCGGTGGAATGTCTTCTACGCGAGCCACATCATCCTTCATAGACCACCCTTCATGAAATTCATTCAGTCTTTTCCAAAATCCTGAATCATAAATATATTCATTAATGATATTCAATCTCAATAGTAATCTCTAGGATTAGAGATTCTTATATATGAAAAGATATCCTCAAAATATGCTAACCCAAGATTCACTAAATATTCAATCCACTCTTCACCACATACTGATCATACTGCCACTGCGTACCGCAAACCACCCACGGACCATTTTTCACACGTGATCCACATTCTACCCTTTCTTCTACATGGATGATCTCCCTTTACAATGACACTCCATCCTTGTACTGCTTCACCTTCTTCCGTGAACCATTTTTTGGTTTTGCAGTCTGATTTGGCATGTCGTTCTCACCGTACCACGTACCTTTCCCAACACTCCACGTACCATTCCTAAAACATGGTACGTGGAACATGAATTATGGTATTTGGTTCTCAACCTTTCCCAATTTTCTTCAATATTTTTCATACCATTCACTCTTATGAAGAAATCCTTCCCTTTCCAATATCAAACATTAGATTTTGAGGCCCAAAAATTTGGCAAACACTAGGAAACTGTGCCACCTTAAAAATATGTCTTCAAAAAACACAAACCATACTCATTTGTTGTCATATGGATTTTTCAACAAACAATACCAAACCCAAAACATACCTAGGGGATACCTTGAGGGATTTTTTCACAACAATATCCCCCTTTGTGTTTGTTGGAAACTCTTATCATACCAATGTTTCACATATTAATTCCTCATTAATACTCCTCCCAAATTCAACCACCATTCACTTCAGATGATTAAGATAGTGATCAAGGATTTATTCAACACATACTCAAAGACCACATGATCCATTCTATACCTAAGAAACGAGAGTAGTATGAGAAGTTCATTAATAGATAACTTCATTTAAAATCACCAATTGTTGATACCATACAGATACCAATGAAATGATTTCATCATGAACCACATTTTTCATGATATCTAATCATTGAATAATCACATCTAGCATCGTAATATTTAATAATCCCCCAATGTTACAACTCCTCCAAATAGCTTCAACTCAACATCAACTCCTTCTATCTTGTTGCTCCACTTACCAGCTTCTCCCCGTGCCTTTTCTCCCCCTGGAATAGTCACACTTTCTCCCCCTTTGTCAACAAAATACAATGGAACTTCAAAGTTATCTACAATAGGGAAATGAAAACATATCAACACATTAGGGATATACACATGAAACCTCAGGGAGAGGGGGAACCACATAAACTCCTTTTCATGTATGGTGATTTTACTGGATTCCCAGAGCCAATCGATGCCTTTTAAATGTTTCTTTGGGTAAGGCCTTCATAAGAATAACTGAAACTTTTTGTTTTGTAGGCACATACCCCAACTTCACAATCCATTTATACACTTTCTCTATGATAAAATGATATTTTATTTCAATTTGATTTGTCTTTGAGTTATGGACTGGATTATTGCTAGGATTTATAGCACTTGAATTATCAAAATAGATTCTAATAACAGATTTCACTTCAATTCACATATATTCAAGCTGATTCTTCATCCACAATAGCTATGTGCAGTCTTGAGTAACCATAATATATTTAGCACCTGAGGAGCTCAATGAAATTCAATCTTGTATCTTTCTCAACCAAGAAATACACAATCATACATTATAAAAGTGACATACTATTGTAGATTTCTTTTCATCTACTGATCTGGCCCAATCTGCATTTATATATCCCAAAAACCATGGATGAGTTTTTGGATTATACATTAATCCAAAATCCAATGTTCACTTTTATATACCAAAGAATTATATTTACTAAAATCATGTTTATCTCCTTTGGATTACTTTGATACCTTGCTGCTTGTCATGTGAAAAAAATAATATCAAGCCATTTCGTCGTCAGCTACAACAATCATCCAATTATTTTCCTCTATTTTGTGATATTAACTACCATGCCTTCATCATCCCGTGAGAGTTGCAACTGGGTAGCAACCATATTCTTCATTTCTTTGTAATTATACATTTAAAACATTATCAAAACCTCCTTGGAATATTTATATTGGGAAATAAAAGTAGCATTCCTTCCATGCGTTACATGCAGGATAAAAAAAATATCATCTCACCTATCATCAACATTCCAAAATCTCTTTTCTTGAATTCAAAAAACTGTCTGCATTGGACATCATCTGATCCATCAAATATTATTTCATCGACATAAACTAGCAATATCATCCTTTGACTATTCATATTGTTGAAATAGAAATTATAATAAAGTCCACCATGCTAAAAACTGAGCTTCTTTAGAAATTGGTCAAACCTTGAATACCAATATCTTGGTGCTTGCTTCAAACCGTATAAATCATTATTCAGCATAAAAACCCTTGTTTTCATCTTCATGGATGAGAAAACCATATGGTTTCTCAATGAATAATTCTTCTTCTATAACTACATTTAGAAATACTGACATGACACTAATCTAGAACACTTTGAACATTCATTTCACTGCAATGGCCAAGAATAATATGGCTATTTCCAGCCTTTCCATAGGTGCAAATGTCTTATCAACATCAATATCTTCTATCTGAGAGTACCATTTGCACACCATATGTGCATTGTTCCAAATCAAAACACCATCCTCATTCAATTTGTTGTGAAAGACCCATTTTGTCCCTATGACATTCTTGTCTACTGCTATTGAAACAATCTTCAATGTTTGATTCTTCTCTAATTGGTCGACCTCTTCATTTTTGGCTTGAACCCAGTTCTCATATCCAACTTGTTCATAAAAAAATTTAGGTTCCACCTGGGATAATTATGATGCTTACTGAAAAGTTCTCATCCTCCTTGTCTGCACTGGTGCTGTCTGATCACCCATTATGTTCTGTCTGTAATTTTTAGCTCCTTTCACTAGTTTCTGGGTAGAAACTGATTTGTTATCATCATCCGAGTCTTCTTCTGAATCATCTTATGGAGTGGGATTATCTCCTAATCTACTCAACTCTTTATCACTATCCTCCTAAATCTGATCATGTATTTGTAGAATATTTTGTTCATTTTCTATTATTGTCACAACATGACACTCAAATACCTTTCCCAACCACTTATTGAAGAATTTATATGCTTTTATTTTCATTGAGTAACCACAAAATATCCCTTAATCACCACAGTAATAAAATTTACTATGTTTCTCCTTATTGAAAATGAAATAGTTACTTATAAATATCCAAAATTACTGCAATGATGGCTTCATCCCATACCATTACTCATATGGAGTCTTCTCATATTTTTGGAAAAATTAAAGCTCTATTTGAATTGTATTCTGCTTTGATTACTGCTTCTTTCCAAAAATTTTCTGGAAGGTCCTTTTCAATGATCATTGTTCTGGCCATGTGGTTCATAGTTCAACTTGTTATCTCAACTACTCAATTGTGTTGTCAAGTTCTTACTAAAAAAACTTGTATCATTATCCCATGTTTCATGAGATAATCCTCCATTTTACTATTTGTGAACTTTATTTCATTATCTATTTGAATCATTTGGATTTCTTTACCAAGCATATTTTCACCATCCTGTCTATATCTTGTAAT
Source organism: Viscum album (assembly GCA_963277665.1). Lineage (NCBI taxonomy): Eukaryota > Viridiplantae > Streptophyta > Magnoliopsida > Santalales > Viscaceae > Viscum > Viscum album. The sequence goes on from OY728140.1 coordinate 2,060,404,029, forward strand.
GCAACTGAACACTTATGATTTGTGATTGATTATTGAAACACATTCCATTATGGTATAATCATCAATGATGAGAACATAATATCTCCTCCCATCAATATACCTCATAAAAATTGGCCCACACACATCAATATACACCAAATCAAGCAATCATATTGACTTGTGCCCCTTTTCATATATGTCTTTCGAATGATCTTCACATGTTATCGGGAATCACACATATGAGTACGATCACATGATAATCTATGGAGATTTCGAACTGCATCATATTCCACTAGATCATCCAAGGAACCTTGGCTTATGTTGCCAAGATTCTTATGACATAACCTATTTTTTTCATACATGGGAAAAAAACACATATCTTCTTCTCCACTCACATGGTAGAGATTCCCTTTCATACCATTTCCTTCAAACACCACATCAACATAATTTTCCTTGATGATACATAATTTCTTATAAAAACTTATGGCTTCCCTAATTAGCACAATTGACTGACATTATGCCTGCTATGACTAAGCCCCTTAACAACCATGAAATCTGCTCATCTCATGACTTTTCCTCCAAACGGGGCATTTCCTGAACAATTAATTTTCAACCCCTCATCATTACCAATTATTACGATAATTTCTTTGTCATACATGATTATAATCACTAGATCCTTATTTCCCATCATAGGGGAAGTGCATCCACTATCAATGATCTATATCCCAGTGTGATCTGATGCCTTGAAAATAATTTCTATAACCAATTGTTGCTCAACCATTTTCATTTTGACCCATTTCTTTACCTTCATACTTGACATGGAATGATAATCATGACCATCCTTAGAATATAAATGACCACCTTCAACATGCAGAGCTACAAATCAATTTTGAATTTTTATCTCTCTTGAAGACACATTTGGCTACTTCTTGTGAACAAATTCAGATGACCTCAGCACACTCCTCTTCATCATTGATGTGAAGTATCATTACATATGTCCAAGTCCTTTACACCTAAAACAATGAACATCAAATAATGACCTAGAATTTTGATCTCTGTAAGACCACCTCTATTGGTCTTGTTCCCATTGGTACCTCTTTACTATGGAACATACATTTTGAGAGTGTCCTACCTTAGCACAACAATATCATCTTATACGAGGTACATACTTATGTGGAAATGAAGCACCACTAGTTGTGACTTGGGTTCTCATAATCTTTTAGTTCTGGTTTGTACCCAAATAAATATTCAATCATGGAGTGGGTGATTGTGGTCTGACATGAACCATAACAGATTTCTATTTTAGATCAAACCCCATACCGAACTTATCATTCAAAATTGCATGATGCTTCTGTTCTGATGGACCACTCTACTCAAATCTCATCTTTTTTGTGGCTTGTATTATATTATTACCTAATGTTGAACTTAATGTTATAAGTTTGTCATGATATTCAATTTTTTGTCACATACTGATGAATTCCTCTTCTATTTATTTGATACCTTTGATTTGATCCTTTCCAGTTTCAGTCATATTATCAATTTAATGTTTCTGTTCTTCAATTTTAAGTATTTACTCAACCAACTTTTATGATATTTTTAGCATTGAAGTCTTAAAATTATGAATTTCTACATTTAAAATTGAATTCCATTCTTCGTTCTTTGGCATAATGAGTTTTTTATAACAAACATCTTTGTTAGATTTCACTGTTTTAGCTCTCAAAATATTTATCTCTTCAAGGGCGGCTTCTAATTCAGCCTGAATTTCAACTCTTCCTTTAATTTATAATTCTTAATTATCAATTTATTCTCTTGTTACTAAATTTCAGAATATTAACACAAAATCATCTATTTTAGGATCCATACAACCCTCCAACTCTTCAACCTCAGAATCTTCTGAACATTCATACTCTTTTAAAATCAGATTCTTCAGTATGAATAACTTTTTCCTAGTACTTATACTCCCTTAATCATCTAATGAATCCTTTTTTTGGGAAATTTCATCATTTTTTTCATTTTCATCACCACACTTCTTAGGACACTTTGCAACAAAATTCCCAATATTTCCACATCGAAAGCATGAAAATGGAAGTTTACCTTTGAACATAACTTTTCTCCTTTGTATATTTGAGGAGATAAATGACATGAAATCATCTATATTTTCCTCCTTAGGACAATCTTCAATAGAGAGATTCTTCTGAACCTTAAATGCAACTTCATTAGACTCCCCATATTTCATTGAATCATTATCACTGTTTCTCAATTCATATGCTATAAGGGTATTGTGTAGGTTATCCAGTGTCAGTTATTTCAGGTAATTGTCTTCCAACACTGAAACTTTTGGATTGAACCACAGTGGATGTTTTCTGAAGATACATCTCAAAATCATTATATCATCAATGACTTCCCCAAGACCCTACATTTATTCCTTAATAATATATATCCTGTTGAAGAATGAATTAACAGTCTCATTAGTATTCATTATCAGATCCTCATACTTGTTCCATAGAACCTACAGCTCTTCTTCTCGAACTTTTTAGTCACCATCATAATCATTAAACAATTTTTCCCACATTGAATGTGATGTTTTACATGACATAACCTTTTTATAAATTTCATTTGATATGGATCACCCTAAAGCATTGATCTCTTTAGCATTATCATCCAATTCTATTCTTTTAGCTTTTGATAAAGTCACTATTAAAGTTATCTGATATTTCATACATAGCTAATGTGAAGACATCTATCCCAACTGATCGGAAGTAGTGTTGCAATTGATTCTTCCATAGTTGAAAATTATTTCTGTCAAATATGGAAATTAAATTATGATTGACCACCTCCATTTATTATACATAAGATAGGACCATTGACATTCCACCTTTCACTCTGATACCAATTTTTAGGTCCACTAGGTTGAATAAACTGAGAGGGGGGGGGGTGAATTAGGGTAAGACATATTAAAAATTTCACCCATTCAGATCTTGTTTTGTTGTTAGGAAAAAATCAATTATATCTTCATCCCATAGAAAAATGCAAATAGATACGAAATCAAGCACAAGAAACATCAATTTTTACTTGGTTCACCCTCCATGGGCTACGTCCATGGAGCATACAATGAAAACGTGCTGACTTACCAAATTCACTAAGGCTCACTGCTAATAATGAGTACAATGTTTGGGAAGATCTTTTATACCTAGGCTCACTTCCTTTACAAAGTTTAGGGTTTTCTCACGGAATTCCCAAAGGTCACTATTTATTCCTCTTTCTCAAGATCACTACCATTGGAAAGGGTCATTGTATTCCTCTTCCTTCACTCACTGCTCTTGGAAAATAATCCACTCACAATTTATAGAGTTGTAGGTCAAACATAGTTTATGGACATGTAGGTCCCCTCGTTTTCATGAATTCTTTCATCCTCAACTATATGTAGATGCTCTGTTGAAGTCCCTCTTTTACCCATAGAAGAATTCCACTTTCCCGAGTACTTCTAGGTACCAGAAATTCCTTTCCAAATTGATTTGATGCCTTTTAAAGCATCCTTGTGAAAATCGCGAATCATTCTCCTCTCTCGCGTACTATGAACCATGTTTTGTACATGGACTGCCTTCTATATGTACTTCTGCCTCTTCTGCAAACCTCCTCTGTCTGCAGACTACCTCTGCCTTCGTTTTTGTGTACCGCCTCTGCGTACCAACTCCACTAACCTCCTATATAAACTAACCTCTTTCTGTGAACTGTTATATATTCACAAAAAGCCTTTAAAAACCATTATCTCATACCATGACTTCTTTTTCTACGTACTGCTTCATTTTTTGGGTTACAGTTCTCCCCCAAAAAAATTGGTAGAATCTATTCTGAGTGAACCACTTCAGCCATTGTGAAACACCCTTCACGAACTTCCTTTTTTCTTTGCTGAAATGCCAGATCATTAATAATGTTATTTTATGATGTATGATCTAAGAAGTAATCTATGGGATCAATGATTCTTATATAGGAAGAGATATCAGTAAAATCCACTAACACAAGTTTTATCATATCTTCAATCCAGTCTTCACCGCATACTGATCCTTCTACAACCGCGAACCACAAGCCACCCACGAACCATTTTTCTTAAGCGGTCTGTGTGCTACCTTTTCTTCTATGTTCTCGATCTCCCATGTCAATGACATGCAATCTATGTACCACATCAACTTCCTCCGTGAACCATTTTTGGTTTCACAGACTGCTTCAGTATACAGTTCCCACCGCTCCGCATACTGTTCCCAGTGCTCTACGTACCATTCCTGGAACATGGTATGCTGCCCATGAATTATGGTACACGATATTCATTATTTGGAAATGTTCTTCATCTTTTTTCATACAATTCAATCATATGAATACATCCTTTATTTTCCAACATCAAACTCTAAATATTGGGGCACAAAATTTTGATTAACTCTAGGAAACTACCCCACCTTCAATACCTATCTTCGGAAAACACCAACCATAATCATTTGTGGTCCAATGGATTTGTAAGTAAACCCAAACACACCCAAAACATACAGATAGGACACCTTGATGGATTTTTTTCCCAACATCATTTCTGTAATGAAACAATATAATCTCTTTTTCATCAGTATGGGGTTGGGCATCGAGTGTCTACTTCTTATCAACCACAGACCAATGGTCATGCCAATGTGTCAAATAGAGAGGTAAAAAAAATTCTTCAAAAAATTCTTCAACCTTAAAGAAAATATTGGAGTATTAGACTTGATAATTCATTATAATATTATAGTACTTCCTTTAAAACTCCTATTGGAATGTCACCCCATCTTTTGTTTTTGGAAAGAGTTGTCACTCCCTATTGAGATTGAGAACTGGGCCTACTGGGAAATTAAAAAATGAAATTCTAATATTTCTGGTGCAGGTGATCAAAGGAATATGTTGATTTATGAGATAATGAAATGAGAAGAGATTCATATGAGATATCATGGATTTATAAGGAGTAAACCAAGGCTACCCACAACCATATAATCTTTCATTATCAGTTCCAGATTGGTAAAAAAGTCCTCCTCTACAATGAAAATTTGAATTTGCATCCTGGTTAGCATTATTCCCACTGGTTTGGTCCATACACTATAAATAAAACTTCATTATTTGGTGTAGTCTAGGTTCAAAATGAAGAAACTATGAAAACCTTCACTGTCAATGGGCAGTAGCTGATGCACTTCTATGAATCCATTCTGTAGTCCCAAATGGAGGAACTCCATGTTCAAAAGGAAATATATGAATGGAACTCAATAGGTTTTATCCTTCCTTCCCAAATTTCGTTTTTAATACACTGAGGACACTACAATCTTTAGATGTGGGTGGATTGGAATATTCCTGGGTTAGTTAGGAATTTTCATCAACTTTTTTTCTTCTCATTTTTGTTTTTTGAATATTATTGTCACTTCCCCCCCATTCCCTCCCCCTCATCATTGTGCCTGAATATTAATATTTTTATGCACACTTTATCTTGGAAAATGATGCCTGTTTAGTCATGGAATTTATTGAAAATGAATGTGGAATTTCCATATTTCGTGTTGTTTTATCATTCAAAAAAATCTGATGAAATGTGAATTTCAGCAAGAATTCAATACTATGGTGTGACTTTCTTTTTCAATTGAGTTCATTATTGATTATGAAAATAGTTTTATTTTTTTGAATCCTTTGAGAAGAATGGAACCATTTTGTTGAATAGTATAATGTAAAATTATTTCACTTAATCTCTCCACACATTGTTGTACCCATCCATGAAGTGAAAAAATTTCTAACTTAAAAGATGGTAAATATAAGTTAAGTTGATTTTTCTCTACTTTCCAAGATCATTTTTCCATATGTTTGTTCTTTACCAATCTATTTTATTGTTGTACCAGATTGACCTATGTGGGTGAGTCTGTTATCTGACTAAAGTATTCCCTTAAAAAAAATTTGTATATTGGGAAGGTCAAAAACCACCCTTCCTCAACTATTTATACTATTATAACTATTATAATTAGTGTCATGATGAAATCAATCAAGGGTTGAGAGAAGAGTGTGAGATTTTTTCCATGTTAAACAATTTAGAAAAAATAATAATTCAGGAGAGTGTTGAAATGTGAAACACATGGGTTTATCTAGGTTGGGGGATTATGCTTTGACTTCTATTAATGCTTAAGTGAGTGGGTCTTGGAATTTGATTACAAAGTATACCAGGACGGTTTAGTGGAAGGGATCATGTAAGTAAAAAATTTATAAAGTAACTTACATTTTCTCGATAGAAAGTGGAAATAAAAGCATTAAATAGTTCTCACACACACACATGGAGAATTAGTGACATTATTAATTTTTTTATTATTTTATATGATTGGTATCATGCATTTTTTATAATTTTATTTGGGTACAATTTTTGAGACATTTTTTCCATGATCACTGAGAATAACTCCTCAGTGTGATTTTTGATTTGATCACACTTATATCAGGAATTAAATTTCAATTGAATGTTAAATCATTAGGAATTTGTTAATGTCTACATGCATACTTTTTGGAAATATGACTTTTCCAAGGATTTCAACTGTTTAGGTGTGGGGGTGTGATCAGAATGAGATTCACTGTTTCATTTTAACACTTACACCACTGTGCTAAACTAGTTTTGCATTGAAAATTTTAAAAATATTAACAAATTTGACATCATTATTTTGTGTATATTACTATTAAAAATCTAAATGATACTTTTTTTGATAATTTCATTGAAGGTGAAGGTGATTTGGAGGGCCCATGATGATGTTTAAGAAAAACGGGTCAAACTGCACAGGATCCATGCACACCAGTGGACTCAACCGCATACTGTTACTACACTGGGCATCCAAAAGGGATAAAATTTTGTGGAATGGTACATAATTTAATTATATAAACTTTCTATGAAGAATACTAAGCCTAATTCGGCCATCTGGTGGCTTATCCGTAATGATCTGCCCAGTACACTGAATCTGCACAAAGTCAATAGTGGTGTGATGTGTTATTTCAATACCTCGAGATGTGTTTGTCAAAATTTTACCAAACATTATGTAGAGACATTAATTATGTGGGAATAAAACTTTTTAGTTTTTTAAAATGTGATATAGAACTGTCTGGACATTAAAAACCATGGGACAAGTGGTTTCTTGAAATCAGTGTGCTAGAAGCTCCTTCAAATTTTCCTATAAAAGGGAACCTTGAGCTCACCATTTGTAATTTTGACCAAGAGTGTGAAGTAATGGAAAAAGGATGTTCCAGAGGATTCCTTTCATCCCCTTGGAGGTTAGGTAACTCCCTCTCCTCATAGGGAAATACGAAATGAAGAAGGACTTCCACCCGAGCTTCCTCCTCATCCTGATGTCGAGCTAAACAGTGGACGTTCATTGCGAAGGAGCTACACACATGTCAAGGGAGTTATGACACATATATTAGCTACTAGTTTGGATAGATTTTTGTGTTAAAACATTTCATTCCATGTAAATTTAATTATTTATTATTTTAATTCTTTTTTGATGCATTTGATTGATTTACTCTTAATTTATAACCAATCGGTGTGACGTTTTGAGTGTGTGACATGAGTTTTTCGGATTGGAAAACAACTGAATCACTTTTCTACACACTTTTATAAGAAATTAATTTTTTTTGATTCTCTAATTTCATTCATATGTTCTATACCTTGACAATATGATTGTTATGTCAAGGTTTGGTTCTTCAAGCAGTGAAATAAAGGCTTACGAACTAATCAGGATTCTAATTAATTTCAACCAAAGAATTACTCCAAACATGAATGAATATCTATGAAAAATTAACTTGAAAGGTGTGTAGTAAAATCAAAATGACCCCATTATATTATTATTTTCAAACTACCCTTGGTCCTTAAGCTTTTAAACTATTTTTATTATGTTATTTTCTTTAAACTATTTTCAAAATCACCCCCTCTTTCAGTAATCCTTATTAAAAATACATACTATAAACAATCAATGCTCCTTGACAGATGGCCAAGGGTATACCCTAGACTATAAATCAACCTCATAACACATAATAAATTTGAGGTGTCACAATAATTCTTTCAAAACTAGTTTCCTATGGGAGACCCATTGGATGGTTTGGATGGAACAATGGATGTGCCATTCCATTAGAGAGACTTGGGACCCTACATGTGATACCATATATTGACGTAGAGGTTAGTTATTGATTTTTTCATACCATTATATAGTGAAACATGGGAAAAAATATTTAGTCACTTGGATGTAATCCTTGGAAATGGACATATACAAAGCTCCTAGAGTGATACTTAGCATGTCACACGGTATTTCCAAGGACAAGCTCAAGGAGACTGCTTATAAATTATAAATAGGGGTTTTAATTGAATTTAAAAACTAAATGATTGTTTTAAAATTATAAATGTTTCTTAGGATTTGAATCCATGGAGATGCATCCCCTAATCCCAATCATAAGCTTAGGGATAGTCCACCTACCCTCATATTATCTCTCTCACATTACATTTACAGGATTACTTTGTTCAGAATCATTAACTTAGGTTGAAGTTTGCATATTGGATGGGTGTCCAAGTGGAACCTAGTCCAATGTATGTATTTATTTATTTCTATCTTTTATTTATTTAGTAAGAAACACCATTCATTTTATATTACATGAAGGGATTTTCCAAGAACCCATGGGTGGTGGCGTATGGAGACTGTATCTCACACCATACTCAGGCCACAATTAGTACTCGTATAGACTTTATGGTTACATGTACTGACAAAGGGAAGCAACTAGATTATAATTTTGGATTGGATTACATTACTATGATTGAGTTGGGAGTAAAGTGTTGAGCATATGCTAGATATTCTATTTATAGTGGTTTTTGGCCTTTAAATATTTTTTATGCATTTTGTATATACATTATATTACCTTCCCATTTCATAATCAATTTTGTATAATATCCTGATCATTATATTGAAACTTCTTAATATTCAACTTCTACTTATTGTTTATTTAGCTTCAATGTTCTATTATAATTATTTTTCGATTATCTGTTGTTTTCATCTACTTCTGCTATTTATTCTACCTTTCATATATATATATATATATAATGATGTACACCACACTTAACAATGAGGTCATAGTATCCACATGGACACACCCTAGGTCCTGGCTAATAGTTTGTATCCTTTGGAATTTAGGGAGGTGCACTTGATGTATTGTGGCCACTATCATATGGCATAGTTACTTGACATCAATGGCAGGATTCTATAAAGTATACATAATCAAGGTTTTCCTTTCGTATTGTTATATGGGATTTTTATAGTAGAATAAGATATATGAATTTGGTTATGAATCTATTTCTAGGAGTATCTATCCCAAGTTTAGGGGAAATTAAAATTACAAATGATTGGTAAAGGCTGTTATTTATTTCATTGTTACCATTTCATGGATTTCACAATTTTGTGATACCATTGTTTTGTGTTGTTATTATTTTGATGGGATATCGTTTACCTTGGCCCAGTGATATGAAGGAATAAAAAGTTTATGCATCATGCTAGGTGCTTTTTGAAAAAAAATCATGCATTATTGCATGCCATATTTAGTTATGAGTGTGAATTGCATGTATTTCATGTGATTTTTATATGTGCCTTTTTAGTTATGCTTTGTATTGCGCTAGTATTCTCCAAGAGGACATAATTGGTATTAATTGACCAATAATTCCACATCAATGGGATATTTGGTTAGTTTCAAGGGAAAATCATCCAATCAAAACACAACCCATGGCCAATTACACCTATTTTATGGTGTAAGAGTCAAGATATAGTTACTTGATGAACCAATATGAATTTATAGGGTATATGAAATATTATAAATTGTAGGTAGTGAATGAATTAATATGATCATGATTCTAATAACAAAATAAATATCAAATAAATAAATTAATTTTTTTAAATATTTAATGAAATGAACTCCCTTGAATGTGTAATATTATACCTTGACATGGTTCCAACCTAAGTAATGAGAAGTATGCCATATCTCTTCAAATATTTCTATGACTCATTCCACATACCCATAACTATCTCCTAGAGAATTATAGGTTTTTTCATGTTTATAGGAAGTTTTTGTACCTATACATTCTTTAACGCTTTCCCTATTTATTATAAATTTTTTTTATGCATGTGATTGTAAATTGTACTGCTATGACATCGTGAAGACTTCGCATTGAATTCCTGGAAAGAGGAAACGAGCCTACTATTGAGATGGAGGGCCATGGGACACCAGTGATACATTCTATAGTTCCACCTATGACACTATCTATTGACTTTTCACTGGATGATGATGACCAATTCTAAGATAGTTTCCTTTTCTTTATGCAACCTGTTCAAGGTTCTCCCCGACATACCCATTTTATGGCGGACCTAACCTGTGATTTCCATCAGTAGGATTTTATTATCATCTCTGGAGTTTGAAGACCTCCAGATGCTTAGTCATGGATATAGGTTATGATTTCTATCCTAGATAAGATGAAGATGTCTCTTTAGTGGAGGGTTATGCTCATGACCTAAATGCTTCGTGAATATGCCAAGTGTTAGTGGGAAATTCTGACTCAGGCTAGTAGACGGTTTGGTGTGGTCTAGGTGGACATCTAGATATCCTTATTTGACTAATTCATCCTAAGAATATGTGAATAAATCATGTTTTTGATTTCATACTCCATATCAAGGTGACATGTCAGTGATGGAATACTCATATCGCTTCACTGAATTGTAGTATTTCACACTAACCTTGACCGGTGATGTGCTGAATTCTATGAAGTGATTTGAGGATAGGATATCTTATTCCATAATTTTTTATGTGAAAATATTTGATATACCCATTTTTCAATGATTGTGAACCATATCCTCATAACTAAACAAAACCTAAGGAAATCAGCAAACATGAAACATGGCTGTTCATCTTTGAGGAGGTGTATTAGACCGTCTAGTAGTTGGAAGCGACACATCGAGGGTGTATAAATGGGAAGTGGAAGCCAGTTTTCATGCACCAAAAACTTTGTGGTGTGTCCCTAGTGTGGAAATTAAGGTCATAATAATACCTATTGGATGTGGAACAAGATTGAGTAACGTATTTAATAAGGATGGGTCACCTCCAACCCTTTTCCCAATATTTTCCATGTATTACTAGTGAGTGGGGTTCTATGCTAGTTATGACTTAAAGTGTAGGATCATCTACACCAAGCCAGGAACGAAGTTGGTCTTCTAAAGGATGTTTAGACTGAGCAGGTGGTTGTGGACATGGTAGTGGGGAATCAAAGATTCTGTGATAGGAGAGTGGACCTACTCAGGCTACTCAAAAATAATCTTAGGGTTTCAGTTCATGTAATATATATTTTATTAATTCGTGGATAGAGGAGTATAGTTTAAGGTTATCTAAATTTTGTGGTACAATTCTGGTATCCTATACTTTAGTATCTTTTTTGTTTGTTATAGGTTCATCACACTTTTCCCTATCTGCAGTAGCAATTGGTGGTCAAGGCCTAGTGATAGAATACTCTAGTGGTGTGATGAACCTTGACACAACATTAGGAATTCTAGTAGAGGTTATAGTATAGTTAAAGGAGTAAACCATTGAGATTGGTGGGTATCATTTTCTATGGAGTTTCTTTATCCTCGAGATGACCATCTTCGATGTCATTCTCTGTATGGGCTAGCATGTCCCTTATCAAGCCTATGTAGATTTATATTTATATAGGGTATCATTCAAATATCCCAAGGGAAAAATGTATATCCATAAGTGTGAATGGGATCTCTATTCTAGTAGATATGGACTCAAGCATACCAGTCTAGGTGGAATGATATCCTAGATGGATAACCTATTTATAGGTGATAAATGGATGTAGCTTATCGAATTTACTCCTACTGTAGATCATTTCTGGGATGTCTTCTCAAAATATTTCTCCATCAGATATATTAATAGATAGGTTGAGTTCACCATAGAGTTAGTTACATGCATCTAAACATTTTACATTCATACAAATAGGATGGAACCTACAAAGCTCCAGGATATCAAGAAGTAGCAGGAAGATCTAGAGGCTAATGGTTTTATCAGATCAGGCACATTGCCATAGGTTTCACCTGTCTATTTCACCAAGAAGGCACATGTTTCCCTTTAGTTGTGCATGAATTACTTCTAATTTAACCAAAATATAGTGATGAACTTATATCCCCAACCTTTTATTGACAAACTACTTGACTATCATTGAGGATAAAATGGATTTTCTATGATTTAATTGAGGTTGGGCTACCATCTGGTCCATGTCAGACCATCTAACACACCATGTACAAAATTATGAAGTACGTACAACTTGTATGAGTATATAGTCATGTCGTTCAGTTTAACAAATGAACCTAAAGTATTCATGGATCTTATGAATTTTGTCTCCCACCTGTAGCACAATTCTTTTTTGACAGTTTTTATAGATGACATCATAGTGTATTCACGCACCATGCACGATCATTCTAATCAAATTGAGAATGTGTTGAGTACACTAAGAGAGCACTATATTTATGTGAAGATCAGTAAATTCCACTTTTGGATTAGTAATGATCACTTATTGGGTCATATCATATCAGAGTTAGGTGTATCTGTTGACCTAGAGAAGGGAAATGTCACAGTTTCTTGGGAATAAACCAATAATGTGTTTGATATATGTAGTTTCTTGGTGTTATCTGGCTTTTACAAGTGATTATTCTGGGATTTACCATGTCTAGTAATGTATATTATAGGCTTGACTAATAATGGTGCGAAATTAGACTAAACTAAAGTTTGTGAAATATCTATTCATGATTTAAAAGTAATAATGAATTCAGTGTTGATACAAATTCATCTATACACTTTTCTATGATGCTTCAAGAATTAGTTTTTGTGTAATTGTGTTGCAAGGGGATCGAGTTGTAGTCTACGTGTCCTACTAGCTATGGACTCATTATAAGAACTACATTACCCATGACCTCGAGCTAGCAGTTTTAGTCCATGCACTATGATATTGAATAAATTTTTTTTAGGTGAGTGGTTAATTGTCTATACAAACCATAAAAGTATAAAATACATCTCCACACAGTGATATTTGAATATGAGGTAGGTAATGTGTGTAAAATACCTATATTATTTAGACATGGAGCATGCTTAATCCCCCATAGAGGGAAATTATTTTTATGATTCCTTGAGGTAGAAATCTCAAATATAAGCCATCAAGGAGAACAATAATGAGGAAAAGTTGGTGGCTCTTATCTATGAGTTGTATCTAGAGGTTCATGAGTATTATGGAAAACCATTTCATGTAGTGAAATCCTCCCATATAGAGAATGTTTGGATAAAGTAGTTGTGTAATTTAGAGGGCCTCATATTGAGGGAGAGGATTACATGTGAGAACCCACCTCCCAGTTGGGTTGTAGAAGGAAATGAGATCCTGTTATTCTATGGCCTTTTCTGGGTTCCTTATAATATAAGGGAAAAGTTGATGAAAAGATCTCATGCATATATACATGAATTTAAACATGGGATTCCCAAGATTTATAGAAACATTAATCATCAATATTTGGGCCCATTTATGTAGATTCTAATAAAAAGTTTCATCACTCAGTGATCCACCTGTCAGCAGATGAAGGCAATGCATCAGCAACCCGTTAGAATTTTTAAATCCTATCTCCATTATTGAGTAGAAATGGAACAACCCCACCATGGATTTCATGGTAGGATTTCCGAGAAACACTCAAGTCATTGGTGTTATATGAGTTATCAAAGTTAGGATAATCAAGGTTGTGAACTTTCTACTAATTTGGGAAAGCATCTATATTGATGTGAAAGGGAGGATTTATATCTAATAAATAGTTTGAATTATTGTCATTAACTGTTATATAATTTCAGATTAGAACACTCGATTCACTACATGGTTCTATAAAGGTTCAAAACAGAATGGAGTACATAGGTGCTATTGAGTACAACATATCACCCTCAAAACAATGGGAAATCTGAGCGAACTATATTGGTGTTAGAGGATATTCATTGAGCATGCATATTTGATTTCATATGTTCCTAGAAAATACATATCTTTCTAGCTGAGTTTTCCTACAACACATTTTTTAATCAATTATCCATATGGCTCTCTATGAATCCATTTACAATAGGATATAGAATTCACCTTTGTGCTGGTTAGACGAACGAATGGTTGCTCCACTGGGTTGTCATCTTGTTCAAGAAACATTAGAGAAAATATAGCTAATTAAAAAACATATGGTTATAGATCAGTTTAGGAAGAAGTCTTATATCGATCTTTATCATAGACCATTGAATTTTGAGGTGGGATATCAGATCTTTCTATGTGTATCACCTAGATTGGGCCACAAAGGAATCTACATACATGGAAAGTTATCACCTCAATACGTCATGCCTTTTGAGATAGTGGAGAGTGCCGGGATGGTAGCATATCAGTTGTAGTTAACACATTGGTATTTTACTAAGCATGACATCTTCCATGTATAGATGCTTCAAAGTATCGTCCTAACCCATCTAATTCATTTGATGCTAAGGGTATCAATTTTGAGGCAGACACATCCTTCAAAGAGAATCACTTTCGTATTGTTGATCTCAACATGAAGCCTCTTTGAGGTATGTCAGTCTCTTTGGTTAGTGTTCTATGGAATCAAGGATTCATACAGGATGAGACCTAGGTTTGGGAAACCAATGTACATGCACAGTGGAAAGAACACTATCTAATAGAATTACTCCATCATCAGATGGGAAACATGGGTATAAGTTGTCTTAATTAGGTGAGGTTATAATTTATTGGAATTTACAAAGGTACATACCTTTATGTTTTTGGTTAATTCCTTCTTCAATACTAAATAATTTTTCCAAAAAGGTTCAAGGATGTCATGGGTGTGTTCAAGGCTCATTCTGAGCCTAGATACCTAAAATTGGAAGAAAATACATTGTCTCATAGCTAAGAGAAACCATTCCACCTAGCCTGCACGGTTTACCTAAACTGTGAAGTAATCGATCGTGAGGTGTAGGGTCTATATTGTTTTTCTAAAACTATGATAACCCAAGTGTATAGACATTTGAACCATATATAGTTTTTGGACAGTGGGTTTCATATGGTTTTTATAATGTTATATAAGTTGTGTGTCAAACCATGTAGGGTGACCCTTTGAATTATATAATGGTTAATGGTTTGTTCATTGTTTAGAAAACCATGTGGTAAAACCATAAACAATTGTTTGAGGGTGAAATTAAAATTTTCCCCTCTTAAATGATTTAACCCAATTTATTTCATTATTTTTTCTCATTTATAGTGCATTTTTATTATCCTCTCATGTATGAGATTCTTCCCACTTATACTAAGTGATCTAAATTACTCCTCAGTCTAAACTTCATTTTCTCACAATCAGAATAAATGGGAAGCATGAGGAAAGCTATTGAATAATATCAATTTTATTTCATGTTCTTAATCACCTCCATTGTTCTATCTTGGTGCAAGATTATTTTCCCCATTTGTTTGTGAATTTTTTGTTTTCCCTGATTCCATCCATCCCTGCTTGAATCAAATGTTGACGTTGGATTTGGGAAGCTATATGAGGGTATGGTACTGGTCTGGGTTGTTTTTGTATATATTGTTACATCCAATAAGCTTTGATATTGTTCCACGAGCCTAAAATTTCAAGTGTCACCTGTAATTTGTTAAATTAATTTAAGATGATTTCTTTACCATGCCCTTGGTGAAATAAGATAGAGAAGAATAAAACCCTTGGGTTGACATCCTTAACTAACTCCACCTCAATGTGTGTGATATTCATTAAAGGCCCTTTCCACCTTTTTTCTGAAATTTCGTAATGACCCTTGATTTGTGTTGTCACATAATTAATTCCTTTATCACATTTCTAGTTATATTTGATGTTGATCCAAGAGTTAAAACCCATATACACCATTCCATAATGAAATGGTTGAATTAAATAAATGAAAAAAGAACTCAATTCCCTCACCTCAGGCCATAGATGGACCATTAAATGGATAATTAAATGAATAATATGAATATATTGATATAATGACTTTTAATAATACAATGGATCCCCTTACTATGAATGTTATATATTAACATTTATTGTTTGATGCGTTCACCTATGTACCGAGGCTAAAACTAGGTCTTCCAACTTAAGGAATCATTGTATGAACTCTCTTTCTTTTCTGTTAAGAATTTTAATGTTTTTAAACAAATTGGGGGATACACTAGATATTCATGGGATGGGGAAGCCATGAATTTTCTATTTTACATCTAGAATAGTGACACTATTTCCCAAGGGGAGACCCCTTGGATGGGTTCTATGGAACAATGGTTGTACCATGCTATGAGAGAGACGTGTGCCACAAAGTGAAATACTAGCTATAGACTTGAAGGTTAGTCTTTGATGATTTCATACCAATCTAAAGTGACATTTGAAACATTATTCATGAATCACTTTGATTGACCTCCTGGAATTGGACACATACCGAGCCCATAGAGAGATACAGGGAAAGTCACTCAGGACTCCCATTGAAAAGCTTCGGGTGACTCCTTATAAATTATAAAAGGGCTTATAGTTGAATTTAAAAAGTAAATGAATGTTTTCAAATGGGAAATGGTCCATTAGTTTGGAAACCATAGGGACAAGTCCTCCAAGAAGAATCATAGTCTTCGGGAAAATCCAACTTCCATCATATTATCCCTCTCACATTAACTTTGTGGTATTAATTGGTTTTGACTCACCATCTTAGGATAAAATTTGTATATTGGATGAGTGTCCATGTGGAACCCAATCCAATGTAGTTATTTATTTATTTAAGTTTTTAATTTATTTAGGAAGGGACCATTCATTTTATATTTCATGAATGTATTTTTCTAGATCCCTTGGAAGGTAGCCAACTAAGGTTGTATCTCACACCATTCATGGGATACCTTTGGTACCTGAGTAGAATTTATTGTTTCAAGTATTGGAAAATGGAATTATCCACCTTCCAATGCTTTATTTACTTACTTTACTTTGATGGATTTGTGAGCAGAGGACCAAACCTAGGCTTGAGATTTTTGTTATAGGAATTTTGTATATTCTGTAAGAATGATATATATGATTTATATCCTGTTTCTGATTCATTTTCTGGGGTGTGTGCATCCGTCTTTGGAGGACGCATAGCTGTTGCCCTGCATTCCTGCTTTGCAAAGGCGGGCGGCATCCGTTCCTTATTCAGGGATGTTTACTCCTTGATTGAAAAAGGATGATGGGATGTCAGTTATTCTTTCTGTGGATTCCTCCTTGGAACTTATCACCTAACCCGGGTCTCCCTCATAGATTTATGTATTTGTTCCTGAAACTCTTACTGGCGCCATATCTTTATGGACACTGGTTAATTACTTTTTTTCCATCCGGACATTACAAGGGGTCCGATTAGGGTAGCATCCTTCGGTTAGGGTAGTAGTCACATGGGGCATTATGAGCATGTCTGGATGCTGGGGGATTGGCGTTTCTATCTTCTATCTCTTATCATAGGGCTTATCAAGGGCGCAGAAGCCCGAGGCATCCCATATGGAATGCGGGGATTCATATTCCATGGGAATGTATCTAATATTTTTCTCATCTTCCCATGTTTAACACAGGGTATGCCGCAAGTTTAACATCCAGCGGAGATAGATCCGACTCATCAGAATACTGACCAGAGTGGACCAGATGGAGGAACCCCCTGGAGGGAACACCAATATTGGGGCCAACATGTGGGTGGATTTTCTAATGCTGTTAGTGGGAGCGTGGAATGGGGTGGCATGATTCCACCAAGATGTGGCATCCTGGGTAAGAATCAATATGGATCATGGAGGGTTGAATGGAGTGGAGGGGGATGTGATGAAACCGTCATGGGGTGATGATTGTTTTGGGCATTATCCTCGAAGAGACTTCCTACATATCCCAATGGCTGGGAATCAAAGTCCATGTAGTTCATATGATAACGGCTTGATGCCGGTTGGTAGTTTCAATGGCTTACCATTGGATGGGATGACAATGGATTACCACTGAATGAGATCACAACGGCTTACCGCTAGATGAGATGACAATGGCTTACCACTGAATGGGATCACAATGGCTTACCACTGGATGGGATCATAGTTTGACATCATGCGGGACAGGGGAGAACCGGCATAAAGGAGGTCAGAATGACTGGGTGGTGGGCTTGAACCTCGTGGAGGCTTCCTATGCACCATTCCTTGACATGGATCGATGTCCTTGTAGTTCGGATGGAAAGGGGTATTGGCACACCGACATGGAGATGGTGTGGGCCAATGATTGTGGGATTGAACCTCGGGGAGGCATCCTTTATTCGATGCCTTGACATGGATCAAAGAACTCTTAGTTCGGGATATGGGGCGGAGTCGGTGAACCCACGTGAATGTGGACCTTGTTCCAGGTGGATGGTGGTCTTGAACCTCAGGTAGGAATCCTACATACCATGCCATGACATGGATCAAAGTCCCCGTAGTTCAGGGTGGATTGGGGCTTACACTCTAGGCTTCCCTAGGGTGTTTGGTGAACCAAAATGAAGGAGGTCAGAACGACTGGTGGTGGGATTGAACCTTGTGGAGGCTTCCTACGTACCATGCCTTGACATGGATCAAAGACCACATAGTTATAGATATGGGGAGGAGTCGGTGATCCAACATGAATGAGGACCTTGGTCTAGGTGGATGGTGGGATTGAACTTCAGGGAGACTTCCTACTTATCTTGCATGGACATGGATCAAAGTCCTCGTAGTTTTGGATGGATTGGGGCTTACACTCAAGGCTTCCCAAGGTTTTTGGTGAACCGACATGAAGGAGGTTGGAATGACCGGGTGGTGGGATTGAACCTCTTGGAGTCTTCCTACATACCACTCCTTGACATGGATCAAATACCACACTATTTAGGATGGATTTGTGCTTACACTCTAGGCTGCCCAAGGTGTTGATGAACCGATGTGAAGGGGGGGGGGGGATTGGAACGACCGGGTGGTGGGCTTGAACCTTGTGGATGCTTCCTAAGTAACATTCCTTAACATGGATCAACGACTATGTAGTCCAGGATGGGTTGGGGCTCACAATCTAGGATTCCCAAGGTGTTTTGTGGGTGGGATTGAACCTCATGGAGGCTTCTAGGTACCATGCCTTGACATGGATCAAAGACCACATAGTTAAAGATGGATTGTGGATTAAAATCTAGGCTTCCCAATGTGTCTTGTGGGTGGTCTTTAACCTTGTGGAAGCTTCCTACATACCATGCCTTGTCAGGGATCAATGACCACATAGTTTAGGATGGGTTGGGGCTTACACTCTAGGATGCCCAAGGAGTTTGGTGAACCAATGTGAAGTTGGTCGGAATGACCGGGTGGTGGTCTTGAACCTTGTGGAGGCTTCCTACGTACCATTCCTGGACATGGATCAAAGACCATGTAGTTCAAGATATATTGAGGCTTACACTCTAGGATTCCCATGGTGTTGGTGAACTGACGCAAAGGGGGGGGGGGGGGGGGGGGTCGGAACGACTGGGTGGTGGGCTTGAACCTCGTGGAGGCTTCCTACTTACCATGCCTTGACATGGATCTAAGAACATAGTTCAGTATGGGTTAGGGATTACACTCTAGGATTCCCAAGGTGTTGGTGAACCGACATGAAGGGGGGGGGGGTCGGAACGACCGAGTGGTGTGATTGAACCTTGTAGAGGATTCCTATATACCATGCCTTGACATGGATAAAATGCCTTGTTGTTTAGGATGGGTTGGGGCTTTTACCCTAGACTACCCAAGGTTTTTGTGTGTCAGGGTTGATGCTTAATCTAAACCCACGTGAGTCATGCTCAGTGTGAGAAACAAGAGGTAGCAGAGAACCGATGATCACATCACGGAAGGTGTGTCCGTGGGAAGTGAAGTGGAGCTTATGCCTGGAGCGGTCCAGGGAGAGAAATATTGGGACTTACTCTGGGTTGGAGGCCCATTGTTGAAAAATCACAGTGGGAGAGGGACTTGGGACCAAAGAAAGGAGGAGTCATGTTCCCTATCATGACCTCTGCTGGCCTTGGGGACCAAAAATGAAAGGTGGAGCAGGGATGATACCTCATGGAAGGAAAGATTGGGGCTTACACTGAGGTGGATTCCCTTCACCCACATACAAACTCCACTCCCAGAAGAAGAATATCATCCCCTGTAGAGACCAGGGGGAGTGGATGATGTCCAAGGCAGGGGGACCCTATGTGCGAGGCAAGGGGCCAAGTCACAGTTTAATGCCATGTGATAAGGACGAAGGTGCTTGGTAGTTTAACATCATACAACTCAGATGAGGTGAGTTTTCCCAACACCCCTAGGACTTACATAACCGGTTCCCTATGCTCCTTATAGGAGAGAAGGCAATGGAGACGCCGTGATGAGGGGGTGTCATGGAGCGAACCATTGAGGGTCCCACATTGGCATGACTATGCGAAAAATCAATAACCATTAGCGTGCATGGGTGACACTAATGTGTGGAAATTATTGATGGGGTTTATGCATAGAAGCTGCCCTAGTGCCTCTACAGAGTGACAATGGGGGATGGGGATTACGCAAGGAAGATACCTGTGATGTTTTCCTCATGTCCGGACATGAGGGTATCACAACTCACTGGTGGGTTGAGGTATTCACCTATGCACTAGCGCACAGGAGGGATAATGCCAAGGGCATTGGAATCAGTCCGAACAAAGGGAGATGAAAAGTGTGAATCACATGCCCGACATTCCGAACACAATGATGGTGGCATGACAATGGAGGATAACTATTGACCGTGTTCGAAAAACAGCATCCATATCATGTTATCCCAAAATGGGGATAAAAAAATGAGGGTCGACTGTTGACCGTGTTCGAAACAAAGGATCTAAATTAATGTGTCCTCCAAATTCTACCAGGGTGTTGGCCCAGGAGGGTAGGTGAGCCGATGTGGCATGGGACCGGGCCATTATGGGGTCCCTTTATACATGTAAGTGGATGATGATCTGAATAAAGGACACACAAAGCATGAGGTGTAGTGATGGAATGATTGAACGGATTCCAATGCTCTTGAAATTAAACCACTATAATCATTGCATTAGTTATCCTATGCTTGGAGCATAAGGCAACTCTTTTTTGGAGCAAGATTAATCCTATGATTGGAACATAGGGTGTACTACAATTTATAGTCATATACAGAGGACTACTGGCATCTCATGCTTGGAGCATAAGGCATCTCTTGTTTGGAGCATGTGGCATCCTATGTTTGGCCAATAGGCTGTACTATAGTTTAATGTCATGTAGAGAGGAATACCGACATCTCATTCTTTGAGTACAAGGCATCTCTTATATGTAATTAGAGGCATATTATCATTGAATGATAAGGCAAGCTATAGTTTGTAGTCATGTTGGGAGTACTATTGGTGTCTTATGCTTAGAGAAAGAGTCATCTCTTATATTGAGTAAGAGGCATCCTATCATTGAATGATAGGGAAAGCTGCAGTTTGTAGTCATATAGAGAGGAATACAATCATAAGGTGCCTAGAAATAGATGATGTTGGGACTTATGAAAGGGTGGCCTTTTCTGGTTCAACCTGGCATAGGGGCAAAGTTATAGGGTTTGGATGTGTTGCTTGAGGAATGGTCCGACTCAATGTACTTGGAAAATTGATGAGGAGAATATCAAATCACGACATCGGAAATGAACCAAGATCAATATGTCAACTCAAGGTGTTTCACGGTGTGTGGAGGAGTACCTCAAATCATGGTATTCCATACGAGGAAGGTGGGTGTGCATAAGGGTGCAATGGAAAATCCCGACATCTTGGCACGAAAAGTTCACGATGTGACTCTCCATTTTATTATGGGGGTCGGTGAAGGTCCCTAAGGGACTGGCCCAAAGGGATTGGACCACAGCCTGACACTGACCCCGAGTGGGGGGGGGGTGCGGGGGTGCAACTTCTACACCATGGATCGGAGGGCGCAAAGGTCAGAGCCTCACAAAGGATTGGACTTCGTGAAGAAGCTTCGCAGAGCAAAGGGGCTCTGGGATCATGGGGTCTTGAAAAGCATGGACTCGAAGAGAAGCATCGTGGAGCATGGAATTGAAAAGAATGGACTCCCGGAGCATGAGATCAGGGATCATGGGCTCATGGATCATGGTCACATGGAGGATCCGCTCGAGGAGTATAGGCTCACGGAGCAGCAATGCAAATGAAGCTTCTCGCGGAGCATGGCATCACAGATCCACTTCACGAAGGAAAGCAGAGCTCCGCCAACTAGGAGATTGTCCACCCATGGGGCATATTGGCCTTCTAGAAAATGTGGGTGAGATGGGTATTTATAGGGGAGAGTTGCCAAAAAGTAGAGCTTATGTGGCATGAAGAGGGACTTGGTTGCTTCGTAGAGGGCTTGCAAACTTCAACTGCGTTCATAGAGCATCCCACCTCCTTGATTCATGGCACGCACGCGAATGTCAAATATGTTCATGGAGCACCCCACATCCTTGCTTCACGGTGGGCTCGTGAATGTCAAATGTGTTCAGGGAGGGTCCCACCTTTTTGCTTCACGGCGGCTACGGTGGTGGGGGGACTCTTCAAAATAGCTTCGTGAGGAAGTCAATGATGCCTTCTTTTTTTGGCTTCTTCTCTGTCTTGAATTTTGGCACCAACATATCCCATGCCCCTATTATTATCATTTCTATATAACATCCTAATCATTATTTTAATTTTTTTATTATTCAGTTTCTTTATAATGTTTATTTAGATGGAATGTTCTATTATAATTTTTCCATTATTATCTATTTTTAATATCTCATTATATTGATTATTCTACCATATATATATATATAATATTTAACCCACTCAAGGAAATGAAGTTATAGTGTCTCCAATGACACACCATAGTCCCTCACTACCAGTCAAAATACTCTAAAATTTAGGGATGTGTGATTTAGGTCTTTTGGCCACCGTCTCAGGGCATAGTTATGTGGGATCCAGGGTGGCATGAAAAACTTCGAGAGTTCTATTTTTTGTTACATCCCTAGGTAAAGAAACATGAATGGTTATGTGAATCCATGATTTTAGGGTTTCATGATCTCAGTCTAATATATTTTAAGTCCTTCGGTTTCTGAACTTCTATCTACACCTAGCTGGAACTTTTTTCTAGTCACCTTCTTCTTCAGACTAGGAAACCATTTTCCTTTGTTAGGGAATTTTCAAACATCACCTGTTCAAAATTTACCATTCATCAGAGGAAATATTTTAATGTGAATAAATCATATATTTTGTGACCTTGCAATTTATGGAAGGCATAATAGTTGGGACGATTGGTGAGGTTGACCTCATTGGGATTTTGAAACTATGGCGCCTTGAGTGGGTTATTTTGCATTGATTGATGGAAATAACTGGGGAATTTTAAATTTCAAATGTTTTTTGGTATATTCATCAGTGCCTAAAATACTGGGCAACCCTAATATCTTATTAGTTTTGGATGAAGGAGAATTTTTTTATTAATACATCTTGATAGGATTATTTTTGAGGGTCAAGGCCTACCTAGGTTCTTGAGTGGTAACTACTACTATTTTGATGGTAATATTAGCAGTTTCTACCTTATCAAGACATATC
The DNA here is from genome assembly GCA_963277665.1 of Viscum album. Classification (NCBI taxonomy): domain Eukaryota; kingdom Viridiplantae; phylum Streptophyta; class Magnoliopsida; order Santalales; family Viscaceae; genus Viscum; species Viscum album. Next base: position 2,060,427,702 of record OY728140.1, read on the forward strand.
CCATTTTTTGGGGGAATTAGTTGGGACTTATCTTTAGTTTTATTAATGTTCTATTCTGTAATTCATTGCATTTATGAAAAATCATGGAATATAACTAGATATTTTATTGGGATCATAGGTGAAAACAACTCATCTCAATGGTTTCATCCTAGAGTGCCAATAATTGATCCCATAAGAGAGGGATTCTATGAGAATAAGTTATAACTATACAACTTTTATGATGTTTGAAACTTTATCATCTTCACACTTCTATATATTTGTTTGTATGATAATTGTTATTTTCCTCAACATAGAGATGAAATGGAAAGGGAAATGACAACACATGTCTTCTCATCCTGTAACTGATCCAGGTGGAAGAATATTGTTCTAAAAAAGGTTGTCCCTACCAGAGTTTATACAAAACAATTCATCTTGATTTCCCCATATTGATCTTGATAGACTTTTATCAAACCACAATAGGACACAAAGTTTTTGAGATGTTGTTCTGGGTCTACCACACCATCAATAGTGGAGAAGAAAAGATTTCTAATATTGGGTGGGCATTCATTCAAGACATATATTTACCCCAGGTAGCGAAGTTGCATGTCACCCTTCCATAGATTCCATTCATGTAGATATGGACCCCATGGCATTGAGTTTTTCTTGAGGTATATCTATTTGAGCTGCCTATTGTATATAGAGAGTGATCAAGGATCAACAAGGTGGAAACATTTTTTTCTCCCCTGATTCTCGATCCCTGTGAAGAATCAATGATCACCATGTAAAGGTAGAGGTTGTCAACATAATGGAGGGAAGTTCTGTTCATTTTTGTATTCCTCAGTCACATAGACTAGAAATATAGATCTAGAGTCATCTGAACAGTCATATTCTACTCTTATAGGAGAATAAAAACATTCTAGATGTATAGAAGGGGGAATAATTTTCTTTTCCGAGATATGATCCCAATAGGGAATTTCTCTATAGTAGATCCCCATTGAGATGTCTAAATTTTTTAATCTCATTCTCATATTGTTCTAATTGTTCCTTTGGTGAAGGAATATCAGATCTTCTAGGTGATAAGTTAGGTATTCTCACTAATTTCCCTTTATTGAGAGTAGTATAGTATTGTAGAGGTTGAATCAAGATATTAAAAGGTGCTGGGTTTTTGATTCTCCTCTGATCCTAGGTACGTTCAGGCTTAGTGGGTGCATCCAATTCCTCATATGGAAGTATATTTTCAATATTGTATCCCTCTTCATCTATGTCTTGATCCACATTATTTTTTGTGTTGACGATGAACATATTTATAGATTTGTATCAGAAAATGGTAGTTGTCCCATTACATTCGACACAATAGGGTGATTTTGTACCCCTTATATTATGGTTGTTTCTAAAAAACTTAGTCATATTGGTCTATTTTTTCTTACAACCCCAATGAGTTATAATTTCATTCATTATAATCTCCTCCAATCTTTTATTATTAATAATGACCTTGAGGGAGTTTATGGTTATGTTTTCGGAATGATCACCAAATAACATAGGTTTGTTGTACCATAGTAGGAATGGATGAGATGTTGACCATTGATATTTATCTCTGAACCTAGAAAATATGGATTCCCTTAGTGGTGATGATGACGTTGAAAATACCCATAACCCCATGTGATCTGGTCTATTCTATTGGCTATAATCTCCCTTAATTGATGATGTGTTGGAACTATTGAAATATGGTAATTATATTGTCGTGACAAACTGGCTCACATGATACCTGGTCCCCAGACTTCCGTAGAGGCCATGACATGCATGATTCCATATATGAGGGAATGTACTATTCTAGGGCTGTGGTGAAGTGAATCACTCAATAATTTACACAACGTAGAATATAGATACCTGATGATACATTAGTGATTATTTGCCTATGATTTTTGATGTAATAACAACATATGTAATATAGATTTGTAGTGTGATTTTCTTGTTTTGGTTCTTGGGACATAGAGATATGAGCTAGATCTATCTCACAATAGAGTATCTTTATTGTTTAAAGGTGACCATTATATCTTGGGTAAGGGAGCTATCAAGATATCATCCACTGATGAGTCTCTGACATATTTTTGTGTAGATAAGGTTTTCAATCCTTATTTATATCATCTATAATCACATAGTTTGAAGGAGAAAAGGACCAGAACAAGGTTAGGAGGTTGTTTCAGAAAAAAATATCCATATGTCTATTTCATCTTCCACTTAATAAGACTTTCAAACCTGCAATTAGTCAGACCAAAAGAGGTTTTTCTTGAGGACTTCATCTAATCGGAGTAGAGTTTTGATGGTAGTTGTTGGTGAACTATATACGGTTGAACTCTTTGTTTTGAGAACATCCCCATATAAAGGAATCTATGATTTTATCACCTCTCTATATGGAGGTGTATGGGATAGGGGAGGATTTCCTTATCCCTAGGAGATATCACTGTGGGATGTTCGACCCTAGAAAATGTTAGGAGTAGCATCCCTACAATCAATATCCACACTATAATGAGGAGTATTATCTCATTAATGATCTCTTTCTTCGATTGATGATTTGATGGTCCCTTGGGGTGTAGAGAATGTTCCATGAACAACCTCAAGGATGATGTAATTGAGAATATTAGGGATATGAGCCTCATTATTCATTGTGTATGGAATAAAATGACCCACCTTTTTGAATTTTGAAAGGAGATGAGCCTAATTTATTATAGAATCCAAAATATTTTTATCACAATCTGGTGTTGTGGAAGTATGAGCCCACTACTGAGATTATAATGTAAAATTCCAATGATCTTATCTTAAAGTAATATGATCATGTATTGAGTCATGTACCTATCTCACTCAAGGTGCATTGGTCATAGTAGAGATTTGAACCCAATCATGAACCCTTTGTGCATGATGCAAGTATTTTTTGATAGGTATATGAGAATATTCTAAGGCATGTGATTCTCTCACATGGTGAGAACTGAATTGAATGGAAATATGATTATAGTATGAATATGCATTCCTTGTTAGAATATTCCAACATACATTTTTAATGGGAGAAGGGATATGATCCTCCTCCTATTTTCCTATGAAGTATGTGAGCATATTCGGTCATTAGTAGAAGTAAGGATGCCATCCTAACATCTATGAGATGTTGAAATATGCTATGTAGCTTCACTAATTGGAATCTGATCCTGTCCTAAGGCATGTTCCACTATCACCTAGTGTGAAATAGAAAAAATGGGGATAATATCCCAATAACGACCCTTAGATGTATATCAACCATCTTTTTTATAGAAATATGTGCATTCCATGGGCTATGTGATTCTCTCACTTGGTGATCCCTAACCGTAAGGGAAATATGAGCCCAATCATGGGCCTTTAGAGCATGTTATTGTTCTTTCTCAACCTGAATATTCCCTCATCCCAAGGTTCGTGCTGCTATCACTTATTAAGATAACGTTGTAATAAGAATTTTATTTCAGTACATTGGATCAACCTTTACAATAATATGCAGGTAATCCTCTTGGATAGGAGAAAGAATGTATTTTTTTCCACTGAGAAAAAATGTATTCTTACTGCTCAGAGGGTTATGTTGCTATGGTTGTAGGGATAATAATATGTTGTTTTACCTATTTCTATACCAATACTGGGATATTGTGACGGAGTTCTTCAGATGTTGCTATGATGTAGTTTCACTTTAGAGAATTCTATGTAGGGATGTAATAATTCACATTTTCTATATCCACTATACATTGGAATATATATTTAATTGATGTGGGGATATGAGTCTAATTATTTACTCTTAATTCCAAAATAATATACTGATGGACTTCATTTATGGTGGTAGGGATATGTACCTCCCCTATGCTTACTATAATAATTTGAAAGAAGACCTGTTCTATGTAAGCTGGGATTTGATTTTGAATGCTGGAAATTACCAGAATATGCCAGTGGTGTTCTTCATCGGAATTGGGGATATGATCCCAATAACGGTCCTCCAGAACATTTAATTACTGATATGTCTTACTTTTTTCTCGTTCCTGGGTTGTAGAGGTGGAAATTTGTTTTGTGGTACAATAAAATTGTGACTCAAGGGCACTATAGTGAGAGTGTTGGAGTTGGTAGTTGATAAGATCCCTCATCTGCGACTACTAAACATGAAGGGAGATGTTTTTGAATCCTTGATACACCTTAATCAGATACTGAAGGTTGTGTTTTTTATACATCAAGGTTAAGCTTATGAGGAGGTCAGTGGTGGAAATGAGTTACATTGGATTTATGGCCTCCTTATTTGGATGATGTGGACTCACTGGTTTCATCGTCTAAATACCCTCACGGGTATCGCCACGGTCAAGTATCTTTTCATATCAATGGGTTGCCTAGACCATTTATTTCACCACAAGATGCTGATTTTTTCTAACAGGTGAGGTATCTATGAGACCCATGGGGGTTACAACTATAAGTGATATTCCAAAATGTTCACTAGATGAAGAAATTATCTCAATTAGGATGTTTTTTGTGATATAAATATTTATGGACATAAAGACTTCAAATAAAATGGTCAACAATTAGTGAATCATCATAATAATGATACATACTCAATCTGATATGCATGGATAACATGATTGTCCCTTATTATTCCCAGTCTGGCTAGACTTGATTCATGAGATCATCAGTGTTATGAAGGACTAATATCAAGAGACCCCCAGCTACAAAGGATCAACATATAATTTTTTTCAATTGGATGATTCATGTATGGTTCCCCTATCTTCGTTTCATATCATATGAAAAAAAATCCGTAAACATGGTAAATCAATAATTTTGTAATTTGATAGATTTATGTTTGTTTCACCATTTTTTGTTAGAAAAACATACATGTTGATGGTGATAACCCATGAGTCATGAAAAAAATTTTCTGAAATAAACCGGGTAGTCTATCCCTTTTTATCATGTGAAGGCAATTCCATATTTAGTTGATTTCATGTTGGGTTCACTATTTATGTTTCATAAAAAATTATATGAATGGATAGGCCTGATGGTTTTTTGGAAGGGGGTTCAATTTTTGTATAATCATTCAATTCGGTTTCACTATTCATTTTTATATTCCATAGAAACACCCAATGGCTCCCACATCCATAACATTCTATAGACCCACGTTCTATTAGTAGGAGGTTAATTGGGTTTTTATACCCATTGTAATGAGGAACTCACATTGGTCGAGAGGATGGAAGGTTGGGCTCATTACACCATTTTTTAGGGAATTGTTACCAACTATAAGAATCTATTATAGATTTATGATCTGTTCAATAATGTCTTTTAAATCCTAATATGAGGCTGGTTACCCGAATAAAATTACTGAGTACTAAATCATTTAATATCTAAAGGGGGGCCTATTAATTTTCTTTCTATATGTATATGAGGTTATTCATTCATTTTATATTATTGATATGTTTCCTATATTTTGAAGCCAAATAATCAGGAACTACAAGGTTTACTTCAATCCATTGAGATGATTAATATTTCAAGGATGGTATTGATCCATTACAAGGCATCCTACATATCTTGTTTATAATAGAAATCAAAAACCATGGAGTTTTTTTCACCCTCATATTTTAACATCATGTTGAAAGGACATATATGATGACACTTTAGCGAAGGTTATCAAGCTCGAGCCTCAAGGTGGCATCATACTTACCATGTTTTTGGCAAGAATCAGAGTCATAGTATTTTATTTACACCCTCAAGAAATTCCCTATGGTAGATTCACTCATATGGGGGTATTTATGTCATTACAATTATTGGGCCTTACATACTAAGGTTTCCTAGTTTTTTTGAGATTCATGATGTGAATGATATGATCATTGAAACTCTATATAACAACATAACCAACGATTAGTGTGAGAAACAAGGGATAAAAAGTAATCACTCTCACTTAATATGGATTCATGAACCATTTACTAGGGCCTACATGGGGATATTTAATATGGATATTGGGCCTTAGGAATTAATCCTACAAATCCTAGTTATGACAGGTATGAGAATCACCCCAGTTCAATTTCCGTCTTAACCCACTCGTGGGTGAAGTAGAATGAACATCCTTTGAGATAATTATGTCTTGATTGATGGAATATTAAATACATTGGGGTACATACATTTAAGTTGATTCCCATTGGATCCAAGTATTATTAAGGAGTCCAATATATCCTGGTTATGGGAGGAATTCAAGTCATTTTAGTTCAGTTGGTTGGGGTTTACACATTGAGGTTTACCCAATATAGGGGACATGTAATTTTATGCCACCAATTGAGGCCTGCACAGTGATGTTTCCCTTTTGTATCCACAATACACTATTACCATGACCCAAGTCATCATTGGGATATGTCCTCACTACCAATCTAATAGGTTCTTTTTGTCTGCATGACATGTCTAAGAATTTCTGGACATGTCCTTGTTGTTTAGTGGACATGTCAAAGACAATCACATGATCTATTTTACTTTTATAAGGATTTATCATAACCATAATGACATGTATAGATAACATCACATAATCAATGATGACATGTCTAAAGGGTGACACAATACCTGGACAACATTGTCTGGATGATGTCATATGATCCAGGATGGCATGCCCAGAGAACATCACAAGATCCAGTTTGACATGTCTGTAAGGTGTCACATGAATTTTATGGCTTATCTGGAGGAAATCACTTGATCTAAGAGAACATGTATAGAGTGTTCCCCTAGATATGGGCTTATATTTCTAGAGGGTTCTATGTAATATTGTCTTATTATCAAGATTACATCACATGATCGAAGATAAAATAACTTAGTGTCACCATGATATCTAGTTGAATTGTCCCGGTGTCACTCTGTAACTTGGGTGACATGACTTTAGAATATCATAAGTTTTTTGGATAGAAATCGTAGAGGGGTTTTCATGTCTTTTTTTGAATTCTTGAAGGGATTATTTTGAATAACATTGAAATTTTCAAGGGATATCCCATGATCCAAATAATATTTCAAGGTAGAATCATCTGATTTGATCTAAATTTCCTTGTGTTATCACATGATATGGATGATTCATGAGGAGTACATGATCCTCATAATATTCATTCTTCACATGATTCTATTCTTCCATCATTTAGTAATCATTCTAGACTGTTATTGTTGATGTGCCTCAGGTTTGTCCAGTGTCATCTTATTTAAGGTATCGTGTGACCTTGTTGACATGTGGGATGTCCTTCACATATTCTAGTTGACACACCAGGAGAAAATTACATTATATTAAGTGATCACATGATATTAATATTAATTCCTTCATATTAATTAGTTTATTCCAATATTTTACCTAGTGGAAGATATTTACAATCTCGCCATTGGCTGCTCTAAGAAATCCACTCATGTACTCTCCTGTGTGATCAATCATGGATGTGTAGAAATTTTTTATCCCTCATGGGGGGGGGGGTATGTAGGATAAACTACCTCATTTATATTACTTCTTTCATGGTGAATATATAATAGATTTGGGCTATATTCAGTAGAGGTACTGGGTGTCATGTACTTCCCGATATCTGACCATATGTTCTTCATGGGGTCACGTAATATAATATTACCATGAGATCATTCCACATTTTCCATTTTTATTGGACATAAGACAACCAATTTTATTTATATATACCATATGGTAATTTATATGCCTTTATTATTTTGTGAGACCAACATGCATGTGGAAAGGCTTTCACCTGTTTAAAGGATACTTGTCTGGGGTATTCTATGAGACAAGGGTAACCTACTTGGGTGCCATCTCGAGATCAAGATACCTATCCATATAGATTCCATGGGGTCATACTGACATTTCATGGGGGAATTCATGGGATAAATGGTGATCACCAAGGGTTTATATCCCATTTTGTGTGATGATCGGCATATCTTAGCTCATTAGAACGATTTGTCCTTTCCCATTTAATTACAATCTTTATTTTCACAGGGTTGGGGGTCTAGCATTTTTTGTGATTGTTGTAATAAAACATATCTCTCTATATCTCTATTGTTATTCATGGCCAATAAATGGTCTTGTGGTGTTGTCTGAGAATTTTCATGGTCAACCACTCTTATTGTTTGTGGAGCCAAAGAGGAAGTTCAAAATTAATCGGACATGTCTAAAACCCAACACAATATGAATGTGAAATGTTTGTGATTTATTTCTAGTTATGGTGGTATTGTATTAACGGATTTTGTGGAGTCTTGAGAACCATACGTGTTCTTCACATGAATATCAACAAACATGAATGTAATCCACATTTTTCACATTTTTTGATTTATTTTACAAGGATTTTTTGATGGTTTGTCAGGCTCCTTCCGGATGAGAACTCACGTGACATTGGGGAACTAATATAGAGCCTATCAGATGATTAGAAAATGTATTTAATGGATTATTATGAACATAAGGTCTTTTGAAAGGGGATATTTGTGATCTCTTATAAGTTGTGTGTTGTGCATATACCATTCACATGACCTTTTTATTTTCATGAGATCATATGTCTTTTGGAAGGTTACTCAAACCATGTGATCTTTTCAACATTATTTTCTTTTTTTTGTGGTTAAAATGATACCTATGATTCAGTTATTTTTTCCCTTATATATTTTTCAATGCTCATTTGGTGGGTGTCAACAATCAACTAATGAAGAAAACTTTTTTTTTCACTATTGAAGATTTATCCCTTAAAAAAATCACTAATATATAATCAAATTATGTGGTTAGGTTGTATTTAGTAACACTATATTTTTTATATTATTGGGATCTTATGTATACCTCTAGATTTTATAGAAAAATTAGAAAATGTATTGGAGGAAAATTTTGACCTTTAACACTATATATCTTTCTTCTAATAGATGGCCAGTCTAAGAGGACAATTCAAACTCTAGAGTTTATATTGACATATTATTCAATGGATTTACATATATTTTGGGATCATACCCTCCACCTATTAGTATTATTATATAATTAATGTTTGAATTAAATAATTTAGATGAATTCATATGCATCCCTATATGGAGAGATATATATGATACCATTATATTTGGATGAATATGGAGTGTGAAAGTTAAAGTGTCTGAATCATGTCTATGAAATGATGAATAATGTTAAAATAATTTATCAATATAAAAAAGAGAAGTAAATTCAATCCAATTGTTATAAAGATAGTCTCCAATGATACCTAGTGTTTAATCTTAGTGATAAGGTTTTCCCTTGAATATCTCCATGAAAAGGGGGTTATGGTATTTTAGTAGAAAAAAATATATGATCTAGGTATATTTTTCCCTTTATGATATTTGATCACATCATAGATATATATAAATTCTTAGTAGTCCCTCCTAACCTCTCTTAAGTACCTGATATCACACCTGAGTAACTCTTGAGGATGTTCATAAATTATGATTCACATATAATAAACATAGAATACATGAAACCCAAAAAAGATTATAAATTATAAATTTATAAAATATTTTTATAAGACTAATTATACATTTTATATGATAATTTAAAATTTTTAAAATTTCATTTTTAATTAAAAATCTCATATTTTAAATTTTTATAATTTATGTTATATTTTCCATGAAATTATTTTTTATAGGTTATATAGATAGAGTTTTCAAATTAATTTTTATCACTTATAAAAATTTAATCAATAGAAATTTTAATTTAATATTTTAATATGTATATTCAAATTATATAAAATGAACTATTTTATTTTTCGGTTTACTGAATATATTTCTTAGGTAAAACAACTAGTTAGCATGGTAAAAACAAAAATGGTAACAATGACTATGATTTAGGGTAAAGGGCCCAACTTATTTTAAGAATATTTATAATTGAATGGTGGAGTGATGGGTCAACATTATCCCTTCTACAATCCATTATATCACAATTTTAGAGCCACGTCTGATGATAGTGAGCTCACATTATAAGTTTTTTTATTTACATAAATTTTAATAATTTTCACTTATAATAGGGGCACTGCACTCCTCACATCACCTCACTACAAAACCCGTTATTTTCAGAAAAAAATATTACCGAACCAATCCTATACAATTCTATCCAACATAATGTGGTTTTTTATTTATTTTCAATATCCCATCCCTCATAATTTTAATCCCATTATCAATTGAGATAATCAATGTAGCGATGTATAAGTTCTTAACTTATAAATTTATTTACTATATCGTTATATGCATTTATTATTTATATCATTTCATTTCACCACAAAAATATAATAATTTTAGTATCATTATTATACTAGTTTTTTGTTATAATTATTGTACAATAATTATCTACCCTCCCACTTTTCATTATGAAAAATAAAAAATGTGAATTGTGGGTTGTGTGAACTACCACCTCCATGAATAAATGTTTTTATTTACTTCAGTAACAATCATGGATTATTTTAATTTATTTTTTTGACTATATATGTTATATATACATATAATTAATATATATCATTAATATTGTTTCTTTTGGAAATCACAATAAGTAACAATCATTATTTTTGTATCGATAAATATATGTAAATAAGAGAAAACTAGTTTATTGTCATTTTAACTTTTATAAAACGTGAGTAAAAAGACAATGTTATGAAATAATATGTTTCAAATAATTTACAAAAAAAAAATATCAATACCATTAATGTGATTTCGATTATAACATTAGGCAAAAAATATACAGTTACTCCATTTTTACAAATTTAGTACAAAACAGACGTGGTAATTAACACTAAATGTTTAATAGAGAATTCAAAAATAAAATAAATGAAGAGAATTATTATTAATTATTAGTATAGACTAAATTTAGATTAATATTGTTTTGATATAGGTATTTCTGAATTTTATCATTATGATACATTAGTTTAAATAACATATGTTTTAATCAATTATATTAGTAAGGGACTCGGTAACTCAAAATAAATTATTTGAGTTTATTCATTTATTTAGCTACATTTTTTTAAATATTTTTAAATTTAAATAAAATTTAATATTAATTTCTGTTTAAAACATTTTATTCTTCCAATTACACTCTCATGAATGGTTTTTGTTTTCATTTTTTTCAAAAAAATTAGGATTTTTGACAAGAGACCCAAAATAATGGATTTCACAAACAATGAACACGAAGTGCTATCAAAAAAAATATTTTCATGATATTATTTTAATTGGTAGAAAATATTATATCTAAAATGGTGTTATATTGTATATTTTATCCTATATTTTTTATAGTGCGATTAATTTGGATTATAAATTTTTTAACAAATGATCTAATCTTTGATGATATTTTATACCATTAAAATAAATTTTTTATTTCCATGGGTTCATTATGGACGCCTAATTATATACATGTTAATAAATTTTGAGTATTATATGTCTTCAGTTGGATATTTATAAAAATTTAATAATTCAAATATTTATATTTTATAAAGTAAATTTAATTTCCTTAGGTTATTTATGATTTTAAATGTCAATGAATATTAAGTAGAATATGAAAGTGTGGATTAAGGATTGTTGAGGTGTTATATCTCTCTATAATGAATTGGTTAAGAGTTTATATCTGATGATATTGTTAATATAGGGTATATTATTGTTGTTTTCAAGCTACTAAATTAATAGTGTTGCTCTTAAAGGCAATTCTTCGCTATATAATGTTTTTCCATTGTTAAATTATATCATTTATTATGATCATAAAATCTCTTGATTAAATATTTATCATAAATGATTCAATTCCATGTTATATAAATTATGAATCCATGTCAATATATTCTATCCTTAAATTATTATACCATGTACATTTGGGATGAATTATGATTAATGGTTATCACCCACCATGATAAAATATGTCTCTTATGCTCAATTTTTTAATTTATTCTAATGAAATCATATCTGAAAAATTGGTTATTAACCCCAAACTGAGGGGTTGATATCACTCCTTTCTTATATTCCCATTCCTTGAGTTTTTAGGTTTTTTATATTAAATGATAATTCTATAAGATTTTCTATTTAGATACCTTTAAAGAGATGTGACCTCAAGTATTTTAAAATGATACGATTATATATCTAGTATCTAATCCCACATAACCGATTAGTCCTTGGGATATTATTATCTATAAAATTTAATTCAATATATAATATAAAGGATATAAAATAACAACATCTTTATCTATGGTACCAATTTTTATCACATATAAACTCAATGAATTACAACTGTATTGAATAAATAATTCATTTTTAGGTGTTACATTACAATGTATTTACAATTTTTACATAATTTCCATGAAAAATTATATGTATACACATAATTTTTTTTAATAAATATGACCATGTAGGTTTAAGGGTTCCAATGACCTATTCAAGTTGAATATGATATTTCATTCTAGGGTTGAGCAGAAGCATAATTCTCAGAATTACTAGTAATAAATCATATCATTAAAAAATAGTGTATCTTATGTACATTAAATGAATATAATGTAATGTGAATATATAACATTAATTTAAAAAATTCTAACATGTAGTTTATATTATCTCATTTATCAATTTTCTATCTTTTACCTCCTTAGTGTTTCAATGACATTAACAAAAATCAACACAAAAAGAATTTAGTAATAAAACCCAAAAAAATAATACGAAACGAAAATTAAAAAATAAAGTAAAAATATATTCTTTTTTGTAAAATTGATCTCCAAATAGAATTATTGATTTGATTTATCCTTAAATGTCCACCAATAAGACTAATCCATAATTCCTGAGTGGGATCCTTATATTATACATGTGTATTTAGTCACTCCTATAATAGAATATATTGACGAAAATATGAGAAAGAATATAGAGAACCTCTTGGATTATGAAAAAATTATTCTATGACATTAGTAAAACAAGAAGACTCTACCTTATAATAGGGAAACTATAGAACATTAAACAATTACATTTCTTTTTGAAAATGAGATGATATATATTAACCCTCCTCCATAATATTTATTATAAGATGAAAATTCCTTAGACTCAAAAGAATTTAATTATGGAGAAATATTATGGGGTATAATAGTTATCATACCACTTGTATTTGGTAAATTAAATATACACCAAAACATAATTAAATTTTAAACCACCACGATATGAACTATAATAATCCACAAAATGTGTTAAAACAGACAAAGGTGGTTCTCATATCACCTCTTTAAGTAGCCTTCTTAATTTCCATCCTGTATTGGTCAATAAAATCTCATTTATCCATTCCCATTAAAAAAAATCATATTTGTAAATTATTATTTCTCTATGTGTATGTATTAATATTATATATAAATAATTTATCTAAAACTATAAAAAAATATTTTCAGATAAATATCAATTATATATTATAATGTTTCGAATGTATAAAATACATATTAAATCCGTGTTTAAATTAACCATAATGATACTTATATATTAACTAATCATATTAATCCAAAAATTACTAATTACAATTATCCTATATATAAATATAATATCCCTTACTAATGAATGAAATGATTAATAATATCATTAATAATGATAAACTATGATAAATTTATATAATAATGTTATAGCTACCCAAATTTAAAATGGGTTTAGTGGGATCTAATACAATACATGTCCTTCATCAAAGTCCATTTTACCTTGATTTTGATATTAAGTTTGATACATGAATAATACGATTCCAATATAGAATTTCAATTTTTTAAATTTTATGAGTTGACAAAATATGAATTTTTTTTGACATATATAAATATATTGTCATGTCTATGTACTTATTCAAAATATGATCGAGGCCCTCATGTCATAACCCTTCAAATGGGTGGAAAATTCTTATCATGGTTAGTTAAGCTCCCCCCCGTTGATTAATTTTAGAACTAATAACGTTCAATTAAAAAAAACTCTCTATCTTATTTAGTTGTGGAAAAAGTATGAACCCTTGTATATTAGGAATCTATTTTATAACATCAAATTAAAGGATGGGTTTTTAGTGATCACTTATGTAACACTAAGAAAATTTATTTGAAGATCCATGTGGTGTGATTTAAGTGGGTAAATCCAAATAAAATATTAATAAATTATGTCATATGAGTGATCAATTTTAGTTAAATATAAGTTATTATACTCATATTTATCTTATCCTTCCATGAAAATACAATTTGATGATCTTATATATGTTATAAACCATTAATAAATATATTAAATGGAATTATTATCTTATCATATTTAATTACAAACACACAAAATGGTAAAATATTCATATTAATTTAAATTAGAGGATATAACATGACCCACTGTAAAAATTAGATGAATTCCCTTATGTAAAAAATATAAATACATGGAGATTTTTTGGTTTTGTCGAAGTTATCGGGGTTGTTATAATCATTAAGATAAATGTTTTATTTAATTTAATAAATATTATCAATATAATTTGGATATTTTATATGATTGATGTCATGGTATTTATCACTGAATTTGGTGAAAATTGGGCAGGTGGCATATGTTGTGTCCTTAGGGTCGTCGAGCTAATCGATATCATTATAGACACTGTAGTCACAAGTGATATCAACCGCATCATGGTCATACTTATCATTAGCTTAATAAATATATTTATTTTCAGTCATTAATCATGTTTGTTAGGTTCATTAACGACATTGGGTTTTTTTTGGGTTCATTAACATTTTTAGGTCTTTATGATGGTTGTGTTTATTAATTTCATTATGGTATTTAGTGTCTTCAGTGTCTGTATTGTCATCAAAGTCATATTTGTTGTTGTAGTTGTTGACTCTTTTGGAATAATATTTATCATTGATGTATTTTTAATTTGTTTAGAAGTATCTAAAATATTTTCCATTTTCTTATCCTCAATGGGATATTTTACATTAATGGGGTTTTAAAGATCATTTGTGGTGTGGAAACCATCAACATTATTGTACTCTTTGGTATCATTAATTTTATTAATTCATTAGTTTCATTGATATTTTAAGTTTCATTATTGTCAATGGGGTCCCCATAATCAAGGAATTTTGTTTCATTGATAAAGATCAAGATATGTAGGTTGTATGTGATTTTATCGTTATTGATTAATTAGAGACATCAGGCTTGTTGGTTTTGTTGATCATCGACATTGATAGCATTTTCAAGGCCATCAATATCAATGGTATTGTCATGGTTTTAGTGATGTTTTGTTTCAACATAATAGTCAACATTATTTATATCTCAAGTGTCATTGGGGACATTGTGACCATCACTAATGTCATGTCCATCAATTTTGATAACATTTACACAAGTAATAGAACTTATAAAAAAGACAACAAGAATGAAACTAATTCATTATTCCCATGAATATCACAAATGAATATAATACAAGAAATATATATTATGAAACTACAAACCCTGAGTAAACAAATTAATATTATGATAGTGATTCCATTATGTACACAAAAAACACTGACCTCTATGATGATGCTAATTCAACTTACATCACTAACACAACATATGGAACTAACAACACTAATAAAAAATATTCCATGGATATACGTGGAAAAAATACATTAAAAGATGACCTTGATTTCACTAATGACCATGAATCTAATTATGGTGCTTTGAACACAATGGTCAATAAAGAAACTTGTGAAAATAATAATATTAATAAAACTAACAAAAAACAACTATATTGAAATTAACAATACTACTAGTAATCTTGGATATAATAGTAGTTTCACCACAAACACCATACATAAAAATGTATTCTATCATGAAAATGAGGAAACTACTACAACTTACACCACTAATAACAATTATAAATTGGATTACTCTGGTGGTATTGGAAGAAATTATTTCACAAACACTACTAACTACATTAAATAAATTTAAGATAATGAGGGACATAATGTTAACAACACAACCCATTCCACAAACATCTCTGAGGGTACTAACCACCCTGAAGAAATTTACATCACTAAGGATACTGATGACACTGTTAATAACAATTACACTAATAAAGATGATATAATTGATGACCCTTAATACACTAATAGCGTTGAAAAAAACATGGAACTAACAATATTTTCTGATGAAACATCACTCACAATACCGACATCACTAACTCCACTAGTTCCACTAAAATCACTAAAAAAATTGATAGTTTTAACTCCTTGAATATCACTAATACCAGTGACTCCAGTAAAACAAATCTGATCATAATAATGTAATATCTACCAAAGAACGCTTATAATGTACTACTATCACCATTTTAACATATGAAACTAATGACACTGACACATCTGAAAGCTCATGAAATAATAATTCCACCGATTCCATAGATGGAACTAATGTAAATGGTGAAACTGATCCACAACCAACATTATAAACACTTATGACAATAAAAAAAACAATACAATAACATCATTAAAGGATCCATCCATCATTATGATTGGAATGACCTAGACGACAATGAGGAAAAGGATGATATTGATGAAAAAAATTACATTGATCAAGCTCGTAACACTAATGATCTCAATGGGCTTGACAAAATTGAGGATACATAAAACAAATATTACTCAAATATTTTGTTATATGATTTTAAAACCCAAATGATACCAATGATTCCAATTAACCTGATTCTATAAAAAACATCAGCAATATAAAAGACCAAATGGAACTTATGATACTACTGATGTTGATGAGCCTGATGTCCATGATGTTTTCAATGGAATTTAAAAAACATAAAAACCAAATGAGCATGTCAAACAATATTCATTCTTGTTAACAATAAAAACCACAAGTTAAAAAAAGAAACATGTTTTTACATAATTTGAAATCAATATAAATTATAGAATGAATTTTTTTCCAAGCGCAGTTTGATCAACAATAAGATCACCATTGTATGAAATCATTAAAAGTAGATTATATGAATAGAGAGAGTAGTATCTATTTGTGAAATCTAATATAACACATAAGCATACAAACACTCAAATTTCAATCCAAATCATACTCCATGGTTTAAAAAAACATTCATAAATTACATTTTAAAATATAAATAATTTATTTTCAATAAAAATACAACCATTTTCTACATGATATGGGTATTCCAATCAACACACTAACTACTACATACTTTTTTTATTTGTGAAATAAAATTAAAATGGCATACCCTCTAACTAGATGCATATAGTAATATGTGAACATTTATTAAAAATGAATTATTTGTAAGTTAAATTATATAACCCACAATTTTCTTAAGATTCAATACAACATGAAATATATTTAAATTTTATTTTATTAACCATACATAAATGTAATGAAAATTGTGTTCTAATGGAAATATGTTTTGGACAAACATTTTAATGAATATTGAAATGAAATCAAATTTGAACTTTTTATCAATAGAAATTTTTTACAAAACATGATTATATAATGATATTAAATACAATTAATTATTTGGAAAACTGGTGTACACATTCTAGGATAACCATTAGAGTTATTTTGAGACCATTATATTTTTTAATGAAATTAACCCCCCCCCCAAAAAAAATGATTCCCCACATTGCCAACAAAACACACTCTTAACTAAAGTTTATGTTATTTTATTTAATCATAGTTATATAAAGATTATTTTCAAATAGGTTATTTATATTATAGAGTATTTTTGGGACTCATACAAGAATACCATGTAATTTATGTATAATCCAAAAAAACCATTTCCTCTATAAGGCCATAATACTTTAATAGGGGGTGAACTACTGCGTTAAATGTTTTCCATCATCATATTTTTCTGGTCTTAATTTTAACGAGAATACAAAATAAATATAAATCCTAAAAGGCATATAATGGGTATATAATAAAAATAATGTCTATAAAACTGATATTTTACATGGTTCACCATAATGGACTAATCCATGGATCATATAAAATTAGTTTTTTGATGTACTATAGAAAAACACTAGTCATTAGAAATGTTATATTGGTTCATTACTGAATTATTATTGATCCAAGGGTCCCTCAATCAAATTATCTATATGGTAAATTATTTAAAATAAATAATTATATATTTTAGGATTATATGGTATCTTATAATTATTTCATACAAAATATATTCATTGAATCAACAATGGTGTTATAATTGTGTATCAATTAGATCATTAAATCCTTGACATCAATGAAATTTATCACACTATACTTTCTATATTTATTATCTAGAAATATAGTATTCGTAGTCTCTTCTAAACCAAATATTTTTCTTAATCCATAAATTAATAAACTTAAATATCCCCATGAATTCTCCACATGCACTCCATTAAGTGGGAATTTAAACTAGTAATAAAAAACCAATTTATTTTTCCACGTCAACTATAATACCATGAATTCAAGATTTAATTTTAATTTTAAAATAATCCCTAAAACAAATGTTCAATAAAATTTCAACCCATCTTGTATTATAATGAATTGTGCTTCCCTTATGTTCGGTTTTGTTATACTTCATTGCGTCATGATACACAGTCAACAAAAAATTGAAAAAACCTCATGAATATTATTTTATACTAAAAATTATATATAAATGTGATCTTATAATTTTTCCTATATTATTAATTTTTTTAAATTTAATCCATGACACTGTAGTTTCATGTTTGGTCTCCCATATTATCCAATATTTCATTCATTCATAAAATATCAATCACTCCACGGTGTGATGTGAAGATACATTATGAAACAACAATTTCACAATATTATTTATTAAAATATGAAAAATATTATACAATGTTCATAATCATTAACACTCACAATACATCCTTACTTAGAATTATTTAATCATAAATCACAAATATTATTGTATGGGACATCCATCAGTTGACTGATTTAAGTTTTCATATCCTCAGTTCAATTTTTTTATACATTAGAAAAATAATACGATTCATTCATATATAAATACTAGTAATTATAAAATTTCCTTCTATCATGGTCCAAAGACTATAATTTTACCATGATATGATTTATCCTCAAAGATACAACACCAAACATACTTTATTTCTTTCTAGGAGATATCCAAGTATCTCCAATTATTTCTATATTTTAAATATATATTAAAAAACTAAATTATAGATATGATTTATGATAAAGAGAATATATCTAGCAATGACATCCATAAATTATACATGTAATAAAACAAAAAAATCTAATGGTACCCTTAGTATAAATATTTTCCCCTTTGGGTTTGAATGAAATATGATATATCATTAGGGAAATTTAAAACCACAAAAATTGATAATTCCCAGGAAAAATTATTATAATATTCCATCACTCTAAGTATAGTGATCTAATATTAATGTATAAAATAAGAAATCATATGAGAAATTATTTTATTTCTACTATAGTCCATTCAACATGTTTATAAAACAAGAATTCAATATCAGATAAACTCCCCTTCTTTCATTAAAATTGTTCAAATGAGACCCACATCTTCAAAATTAGTCTCGCCTTACGTTGTATAACTACTTATCATATGTTAAGTTGAATTATATTTCCCCCAATTGACAAAAAATATAATGATGAATGAATGGTATAAACACAAACATCTATGTTAAACATTATATACATAAAAATAATAAGGATTTCCGACCCTCCTCACCTTTTGGGAAGCTGTATAACAATAAAGATAAATTCTTGGTTCTCAAATGAAGACGCGTCTAATTGGGTTTTAATTATTTATATCAATTATTGATCCGTATGAACATGATCAATCTAGATTATCCCATACTCTCCCTTCTCCTTAAAATTTTTACAGTTTACCATTATTGTAAGGCCCCAACCTTATAAATTACATAATATTGAGTTTTAGTTATGAAATTTATTTCATTCACATTTTGTATCATTGTAGGGTTAAGATTTTATATAATTACGCCTTAACCCATACATAACTATATCATAAAATACAAAATGGAACTTCTAAATAGTATCCATTTTCCCGCAGTCTAAATCTTTTAAAATAAATTAGGATCTCTTTTATGAAATCCATTCATGAATTTTAACAGAACTTATTCCAATACCTTACTCATCCTTAAGTCCAATAAAAATCATAAAAAATGTGGATTGAGCATAAAAATCTTAGTAAGGTATATAAAAAAAAGTATACTATTTGTCCATTGATAACTATTAAAATGTAAGAAACCGTTATCATAAAGTAATAATTTTCACCACTACGAAGAAGCAAATACATTCCTTTTAAAATTAGATTATTGATTAACCTTTTTTTAATAATATGATTACCTGAAAACCAATATCAAGAATATAAAAAAATAAAGGTATCTTTAGACATTATTAAACTTTTCTCTCTGGTGAATATAATAACCATGTTGTCACCTTTCATTATGGTCACTCTTATAAATGGATAATCCATACGACCAACATTCATACCCAATGCATTGGTGGGATATGAGAGATACACCCATAATTGATTTATCATGGAACTACCCTTCATTGTTATATCACAGAACCACCTGTAAAATTTCTAAGTAAAATTATATATTCATGAAACATAAAAGATTAAATTTTTTCACATGTCTCTCATAATATTCCATTTTCACTACTAAGGAAACAATCAATGTTATTAAAAATTATCAATACATTTTCTAAACCATTTACAATAAAAAAATTCTAAAAAATGATTTAATTAACAAATTATTCATGTAACGATATCTATAAATCAAATAATAATCATGGTGGTGGAAAATTCGTTTCAACCTTGTATATTAATAATACAACATTCCTTTTGTCTTTTGAAAAAACAATCTGTATAAAAAACCAAAAAACTCTTTTTTAAAAAAATTAAATGAAGTTAAAATTTTACATGATATATCATTTATAATAATTTTTTCTCTACAAAAATAAATTTGTAAAATAATATCATGAATTTGGGCATGGGAAAAAATATTTTGAAATTATATCTTTAAACATTCAATGTGTCCCACACCAATTTGAACATTTAAATCATATTCCCAATAAAAGGATAAACTTTTTACAAAATATTAAATAAAATGAGAATTAGTAAATTCATGATATTAAATTTCAATAGGGTAGTATATACAACTCATAAATGAAGTTAGGTTAATAACGTCAAAATATTCTTCAATGAACGGAGATTGAGATGAAATCCATTACCATGAGTATGACTTTTCACATGTGTCTTTATCATCCTATATAATAAAAATACATTAATTATTTAAATTATTCAAAAACGTCTTCAATATTACTATTAAATTTATTATAATTAATATATTTATTTATAGAATTATTTAAAAAAATTGACTTTATGTAGGTTGTTTTGACCATATTCCGTGTATGTGTTAAAAATGACTTTTGTAGGTCAAATATAGTTAAAGGGGAAATCATTAAAACATATAAAAAATAATAATAATGAAATAATTATTATATTTATATATTAATTTTATATTTAAAACCAATAATGAAAAATGGTGCTGAAAAATGAACCAACATTATAGCCAGGGCGACGATAGGTTGTACGTATGCATGAGTAACGTCCCCATTTCTCAATGATAAATATGAAAAGATGGTAAGTAAAATCTATCTATAAAAATGATAATTATATCATAAATAATAAGTTATTTAATACTATATAATTATATATATATATATATAATTTTTTTTATTTAAATTGATTCACATCTCGTTGATGATGTGGTAGTCCACACAACCATGAATGATGTTATCACATTTTTTTTCCTAAAAAGGGTAATAAAAAAGATTATATATTATATTTAGATGAACGTAATTACATCATGAATATAACATAGATTTTACTTATATGACATATTTTTATTAAAATTATCCATAATACATTCTATTTAAATAGAAAATTAATCACATCACTTTGCGAAGGCGGTAGTCCACACGTCCTCAAACGATGTTATCAAATTCCCAAAAAATTAAAAGCATGAATATAAGTGTATATAAAAATTAAATAAGTATTAATGATTTTTAAATATCATATATATATATATATCATATAAATTTCCCCCCCTAATAATTCCCAACCATAAGTGTTGTAAAGGAAAAATTAACAACATCATTTCGTAAGTGGTAGTCTACCATTCGCACAAACAGAAAATTACTAACCCATTTGACGGATGTATGGGTTGGTGTATGTGAAAAACTTTACATGAAATCATCTAAATATATATAGGATAATTATTTTATTATATAATAATGTTATAATAATAATTTAATTGTATTATAGTGAAATAAATAAAAATTGACCATTGAAGAATGTTACCACTTTTTAAGGTAACACTTTTTGGCTTAAACCATAGAACTTCCATGGATATCTCTATGCCCAATGTGGAGATTATAGTATGATAGAAGTGAGATTGGGAAATTATTTAGGTAGGGGTTGGATGACACAAAGGGATTTATTGTTGTGAAGAAATTGGGGTGGGTGAGTTCCTTTTATAGTGAAGGGAGAGGACACAATTTTCATTTTTGAAAAGAATTGGATGATCCCCACATTTTTACCTAACCATATGATTCCACAGCACACATAATTAGATAAATTAATGGTTGAGGTAAAAATATAGACATTTAATGGTTTTTTGGAATGTTTAGGTACACTTTTAAATCGTAATATAATTGATTAATAACAATATAATCTTGTTTTAACCTTAATCGCTATAATTATTTTTAATAACATTCACTAATATTTTTGATAAAAAATAAGTTGAACATACTAGAAATTATAATTTATACTAATTAAAAATATAGAATATATTATTATAAATTCCAATCTTATAAGTGGTAGAAATTAATTTAACTTTAATCCCACAAAAGGGATGACAAAGCATGTTTTTAAAGGGAATATGTTCAAACGTTTTATAAGTTTTCATATACAATTTCAATGTGAAATTTATTATAATGACATATGTTGGTTTAAATGATATGAAATGTATCTAATTATAATTTTACAAAAATGTAAAAATATAATTTTATAATATAAAAAAAAAAATCCAGTTCTAAATTAAAAATCATTATTTTTCACTATTCAACAAAATTTAAAACTTCATGGAAAAATAAAAAACATTCACCCAATGACAATTTTTATATTCCACTGTAAAAATGATGTTTATTTTTCATATAAAATTTATAACAGTATAATGATTTATTTTTAAACAATATTCATCGTTAAAAGTTGGTAAAATGTATTTTTAGAAAATTATAGCTTTTATGTATAAAAATGGATTTATTATTATATTATTCTGATAAAATGTATTTGATGAATTAAAAAATATTTTATTAATATGAGTAAACATAATATAGTAAGTCCTATTAACTCCTTCTAATACAAAGTCTAGGTGATAACTACCATATTAAAAAAATTTAATAGAATATTATTGTTTCATATAACTCAATATTATGTACAATGTAGGATTATGAAGAAAGTCGTTATTTCGGGTCATGTAAGCTGTTCTGCATAGATTAAAAATTATAAAAAAATTACTATATAATTCATAACTATTAATAAATTTGAGAAGTACTTATTATATATTTACCTCGGATGTTATAATAATATCGTTCATTAATGAATATTTAACCAAACATTACACAATGTTTGGTACACTTTTTTTTATCACATTTGAATATAATGTGCAGCATAAATTTTACTCAAGGATCCACTAACTGTTATTTGATCCACATTAGTTAGGTAAATGTTTTTATAGATGAAATTTTCTCCAATTTAGTTTTTCTAAGATATTTCTTTTCATTATTCATTATATTCCATCCAATGAATTCATTACAATATATATGGAAAGTATTCACATTGAACTCAGTCATTCCAAATATGATATATTAAGTCACATGTGTTCTTTGAAATTACCTTATTGTTAGTTTCAAATAAAATTAGTTTTATTGTTATTTATTTTTTTGAAAATAAGTATCCAATCAAATTTAGAAAAAGTATCTCTTAATTGTTTTTATAAGATAAAAAAATATTACAATAATACTTTGGTAATGTTTTGGATAACCATTCACCAATATTCCTGATATTTAAATCTTAAATCTAAAAAATCATTGAAATTCAGGAAAATGTTTTCATTTTAAAACCTCAAAACATGATGTAATAAACATAAATGATCTTCCTGGACTACACATATATTGTTCATTTAATAAAATTTTGTGATCTAATCTACATATTTTAACCTTTATCATCATTACTAATGAGATCAAACAATCATTCGAGACCCAAGTTAGTTATTTTAATCTATACAATGCATTTTTCTTCCAATAATAATTTTATTATTCATTTAAAAATTTAAATCCCCCTAGTTTTCTTATAAATAATTCCACATTGATTCCTCCACTGTAGAATAATATCGTATGATCTATTTGAAATATTTTAAAATTTTATTACGCCACCATATCAAAGAAGAGTCTAATTGAAACATGTCTCAAAACTGTAGTGAAATTATATTCCACATCATATACTTTGATATGTTCAAAGGAATTAGACACAAATCAATCCATCATTCAAACAACCTTAACATACTTGTCATATTCTTTCTTTATTACCAAAATTTTTCAAATTACATTATGAATTTTCAACTTCTTCACTAGCTACGAAGTATAATTTTTTCCAAAATTTACGCAAAACCCTTGTTTATCACCTTGACTCGTGATTCATATTTTTCCTCAACACCATGTTTTTATGATTTATAATGTGATAACAGGGTATATTTCTCAATTTTATAAATATTTCAGGATTGTTCAATAGATAATTTGTCACTAATTATGTTTGATCCCTTGACTTCTACTCTCATTTTCCTTTATTAATTCTTTAATAAAATCTCTATAATAACTTCTTCATAAAATATTATTTTCTCATTGGGTTAATTAAAAGAAAAAATTCATTTTTTAATCCAATTTCAATGATATTTCAATTTATAATCATTGTTTTCACTCATGTATTCAATTCCGTCTCTGTTCCAAGAAAAATTACTAAAAATATTTTAAATCATTACATTCTACATTCTTGTCCAACCACTTATTTTGAAATTTATAGGACATAATCTTGAATGAGTATCCTATAAATATTATTTCATCAATAATATCTTTGTATTTACATTTATATTTATCTATATATCAGATGTAACACATACTACGAATCACTTTAAACTATTTCAATGTTTTCATTCTTCCATGCTATGTTTCATATGAATTATTATTTTCCATATGTCTCAACAATGCATGTTTTTTTTGTTGCAACCGACACATGTATGATTTCTATTAAATAATAGAATGTAATTAGACATTTTATATGAAATATATTTTTTAAATGGTTTAACATTAAATTCTCCCTCTCTTTAAAACAAATTTTTATGGTTTTCTCACTAATGATATTTAATACTTAATAAAAAATTTAATTCACTATCATTACACCTTATGGGAGGTGTAATCTATAACAATATTTGATCAAGTAATATTTATAATTATCTGTGTTTTGTGATAGTTTCAACAATCAAACCTCTTAATACACACAATAGTATCTATCCTTTACTACAAAACCGGATGTATCCCATTCTAGTAAAATTATTTACATGAAATACATAGTATTTCTCACCAAGATTTTTTTATGATCCTACATTGGAAAACACACATCATTTTAAATTATGATCAATAGATGTGTATTATTTTTATTTAGTATATTTTATGGGTATCATACGTTCATTCATTTTTTTATAAGGATCATAGGTCATATATCGATCAAGACATAAATTATAATTTTCAGCTGTAACATTCAATTTTCATAAATTCTTATGGAATTGATGCTTTTTATGACTAATCATTTGATGTAATTTATTGTTTTATTATTACATCATAAAGTGTAAATAGTTATAAATGATTTTCTATATATATAAACTATCATTTTTCCTCAATCATTTCATCAAAAAATATCACATGTTTCTTTTAAAAAGGGGTCCATTTTTTGAATGCGACATCAGTGCCTAAGTCTCACAACTGGATATCAAAAAATATATTGTTCCATAGGACATACATATACATAATATCCATTTGTTAGAATATATTTTAAAAAACATATCCCCATATATATTTATTTTTAAACCTCCATCATTATGAAATCTAATAATATGATCAACGAATCCTAGTGCTTGCTTTAAGAGATTCGCGATTCAACTCTTATAGGATGATAATCACTATTAAGTATTAGTATTTTTATTTTTTTAGATTCATTATGA
Organism: Viscum album; assembly: GCA_963277665.1. NCBI lineage: Eukaryota > Viridiplantae > Streptophyta > Magnoliopsida > Santalales > Viscaceae > Viscum > Viscum album. The sequence goes on from OY728140.1 coordinate 2,060,453,978, forward strand.
TAAATTTAATCAACAATAAACATCCCACTAATCATCTTTTACATTGAATAAATATCTCGTTGTACTGAGACAAAAAGTTGTCTCCCCGCATTTTCATCAGTATAAGCAGTAAAAAAATACTCAACATAATATAATAGATATAAAATATCATATAAACAGTTCAAATTTTGATTTCTAGAATATATTATAATTTTATATCAATATGAATGACAATAATTCAACTATTTTATTAATTTTAATGCCTCATTTCATAAAATATAGAAGAAATTACAATATCTATATACAAAGTTTTTTTCATTATATTACAGGATTTTTTATAAATTTTTTTATTATATTTTTGAGTAATTTTATTCTAATTTATCTTTCAAAATCCGTGTAATAATTAATCCTAAAGATATTGTTACCAAAAAAAATTCACTTCATTAAGGGGTTGATTTTTTCATTCATTACCCACCACATATTTTAAGTCTCTTGATAGATTCATGTTCTTTGATCAACTCTTGGACATTCAGACCTGTTAACAATGGTTGTATTTCCTTAATATTTTGTAATTTTTACCCTATCATAATATTCCCACCCTTACAAATGAGAACACTTTTACCTGTTTGTCTTGGAATATTTTTTATATGATATTATCTAAATTCATTATAACTATTCCCACACTATTTATCAATGAATTTTTAGAATCATTTTCGGATTGAAACTTATTTTTATCACAATATCATTTTTATTTATCCGTATTCAACACTCACAAAGGTATAAAATATATTTTAAGGAATTTGACCATTTTATATCATTCACTGATATAAGAATTAAGATCCTAAATATGCATTTATTTTCTATTAAATATCTCCTCAAAATGAACCATTTCATATAATATTGTTATTTTACTACATGATATTCCCAAATATTTTCTAAACATTTGATTAGAGCATCAAATTAATTGATATATCCTAATAAACAATTTAATAAAAAACTAATTTTCCTATTAATCATTCATTGTAGATCGTGTTACCAAGAAACACCTTCATGTTGTACAATTAAATTAGAAATAACTTCTTAATGATTTTCATTTTTTCCATTTTTATTTAATCATTGTAATTGTTTTAATCATGTTATCCTTTATATGTTAAAAAAATTATTTCATCACATTTGAAGAAACCCTAATATTCTTCATCAATATTACTTATCAAATTATACCACTAATGTTTCATTCCATATGAATTTCTTAATTTTATGATTCTTTTTGGGGGAAATTTCTTCAACATTTTTTTGTCAAGTAACCTTATTATTATTACTTTTCCTTCCTAAAAAATATTACAAATATATTATTAAAAAATTTATAATTCAAAGAAATCAGGAAAAAATTATTTTTAAGAAAAATAGTCTAAAATTTAATTTTAATTTACTGATTTATAATGAATTATCTTATATATATTCATTTTAATTTCAATTTTTATATAAGTTTTTTTTCTTTATAGGTTTGAATAAAATAAACTTCTATTACTATAATGATGTGATTTATGTTTTCACATTGATTTTGTTGGCCAAAAACTCTATAAAAATACTTTTATGTAAATATTTTATAATATATTGTTACACAAGAGATGAAACCTCATAAATATAAAATGGTAAATAATATATGAATTTTATTCATAATTTCAAATCCATTCATTTCCCCAAAAAATCATAAAATAGATCCAGTGATTTCAATTAGAATATTGAAGAATCATAAAAATTATCATTTGGGATCATCTTCAAATAATAAAAAAAATTCTGTAGCACTTATTTTTTTCATCATTCAAATTTAAATCATCAATAAAAATATTTACCAATTTATTTCATGTGTCATTCATTGATGAGAAACTCAATAAAAATAAATTTATTTGAATTAAAAGGATCTAGACAATGAATTTGGTTCCTTTATAGTACAATTGGGATTTTGGGTTGAGAATTTTTTGTGTTGAATATTTTTTTATTACATTTGATATAATTTCACCACATAGATATTTTTTTGAATATTTTAGGGAAATAAGTGTTCTCAAACGAAATTAAAAATTGCATGAAAATTATGTTTTCACACTTTCAACATCACCATTGAAATTATCTCATAATAACTATTTGGATCAAATTTTTTTTATAAATGTTTACAAGAATATTAAAAAATAATTTTAATATATATTCTTGAGACCATTAAAACATGATCAAACTTATGGTGAACAAAAAATGGTTATTTATGCACATATGGATTAAATTTGTAATAATGGTCCCGACCTCACTTATGGGGGCATAAAATTTTCATTAATACGTGGATGTAGTTTAAAATTTTATAGGTATTAATTGATTTTATTTCTATCATTTCATTAAAATGGAGGGAAACTTGTTTCACATACGAGGTTGTGAAAACATGTATTAATATTGAGTAAATTTCAAGGCGGAATGATGTAAGTACCCATTTTGACATTTCAAACAAAAACACTCTCAAAATCAAATTGAATGTTATTTTCACTTTTTCGGAAGGTTTTTATAATTACGGGAATGGTCCTTCAAAAGGGGTTCTCCAATTTTAATCTATAACTATTTTATATTAGGAAGAATATGTGTGAGACTCTCTTTTATGTAATTCATCCTCAACTGCTTCGGAATAATGTTTCTTTTCTTTTATGATTTCAATCTCATTGAATCTTCAACAAAAAAAATCATTAATATATTTTCCATTTTTTATATTTCTTCTTGGTTCTTTATTATATGAGTGGTAATAATATTGTGTAATACCCTTCTCAACAGTATCTTTTGTAAACTGCCTACACCATGATTATTATACCCATAAGACAATAGTTTATTTTTCAGTTGAAATTATTCTTAAATAAATTATTTTTTTAAAATATATTTAGTTATTTTAATTCATGAAATAATGATTAATTAGGTTAATCTCTAATGTTAGAATCACTCAATTAGTTGACCCATTGAATATGAAGCTAAAATATTTTTAATCTTGAGAGAGACAATATAGTTTCAAAATATAATAATCATGAGACTGATTCAAAGGTTTTAGATCTAATATCCAAAATCAAGAAAGTCAAAATTACATTGTGGAGGGTTTTAATAATTGTCTACGTATCATTATCCATGTTAGGGAACACAATAAAATCATAGGTCCATGATTGTATATTTCAATAATTGCTTAGGGATTGTGGTCATGTTTTCATCCCTAAGGTTTTGGGATAAAAAAAGGAACCATAATTGAATGGATTTAATCATAATGGATAAGGATTAATAATTAATAATTGATTGGGTTATTTCGATCATATTCATTAATTTTTTTCAATGTAATTTATATCTAGTTTATTTCGTTTTTTTCGAAAGATACACAACCATAACCCCTTTATTACACCAACTTTTTATCCATTTTCATTGGTTATTTTTACATTTTATGGGATTTATAATTCACATCCTCTACAATATAGATGGACTAGGTTAGACACCATGCTAAACATAGTAAAAAATTAAAAATATTATGAGATCGAGTGGGATGATGCTCATTAAATTAGATTGTATTCTAGATAAGAGATTATTTTCATCATCTACTATTATTATGTCACATAATAATCCCATTCATAGAAATGATATTATGAAATTGGAATTAATTATTTATTATCCATACTTCAAGGATTTTTTTAATTTTATCCCAACAAGGTTGATAGTTTTACATTTTTTTAGGGGAAGTGTTTTTAATTATTTCATTAGAGACATCAATGAAGATATTGAGATCATGTATCATGAATCCTTGGTTAATTAAGTCACTAAATTATAACAATATATTCCTGAATTCTATCAATATGAGGCATAATATAAAAAATTTATTTATATATTTAACTAACTAAATGGGAATATAGAGGATCCATTTTAAAATAATTCTCTCTGAAAAATATTAGAAAACATCTGAATGGACCTCTAAGAAACAAATTCACATGATGTTGATAAATGAAAGTAATTGTAAATGAAATTTGATTCACTTGTATTAGATTTTAAATATTAATAAAATAAAATTCACTATATGTATTTATGTTTTGAATAATCAATCAAACATAAAATTATTATTAAGGGGAAAGTCAAGGAACCATGCACCCATAAACAATAAACAAAAACAAAAAAACGCACAAAAATAACTAGAACAACAAGAGTGCACAGGACCTAGGGAGGCTTGAAGTAATGTAATCCCAGTGCATCCCCTATGATTAAAATAACCCCCTCAGTCTTCAAAAAATTAATTGATGAGAGTAAAGTGACGTTGGATCCTGACTATTCCATAGAATCAAGGTGATCCGCAAATTTGTTCCCCCCAACCCAAGTATACGTCACACTGATATAATCATGAAGGGTGAAAAATTTCTTAACTATGTAGGATATTGTCCAAGGGAGACATCCTTTACAATGTTGTGAATCATGAAGGATCAAAGAATCAGTATCGGGTTCAGAGACATCAGTATTCCTCTAACGAAAAAGCAATAATCTGGTAAGCATAGCTCTTACCTCTGCAAGAAGCGAAGTACCATACCCAAAAAAATGTAGTAATGGCCATCATGACACTCCAACACCAGTCACGAACCAGACCCCTCCTATCATCTCTCCCAGAACAAATGATATGTCCGAAATTAATCTTGTAGCCAGAGATCAGTGGGCGCCAATAAATCCATTTCCCATGAGTTCTGGTACCAAAAGAGGTTAGAGGAGGAGCAAGAATATACAATTGCCTAAGAAAGGGATCCTCATTCGAGTTGGGGATGAGTGTGATCGGATCCACTAGTAAATACCACATACGAACAATAATGGACCTCAGTATTGGCATTGACCCATTGAACAAGGATTGATTCTTAGACTACAAAAAACACTAACACCCTGTGATGAGGACAATTGACATCACCATCCTCTCCATACCTAAGCTACCTATCTCATAGAACCATCTTTCCATGAATGGAACATCATGGTTCATATTAGAGGATAATTTTGTATAGCCACCAAAGAAGGAACATAATTAATGAGTTGAGTTTCTTGCAAAAAATAGGTGAATTGTGTTCTCCACCCAATGTCGACCACAACAAGGGCAATGAGATGCCATTCTGATACCTAGATTTTTTGATCTGATCATCAGCGGCCACTGCATTATTCCAAAATCTCCAGGTTAAAAAATTATATTTAAAGGGGATTTTGGTACACCAAACCATGTAATCCCACTTATCATGAGGATATTGCAGAGAAAGGAGCCTTTGATAATCCTCTGTGGAAAATTTTACCAAGGAGGAAGTTGTGAATATGCATCTGTCTGGGTCTGAATTGATGACAATAGACTCCCAAATTACTTATTGTTCGATGTCCATGACTTCTTTAAAAAATATGGGGTGGTGGGTGGATTCCTTGAATGAGATCAAATACACTGGGAAACCAAGAAAAACCACTAATGAACCTAATTAGTTGTGGTATCGAAAAAGTATATCACCTTCCCCAACAATCCAACAAGAATTCTGTTTCAGGTTATTGATGTGAGGATAAATTTTGGACCCGAATAGAGATGCATGTCCATCATCTGTCACATCATCACCCTCCCACCTACAGGACATGGCCTTCCCCCAAAGGGTTTTTCTTTCAATCACTTCCCATGCTAGCATGGAAAGTATACAATGAAGCATAGAAGAGATACATCTCCCATTAACCACCCACTTATTATAAGGCCCCAGCCTTAAACCTTACTTAATCTTGAGTTATTACAAGATTACACATTGAGGATCTTTTTAGGTTTAGAGTTTTAGAGAATTAGATCATGAAACTTGCATTACATTCCACATTTAAACAAAGTGGTTACATAAAAGACAGTATTCATTCTTCCCATCAACGGAAACATATTTAAAATATAACACGGATTCTTTCTTGAAATATCCTTGACACTATCATCACATCATGTACCTTTCCCTTGACCTGTGAAAAACATTTCAAAAACTTGGGATGAGCATAAAAAGCTCAGTAAGGGATATAAAAATATGGAAAGGAAACATGAGTTCATATATACATAAGAATGAAATCATACTTTACCCATAAAACATAGGCACTTTGACATACCTCATCAAACCATGAATAAATCATAGAAAAAATAAGACATAAAGGTAACTTGAGGCATTCATAACATTCTTATGTAGGGAGTAACCCTCTTGGTTACGTTTGGAATACCCATCACAGTATATTCCCTAAATCTCTTCGGAGAAACCTTAATGTTTCACTCCTTCGCGTTACCCAACGCATTGGAGAGCTATATCGGGCTCACCCGCCCTTAGTTTATCACAGAACCACCCGTTCTTCATAACAATGACCAAGAACCATAACATAATCGTATCACATAAACATGAATAAAGGAAACATAACATTTCCACATTTCAATCACAATATAAAATTTTTGGATATTGAAATAATGAATCCATTCAAAAAGAAACCATTTCCAAAACCATTTAAAACATTTAATAAAGAGATTTTTGAATCAAAGTGTCCCATACCACCTTGAAGATTCTAACATTTTAAACCATTAATATCCATATAAATAAATCCTTAAAACCATTTTGAAAACATGGATATTAATAAGAACAAATAATTAAAACATTTAAAACGATATTTTGGTTAAAGGGGTTTTACCAAAATTAGAGACACTTGAATACAATAATCGAGGAATAACATTTGGTCAGAACTTTATAATATCATGAGAATAAAAGGATTCATGATATAATACTCCAAAGGACAGTATATACACCATATAAGAGTGAATTGGTGCATAACAACAATGAACCCTCAATAGAAATGTCAAATGTGATGAAATCCCTTATAAAGAAGGTATCCTTAAATTAAGGACAAATAAATCTCAAAAATATGTGTGACAAATATATATACACCCAATATAAGTGGATATTAAGTGCAAAACAATAAAAGGACAATCACACATATTCAATGGATGACATATTCAATGACTACAAGTTGAACCCAAAGAAATCGAAATTGGGTTAAGAAGTTACCTTGACAGCCTAATGGCATCACATCAAAATGAGTTGATGAGAGATAAAAAGTGTATCTCATCACCTGGAAATAAAATTTACATCAATAAGGATGTATGAGAACATATCCCAACATAAAAATATGTAAATTAAAAGACCCAATAAAAGAAGTCTTTTAAAAAAGAGGAGGGTGAAAGGTTCCCTTACCGACTTGGGTATCTTTCAAAACATACACCCCATGGAAGAAAGACAATAGGTCATTGATGTAAATACTCATAAACAAAAGTATATTACACAAATAGTAGAATAATGGGCAGTAAATACACCACTCAATGGAATTTGTGGCGAATGTAGCATAAATCTCACGGGAATAAAAGTGAGATGAAAAATCCATTACGAAAACTCGGCAGCCTAACGACGCCACATAAAACTTCAGAATATGGATTGATGAGATCAAATAGAGTATCCCATCATATTACAATAGAATTTACAGAAAGTGGAATATAAAAGAAAATCCCCCAACATTGCAAGGAGGAGTTTAAAAGAAGTGACATAAAGGAGAGTACTTAAAAGAAAGAGAGAGGTTAGATCTCTTACGAAAGATCGGCAGCCTAACGGCGCCACTCAAAACTTCCAAAATGGATTGATGAGAGAGAATAGGGTCTCTCATCTCATGAACATAAAAATTACAGTAAAAGTAATATAAAAGAACATCCCAATCATAAGAAATATGAGCTTAAAATAAATGACATAAAAGAGTGTACTTAAAAAGAAAGAGAGTTGTAGGATCCCTTACCTCGGGTCCGACTTGACTCGATCGTTCTTTAATCTCCTGAATAATAAACTTGAGTTAATTTCTACTTCCTTAATAACCTTTTTCAAGTTCATTATTCATTTTATACCACTTATTACCATGTCATAAACATTATGTAATCATTTAAGTTAATAATATTTGTTTTGCCGATATTTGGTTCTTAAGTCGAAAGTGGACTTCTTACAATTACATGTTGTTCGTGTGGCCAAATTTTTATTATATCCAGAATTATATTCATGATGTAGATATCATATATGTCATATATATCCAGTACATTCATGCATTTATAACATTACATAATCATTTAGAGGTAAGAAATGAAATGCACCGTTCATGGAGACGGTAAGCCGTACGTACGCATGAACGCTACTTTCAATTCTATTTCGTATTTTATAGAATGGAATAATAATGATATAAAGGTATATTATAATTCCAGTATAATATCATATATAATATCATATTTCCATCCTTTATACATCCCACATATGGTATTTAACGAATCAAATCACATTGAGGGGGCGGTAGTCCGCACTTCCTTAAATGAAGATATCGCGTATACCCATAATGGAAGCCATAAAGGTAAGACAAAAATGAAAAATACAGAAGCATAAGGAAAACATAAACATATTATATATCATATATAAAAATAGTGACATCATAATGGCCACTTTTGAAGGTGTTAAATGAGTATTGAACAATCATCGTTTCGGGAGGCAGAATTTCACCATCCACGGAAACCGTATGTTCTTTAATCATTTGATGTAGTTGTGTGAGAGTGTAGCTCGAATAAATCTTATAACAACATCCTAGTATATTGAAGATACTGGTGTTGTTACAAAAAAAATAAATAAAAAGAGTTTAGGGGGTTGGAGAAGCAAAATAAAACAAATGAACATGAGAGAAAGAATTACCTTTAAAAGTTTAACTCCTTTTGATTTGAGCCTAAAGGCTTCCTTTGAAAGGATTCTGCCCAAAGGGAATCCTCTAGGATGAGGAGAGGAATGTGGAGAGAGTAAATGGGCAGGGGTTGGCCGAGCCAAAGGCTTGAGGAGTGTATTAAATGAGGTAGAGGTGGGGGCCTTTTATAAGAGGAGAGGAGGGGCACTTTTGGAATGTAAAGAATTATTACTTTATTTGAAAATGTGTTTCGGTTTCAAAAGGTCCCACATTGATATAATTCGTGGATACGGTGATAAGGCTTCGAAATCCACTCATCCAATAAGTTTTGGACATGTGTAGTTCATATATTTTTCATTATCTTTCCATTTTATTTAAATCGTCAAATAATGATGTCATCGCTGCATCATTATTATGTCATAAATAATTTAATTTATTTAATGTCTAAAAATTATAAAACAACTACTATGATGTAGGAAATCTTTTTAGCTTACCAATGATTATTTATAATCAAAATTTGGACTTGTATAACCCCACTTAAAAATTATTTTAGTAAAACAATTTATGTTAGTGTCATTTTCACTTTAACATTAAATAAAAATATATTAATGTCATTTTCCAACTAAAGTGGCTCCATGGGGTCCCCAAGTTGTCCCATGGCATGTCTTGGTCGGCCATGACTCACCCAATAGGTGTAGGACAAGTGTCATGGTGTTTTCACATTCTTATAATATCATTTTTACCTTAAACTACACTAATTACCACTAATCGCGATTAAAAACTTAATAAGTTACTATTCACCAAAAAATTATTTTAATCTCATTGAACCACATTTTACTTCTTAATGACTACCATGTATGTCGGATTTTTGAAAATAAAAACACAATTATGGCAAAATTTCATTTAAATGAAAAATCAGTTTTTATAAGTACCACTTAGTGGTTTCACTATTCATCAAAAATTGAAGTTTTTCAGAAAATTACCAAAAATTAACCCTAAGCTATATTTGATATTCCGAATTCAAAAATGAAGTCTATTTTACAAAATTCAAAACATATTAGTCACATTAATTAATTTAATAATTAATTCCCGCTGTCAGAGCAAATAGCGTGTTTTTATAAAACAATAAGTATCAAAAGATTGACACTAGTTTAAGTCTGATTTCAAAGTGAAATTAATTCCAATGACCACTATTGGATTTAATGGTAAAAATATTTTCTAATTTAACATTAAAACCAATTCAAAATATTATCTAATCATAAAAATAAATTAGATTAAAAAGAGGTTTTGAATTAAAACACAACATTCTACACTATTCATTAAAAACTGAACTTTATCGAAAAAATACCAAAAAATTACACAAAGTAAAATTTGATGTCCATATTCTTAATAAGAGTTTTATTTGGTCCAAAAGAATGTATAAGAGTGATCAAAACTATATTTAATGACGGTTCTCCATCAAAAGGTGATAAGTGAACCTTTAGTGAAAACTAGGGCATATACGCCTAAAATTGCATTCTTTCCGTATTTTAAGCCATTATCTTTTATTGGATAAATGTAAAAACATTTAAAAACATATATAATCATATTTTAGTTATTTCTATCCATTCCCGCCATTACAACGGCTACATGTTAACTACCATTTAAAATAATATTATTTTATTATTAGAGTGCAACGTAAGATTCCCAAGAAACTCATTGTTGCGTGTTGGGTACGCCATCGAGCATAGCGTCCCCTTTAAATTTATTTAAATATTTTATTCACAAATATGGATAAATATGAAATTTCATATTCTTTATTTACCTGGGGTGTTACATCTTTCCCCCCTTTTGGGAATTGCGTCCTCGCAATTTTAAAATTGCGCTTGGAAACATCCTTGAAAGTCCCACATCAGAACAAAAGTCGGTAAAAAAAACACTTTAAAATAAAGAGAGATAAGTACAAAGGTCACCCGAGTTAACCCATACTTGGATTCCAAGTATGAAAATATGGACATGGAGGAAAAAACAAAGGGTCATGTTCTAATGGAGAGTGATAGAAAACATGTTTAGGAGAAAGTTAACCACGAGAAAATCACAAACTTGTGATGGGTTAAACTGTATTAGATTCCCCAGTAGGAAAAGTTAATAGACAACATTTTTGTTTTAAGTTACTTTTTATTGAGGAATTTATTCATAAGTAAACATAATCACTTATCATATTGACTTTCAACATTTATTATACTCCTTACACAAACTCATATTTTCTCCAAAAGGCGAGTATTTAGGAAGACTTGTTCACATTAAGAGTACTATAATCAACTTCTAGAGAATCACCTAATCCACAAAATATAACTATATACTTCCCATGTCTTTAACCTAAACCAAAACCAAAAAGGCTAGTACAAGATCAGATAATCCAGAAAAGGATAACCCTTTATAAAAAGAAAATCTATTCTTAATCTCCAAAATTTGTCCAACAAAACCCAAAGTTCAACGAGGACCATTTGTCCATAAAATTCTTCAAAGTAAACCAAACTAAGATTGAAACCCAAATATTTGAAGGATTTAGTCACATAGTCTACCAAGTTAAATCGTAACATTTGTCTTCAAACAACATCAGTTGCTCCTAAAGTCTCACATTGAAAAGTAATTATACTAATCACATATCCTCCAAAATCAACTTACTCTTAATTCATAAAATCATATAACTAAAAAGAATCGGTCAAACTAACCAGGGACTTCACGTAGTCCAGTGGTAGGCGATAAATACCAGTCGCACTTTGGTTGTGGGTTCGATTCCCGCAGCTTTGTCCGACGCGACGGGATGTCACACGGTCTGCGTGTTGTCCTTTTTCCAAAACTATATAATTCTCAAAACATTTCCCAAAACGAGATAAAATCTTCAAAAATAAACATAACATATTTTAACCTCAAGTTTATCTCATGCCTTTCATTTTCCATCATATCATATAATAACCCATAATTACCTCAAAAGTAAGGATCATATAAACCCTAATGGTTACCTTAATAATTATTACCTGAATTTCCACATCGAGTTGGCCATCTCGTACATGATGCATTAGAGAACTCACCAAGGTTGAAGTGGTTGATCATGACTCCTTGATAGTTTGTTTAGAACAACAATGAGATTCCTCATTGAATCCCCCATCTCATCTAGTATCTTAATCAGAGAACCACCACAGTTTCCTTGAAACCCATTGTCACTTTGGTGCCTGCTAGATCCAGCCATTTACTAAAACCAAAAAGGTCAGTGTGAGTATATCAACAAAACCATCATGTACTAACGAGGAAGGTAAACACTAAGATATACTTACTCATTCAGTTTATCTAAAACTAGGACTCTTTCTGAAATCCTAACCATTATGGTAATGTCACTTATGATTAAAGAATACCCTAACCTCTAAAGTTATCTAAACCGGCCTTTGATACCAACCATAAGGCCCCAGCCTTAAACATTACTTAATCTTGAGTTATTACAAGATTACACATTGAGGATCTTTTCAGGTTTATAGTTTTAGAGAATTAGATCATGAAACTTGCATTACATTCCACATTTAAACAAAGTGGTTACATAAAAGACAGTATTCATTCTTCCCATCAACGGAAACATATTTAAAATATAACACAGATTCTTTCTTGAAACATCCTTGACACTATCATCACATCATGTACCTTTCCCTTGACCTGTGAAAAAAATTTCAAAAACTTGGGATGAGCATAAAAAGCTCAGTAAGGGATATAAAAATATGGAAAGGAAACATGAGTTCATATATACATAATAATGAAATCATACTTTACCCATAAAACATAGGCACTTTAACATACCTCATCAAACCATGAATAAATCATAGAAAACATAAGACATAAAGGTAACTTGAGGCATTCATAAAATTCTTACGTAGGGAGTAACCCTCTTGGTTACGTTTGGAATACCCATCACAGTATATTCCCTAAATCTCTTCAGAGAAACCTTAATGTTTCACTCCTTCGCGTTACCCAATGCATTGGAGAGCTATATCGGGCTCACCTGCCCTTAGATTATCAAGGAACCACCCGTTCTTCATAACAATGCCCAAGAACCATAACATAATCGTATCACATAAACATGAATAAAGGAAACATAACATTTCCACATTTCAATCACAATATAAAATTTTAGGATATTGAAATAATGAATCCATCCAAAAAGAAACCATTTCCAAAACCATTTAAAACATTTAATAAAGAGATTTTTAAATCAAAGTGTCCCATACCACCTTGAAGCTTCTAACATTTTAAACCATTAATATCCATATAAATAAATCCTTAAAACCATTTTGAAAACATGGATATTAATAAGAACAAATAATTAAAACATTTAAAACGATATTTTGGTTAAAGGGGTTTTACCAAAATTAGAGACACTTGAATACAATAATCGAGGAATAACATTTGGTCAGAACTTTATAATATCATGAGAATAAAAGGATTCATGATATAATACTCCAAAGGACAGTATATACACCATATAAGAGTTAATTGGTGCATAACAACAATGAACCCTCAATAGAAATGTTAAATGTGATGAAATCCCTTATAAAGAAGGTATCCTTAAATTAAGGACAAATAAATCTCAAAAATATGTGTGACAAATATATATACACCCAATATAAGTGGATATTAAGTGTAAAACAATAAAAGGTCAATCACACATATTCAATGGATGACATATTCAATGACTACAAGTTGAACCCAAAGAAATCGAAATTGGGTTAAAAAGTTACCTTGACAGCCTAACGGCATCACATCAAAATGAGTTGATGAGAGATAAAAAGTGTATCTCATCACTTGGAAATAAAATTTACATCAATAAGGATGTATGAGAACATATCCCAACATAAAAATATGTAAATTAAAAGACCCAATAAAAGAAGTCTTTTAAAAAAGAGGAGGGTGAAAGTTTCCCTTACCGACTTGGGTATCTTTCAAAACATACACCCCATGGAAGAAATACAATAGGTCATTGATATAAATACTCATAAACGAAAGTATATTACACAAAGAGTAGAATAATGGGAAGTACATACACCACTCAATGGAATTTGTGGCGAATGTAGCATAAATCTCACGGGAATAAAAGTGAGATGAAAAATCCCTTACGAAAACTCGGCAGCCTAACGACGCCACATAAAACTTCCGAATATGGATTGATGAGATCAAATAGAGTATCCCATAATATTACAATAGAATTTACAGTAAGTGGAATATAAAAGAAAATCCCCCAACATTGCAAGGAGGAGTTTAAAAGAAGTGACATAAAGGAGAGTACTTAAAAGAAAGAGAGAGGTTAGATCTCTTACGAAAGTTCGGCAGCCTAACGGCGCCACTCAAAACTTCCAAAATGGATTGATGAGAGAGAATAGGGTCTCTCATCTCATGAAAATAAAAATTACAGTAAAACTAATATAAAAGAACATCCCAATCATAAGAAATATGAGCTTAAAATAAATGACATAAAAGAGTGTACTTAAAAAGAAAGAGAGTTGTAGGATCCCTTACCTCGGGTCCGACTTGACTCGATCATTCTTTAATCTCCTGAATAATAAACTTGAGTTAATTTCTACTTCCTTAAGAACCTTTTTCAAGTTCATTATTCCTTTTATACCACTTATTACCATGTCATAAACATTATTTAATCATTTAAGTTAATAATATTTGTTTTGCCGATATTTGGTTCTTAAGTCGAAAGTGGACTTCTTACAATTACATGTTGTTCGTGTGGCAAAATGTTTATTATATCCAGAATTGTATTCATGATGTAGATATCATATATTTCATATATATCCAGTACATGCATGCATTTATAACATTACATAATCATTTAGAGGTAAGAAATGAAATGCACCGTTCATGGAGACGGTAAGCCGTACGTACGCATGAACGCTACTTTCATTTCTATTTCGTATTTTATAGAATGGAATAATAATGATATAAAGGTATATTATAATTCCAGTTTAATATCATATATAATATCATATTTCCATCCTTTATACATCCCACATATGGTATTTAACGAATCAAATCACTTTGAGGGGGCGGTAGTCCGCACTTCCTTAAATGAAGATATCGCGTATACCCATAATGGAATCCATAAAGGTAAGACAAAAATGAAAAATACAGAAGCATAAGTAAAACATAAACATATTATATATCATATATAAAAATATTGACATCATAATGGCCACCTTTGAAGGTGTTAAATGAGTATTGAACAATCATCGTTTTGGGAGGCAGAATTTCACCATCCACGGAAACCGTATGTTCTTTAACCATTTGATGTAGTTGTGTGAGAGTGTAGCTCGAATAAATATTATAACAACATCCTAGTATATTGAAGATACTGGTGTTGTTACAAAAAAAATAAATCAAAAGAGTTTAGGGGGTTGGAGAAGCAAAATAAAACAAATGAACATGAGAGAAAGAATTACCTTTAAAAGTGTAACTCCTTTTGATTTGAGCCTAAAGGATTCCTTTGAAAGGATTCTGCCCAAAGGGAATCCTCTAGGATTAGGAGAGGAATGTGGAGAGAGTAAATGGGCAGGGGTTGGCCGAGCCAAAGGCTTGAGGAGTGTGTTAAATGAGGTAGAGGTGGGGGCCTTTTATAAGAGGAGAGGAGGGGCATTTTTGGAAAGTAAAGAATTATTACTTTATTTGAAAATGTGTTTCGGTTTCAAAAGGTCCCACATTGATATAATTCGTGGATAAGGTGATAAGGCTTCTAAATCCACTCATCCAATAAGTTTTGGACATGTGTAGTTCATAGATTTTACATTATCTTTCCATTTTATTTAAATCGTCAAATAATGATGTCATCGCTGCATCATTATTATGTCATAAATAATTTAATTTATTTAATGTCTAAAAATTATAAAAAAATTACTATGATGTAGGAAATATTTTTATCTTACCAATGACTATTTATAATCAAAATTTGGACTTGTATAACCCCACTTAAAAATTATTTTAGTAAAACAATGTATGTTAGTGTCATTTTCACTTTAACATTAAATAAAAATATATTAATGTCATTTTCCAACTAAAGTGGCTCCATGGGGTCCCCAAGTTGGCCCATGGCATGTCTTGGTCGTCCATGACTCACCCAATAGGTGTAGGACAAGTGTCATGGTGTTTTCACATTCTTATAATATCATTTTTACCTTAAACTACACTAATTACCACTAATCGCGATTAAAAACTTAATAAGTTACTATTCACCAAAAAATTATTTTAATCTCATTGAACCACATTTTACTTCTTAATGACTACCATGTATGTCGGATTTTTGAAAATCAAAACACAATTATGGCAAAATTTCATTTAAATGAAAAATCAGTTTTTATAAGTACCACTTAGTGGTTTCACTATTCATCAAAAATTGAAGTTTTTCAGAAAATTACCAAAAATTCACCCTAAGCTATATTTGATATTCCGAATTCAAAAATGAAGTCTATTTTACAAAATTCAAAACATATTAGTCACATTAATTAAATTAATAATTAATTCCCGCTGTCAGAGCAAATAGCGTGTTTTTATAAAACAATAAGTATCAAAAGATTGACACTAGTTTAAGTCTGATTTCAAAGTGAAATTAATTCCAATGACCACTATTGGATTTAATGGTAAAAATATTTTATAATTTAACTTTAAAACCAATTCAAAATATTATCTAATCATAAAAATAAATTAGATTAAAAAGAGGTTTTGAATTAAAACACAACATTCTACACTATTCATTAAAAACTGAACTTTATCGGAAAAATACCAAAAAATTACACAAAGTAAAATTTGATGTCCCGATTCTTAATAAGAGTTTTATTTGGTCCAAAAGAATGTATAAGAGTGATCAAAACTATATTTAATGACGGTTCGCCATCAAAAGGTGATAAGTGAACCTTTAGTGAAAACTAGGGTATATACGCCTAAAATTGAATTCTTTCCGTATTTTAAGCCATTATCTTTTATTGGATAAATGTAAAAACATTTAAAAACATATATAATCATATTTTAGTTATTTCTATCCATTCTCGCCATTACAACGGCTACATGTTAACTACCATTTAAAATAATATTATTTTATTATTAGAGTGCAACGTAAGATTCCCAAGAAACTCGTTGTTGCGTGTTGGGTACGCCATCGAGCATAGCGTCCCCTTTAAAGTTATTTAAATATTTTATTCACAAATATGGATAAATATGAAATGTCATATTCTTTATTTACTTGGGGTGTTACACTTATATGGGCCTTTCCATTATATCCCATGAGACCCAATTATGCTTCCCATCAGAATGTGAATCCCACAAGAAAAAATCTAGGATCCTATCAATGGAAAAGATGAAACCTTTGGGAACGTTTGTTGAATACAATTCATGGATAGGAATTGATGAAAGGAAACTGTTCACCAAATCAATCCTCCCCCCAAAATAAAGGTAGTGGTTCTTCTAGAGGAAAACTAGACCTTTATTTTTCTTATAATATGATCAATGTCCCACACCCTTAGTGTCCCTAATGACATGGGGGTTCTGAGACAATCTATGGGGAAGGTCCCACGTTGCATACCCATTCTACTACAAAGAGAAGATACCCTACTGGAAAAAAATTTACTATATATGTAAAGATTTCTTTTGGTATTATTAATTGCCTGCCCACTCCAACAATAGTATTCCTTCAGAATTTTCATGGTGCCTCTAACAGACCTCCTACCACTATTATTGAAGATAATAGTATTATTCGTGAACATCAAATGTGAAATAGGAGGATTGTTTTATTTCCTATGATATTGAAGTAAATCACCATTGGAAGGACCTTTATTGATGAGGTGACTAAGAATATATTATGAAAGGATGAAGATGCAGGGAGAAATTGGGTCTCCCTTGTAAAGACCACTGGTATCCTTGATAAATCCATGGGTCCTCCCCATGAATGAGATAGCCAACCATGAAAAACTGAAGCATCCGAAGATGATGTATGTAGCCCAATGAGAGAATTGAATAGCAAAAATTACTCTTTTAATAAAAATCCACTCGATCCTATCATATTCCTTATTTATATCTACTTTGATTTCCATGTTCAATACATGGGTCTTGGTGTTAATATCATTTAGAAGATACTGGGTTAAATCGATAGTCCCCAGAATTGACTGCCCCTTAAAAAACCCATTCTGTTCAATAGAAGTCCACCATGGGAGAAACTTGGACATCCTCAAGTTGATGATACTTGTAAGAATATTATATAGGAAATTACTCATACTCACTAGTCTATAATGCGAGAGAGAGGTGGGATCTTTTACATTCAATGAAGCACTAGTGTGGTGGTAGTGGAAACCCTAAGAATGCTACCACCCTGAAAGAAGTCTTAAACTGTAGCTATGATGTCATCTTTATCCACCTCCCAAGCATCCCCATAGAAAAATATATGGAAGCCATTAGGGCCATGAGCACTCTCTAGATTGAGATTCAACATGGCCGAGTGAATCTCCTACCCATAAAGAATTATCTCTAAGCATTTTTTGTCTCTGGTAGACAAAATGGGTAACAGTTTATCCCATATTGCGGCATTTCTTCTTGGGAATCCCATGGCCATCCTTGGGTTAGGACTAGCCAGTAGATCCTAGAAGAAAGAATGTTCCATGCTTCCCACAATGTATATTTTTGTCGGGTATGTACCATGCTCAAGTAAGATATTTATTTTACTAAATCACCTTATTTATTTCATGAAAGCATGAAAACATTCTGAGTTATTATATCCTAAGTTCAACCACTAAATCCAGGATATTTCATGAGCCACACGTTCCTGCTTAAGAATCAACCCGGCCCAAGAGTTTTTCTTACAGAGATCTCCTCAAACACCAAGTCACTCCAAGTCTCTTGTAATCTAGTTTCCATACTTTCGATACACTGTTTCAAAGTATCCATGTCTTGGTCTATGTGGTGAATATTCATTGCTCATTCTTACAACCCCATCTTCAATCACCTCAGTTTTTTATGAATAGAAACCCATGAGTTCCCCTAAACCGGTACACCCCACAACTCGTACATGAATTGTTTATAGAAAGGGATGTTATTAATGTGGCAATAGAACCTAAAAACTTCCTATATTTCCTACCTAGGCGATAGGTAAATAAGTAAAGGGGAGTGGTTAGAGATATCATGAACTAAGTGATTGACATTGGAATTAGCAAACATGGTTGAAGTATTCACGTTTGAAAGGCACCGATCACGCCAGCTCCAACATCGTCTTCGACCTATCTGGTTATTACACCATGAGAAGGGATCAATAGAGAACCTCAATTCCCATATATCATTTTGTTCCATGAATCGAGAAAAATCTATGTTGGCCCTTCTCGGGAAAATTCCATTATCCTTTTTCTCCCCAGGATCCACAATAACATTAAAGTCCCCCACCACGAGCCAAGGAGATCCCATCTTATCAAAAGCACTCAAATCTTGCCGCAACTATTCTCTACAAAAGCATCATAGCTCCCATACACAAAATACACCAACACACTATCAAACCCCCTTCAACACCCTGGTAGTAAAGAACTCGTTCTCTGAGGAAATTAAGTCAACTGATATCTCTCTCTTCTAGAAAATCCAAATATACCTGTTAACCATATCTGCATTAAAGGAACCATGAATTTTGAGTATGCAGTAGAAAGTATTAATATTTTTAGAAATCAATTTGTATTCAAGGATATCCACCAAAAGCACATTTTTCTTATTTATCTCTGAGACAATGAAGTTTGAATTCACCCGTGATCCTAGGCCATAGGAGATTTAAATGATCATAGGTAATATTTAAAAAACCGGTGGCCTGGTTTTGGCACTAGGATTCCTGGTTTCTCTAGGGTGGGAAGAAGTAAACTCTGTCATCTCATATTCTCTTCTAGGTATTCAAAGAGGAGTAGGATCGATTGACTACCCCTTAAGAGTGGATGATGTAAAAATTTTAAACTGAAGATGTTCCAAGGGTTGATCAAGCTGAATTGGAAGCAAATTACATTTTTTTGGATCATGATGATTTTAATTCATTATGTCTTTTTCTGTTTGAAATCTAATTATTAAATTATTTTAAACAATATTTTTTAGAAATGTAAACACTTTTCTAACCAACCCTTGATTTTTTAGGGAAACCAAACAACAGTTTATTTCTAAAGATGAAGAATATATTAAGAAGCCCATGGTGAGGAGATTTCATTCCCTCTAAAAATATAAAAATTTAACTGAGAGAGAACACATAATAGTGGATAAGGTGTACCTTTTCTTTCTTTCCCCTACCCCAATGCATTTTTATTTCATTTCCATATTCTAAGGGTGAGATAATTTTTCTAATCTCACGGGGTTCTCTACTATTGGTATAGATTTATGTATATTGGGATACATTAAATGTAGTGGTTAATTCAAAAAAAAATTAATCCACCTTCGGATTAGGGTTTTACAAATTCATCTTCCTGGTCAATGGAACTATAAACGTGATTCCACTTTTTGGATAATACAAATTTATCTTTACTCTTTTACATTTACTTCTTTTTTAAATTTTCAGTTATTATGTTCTTTTATTTTATAGTTTATAGAAGTTTGTAATTAGGAATATTACAAAAAACTCAAAAATAAAAACCAAAATAGGTTGAATATCTCATTTTTATTTTATTCCAACTCTACACATTCTGTTCATGATTTAATTCACACAACTAGTTTCATTTATGTTTGGGGAGATAACAATTTTTGTAAATTTGATTATATTTTTTTCGGTATTTCAGCTTTTAATTTTTTCATCTTCAAAATAAATCAATACAAAAAACACTTTTAATGATCTCATTACTTAATGGATAATTTTCAGAATGCATGAATGATTTTTTTATCCTCATATAATGTTTGTTATGATTGGGAATGTTTTAACCATTATTGGTTGATGGTTTTTATAGTAGAAGTTACTCAATGATATATCAGATTATGTCTTTATGATTCCTTTTGTATTTTTACATCACTCATTATGGGTCTTCATTTTGGTAAATTATGACATTTAATCTCTCCCCAAAGCTCAAACACAATCATTATGTGATTTTCTATTACCCAATTGATGTTATACCCAAGTCAGGTAATATTTTTCCATATTTATAAGAAGGAATTTCCAAACAATTAATCCCATTTATATTTGTTCTATTATTGTACTAGATTAGATTACTTGTGTGTATTTAATATAAAATTCCTTTAAACCCATTATAAAATATAAAAAATTAAATAAAAATTCAAAATAAACATGGGAGTAATGAAATGTAAAACATATGTGGATATATAGTTTAAGAGATTAATGTTTGACATCCTGAATTTCTTACATGAGCTATATTTTAAATTTTATTATAATGTATGTTGACTAGGTTCAGGTGAATAGAATCATATTTATAAGAAATTTTTTGTTGACCCAAATATACTGGATTAATGGTGGAGATATAAGTTTTAAATGACTAGAACACAAAAACATGGATTTTTTTGGCGTTGTTGACTCATAACTTGGTTCAAAATGATTCGTGTCATTTATTAGGTTATATTTTAATATGATTCTATTGAAAATTCATTGAATTCTTGATTTTTGGAGATTGAATTATTTTTTGTGATTCTCTCTTTTCTCATATTCTAATAATCAATTAAGAAATTTCAAACTGCATTATTTACTATATTAAATAATGTGTGGGTTTTCCAAAGAAAAAATTGTTAATTATGGGGGAGTTGATAGGAAATTTATTATTTTAATATTTTTTAAAAATATTATATATTTTTTCCTAAAATTTAGCATTATTTTAATATTTAATGGATATATGTGTTTTAACAAGAAATCAAAATTACATGAAAATTCTATTTTAACCACTTTTAATTCCCTGAATTAATTATATCATAACATTTTTTATTTTCTAAAAATATAAAAATAAGTTTAAAAAAACATTTTAAAAAACAGTTTATTCATTTTTTATAATGATAAATAAATATAGATTGGAATTTTGTAGAATTAAAAATTTATTTTTATATTGGGATATAATAAATTAAGAATAAGGTACCCCATCTCACATGTGTAGCCTCAACATCTTCATTATGCCTTATATATGGATGGAATTTTTAGAGATATTAAAGGAATCAATTTCAATAATTTCATTCTACTGATTTGGAAACTGGTTGAAAGGGGTGTTTCATAAATGAAATTAATTCAATATGGAGTACATTTTAGTGGCATAATGACATATGAACCCTATTTGACATTTCAAACCGTGACCCCCTCAAACATTATTTAAATTATATTTTAAATATTCATGAGTTTTTATTGAATCATGGGTATAGTTTTCATGAATGGGGTTGTTCTAGTTTAAATCATAACAACTTTGAACAAGGAGGCCATCATGTATGTATTTCTTCCAAAGAGGAACTCCTCTCTCACTTCTACATTGCGTATCATTATTTTTATACATGTAATCTCACTTAATATTTAATAAAGCTTTAATATTCATCTATTTATCTATTTTTATAAAAATTCTCAATGAAATAATGCATGACTGATGATGATATTGGGTTATAAACTTTTCACTTATTCCATATGCAAATCATCTCCACAATGATAATTTCACCCATGGGAGTGTAGTTCATTTTGTACTTGATCTTATTATTAACTCAGTAATTTGTTGTTTTGAATCATGTTTCTCACTATAATTCATGGAATTATATTTTATGAAACATTATTTTAATATTATTAACACAAAAAATGATTGACACATTGAATGCATAGCTCATCGTTTGTGAATCGTGAAAACAACATGTTAACTTAAAAATATAATCATCAATGGATGAATTTTTAGGGTACATATATATCACCCAAAATCAATACATTTTCAATTATAGAGTTGGGGTGATGCTAATATTTCCCATTAATCATATTTTTGTTTTTGTACCACAATCAATTCTTGGTGTAGTGTTTGTTATATCGAATCTGGCTTGGGTTTTGTGATTGTGTTTCCTTCAAGAGGGATGTAGTTTAAAAAATAAGGGAAAAAGTAATATTAATTTCATATTATGGTATAATTAATAACGATTAATGAAGGGGTATGAAAAAAAAGATTGAAATCATTCATCTTTGTGTTTTTAATGCAATTATCTTATCATTTATTTAACTTTGTTCAGAAATCACAAAACCCCCTATTTTGTTCCCATTTTTTATATCATTAATTTGTTTCTTTATAAATTTAATGGTCTATTTAATTAACTTCCACCTAAAGATAGATTACAGAGGTTATCCACATTTCATCATATATTAAAAAATCCCAAATATTTTGTGGGTACGTATAACAATGTTCATCATTTTTTTGGCCCACTTTCATCATATAAAATAGTGAAACATCACTAAGTTGTATCCAATGAGTCACATATCGGAAGACATAAATTCTGAATTATCTTAAATTTTATTTATATAATTCTTATATATTTGATAATATCTTACTTGAATAAAATAAACTACTCATTATATGATCTCCATTTACAATGTATTGATTCATAAATGATATATTTGATATGATTTAACCTTGGTGAAATAATACCACTTATTATAAACACAGGGTGAGAAAACCAATATACATTGGTGAATTATGGTGTTTAGTTCATATTATCTTCCACAATATTTTTTATTATATTATTAGTAACTATTTTATCATGTCATTTTTCAAACACATACAATCTATAGATACTGAAAATAAATGCAATGGAAATGATATTTTACAGGGTTAACCAAAATTAGATAATCTAATGAGCATACATTGACGGATCATTAAAAAAATATAAACCCTAGATTAGCATGGGTATTTTCATTATAATTATGTACCTAATATAATTAATTTTCATCAATTAATTCATCACTCCAACCTATTTTCTCTCACATATAATGATATGGAAATATTATCTATCCTCCCCACCTTTGATTCCTTTTAGAAAAATGATTAATATCACTAAATCCTAGAACATTAATTTGTTATATTTAATCCCTTGATATTTTAAAAAAACCATTACCCATCAATTAATATTGAAATTACCTCCATGATCTAATGAAATATATATTTAATTTTAATTTTAACGTCTTATTGGAAATCGATTTATTGTGCTTTTACATAACTTCATGTGAAGCGATGAACTATATTTCATCTGTGTTGGTGTTTTTTTACAGCATTTGAATTTTATCCTTATAAAATAATATGAACTAAAAAATATAGTTGAATCTTAATTAATAATCTCAAAAAATAAAATATTGAAATTCTTAATTCACATAATGATATGAATCATTAGTTTCATGATCCTTCACATTTTATAATGATCTCTTATTATCTAAATTACATTAGATTTCATTAGTTCTTCCGAAATCAACATTTCATTTCTTTGATGTTAACATAGGGCATTGCCCTAACATTTCACATTATTAATTATTGTTATGAAACAAACACTCTGTTATGGTTATCACATTTATAGAACTACAAAGTAATAGGTCCCAAAATTTTTAATCATCTTTAGCCCATATTATTCCATGTAAGATCTATTTATAGTGTGATTTTACTTTTCATATTATCAATTTATGCATAAATAACCTTCAAAAATCATGAATTATTCAAGATACCAAGCTAATAAATCTAACTTAGTTTTCCACCATGGATTGAGGATTATAAATTTATTGTAACCCGGTCTATTATGAAGTTATAACATGGAACAACATTTCAGTTCTAATAATAATTATCTAGTTATCTCAAACTCAATAGATAATGATATACAGAACACTACCAACTCCTAGTCTCATAAATTACAATGTACTTCAATAAACACAACTAATATAATACTTAGTTCCAATATATTTTGAGACCAATAAAATATATTATTCTTATATATTTTCTCATATTGAGTTGAAAGTAATGATAAAAATGTATTTCTATATCATCCAATGATTAATGTATTCATAACTATCTAATGCACTAATAAAATAATGTTATTTATCATGAATTATATACAATTTACCCAACATTCATATAAAATGAAAAATAACAACTATATAATTCTCTTGTAATGAATAAAAAAAATAAAAAAAAACTTGTTTAGGAAAGATAACAATATAATGTAGTGTAATTTTTTTTCATTGAATTATAAAAAAACCCCTTAGAAAAAAGATTAATCTATCTTATCAAAATTTCATGGAATAGTTTTTATTTATATAATAATAATATGAATAAGAATAGATACTAATTTCTAAATATGAAGGTGGTAATGTTGGACACATATCATGAGAATCACATTGTTAGTTGGCACCACCGAACAAAAATGAATGTGAACATTCTTATTTTAATATATCATTATTAATCACCTTGGAAATATCGAATCAAATTCCATCACCCAAGAAACACATTATCATAACCACCATAACCTAAATATTTCAAAAACTAATTGGAATCCTATTCAATCACCTAATAAAATTAATCCAAAATGAAAACTAAATTTCCCAAATTACTCTAACAGATTAATCACACATTTTACATAAAATATAAAAAACTATAGAATAAATAAATTCATAGTATCCCTACACCAAAATAGTGAGGTACATGTGGTAAAAAACACCCACATGACACATTATAAGGGTTGAAGACACCCATAAATTAAGAACCCCCTGTTTTCTAATGAATTGTACCATTTTATGGTGGAATGAAAAAACCATATTATTATAAGGTTGATTTGATGGAATGATAAGATATGCTAAGAGGAGAGGATTATAGAGTCACATAGTTGGGTTAGACATAGAAAGTACCATATATCAATTAGATTCTATAGGGAAGGATAGAAGGATAAAAAATAGTCAGAGGATCCATGAAAGGGGATCATAATAAGTTGGGGTGAGTTTAATTCATATTGTGAATGATATTGGGTTAAATTATTTTTTCAGGAATTTACAGAAATAACATCTGTTTTAAAAAAATGATATACCTTCTGAGTATATGGCCCAAATCTACCAGACACCTTATAGAACTCTCAAAAAACAACACACTCTATCCAATTATGTGGGTACCCTATAGAATTCCACTCTATACCCAGGGGCCGAAGTAGTAATAAACTCTAGGTAGAACCACATAATAGTATTCCCAAAATATGAAAACATTATAAAACCTTAACTCAACCAAATAATCAATGAAAAATAATTACTTTAAAATATAAATCCTCAAATGAAAACCAACCCTCCATGAGAAAAAATATTGTTTTACCATGAATTAAAAATTTGAAATCCACCCACAATACCATAGATATATGACAATAATTATAATGGTTATATGGATTATAACATCATCATTTTCAGTGATATAGTCACGTCACTAGGGTTATCAGTGTTATTGGGGATTTTATGTTCATCAGGGTCATGTATATCAGTAGGTTTGTTGGGGATACTAGATTTATCATCATTATCCGATTTATTAGGGTCTTCATTAACTTATGTTTTGTTGGAGTAGTTTATTATTTATGATTCATTTGTATTATTTGGAATGTTGTGATCATCAATGTTTCTAGGGGATTTAGTGTCCTTAGGATCATCAGTTTCCCCAAGGCTATCATTGATACTAGGCTTATAATATTTATCTCTTCTGTGGGGGATTCTACCAAATCTAATGAGAACTACAATGCTGAGGGGCCCATCGACACTGATGAACATGATGATTTTGAAAACACTAATGACTTAACTGAAATATATGAACAAAAAAACCTCAAATAAAATAAAATTATTGATGATGAGGGAATAATTTATTTTATAGAATACAATGATGACATCAACATCCCAATGTTTTTGTTAACACAAGAGACCATATAAATAATATGAATTTAAGTGTTTATAATAACATTGATGACACAAATGTACATGATGGAATTGATACAATTTATGACATTAAGGACAAAATTGATCTTGTCTATGCCTATGATAAAAAAAAACTCCCCTATATCGACAAACGTAATAAATCCAATAATTTCAATGGTTTTAATGATTCCATGAAAACAAATAACAATGAAAACATCAATTTAATTGAAAATGTTGTAATTTTTTATATCCTAAATAAATCAAATGACCCATAATGAAATTGATAACTTTGATTCCTAATATAGTTTTGATTATGCTAATGAAAAAAAATTAAATTGATGTCCCTAAGGACCTAATGGAACCCATAACACTAAATATGTTGAGGTCATGGATGAACATGAAAACATCGATATCATGGTTGACCCCAAAACTAGTGATTATAATGATTATATTAATGAAACTCATGATTCTGATGAAATCTACACCACTGAAATGTCGATGACCCAATGAACATGGAGACCAAGATGATGCCTAGCATGTTAATGAACCCAATAATTCTATGGATTCTAAGGAATACAGAGTCTTTGATAAAATTTTTACCATATTCTAGACTTCATTTAAATGTTACAATAATAGGCTATATGTAATCCATGTAGTCAAATGGTAAAACAATACATTAGTTGGGTACTAGAATGGTATAAAGACAATAATTTGTTAGATTTAGAAATGAATTGTTATTCTTAGATGGGAATAGAAATATAGATTTTTAAATTTATACATAAATATTTTTTATTAAATAAATTCTAAACCCCCATAAAATATAACTTTTAAAGGTATAAGAACGTAATTTTTTTAAATGAAATAAAAAGATATCAACTTTAAAAGAACTAATAATTTTACATTTATAATAATTGTTTTCTTTAATGAATAAAATAGGGTTTTTCTATAATTTAAAAATATACATTGTATTTATAGTGTATATATTTATTAAATGAATTAAAAATAATTAATTAATTTTTATATTGAGAAAACTAATATTTATATTTGACGAAATGATATTTTTAAATATTAAATATTTCATTATATTTTAGAATAATTTAAAAGAGAAATAATATATTTTATAATAAAAAAATTTCTATATGTTTCAAAATTCAATAAAAATATTTATTTTTGGAAGGAAATTATTGAATTTTTAAATAAAATAATTATTTTTTTGCAGTAATAAAATATTATTATTCATGAAAATGAATAATTTTTTTAATTTTTTATAGAGGAATTTATATTTATGAATTGTATAAAAATATTTTTTAATTGAATAACATGTTAAAAATATGAACATATTTTATTTAGCAATAAAATATTCAAAATAAAATCTTGAAAAACTTCTTTCTATTAAATACATGAAAAAGGAAAATATTAAAAAAATTAAATATATGTTTATAAATATAAAAAATACATATTATTTATTTCAAAAAGTGAAAATTCCTTGTATTATTTGAAAATAAATTAATGAAATTAATGAAAATATTATCATTATAAAAGATATAATTTTTTAAAAAAATACGTTCAAATAATTTTTCTATATAAAGAACTATATTATTTTATAATAAAAACCTCGAAATTTAAAGATATAGTTTTTTTAATTTTATATAAAATTAAATTATAAATAATTAAAGGATAAAACAAATTAAAAACTAATGATACACTAAAATTATAAATAAATTATTGAAAATTAACATAAAAAAATTAAAACTGAACTAAATAAAGAAAATAATTATAAATACCTAAAAGGCTCTAAACACACTATTAATTTTAAAAAATTAATGAAAAGTAAAAATAAAAATATAGTAATTAATAAATTACCAAGAAAAATCTAATAAAAATAACTTTTAAATAAATTTAAAAATTTAAGAAAACTATGCATTTTTTATTAAAAAAATATTTCATTTTTTATTTTACATTCAAATAAAATAAAATAATTGTTAATACTATTATATTAAAAATAAAAATAAATTAAATAATTAAAAAATCAAATAAAAATGAAACAAAAGTAACGAAACTGGGGATATTGATGATACTAATAAGATAGATAGCCTTCTGGTTCTCAATGATACATATGACATTGAGGACCGCATTTAGGTAATTTTGACTGATATTATTGGGAATGCTAATTCCCCCATCAACATTGATAATAAGGATGACCATGATTACTCAAAAGAAACCAACGATACTGATGACACCTACCACCTTCAAAGACCTGATGATGTTGATCACTTTATCAACACTAAGGATACTGATGACACCACCGACACTAATGAAACTGATGATTTCAATGATACCAACAACCTAGAGGTTAGAGATGATACCAATGAGACTGGAAATTCTAATGACATCGACACCAATAGAAACCCAAATGTTGACATCGATGTGAATGATGTCATCACTACTGACAAATCCATTGACATAATTGATACAGATAACGCCACATACACTAATGAAACTAAATATTTAGATGGATTTGATGCTATTGGTCATACTAATAATGTCAATATATGAAACCACTAGGATAATACATAGGACCTCGATTCCTTACCAGCTCTAATAACACTAATAAATTGAATGTATTAGATATTGTTGATGGCTCAAATGACTTAAATGGCCTAATGAAACTTAAATTATTGAATCCACCAACATTGTTATTAGACATGATTATAGTGATGAATTCAATGATGCAAAAAATAGTAACAACCCAAATATGATATTAACATCAATAAATCCAACTAACTCAAAAATGGTAATGGTAGGAATGAAATTGAAATATATGGTGACATTGGTTCCCCTATTCTTGTCAATTAATCTGATAACCAATATGTTTCCAATGGAATCAATGACATTAATGAAATTAATAACAGTGATAAAACTAATGATAATAACATCCAGGATTGCGGCGATGGAATCTAATACATTAATGATTTTAATGAAAATGATGACCCCTATGAACATGAGACATTGACATCATTGATGACTTAATATACTCTGATGACATAGAAAATTATAATGATATCTATGACACTAGTGATTTTTATTACATTCATGATGATAACACAAGGATTAAATCATTGACATGAATGTCTTTAATGAACCTAAAACACCTTACGAAACTAAATACACCAAAAAATTGACATCATCAAGGACACCGATTCACTTATTGATAGTGATGATGTCAATGACATCGATGATGAAAATGAAAAAAATCCATCAATGATAAAAACTATTTTATCTTAGTTGATATGGTGATATATACCACACTAAACACCCTGGATACATAACATTGTGATGATGTAAAATGACCCCAGTGACCCCAAACACATCAATTATGATAACATATTTGATGGTCCTAAGGACTATAAGACTATATTGAATGTGATGTAACCATGGGTGATAACATCTCTAATGACACTGATGATATTGATGTTAATGGAATCATAGATAATGATAATAAAACCACTAATTATTGTGTCATCTACGACCTAATAGATACTTGTAATCCAGTGATGTTGATGATGTTGAAGAATATGATAATAATGACGATTCTAATAACCTCATCGACTTTGATTATTCCAAATAAATTGATTACATCTATTTCTAATGTATGGAACTGAAGTAAAAAATTTCTATGAACCTAAAGTCAATACAAATTATATCAAAACTAAATAAATTTACAATAATCTTAAAACAAATGATATAATATATGATTACAACCCTAAGGACTATAACAGAACCCATCACATTGACAACATTAATAACACATATGACACCAATGATCCTATTGATCCCACATCAACATGATGACTATAATTAATTTGATGAACAAGATAACCATGATTGTATTTCTAACTCCAAAAAACTCAATGTTAGTCCAACAATCAGATGACCCTGAAGGTACTGATAATGTTGATGACACTAATGATTCCAATAGAAACACTTTTTTTATGAACATATCGATACCTTTATTATTTACAACATGATTAAACTCATCATGACCATGATTAACATGATCAAAATTACATAAAATACCCATGGATATCAATCAAACTAGTGTCACAGATTTCCCTGATGACATGTATAAACCCAAGAACTACAATGGTTCTGATGTCAATGATGACCAAATGACCAAATGAATCTAATGACACAAGGATTCCAACAATGACATTAATTACTCCAAATAATCCATTGATACCACCAATGTTGATGACCTTTTAGGGTAATGATGATGGAAATTGACTCAAGGATGACGATAATTCAAAAACAATTGATGATGGTAACGACCCCAAGGATTCCAATATTTTTATCATAACTGAAGATGCTAATGTTTCTAGTAATACAAATGACATTTCTTCATGTACCTTTTTGATACCCTAAATACCATGTATAAGAATACAACCCCAACACCCCTGATGATCTAATTTTTTTAACATGACTAATTTCAATATCTATTCCTACAACACTAGTCAGACCACCAATGTCAATGACCCCATCAACAATGACTACACCAATGTTTCTAAAATATATGAAAATTATTAAGACACATAAATTAATAAACACCCAATCAACATCAATAAAATTAAAAATAATGATAGAATTAACTACAGAAATGGTCACCAATGAAACCAATTATATCAATGATCTTAAAGATAAAATGTGAGAAAATGAACTTGATAACTCTAATAATGACAACACCAATGACATTGATGAAATCAATGATTACATTGTATTTGAAAATTATAATGTTCATGATAACCATAAATGAAAAAATGAATCAATCAAACTCAATGACCTTAATGACACAACATCACCGAATTTAATATGTTACTAACTACTCTGTGGGAACTAACAATTCTAATGAAGCTGACAACCTGAAAGAAGAGAACATCCCTGAATACCATGATGGTTTGATAATGATAACAAAAAAATATTTTTATGATCTTCAAAATGTTGATGGCCCCAATATCATGTTTTCATTTATTATTTAAATAACCCAACGACATAAATTATGCTGATGATACAGATGAACCAATATGAACTGATTACATGAACCAAAATAAAAAACTCAATGATGTGAAGAAACTAACGATGTTTGTATTCTTATAAAATAAAGATGTCAATGATTCCAACCATAATTATGACCAAATTGATAGATATAATGTCAAAAAACCCAAATTTGGTGATGATGATGATGAAAATAACAACTGAAACATCAATAAAACACTATTGATGTGAACGACCCTATAAAAAAATAATTCCAAAAAACCTGATGACATAAAAACATTGATGACCCAAATGAAATAATGAAGTTGAAGAACCTATTAATAAATAAGATTATAATTACCTTGAATACCCCCAAGAATTTGATGATATTGATGATGTAAATTATTTCAGTACTTTTTTCTCTACCGTCATTATTTCTGCCATCCACTGCAATAAAAAAATGAAACAAATTATATTTAAACTAAAATGGAATTGAGGAAATTAATGAGTCCATGCACATTGATTATCCTTATTCTTATAGTGAAATTGAAAACACTTGTGACATTGATGAATGAGATGTTTTTTATTACTTGAATGGTAATAGAAACACTAAAAATGATAATTACCCCCAACCACCCTAATTTATATAATAATTAAGATAAAAATAAAGGACCCAAGGATATTGAAAACTCTGATGGACAAAAATGTCTTAATTAACATAAAAAAGTTTACCATAAAAAATAAAAAGATCACATTGTATATCTGTAATAAAAACATCGATGATGTTAATGATATTATTGAACACAACCACTCAATAACACCAATACTAATGAAATAAATATTGATGTGCCAATGATCCTATACCTGAGTGGTAGAGGATCCTGCTTAGAATTCAAGAGACCTAGGATCAAATCTGAGTAGTGGTGTATTTATGGGTTACTATAGTAGTACTTTAGTAGGTAATTTTTGGTACTAGAGTAGCTAAGACTATTTATTCAATTTGGGAATTTAGGCCATAGAGAGATCAATAAGGAAGACCACATATGGGTATGCCCATACGAGGATTCAGATCAAAGAATAGAAACCACCAGAGTAGATCTAACTAGATTATATGAATGAGAGGTGATGACAACTTCCATTGGGACCAGACACCATGCGACTTTGGATGAGGCAATGTTAGCCGATCAGCTATGCGAGTTGGGGAGTTAGGTGCCTTCAAGATGAAGATGATGGGGAGGGACTATTAAACATGTGTCATGTATTGGGCCTTTAAGGTTGTGTATTGGGTCATATATGGTCCTTGTGTCTTAGGAGTACATGCCATGTGAGGATTCCCCATCAACCCTTAAAAGGGGGATTATCCAAAAAATATTTAAAAAAAGGACTTCAGGCCATTCGAACTAATAGTAATGTTAATGGACTAGGTGATTCTATGACATATGGACATTGAAACCATAATTACACTAATAATACCAATAAAAATAATGATACTTATGAATATTTTGATAAAAATATATTTAAACAATAGTGGCATCATTTAGCATGATGATATTTATAATGATGGTGACATTAATAAAATCAATTATAATTAAAATTATTCCAACCATGTTTACCCTTATAATTTTTATAGAACCATAAATATTAATGACTACAAAAAACATAATATTTTTTATGAAATAAGTTAACCCAAAAAATAAAATGATGAAAATGACCCTTATGACCCAGTACACATTAACGCTCTCAATGAATTATATTTTATTCGTATCCTTGATTGAATATACTAAATTTATGACATTGGTGATGTTAAGGTCCCTAAGGACCTTGATGAAACTAAAGACCCTAGTGACATTGAATAAAAATAAAACCATTATTATCTTTATTAAAAAGAATATACGGATAACCGTAAAAAAATGATGTCAATACAAATTTGATGATATCATTGAAACAAAACACATTGATGAACCATACAACACAAGTGGACCAAATGATAAAAATTATTTAAACAACCCCAAAACACAAAAGATACTCATAAAACCAATAACCATGATGACACCAACAACCCTAGAAACCTCGAACCCCAGACTGTGCAAATGAAACAAAACAATTACTATATCCTTAATGAAATTAATGTTACAAAGGCACTAATGAGCCCAAAAATAACCAATAACTTCATTCTACATAATAAAATTAAGGATTCAGTAAAATGATATAACAAAAATGACTACACTATCAATGATCCTAAACCTCAAATCACTGATGATGATGACTATAATGATATCCCTCAAAACTATTACAACACCAACGACACTAATGACCCTAGTATCCCAAAAAACACAAATGACCGAAATGGACTAGACATCCAAGAGAATAAAAATTCCATTTATGGAATCAAAGAGCCTAATAAATTCAATACACCCCAAATGTACACAATTACATTGATATCGACCCCAACAACATATCCCTTGGTCGCCCCAATGGACTAAATAATGATGAAGAGACCAATAAACTAATTAACCTAAAATATTTAATGTTTTTGATGAGTTTGATGGCATGAAATACCATGACGATGCCTATAAAACTGATGACAATAATGACTCTATTGATACTAATGTTTCAAATGGAAGTATCATCATTGTCACCAACACTACTGTGAATGAACTATACTATCTAGAATTTAATATTTTACCCAATAAAAATAGTATTTTCAATGACACTAATAACCATATTGATATTAATAACAAAGATGATAATGAATCCCCAATTTCACTTATAACATCCACTATTATCACATTTCCTTTGAAAATGAAAATAAATTTTATGTCATAATCCACAATGAAATAAATGTTTCCAAAGACACCAATGATGATGAAAATATTATAAGACCAACTCTATCAATTATAGAAAGGATAATGATTTCAAATAAACCACCATCTAAAATTACATTAGCAAACCTGATGAAAAATATTATGATGATGACATGTTGACCCCAATTATTTCAATTAAATAATCAATAAAAATCACATCCATTCCATTGATGACCATGTTTACCATTAATAAATGGTAACCTAGTGGACACTAATGACCCCAATGACCATGATTAGCTTATTATTTGATGATTCAAATTGTTACAATAACATTGAAGACACCAAATATGTAGTTGAAATCTGTGACTTTGATGACACTAAAAATTAATATAATGATGATTATGATGGATATTTTGATGACATATTAGTAATCAACACCACCAAAGAAACTATTTACCTCAACAACCATGTTAACATTGATGAACTCGATGACACCAAGAACACTAATGAACATAATGTCCCCAGTGATTCTAAATATATAGACATCAAATAGTAATTAATGATTTTAAGGATAAATATTATGTAAAAGATATAGATGACACTAATAACCCTTATAACCCCCATAGTCTCAATGTTCTAGATGACCTCGATGAGACCATAGAGGTATATAATATCTATACCAGAAATGATAAAGATGGAATATATGAATTTGACAGTATTGATTATAACAATGACATGGATATTATAATTGTCCTAAAAAATTTAAATAACTCCTACATTTCCAATGGGCCCAATGATATCAATGACACTAATCACCTTGAGGATCCTATGGACCTTGAAAAACCAAAGGACATAATGATAATTTCTCCATGAATGTTGATTATATCGATGACTGAGAAAAAGTGAAATATCTTAACATCCCATATGTCCTTGATGTCAATAATAATGAATATGACCATATGAATTAAAATGAAACTAGTAGAATAAACAAATAGTTTGGATTGAGAAAATTGATGAAGTCAATGACCCTAAAGACCTTCAAAACCATAATGACATTGATGATTTTTATGACCATCATGAAATCAATAATTGTGACCAAAATGAAGATACCAATGACACCAATTATAGAGATGATAATTACAACACACCTTATGAAATTAATGATTTTTATGACCTTAATTATTCCAATGTTACAAAAGACAAAAAATATTCTATGGAACACGATGACAACAAGAATAATTTATACAATGATGGAACAATAAATTCCATTAAACAAATAATGTTGATAGAGATAAAGACCATTATACATCAATGACACCAAAAACCTTGGCATCCATGATTCCCATGATGTAACCAATGACATAGATTCCATATATAAACATTATTTATTTTATAAAACGAATAACACGAAGGAAACAGTTGAAATCAATGATTTTTATGACCAAAATGGCATGAATGGTGACACAAACCTATCATGGGTTGTGGTCAAAAGAAATTATAATTTTTCCTAGTGAAGTATAGAGGATGACCAGGGCCGTCTCTCTTCAAGATACTTTTAGTTCTGTTCAATAACCTATTCTAAATCACATAATCTATCTCTTTTTATGGTTTTTTTAAATTTTAGAAAACAAGGAAAATATTTTTTGGTTTTGAATAATGACATGATAAAATTGAAATTTAAAACTAAATAGAATAATTTAATGTAATAATATACTTGGTCCTGGGTTTAACCTTCAGTCAATCATTATTTAATTTTATATGATTGATTATATTTTGATAATATAAAATTGAAATCTCATGATTGAATTACTATTCTTTTACAGAATATGAATATTTTGAGTTGTAAGTCATTAGTGGTAGTCACCATATCAAGGAAATTTCCCCCACACTTGTATTATACTCAAATCTACCACCAATGTAAAATAAACTTTTAAAAAAAAATTAAAGAACACCTTGACCTCCCCCAAGGGAAAGTCTCGTGGTCAACGTCTCATTTCCGATAGTAAGAGAACATAATAGTTAATGGATATGAGAAGAGTGATATATAGATGAATATACTTAATTTATATTAAGACTTAAAATAATAATAATAATTATGATGATGATGATGATTATTATTATTATTATTATAAAATAATTTTTGTAAAATAAGAGAGAAGAAGAAAATAATAATTTTTAAATAAGAAGATGGTATTGATAACAATATTTATAATAATAATAATAGTACTAATTTTCAATTATTATTACAATAAAATATAATTATGAATAAATCATTTGGTAGAAATAAAATGTTAAGAAAAATTAATGCATTAAATTATTTAAAATTAAATTCAAATTAAATTTAAATTTAAAACAAAACCAAACTAAAAATAAACAATGTATGAAATAAATTAGAATGATGTGGGAGTAGAGCCTGGTGGAAGTGGACTCCATTGGGGGATCTCCCATGGGTGTCTAGCTTCAGATGATTTGGAAGAAGGTAGTCTGTCAATTTATATAGGTAGGGAGGGAGGGCCTTGCCACCATCTATCTTCAAAGATCCCCTGAATATGGGGGAGACTCATTTTAACCTGCACCACCATAGGTTTGAAATTCCATATGGATGGATTCTATGTGGTGCATGTTTCATGGAGATGGGTGCACTTTGGTGACACAGATAGAAGTAGGTAGTCTCTGGGTGCTAGGCATGGTGGTGGTGGTAGGAATAGTTGGGCTTGATGATGGTGGAAATGGGGGCTCGAGCTGGTGGTGTTGTGGACTACATGGGCCATGTGGGTAGAGTGGAGATGGGTTCATCACCCTACATAGTTTTTCAAAGTTGATTAATGGGATCATACTCTGGCTTCATAGTGGTGTTCTTTGGCGATAACAGTGGCCTGAAGAACATCGATGGCACGAGCGAGCAGGTCAGCAGACTATAGTGGCTGGAGAGATGAGATAGTGATAAAGCTGTGTTGAGTAGATCAGTGGTGGTGGTAGGATGCTGTGGAATTCATGGGAATACATAGTGGTGGGATGGAAGCTAGTGTGAGGTGTCAGAGGTGTCCGAGCAATGTTGCTGATGGAAAAGGGATACAAGAGTGTAGAGCATGGGGGATAATAGAATTGTAGTGATGAAGGAGTGTGGATCATGGAGGATCATGATAGAGTGTGGCAGTTGGAAGAGGTGTCACGGTGGACCTCCCATCCCACATAGAAATGGAGGTATGAATCTGAGGCTTTATAAGGATCGATGCGGCTCAACCTAGAAATGAAATCGGATTGGAGTCAGAGGTCTCCAACAACCGCATGGCTGCCCCATTCGCTATGAATGTCTTCTCCCACCACCACATGGAGATCCCATGTGCGTCAGTGCATGGACCGTGGGCTATGAATGCTTTCCACAGGGCCTAACCACCTCAGACCACCAGTGGGGGCTACATCACTAGCAGTTCATGATCGGGACTGACCTACCGAGTTCCCACAGCTAGGCTGGCCTTCCATGGGCTTGTGTGGCCATGCAGGCTTCTATTGGGCCACCTAAGCAGAAAATTGGCCTGTGATGAAATATGGACCTCAAGTGGTGTATTTTTTACACAAAAAATCTAAAAGAGTTATTCAATTCAATAAGTTCATAATGAGATTCTATTTTAATGTTCAACATTCTTTCATTGTTTTAACACCACTATCATTAATTCCACCCAATTTACCCATATATTATAGAATCATTAAAACTCATGGGTTTTAACAATTAAAATAATAAAAAAATCATCAAAATGTGTTTAAAAATAAGCACAATATTTTTGTTCTATCAAATACCCCTACACTTAAAGTATGATTTTCCTCAAGCATAAAATCTCAACAATGATTTAATGAGGGAACCGATGTTATCAATATTCAAATTTCAATGTAATAAAATCAAAAAATTATCTATATCAAAGAAAAATTTCAAATTAAAAATTAAACATCAATACAATTTCTTATTTTTCAAAGATATATTCAATTATAGTACTTCACTTTTCCCTTTTGAATGATGGTGGAACTAGTCTTTTTAATATTTTATGTTCCTTTATTCATTATTATCAAACATTCCAAATCATATTTTACCTCACCTAAATCTTTTAACTCATCTATCATGGTAAATTTTCATGTAGTGTTATACCCATATCATGAGAACATGATCGTTATCCATAATCTTGTAAAATAACTACTTTGACCACTTTGTAAAGACCAAATCACATAAAATCATGATTACATTAAATGATGTTTCTATTAACTCTGAGGCATAAGGGTGGTAGGATTTTATGTTTAAAAATAAATATCTAGGAGGAGGTTAAACTCTTAAATCATGAAGCATTATTTTCAAAGTAATATTTTTTTATAGAATTCACTCCTTCAATTGATATCAACTCCCAGCATCCATGAAAGTCCAAAGTAAAGATTGTGATCAGTTTATGTATAATTAATGATTGTGTCCTTTCATGATTTTCTTACTTTTATTCATATTATTCTTTTCTAATGAAACTTTTTCATTTTTTTCTTTTTCAATTTTTTTTATTTATAAAAACATCACATCCACTACCTAACCAAGTCTGATATAAATCAAGGGTCTTGTAATGGTGATTTTTGGTTCACCTTAATCACAACTCATTTTAATAATTTTTTGGTTCTTTTGGTCATTTTTTATATTCAATAAGAGAAAAACAATATTGAACAATGAGTGATTCCAAATCCTTTTACAATTCCCACAATAAGCACCCCCAGACTTCTTAAATACAATGTAAATCATCCCATTTAAAATAATTTCCTTCACCCCACACTTCCACATTAAAATATCATAAAATC
Organism: Viscum album; assembly: GCA_963277665.1. NCBI lineage: Eukaryota > Viridiplantae > Streptophyta > Magnoliopsida > Santalales > Viscaceae > Viscum > Viscum album. The sequence continues at coordinate 2,060,493,263 of OY728140.1, forward strand.
ACAAAGAGTAGGGTAGGAATGGATAAAAATGATTTGAAACAAGGATCATCCCTGAAAAGGACATTCATGGTCTTTATGGGGTAATGATGGATTGATGTAAAGGTAATATTTAAGGGAAAGTGGTTTATCAAAATAATATCAATCATTTTAAATTTCATTATATACATTCATAGATTTGAAATGTTTAAATTCAAGATCTAGCAGGTGCTATGTCCCAAATATCCCTCAAGAAACATTCTCAAGATAATATAAGAAATACTTGGTCTATAAATTATATCAGGAATGGGACATTTGGTTTGGTACAATCACTCATGAAATGATTAATAACAATAAATCAATTTACATATGTTTCATAAAATCCAAGCATGAAAAGTGGATGGGGAATTTAATTTACATGGATTAAATAATTACTTCAAATCACGAGTCCTCATTTAAATATCCATGTTTCATTTTAAAAATATAATTCTCAATTTTAAAAATGTAATCATATCAATACCAAATTAAAAAAACATGGAATCACTGGTTTCCTAAGAAACTTATTTCTCCAACATTATTTAATTGAAGCATAATTAATGTGTGGGCATGTAATTTTAAATTTACAGATCAAAAATATTTTTTGGACAAAAATATAAGGAGTTTAAAAGATAAACACTAAAGTGATCTCCCTTTTTAAATAATTATTAGTCCTCTTATGTCACTATTTGGGACTCCCTTCTACCATCATCAACCTATAAAAGTAAATGACTCAATTAAGTAAAATTATAATGTTTTTATGCTAAAAAATATATAGGGAGGGGAATGTATGCTGCACTACTTTCTAAGGAATAGAATTGAATTCTAAATTACTAGAAATTATGAAAAAGGTATAAGTATTGGTATGATCTCTTAAGTGTTCCCTGAATTTTTCATTCCTCTCCTAGGTAGTACAATGTGTTATCCAAAATCAAATGTTGGAAGGTGTTTCTTTGGTTTTAACCACCACATGTATCGTTTATCTACTTGTAGTTCATCTTTCTCTGTGATGAATGATTCATGGATAGAAATCATCATATCACCCCCGTTACAATGAGGTATAACTTGCATAAAGGGGTTAGGAATAATTAAGGATCCTCCTCTTCTGTGGTCTCTTCTTTTGAAAGATTCTAATTATCTAGTTCTCTCTTTATAAGGGTATTATGGAATGAATGATATAAGGGGATGTAAATGGGTATTTTAACAGGAAGAAAATGTGAATTTTTAATATGTAATTTATCCCATTCAATAAAAAATCCTAATTTATAATTTATAAGGATCAACAAAAAATAAATCTTCAGGATATGTCTCCTAAAACATGTTTTCATAAAAATGATGGAGCTCCTTGTGTTCATTTTCTGGTGAATTTATAGGTTAATCTTCTTCCCCCAAGGCATAACAATGATTTTATAATTTTTTATAATCAAAATATTAGGGACTGATACACTTTTCTATATTAATAAAATAAGAAGATACATATTTTAAAGAAATATCATATCCTTGAGTTGGATATGGCTTAATTAATGCCTCAGTGGTGAGTTCCTCTTTGAGTCTGATAGAGGAAATTGAAGGTAGGTAGTCAGGCTCCTCCACCTCTAGTTTGGCCTCATGTTCCTAGCTTTCCTTATAAAAATAATGAAAGAACAGTGTCACTTCCTTCTTATCATCCTTATGTGATAAGAGTATCTCATCATTAGGTTCATGTTCAGGAATATGTTTCTTTGATGGTGGTTGGAAATATGATATTATCCAATCAATTTTTTCTTGTAGATATTTTACCATATCTTCAAGCTCATGAATATCATATTTACCCTTGTGTTTTTTAATTATCTCTCAGAATCTATCTAGTAGAAATTCATTAAAAGTTCTAAGAGGAATCGAGGAACACTCTTCTTGGGTCTCAGTTACTTCTTGATAATTCTTTGGGAAGTGCTCCCAAAATTCATCTAGCTCTTTGGCTAATCCTTCGACCACTGGTTTCTTGAGGCTCTCCTTGCTCTTTTAGATGAGGTACTTGAATTTCTTATCTATGAAATATTGGTTCTTAGACCCCCTGATATATCTAAATTATAATGAAACACTCTCTTCTGTAGACTAGAGGGATTTAGCTGAATGTTTTGGCACCTGTGAGTAATCATCAGTCCATGATGATTAATAATAATTTGAAGTCATTGTGGAAATAATTTTTTTATATAAATGCACTAAAAACTATCTAAAATGTAAAAATTAAAAAATTAAATAATTGGATGATTGGATTCATGTAAATGTCGAAGGTTTTGAAGAAAACCTATCACAAGGCATGGTCAAAATCAATTATATTTTTTTCCTAGTGTAGCACATAGGATGAACACGGTCATTTCTCTTGAAGCGCCATTTATTTTGGATCACTCGCCTATTCTAAATAATCTAATATATCTATTTTTTTTTGGTTTTTCTTAATGTAAGAAAACAAGGAAAATATTTTTGGGTTTTGAATAATGAAATAAAAAAAAATGGAAATTTTAAACTAAATAAAATAAGTTAAAGGAAGAATGTACTTGGTAAGAGATTTAGCCTTGTGTTCAATCATTATTTCCTTTTATATTTTTATTTTAGTTTAATAATCCAAACATAAAATCTCATTCTTGAATTATTATTCTTTTCCAGAATAGAAATATTTTGAGTTGAATTTCATTGGGGGTAGTCAATAAATTAGGGACATTCACCTCACCCATGAATGATAATCAAATATACCAAAAATTTAAAATAAAATTTTAAGGAAAAATAAAGAATATCTTGACCTCCTTTAGGGCCAAGCCTTGGGTTTAACCTCTCATTTATGAGTGTAAGAGATCAAAGTGGTTGATGGATGGGAGAAGAGAGATAGAGAGAGAGAAGAATATAATTAATTTAAATTAAAGTTAAATAATAATAATAATATTATTATTAATGACTATTATAATTGTTATAATTTTTTTTGAAAAATAAATGAGAAGAAGAAAACAATAATTTAAAATAAAAAGGTGGTAATAATAATAATAATAATTATTATTATAATAATAATAATTAATAATTATTATTATTATAATTAAAGAAGAAGAAATGAAGTGTTGGAAACAAAAAAAATTAAAAAATGTATGAATTGATTTATTTAAAACTAAATTCAAATTACAATTTAAATTCAAAACAAAACAAAACTAAAAATAATGAATATAAAAAATAATGATAAAAGGAGGTGGAGAATAGCATGTAGGAAGCATCCTCCTTGAGGGTATCTCCCTTGGGTCTCATGCTCTAGATGATTTGGTAAAAGGCAGTCCATCCCATTATATAGGTAGTGTGGGAGGGACTCACCTTCCATTCTCTTCAAATCTACCTTAAAAAATAAGGGAGAATCCTTTGAACCGCACCACCACATGTGTGAAATACCTAGTGGAGGGAGTCCACACAGTGCTTGTTGCATGGTGGGGGTGCAATTGGGTGACACCGGTAGCAATAGGCTGTCTTGGGGTACAGGGCAGGGAGGCAGTGGTTGGCAGTGGTAGGGCTTGATGATGGTGGTGATAGGGGCTCAAGCATGTGTTTTTGTAGCCTCTATATTCCATGGGGTGGATCTAAGATAGTGACCTCACCCTCTTTAGACCATATATGTAACTAAAACGACACAAAAGTGGGCCCAACAATGGATTTTTCTGGATATAGTAGTGGTATGGTGAGCCTTGATGGTGCGAGAGAGTAGGTCGATGACCCATGGTGGCTGGTGTAGTGCAGCAGTGGCAAAGCATTGTCAAATAGTGTGGTGATAGTGGTAGGTGGATAGGGAAACTATGGGGAGACGTAGTGGTGGTTCGGGAGTAAGAGTGAGGTGCAAGAGGTGGCTGGTCAGTAGAATGGATGGAGGAGGGATGCAGGAGGGTGGAGCATAGTTGATGATAGTGTTGGAGGGATGCATGTCTCTAGAGCTTGGCAGAGCATAGAAACCGGTGGTGGCATTTCTGCATAGCTCCCATCCCACATAAAATTGGTGTGATGGGAGTTGAGGCTTTATAATACTCGACGCGGATCAACCTAAATACTATGTCAGACGAGAATCGGAGGACTCCAACCACCGTGTGGTCTTCCCCATCCACCAAGAAGTTATCCTCCTGTCACTGTATAAAGCTCCCCCATTCACTTTTGTGTGGACCTTTGGTCATCTATGCATTTCATGGTTCCTAATCACCTGCATCCCACCTATGGGGACTTCATCTCCAATAGGTCATGCTTAGGCCTGACCTCCCAAGTTCTCCAAGCTAGGATAGCCCTATAGGGACCTGTGTGGTTGGGCTGGCACTTTGTGGGACGCCTAAGTTGTGCATGGGCCTTAGTTGAAGTGTGGTCCTCCCATGGTTTATTTTAAAAAAATCTAGAATAGTTATCCAATTCCAGAACTTCATCAAGATATTTGATTTCAAAGTTCGACAATCATTCATTGTTTTTATACTTCTTTCATTAATCTTACACAATTTAACCATTATTATCTAAAATAGTGAAACATATATGTTTTAACAATGAAAATTATGGGAAAATCATGATAATTATTGTAAAAATATGTAAACTATTTTTCTCTATTATATGGATCCAAAAAGGGATATTATAATTAAAGAAATGACGTCCTTGAGAACATATTTGAAACAAACAATGTTGATGTTAATTATTATTTCAATGACACCATTGGAATTGATGACATTTATGATCTCAATTCCCTCAATGACACAAAAAATAGCGGTACTGAGTATACTAATGATCATATTTAAATAAATGAATCCAATGAAAATAACTAGACTGATAATTTAAATGAATCCCATGATGTCGAATAATATTAATAACACCAAGGACACTAATGAAATTGATATCCCCAAAGACAATGATGGTGCTGATGAATTGATAATTATGATGAAAATGATTATATTTGTATCTTAATGATAATAATGAACCACATGGACTCAATGGTAATGATGGAATTGAAGACCCTAAAAACACTGATGGAAACAAAAATACTTATAAACCTATATATCAAAAATAAAGGATGATTACCTCAATAATATCAATGACCCTAGTAAACCTGATGACACCATTGACAAAAAATAACCTAATAACAAAAATTACTCAAGTAATAATGATGATGTAAATCTAACCAATTACCCACATGACCCTAATGATGTTGTAACCTGAAAATATATAACGACACAGGTTTTAATGATGAAATCAAAAAACTCAATGATACTGATTAAACCGAATGATGTATATGAGATGGAAGACACAATTAACCATTAAAAAATTGATCATATAGTTGAAAATGATTATAGAAATATCTCTGATGAAACAGATCATGATGATGATGCTGATGACCTAGAGTACCCTGAACATGTCAGGTTATGAGAATTACACCAAGGGGCATGTTCCAACAAGAACCTAAAGACCACACATACACCAATGATATTTACAGGAACATTAGTTTTAAAATAGTCATAGAATGTGATGGGTTAATTAAAATTGTAGTCATTATCAAAATAACTAGTTTCATTGGTTTTCATAGTGGTGGTGGATAGGTAGGGATCTTCAAGGTCATTTTAATCTTTGGTTTCACAATGGAAATCAAGATAGTTTATTTCATCATGCCTATTACCCTAATAAATTATATTTGTGCCATCATAGTTATTAGTAGGATTAGAAATACTGTTATGGTTGAGGTAATCATATATTTTCACATCATTGGTGGGTTATTATCATCATCAATTCAATTTTAGATGTCATTAAATTTAGATATATTAGTAACATCGGGGTTTTTGATAGAGATTTTGAGGGTTTTAGGGCGTAGATGATGTATTTTGTGAGTTCCCAATTCTATTTTTTCCTTGGATTCTATTGATTAATCTAAATGGGACACACAAATTTAATTTATAAATAATTTAAAACATTAATTTTCTCAAACTAATATTTCCTTCCAATAAATTAACATGATTTCGTTTAACAAGTTTTTATTGTGATGTGCATTCCACACAAGGAATCCACTTGTTTTATCCATATTAATTCAATTAATATCCAAACAATAAACTTTTTATTCTTAGTTCGAGCACAAAGTAATATATAGAAACATGTTGTCTACTATTGATCACAATAAGGATTTTACTTCTTCTTACATTGTATATGAGAGGGTGGGTGAAGGATTTTATATCTAAGGATTGAGATAATTCTATATATTTTATTAGGGATGCACAACAACCCTATTTCTATAAAATTATGTAATATGTTTTTTATAATTAAGATTAATAAATTAATAATTGTACAATGGTATTTTTCCAAATTATTTATTATATGTCATCCACATGACTAATATTATAATAAATAATAATATTATTTTATCCAAAAACATTTAATTATTTTAATATTATTTTTTAAACATGTATCTATGTTAATATTTATTTATATGTTATTTAATGAAATATTTAATTTCCCTCAAGAAATTAACTTGAATCGTCAATTCCCATGGAATTTAATGATCCATTAAAAGATAAAATATTTAAAAAAAATATGAATTATTCATTTAATAAATAAATTAATATTATATTGACTAGAACTAATGAATAAATATTTATTTTAATCTTCACATTAAAAAATAATTTTTTTGCATTATTTTTTTCACTAAACATATTAATGGTCAAATATACATTTAGTACCTTATGGATAATAAAAAAGAGATAAAATAAAACTCACAAATTCTAATGTGATATATCTCTCATTTTATTGATAAGATCAATAGTACATGAACGAATAAATCATAATGAAAATAATAATATTTATTTTTTAAATTTAACACAATTTGTTTTATAATGAGAATAAATACACATATATTTTGGCCCTCTAGTCCACTTTCTCTAAGTCATTATGTAAAAATACCAAATATCCAAGATTGAACTCTTGTATCACATAATGGAACATATAGAAAAATATTTTAATTTCAAAATGATAACTGGATTCATATAAATTATAATATTTAATATAATCACCCTTTCTTAATATATCATTAATCTGGATGCATACATGTTTTATAACCCTATATGATTTACTTATCTTTTATTAACATTGTAAGATGAAGTTTTTGATGATCAACCTGGGCCATGTATTTAATAAAACATTTCAGTTTCTTTCAATGGTCTATAGATATATTTTTTATTAACATGAGAGGGGAAAATCCTTCATCGATTGAGTTAATTAATCTCATATCACTTTAGATGCATCTAAAATATGGTTCTTCCCAATGAGTATATGTCACCACATTTCCCATCAATATGTGAAACAATGTGATACAAGATATACATTAATAGTAATCACATAAATAAGAACATGGTAATGCATTGGTACAAAATATTTTCAAATAACACATAAACATGTAGAATTCATATTGGTTGGTCTATGAACATGGACACCCTACATTGATATCACTATGCATGAAATTTATTAGAATAATTCTCAATTTCATATGAGATTCCAACAAAAAAATTTCAAATATAATTTATTTCCTAGTCAAAATATTTTATCTAGACCAAAATATATATTTTTATGAATATCTTGATAACATATATTTGTTCCCATTATTTTGGGGAACATTAATAACCATTAAAAGTGATAAATAAACCTATGTAATTTTCACATTAATATTATATAGAAGAATAATCATTGTGGGAAATAGTATTTTTTTGGTGTTTTAGTAATCAAATTTACAAATGTATATCCTTTATAATAACAAAAACCATTAAGAAAATTACATCATGAATATATTCTTATGAACTATATTCCGTCCCCATTATTATAACCATCTCTCATTACCTAGAACATCTTAAATAGATTATTCAATACATAAATAGATAACTTCTTTACCTGTCGGTAAAACCACAAGTTAATTAAATAATATTCATATTAACATTTCTTATATAGATACATAAAAAGAAGAATTATACTCAGAATCTAGTATGGAATTTATAATAATAGGACTGATATAAATCCTTATACACTCATCTCATCTATTAAATAAAGGTACAGTTTTTATTTTGATTTAATATCATTATAATATGTTTCAAAAAATGAATAATTATATCAGATTACAATTATTTATTTATCTATTTAATAAACCATGAAAATATCATAAGTATTCAACCACTATATTTGGATTGTTTTTAGAGGTGGCCAATGGGTATATCATCCATCCTAGTGTTACAAACCTTCAATGATTAAGGCATAAGAAAAACCAGTCCTAGAATGTAACATGGAATACATGTTAGATCCAAACAATTATGTATATTTAATTTTTCTCATTTACTCACTCTACTATTCTTTATGGGGACCTTTTTTTAATTAGATTAATACCATATTAAATTGTAAATAATCGCTTATTTGATTCTTCAATATCGAATCACTTCATTACCTTTTCAATTTATGTACATTGATTGAGTCCATATAGCCTCTTAGGTCTATCTTAATGGATCATAATCCCAAAAAATAAATTTAAGATATTATATGTATTTTATAAAAAATACATACATAACAATGGGATAAATAACTATAAGATTTTTATCTCATTTACCATCAATAATATATCATGAAAATATACTACAAGGAAAATTTATGTGCTTCCAAAAAACCTATTCTGAACTGAGGAATCAAAATGAATCATTATAAAATAATATTTTTTTAGATACATGAAAAATAATTTTCTATGATCATAATTTTTTCTACAACCAAAAAGTTATTCTCTATAACAGGAGTACTTTATTAGAATCAACTGGTGTTATGAACCTTTATGGTTTTTTCTTTTATAAATCTTTTATATTATTTTGTTAAAGGATGGTGATCTTGAAAAATATTTGAAAAATATTATTATCAATCTACATTAAAATGAAAATGAAAATTATTAGTGTTTTTATTATAGTAATTGGTGAAATGGTTGAGTCATAATCTATTCCTCAACATTTCTTGACCTTGATTGCATACAATCATGCCTTATAGGTACGGAATTTACCATTAATGCCTAATTTCATATTGAATACACATTTTAACCAAATCTATTTATTACAACTTAATTATCTAGAAAAACATCATCTTGGTTTTCCAATATATAATCCATTTTATATTTCATGGAATCATTCAACGTTGAATCATATATGGTTTATACTTTTTCCTCATCAAATGATGTTTTTTTGTATAGATAAAGTATCACATTCCATTGTGACTAGAAAACAATATTCCATTGGATAAACATCTTCTACGGTGATCCAATTTGGTACTTCTATCTTTGGGAGGTCTTCTTTCACTAGTTTTTCTAGAATATTTCCATGTCCCAATATGTGTGTCTGTTTATCCTCAATTTCAGAAAACTATATCATACTCATATTATATCGTTAGTATCATTTTTCTCCATTTCTAGAAAAAGGTATTCTATTTCCAGAATATCTTTTCTATTCGAGGCATCTAATATATAATATCCACTTTTATCATTGGGATTTCCTCTAATGATAAAATTTCTTCCTTATAATTCCAATTCACTTATTGGATTATCGTGAACCAATGACTTAAATAAAAATTCATGAATATGTGAAAAGTATATTTCATCCAATTATATAACTCATATATAATTACTCTTATCACTGTAATTTGTTCTCCTAATATTAATATTGTCATTGATTATAATGAAAATCACTAAAAAGATAATGAAATACATTGGTATCTCATCATAAATCTCCCTATATCCATAATGTTTTGACTCCACATTTTAATAAAAAAATTACATTAATGTATATAATTGGGTGTATGTAGGGATAATATAAAAAAATATTTTATATATCCAATTAATTATTGGATTAGATACTGCTGCCTATTTTAAGAGTATAGTTTCATTATATTCATAAAAGGATTATTCTCTTATGTATTCTAATATTCCATGTATTTTTTAATGGAATAAGTATTATAATCCATTATATAGATATATCCCTATCTAATAATGTCATTAATAAAAGTTACAGATTCTGGTTATACAATAATAGATTCTTTTATAATAGGTTTTCATGCATCAATGTGAAATAATTCAAGAGTCAATATAGATCTTTATCTTTATCCCCAAAATATAGACCCATTTAGTTTTTTATAAAAATAGATATGACACGTATCCAAGTGTTTCATCTCAAATGAACTTAAATAACATTCTTGATTAAATATTGTCTAATTTTCCCATTTAGATTACTATGTTTAGGATTCAATAATGGTGTGTGGTATGCTTTATTTTAACACGATTCTCTATCTATTTCCCATATTTGATTTTCATATTTTAGTACATAAAAAACATTATTCAAAGGCGATATCCCATAAAAAATTATGTCATTATAATATTTACATTTAATATTCTTGGTGATGAAAATAAAACCATTCTTCTATAAACATGACAGAAAAATTAGGTTCTCCAAAACAATATAAAATTAAAAAAATTAATTAAAATAAAAACCAATCCTACAAAAAAATGGGTTGGTAGTTTCCAATGTCAATAAAAACATGTAATGCTCCATTGAAAGCTCAATAATCCACATTATTTTTATCAATCATACATATATTATTGTATACAGATATAAAATCTATAGCCAAGGCTATATCTAATAACTAATTTTAATAAAAGGATGTGTTTAAAAAGATTAAAAACAATCCCAAAACATTTCCCTTAATTTTTTTACTATGGTTGAATCCTTTGACTAGCATAATTTTTTACGAAATGAAAAACATAATGGACCATACTATTCAATAAACACATGAAAAAAAATTTATTGGAAGGATGATCAGAATATTCCTTAGATGTAAAATGTTTTTAGTCCTTTTTAAATTAATTTACTCTAGTTACGCATATGGAAAGATGGTTTCTCACACTTAAGGCCATTATATTCTTATAGAATCCCTGTAAAAATATATCAAATCATCTTATTTATAATTTTGATATTAATAAGGAAAATAAAACATATCATACTTTTGGGAAATTTAAAATAAAATAATTTCAATTCACAACTCATTTTTCAAGATGAAGCACCTAATTTATAGAAGAAATAGTTACCCTATTATCTAAATAAATTATTTATAATTGGAAATACTTATAATATATTAAATTTAATGTGTTTTTTAGTTATTTTATATGTATATTTTATTGATTTTTTAATATAAATCATTTATATGAGACAACATGGTGTGTTCAAGTTTTCTTTAATAAAGAATCTTGATCTCAATAGTCATGGATGGTGAAATTTGGCATTATATTTATAATCCATATTCCATATGATTCGAGAATAAATTATTCTTATACCGAAATTACACCTTAAATGTCTCAATAATAAATATAGATTCCTATATATAAAACATGCACACATGTAATAATACAATGTGCAAGCTCATATACCAATCATATAAGCCAACACAAATACAGATATTCTCTTTCTCAGAAATTAAATCCATGGCTATTGGAATGGTCAAATGGAATTTAATATTATATAACAATTAAAAGATTATATTTTATAATATATCTGGATCATCAGTATTTATATACCAAATTGATTTTATTAGTATCGTATTATTTTATAAAATTTATATATTCCACCCTTTTGGAATAAAAATATTCTTTCACTTAGATATTCTACAGGGAAGGATCTATATTTCAGTTAAATTATTTCACATTTGAATTATCAAATTATTTAAAGGAATTTGGAAGTATTTACATGAAAAATTAATTAGCTTGTAACTCTTTGACATGTTCAGGGGACTAACCATTCCCAAATTCATGTACTCATACTTCCACAATGTTTTCACCCACGTTACATGAAATAATTGTAAAGAAATCTACCAAAAATGCTAAATATTTTATTGAACCATGAAATTATTTATAAATCATTGATTACTAAAATTACATTAATAAGGGCCCGAAAAAATACATTAAACTAAAGTAACATTCAATATCTAGATATGAAAGGTTCTTACTAACTTAATATTTCTATTAGTATATTTTATTTATCTTATTTGGGAATATTAATTATTTTACCCTTTATGTGATTTATAATATTATGTGGCATTTACATTATTTGTTATCCCATTCTGATAAAATAATTTATATAAAAAAATTAAACTCATATAATATTTTGTATTCTGATTATTTTATTAATTTTAAAGGATCCCAATATAATCAATAAAACCAAACATATACCACATAAATTAATAATAATAAACAGAAAAAATATTACAATTATATAATTTAATTATGATATTTTATCATCCAAATAGTTAATCGAGCATAAATAAACCAACTATACTCATAGGGGAAATAAATCCTTAACCTTAACTGTCACTCAAGTTACAAAATTTCCCTATTTTGTTTTGTATCTCCTTAATTTAATTCAACTTGGACCAGATCTTGAACTGTCTCCTTTGAATATAAGCTCACTACTTAAATTTTTGTACCGACTCACAGGTGAGGGGTACCAGATGATTAGGGTTACATAAATATGCCATGAATAGGTAGCCTCATATGAAATAATGTAGGGAGGTATGATTCTCATATAATCATATTAAATTTAATAATAAATTATCATATAACACCATGAAATAAATTTATATATTATTTAAATAAATGTAACATATAATAAAGTTGATAAATCCTATATTCAATCATAGTATTCTACGAATTCTATTTAGTCTATATATATATTATTTTGGTTCATTTTAATGAAGTTAATTTTTCAAGAATTAAGGAGTTTATCAATTAGTTTTATTAATTAATTTATTAAATTAATATTTTGGACTAATAGTCCATGAGATATAATTTGATTACATTCATGTACTATGTTATATAAAATAAATAAATTTTAATTGAAATTTTTAAAAAATTAATTACAAGTAATATACAAAAGAAGAAACATGTAATGTACTTTTTGTGTATGTTTAAGTCTATTAAAGGAATTTGAAAGATAAACATCATGTATTCTAAAGGGTTTACAATGTAAACCTTCAGTGTTTTATTTAATCCATTTATTAAATCCAATAAAAAATATCATGTTCTCTCACTCAATATGTTATGTGACTCATTATTTTCACGACCCTTATCATATACTATGTACTTTCTTGACATATTATTCTATATGGAATTTGATGATATACTTGACCAATTTTTTTTGAGTAAACACATGTAGAATGGTCTATGAGTATTACCACATGGAATGTGTGTTCTTTACATATAATATACAAATACTATTACATGTCGTGTAGTTAATAAATTTACATGTATTTTAATTATTTACTATAATGTCTTGAATATTTCCATTTACTATTTTTATAAATTATATAGATTTATTTTAAAACTAGACATTGAGACGACATGTGATTTTAAGGGCTAGTGTTCCAGAAAAGATTGTTAGAAATCATTAAACTTTTAATAACACACACACACACATTTTCCCTAGAAAAGTGGAATAACTGTTAAACATGTTCCCAGATCATAAATTTAAGGACACAGTTTTGTTCTATGCAATTTCTTTAAACTAGGTGTAACTTAACTTTGGTCGGCACAATTATTCTGTGGAAAATCCTAAAAATGACGTAATCATCGCTAAATAATTTAAATAATTTATTTTGACATAATGAATTTATTTTTATTAAGGATTTTTGGGAGTTAAGGTTATCACAATAACATTGTAATTTCTATGAGATATGGAGAAGTACCTCTAGAGAAAACAATGGTGAATGATAATAGATCGATCAATCGACGCAACCTCAGATTCGACGGATCAAGGATCGGTGAACGACAACGATTTAAAATTGTTCTTCATAAATGATTGATCCAACATGAGGTAGGGTGTGATATTTTGAGTTGTTTTCCCCAATCTAAAATTCTATTATGAACATAGGAAAATCCAAGATCATATTAGCCCATGGTTCGATCATTGCAGGGAGGATTATATTTGTGGGATTATTTTTGGGAGTTTCCATGATTTTTCTTCTTCGTTATTCATTCTAAAAAGAGAGAATTGAGGATGAAATGAACAATATATGAGGTTCATTCCATAGGAATTATTTTTATTTTCTCCCCCAATTTCTTGTATGCTTTATATTCTCTTCAACCCCCTACACTTTGGAACCGTATGTGAACAATAGATAATTGTATCCTTGATTCATGGTGCAATGATATGAAACCAAAGATCTGAGTTTGGAACGACCTAATAGAGGTGCTATGGCTATAGAAAAATATGTTTTATATAGGACAATGGCACACAGTGATAGCTAGTTCATCAACTCTGGTCGGTCAAGGGGAGTAGCGACATGGGACCAGGGGGCTGGTCAAGGTGGATGGAAAGGCAGCCAGTTAGGTGGTCAGTGGAGGTGGAACAGGGAGGTGGTGGTGGGGGAACTAGTGGGTGTGGACCACTGTAGGAGGAGATGTGTGATGGTAGCAAGATGTGGTAGGGCCGAGGATGTGGAGGTGACATGATGAAGAGGGTCAATGGGATAGCCTGGAGTGGAGCAGGCTAGGCCAAAACATACAGGACTAGGGGAGTAGGCTCAGATGGAGTGAATAAAACATGGATGAGAAAAGTGGACCAAGGCGGAGACGGGTTATATAGGCTTAGCAAGCTGGGCCTCGGTGAAGTGGACCATGCTGAAAAAATTGTTGGGTCCTAGTGGGCCAGGTCAGATCCAAGTGAGATCCCGAGTGACCGTGCAAGAGTTGGACCATGGTTGACTGTGACAGTAAATATTGAGTTATAGTAGCTCCAGCTACCATGTGAATAAGGTATCTAGGGGTGGTTTATAGTCATAGTCAACCATGGAAACCCAAGGTTGTTTTCCTTTACATTCTACCACAAAAATAGGGGATGGTTGACTTCCACTATCGACCACGGCTATCAGCGGACTGATAGTGAGTTTTTCCATAGGCCCAGTGATCCCATTCTAAAACATCAAAATTCCATTACATTAAATTGGTACATCTCTTTGATGATCCATCTATAATGCTGGGACCATGAGGTTGAGACGAACCATTTTGAGATAATTTAGTGAGTTATTATATTGTACCAGTAGAGGTTGATAGCATTTAATTTGGTCCTTTTCTTGAGGGTTCATTATGGTATTATGTACATGTCACTATACTATAACCCCTTCTAGAGGTTTAGTCCCAGATAGAGTGTGTCATCTTAACCTTGGGATGGAGTGTGATCCTCTATTACCCCTAGTGTAGTCATTGGAATCTTGTAACCTCTGTGAGTAGGGAGCTGATCCTCCACCTAGCGGTCCTTATCGATAGGGTATGTAGTATACCCCAGAGTATCTGGGAGTGATCTATGGCATTGCCCATGGTTTTCATGCATGACCCCCTATGTTGCGAATTGATCTAGATTGGGTACGTGTTATCCTCCAATTTTTCTAGGCATGATCGTGTGTATCCACCAATGTATTTGGAAGTGATCCCCTCTCTGTGGTATGATAATATTCTTTGAATGATATGTTCTCATTTGTGTGGGGACCAAATGAGTTAGACCTCTTCATGAGTGTCTCCAATGGTATCACGGCTCAAGGAGGGTGTTTCTCCAGAATGAGTGTGCTTCAAGAAAGAATCATATGGCTGGTCATTGGTTGTGGATTAACTCCAGACCGTGAGTTTGGTAATGAGTATACCTAGACTTTCTTTCTACATATTTGTTATAAATACTCCTATGTGAAGATGACTATGGATTTATTTCATGGTATTTATATTATGGTACCTTCCTTCAATGTATTTTATTTCATATTTTGAGGTTCACAACTGATTATCATTTTACTCACCCCTACATGAGCTTTTCCCGCACGTGTCATGTCTTGTGAATATGATTGACCCTTTGAGGGAGTCCAACGTGGACTAGGACTAAGTGGTGCTTAATGAGGACAGAAAGAAGAGGTGTGCTCTAGTAACATCAAATAGTAGTCCTAGTACCATTTCCCTTGCACAATAGCCTCCTTCAAGTTGGTGAGGACTCGACAAGTGCATCATGGAGACCCGAGATCAAATCTAAGTGGAAACATATTTTCTGGTACTCTAGAAGGGGTTTAGTGGGAAATATAGCAGTACTATAGAAGATAATATTTGGTAGTTTAGTATCCAGAACTATTCATCCATATGGTCCACTAGGCCATCGGTTTTGTCCTTGGGTACTGCAAGGCCTCTGGGCCACATCAAGGCCATCGGGCCACCCCAAGGCCTTCGTTCCACATGAATATGCTAATGTACCGGTCATACTACAAAGGGACAAGGCTTCAGGTGAGGATCATAGTAGGCACATTCACCATAGCAGAGCTAACCAAAATTGGAAGAATGAGATGGTATGACATTTTCATCGGTACCAGGCCTGTGCAGCTCTGCACAAGATAGCTAGCCGAACATCCTTGCGAAGGGGGAGTGTTGATATCATGACACGTGCTGGGGAGGAGTAGTTCCAAGTTGTCTTGTTTGGGTGATTACCTTTATGACCTATGAGTCATGTAATTGTCTCTAAACCTTTAAGACATGTAAGTGTTCCACCTTATACATTGAATGGTGGATTATCAAAAATAAAAAAAAGGCATTTGGGCCATTCACCCAGTACCATTACCCTCTTGTTGGAAGTTGTAGGGTTTTCTGCGGATGAGTTTTAGGAACATGTGCATTCACTTTCCTATACTGGTACGATGTGGGAAACACATTACCATAATTTTTTTGGTATTGTTTATAGAATCTTTTTTCTAGGATTGTATTTTAGTCTTGTTTACTTTCTATTACTTCCACTGTTTTACTCTAGTTTGGGGATATACTTGTTTTCATGCATTGATTACATATTGTTTTAACATTTCATCATTTGTGTCTTATATATGGGTGTTTGTACTAGTAAATTAGGATAATTCCTCCCAATGGTGCGATATCCCTACTAGGTGCTAGCCACCATCCTCTAGACTATTGGAGGTGGGCTTAGGGTAGTCATGGATGGAAACCTCTAAGAGGGGTCGTGATAGAGTGGTATAATAGGATTCAATTATTATTTAGGAAAGGACGTGTACGAGGTTGGGTTGGGGAAACGATTTTATGTGTTTTGAGGTTTGAAATTAGGATAGAGAATCCATTGTTGGTGTGGAACCTGTTCTATCCGCACACCAGGACTCTAAACACCTTCTTTTTTGCATGGTACATGAAACATTAATTCGGAGGGAAATTATTGTTAATGAATCATAGAGGAATGGTTGTGTTTTTCATTTCCTTATTGAGTTAGATATATAGATATACTCTATTTACCATGGAACATATTATTTCATTTCTGGATGAATCCACACAGATATCCATCTAGGATTCTACTACGGGATCACGAGGGTGATCCAATTACAAGTGAGGAGTTCTGCAGAGGATTTTACTAGATATGACACTTCTTGGTGGTTTACTAGCTATACCACCATCCATTGAGTAGCAGCTAATACTAGAATTACCAGCTAAAGATGATCGTATGATGAATTCATTGCAAGGGATCCAGAGGAAGCGGCCTCCCAGGTTTCTGGGTAAGCCATACACCCAGTTGGATGATGATTGTCTGGAGGTGGTCATCCATGTTTTTCTCCTTGTGAGGAAACATGCCGAATAGATCACAGTCCTCACCGTGAGTCTTCTTTAGAGCTCCGTTGGGTGAAGGGGGAGCTTGGTGAAACAGGCTCACTATGAGACAACTCTCTCTTGGATAGAATTATAGTATCTCTTCATAGATGAATTATATCCAGCCACATTTTAAACTATATACATACATGAGATCTTGTACCTGTAGTAGGGAGACATGACTGTGGCAGATTGTTCAGTGAGGTTTACTTATTTTTCACACCACTCTAAGGATATGGTATTAAAATAGTTCTTCACAAATCACACTATTAAGAAAGGATTACGCTAGGACATCATGGCTTTAGGGGTGTCCCTTATAATTCATACTTATGCCAGGGTACATGATTGAGACCAACTAGTGGAGAGTTTTCCAAGAAACTGGACACCAAAAATGGGTGTATGGAGTGGTCACCATGTTGTTGAGACCTCAGTGGATGGAAAAAGAGGATAATTTTCAAGATCCAAGTGGGTCAGAAACTTCAAAGGATGATCCCAGGATGTAGGTTTAGTAGTGTTGGGATCTTAGGGGGATTGAGTTGGCCAAGACATAGATGGTGTAACACATATGGCAGTTAGGGAATTCTGGCATGAGATTCCCTGGCTCATCAGACAACTAATCAGGGGGTGCCTGAAGGACCGTTAAGCCATGGGTGGGGACATGAGAAGGGTGTTCTATAGGGAAGAAGACGTGGAAGAGGAGTTTGTAGTGTATCAGGAGGTGGTCGGATGTTCAACCCATTCCCACGACCACCCCAAGGTATTCCACACCATTATTAGTGAGTTTGTGGACATGAATGCGGCCAACTATATTCAATCAAGGCTTATGAACCAAGGGATCCAAGGATGATTCAATGTACAATCTGGGTCCTTTCTACCTAAGATTTATTTTATATAGAAACATGTTCTAGTAATTCCATTCTTTCAATGAACCTTTTTTAGGACTTAGAGATTCTGGTTGAACTGTTAACATAAACCTTCTGCATGTAGACTCCTACGAGAGGAGACTCGATGATCACACACTAGTGCCTATAGTGTGACCTAACTATTGGAGGCGAGAGTTTCGGTTCGGATCTCTTGGTAGAAGTGTCGATGCCTTATGATATAGTTATTAGAATTGACTGGTTAGCCATCATTCATGATCATATTGAATTTTTTAGGCAAACAATGTGTTGTGTATGTAGTTGTGGGACTAGGTCTTCCTTTTTGGTGAAATGGTAATGCATGCAGCGCAGGATGGACTCACACATAGGAGGGTGCTATCGGTTACTCATCAGTTGGATAGCCTCACCCTTGGTGTAGTGGATTATATGATTCATTAATTTCATATATTGGGGGAAAAGTATGAGGATATCTTTCATGAGTATGTTCCATTTTTACCTCCCATATGATAGGTAAACTTCTGCATTGATATATACCCCGAGATGACCTTGAAACATACACATACGTATTGGATGGATCCCGCAGATCTCTATGAGCTGAGGGTATAGTTGGAGGACTTTCTAGGGATTTCCTTTGTGAGACTTAGTGTTTCACCCTGGGCAACCCCTATTTTTTCCCCAAGAATGAAGATAAAATGTTGAGGTTATGTGTGGACTTCTAGAGATTGAACTTGGAGAATGTGAAGAACAAGTATCCACCAGTGAGGATTGATGACCACTTTGATCAATTGAAAGGGGAGAAGTGGTCCAAAAGATTGAACTTAGGTCAGGCTATCATCAGTTGTGAGTACAGGATGAGGATATATAGAATACGGATTTCAGATATCATTATTGTCACTATTTATACTTGGTGAATATATTTGGTGTGACGAACACCCCAACAATGTTCATGGGACTTGTGATAATGATCTTTTAGCCTTACATGGACCGATTTGTGGAGGCCTTAATTGATGACATCCAAGTGTACTCAACATCTACTAAGGAGAACGCAAGGAACTTTAAGATGCTCTTGTACACTATCTATGATCAAAATGTTTACATTAAGCTCTCTAAGTTTAAGTTATGGATTCATGATGTCCCTTTCCTGGGACCCATCTTCTTGGAGGATGGATTTTCAGTGTATCTAGTGATGGTTGAGGTAGTTCTTACTTGGGAGTAACCCAAGATTGTTACAGAGGTGTATAGATTCAATTGTTTAGAAGGGTTCTATTTTAGTTTTTACGGGAATTTTATAGAGTGGTATCACCCTTGATACCTTTTACATGAAAGGTACATCCTTTCATGTGAATAAGGAAGTTCCAGCAGTGATTTTAGGAGCTGAGGCATAGGTTGACGAGTGCTCTCATATTGATATTTCTAGATGAGGGCATCAAGTAGGTAGTGTTATGTGATGCATCATGGAATGGGCATGGTTGTGTGCTAATGTTGGGGAAAGTAGTGATTTCTTATAGACAGTGTTAGTTGAGGCCACATAAGAAAAACTACACAACCAATGATCTTGAGATAGCAGTGGCAGTATTTACATTGAAAATGTGTCGACACTTCCTAATGGTTGAGTGTTTTATCATCTACTCAAAACAGATGAGTCCGAAGTATATCTTCACTCAGATGGATATATACTTGAGATAAAGTTGATGGATAGAGTTCTTCGAGGACTATGACTTTGAGTTTTTATATACTACTTGGAAGGGGAATGTGGTGGTAGATGCTCTCATCATGAGATCCAGATTGCAGTTGTTGAGTGAGGCATCAATAAAGGTACTATCATTATAGTTATCCTTTATGGATGGATATAGAGTAACAAAACTCTACTCAATGGTTTTTACCCTCCACTATTACAGTGAGTCAGAGAGGCACATATTGGGGATACCAATTATGAGACCTTGCATGCTCAGTTTTCCACAGGGCATGCTCATGATATATATTTGAAAGGTGGGGAGAATGTTGTTCTTATTAGGGGCACACTGTGGAACTATTGACATTTCATTAGTAGTTTCTAAGGGAGTTTCATACATCCCCATTGAACGTATATCCTAGTATTTCAACGATGTACCATGATCTCTGACGTTAATTTTGGTGGATAAAGATGGAGAATGGAGCTACAATACTTGTCTCTCAATGCCTCATTTTTTAGAAAGTGTAGGATGAATATGAGGTTCAAGTAGTTTTAGTCCAACCCTTTCAAGTGCCGAAATAGAAGTGGGATGTGATATCATTGGTCTCCATGATTGTTTTACCATGTATGTATAGGGTACACAATGCTATCTAGGGGATCTTTGACTAAATCACCAAGTCGGTGCAATTTCAAGCTATCCGATAGTAGAGTTTAGTAGAGAGATTTGGACACCTCTATGTGCAAGAGATCATTTGACTACATGGAGTCCCATAAAATATTGTTTATGATTCTGATTCTTGTTTTATATCCCAGAAAAATACAGGATTTTAGCATGTTTTTGGGACTCTGTTATACCTGAGCAGAACATTCCACACACAAACAGAAGGCCAGATTGAGCGGACCATTTTTGTTCTAGAGGATAGGTTGTGGCCATGAATTTTATAATTTGGACATTGTTGGGAGGATCACCTACCAATGGTAGAGTTTTTGTTAAAAAATATCTACCATTACACCATTATTATTGAACCATTAGAGGTCTTGTACTAGAGAACCTATAGGTATCCACTTTGCTGAATTGACCAAGGAGTGTTAGAAATTATGGGCCTGGTGTTCATGGGAGCTACTATTGAGATGTTTCAGATCATCCTGGGGTGAATAAAGACTCTACCAAGCAGTCAAAAGTCTTATGATGATAGGAAGAAGAGGCCCATGGAGTTCAAAGGAGACCACAAGTTCCATTGGGTTTCACATTAATGTGGATAACAAATATTTGGCTAGGGCAGAAATCTATCTTCGAGGTTTGTCGGGGCTTTCTAAATACTACATTGAGTTGGTGAGGTGGTTTGTCGTATGGTTCTACCACCGTAGTTAGACTGGGTAAATGATGTCTCCAAATCAATGCATATAATTTCTAAAAATTGTACTTTGAAAATATGAGATGTTATATTCTCCCCACCTTGGAAACTTATATATCTGAAATCCAAAACAAGTGCTACTCAAACACCTGAGAGTGGGATGCTTAGATTTGTGCTCAGTACCCTCATTTGTTTGAGTAGCACTTGTTTTGGATTTTGGGGATGTGAATCCCCAAGGAGGGGAAAATTTAATGTCTCAGATATTCCATATACTATTTTTAGAAATTATATTCATTTATTTCATATCATTGAACTAAGACATCAGGTGTTTCGAAGGACCGGTGTGCCTAGATCAATTTTTTTAAAAAAATTAAACTTTTAAAAGAACACACACACATTTTTCCAAAAAATGTGGAATAACATTTAAATGAGTGCTCAGATCAGAAATTTGAGAACACCCTTGAGATCAGAGAATTGGATTTACCATAGGAATGACATAAAATTTGTTAGGATATGCCTTTTGTAGAAAATCTTAAAAATGATGTAATTGTCATTAAATATTTTAAATAAAAAATTATTTGTTGATTCAACAAATATATTTTTATTATGGATTTCTGTGTTATTGAAGGTCATTACCAGAACACAATAATTCCAATGAGACATGGATAATAACCTCTACATAAAACAATAGTGAATAATGATAGATCGGCCAATCAATGCTACCATAGAATCAATGGATCAAGGATTGATGAACGATGATGATGCAACTTCACTCTTCATCAATGATTGATCCAACATCATGTAGGGCATGATATTTTGAGTTTCTTTTTCCCTTCATAAACTCTATGATGAATTTGTACCAATCCATTAATAGATTAGAATTCTATTTAATCATGGATTGATTGGATTATATATGTTGGATTATTTTTTGGGTGTTTCCTTGATTTTTATTCTATGTTCTTTGTTCTAACAAGAGTGGATTGAGGCCGACATGAAAAAAGGAAGAGTTACATTCCTTGGGAATTCATGTTCATCAATCCCTCAATTTATTCCATTATTCATGCATTATTCATCTTCTCTCTATGCTTTAGAAACTCCATGTGACCAATATATCATTGCATCCTCGATTCTTGGCGCAATGATCCAAAATTGTGTATCCATGTTTCAAACAATGCAATGGAAGTGCGAATGTGATGATACTAAGTGTTTTGGAAAGGAAAATGGTGCATGATGGTGGTAGAGGTAGTGTCTAGGGTCGATCTTAATGATCGGCATCACGGGTTTAGGAGGTCGGTCAATGTGGGTGATGATGTAGTTGAAAAGGCAGCCGACGAGGTGGAAAAGGAGGTGGAATATGGAATGTGTCCAAATGGGATCTAGTTAGACCTATAGGTGTGAACCATGGTAGGATACCATGTGCGATGGCTATGGGATGTGACAGGTCTGGGGATGCAGATGGGGCATGAACCAAAGGGCCAGCAGGCTGAGATAGAGTGGTGTAGGCCAGGATAGAGTAGGCCTGATAAGGGAAGAAAGCTGGGAAAGAGTGCAGAAGACCAGACTAGTCAAAGAGAAGAAATCCAGGCCCAAAATAGTGGGATGGGATGAAAAAACTCACTGGTCCCAACAGACCAGGTTGGGCCCAGCGTGTTGGGTCAGATGCAGTTCAGACCTGGGGTGACTGGGATGGATTCTAGCCATGATCGACCACCATGGTCGACCGTGAGACACGACTCAAACTACCACACAGATACGGGAGCCCCAACTACTGATTGGTGGCCACAACTAGGGGAAGTCGACCATCAATCTTGAACATGGTATCCCATGGTAGTTGAACTCCATTGTTGACCATGGTAGTAGGGGCAGTCAACAGCCTTGGTTGACTGCGATGACTGTTGGAATGACTGTGAGAGATTCCACAGGCCCAGTAACCCACTTATTAATATTTAAAAAAATTTAACATTCAAATGGTATATCCATGTGATGAGCCATCTACAATGTTTGGACCTTGATATTTTGAAGGTCCTTTTTGACATGATGTGGTGTGTTTTTTTCTTGGACCAGAATAGGTTTAGAGAGACTATTTTTGTCATTTCCTTGAGGTTTCAGTATGGTATTACGTTGACATCACTGAACTATAATCCTCTCTAGAGGCCGAGTCACAGATATTGTTAGGCATCCATCCCCAGGACTAGAGTGTGATCCTCTATCAAACCTAGTAGAGTCTATAGAATTATGTACACTTTGTGATTAGGATGTTGATCCTCTACCTAGTGGGCTGCGTCATTAGGGTACATGTTATCCCCCAGAGTATCTGGGTGTGATCTGTGGTATCCCCCTGTGCGTCCGAGAATGATTCCCCTACATTGAGAATTTATCCGGATTGGGTATGTGATATACACCAGCATATTAGGGTTCAATTAATTTTATCCCCATAATAACTTGGTGTAATCCCCTCTAAGTGGTATGATAGTCTTCCTTGACCAAGATGTTTTTATTTGGGAAGGTACCAAATGAGCTAGACCTCTTTGTGAGTGTCTCCGATGATATCATGTCCCGATGAGTGAGTTCTCCGAGAATGAACATGCTTCAAGTATAATATTGTGTATGGTAATTGGTTATGGATTCCCTCTAGGAAGTGATTCTAAGAATAAGTATATTTGGATGTTTTTACAACATGTGTGGTAGTTATACACCTATGTGGAGTTGAATATGCATTTAATTCTTGGTATTTCTATTTTGGTATATTTGTTCATGGTATTTATATACAGGTTTTGGGGTGCCCGACTGAGTATTGTTTTACTCACCCCTACATGGGATTTTCCGACACATTTCATGTATTTTATAGAAAATCAACCCTTTTATAGAGTCCTAGGTGGACTATAAATAGGTGGTGCATAGAGAGGAAATATAGACGAGGTATGCTAATATGACTTTCAAAAGCAGACCCAGTACCATTTCCCTTAGGTTAGATTGTGCAGGGTTTTCTACGAATGAGTTTTAGGAACGTTTTTATTCATTTTCATTGACTAGGATGATGCAAGAAACATATTATCATGTTTTTTTGGTATTTTTTATAGAATATTATAAGTGGGAAGGTATTTTGACCCACTTTACCTTTCATTAATTTCACTGTTGTATTCTGGTTGTGGGATATATTGGTTTTCATGAATTTTTTACTTAGTGTTTTTTATATTACAGAAATTGTTGCTTGGAGATGGGTTTGTGCATATAAGTAATTTATGATAATGCCTTTAGTTGGCAAGATATTTCTACTTAGTGTTAGTCTGCATCCCCTAACCTATTGGTGGAGGGTTTGTAGTAGTCACATCATTGGACCCTCTGGATGGGTAGTGACATTTTCTTTGTTAACCCACATGTAATGATCAAAATAACAATATTTTTACCTAGTGTGGAATCATACCTCTCATACTTTTGTTATAGGTAGCTACACATTTTGTTTTCTCTATCTCCCATAAATGATAAATTTTATTACCCATAATATATGACAAAAAACACAACATTTCTCTTTCATTGTTTATTATATGTTATCAATGATATTCGATAAACTATACACTATATAATCAATTTCTAGAAACAGTTACCTTTTGGAAATAAATAAATGGTGTCCAGTGTTTGTGAAAAAATGACCATGAATGTTTTCTATGATTTACACAGGGTAAAAATGATATGGTATTATAATGTATTTTTACAAGCTACAAAATATATGATCCCAATAAAAATTCTTGTTACACTGTTAGTTAATACAAGACATGTAATTTCACCCTATACATATCCACACGTAGTGTCAACATTAATGTGAGCCTATCCTTTTGTGGTTTACCATGGGTATACATTGGTTACTATTTTTTTAAATGTTTTGTATCATTTTCATGCATCTAACTATTTTGGAACCTCTAGATGCGATCTTTGAGTGGTGTAATGCATGTTTGACTTCTTCATGGATGTTAAATGTTTGGAAAACATGTTATCATGTTTGATGGATAAAAAATATTAATTATATGAACAAATAATAATCAAACATGTAAAATTATTAAATATATTATTAAAAACTATAAGTTTGGGTATTTCTATTCTTATATCAAAAAATATTATATGGTGTATCAGAAGTGGTGGTTGGGTAAAAAATTGTAACTTTTAATTTGTTTCTATAGATAAAAAATAAAACAAGATGAAAAAACCCCTAAAATATCAAAAATAGGATGATTCAAATTTAATTTATAATTAATATAAATATATAATTAACAAGAATCATGAATTTTATTCAATAATTTTCTACTTCCTTTCATCACATGTTTTCATTGAAGTGGAGAATCATACCACTATCTGAACTATTTTTATACACA
This sequence comes from Viscum album, assembly GCA_963277665.1. Lineage (NCBI taxonomy): Eukaryota > Viridiplantae > Streptophyta > Magnoliopsida > Santalales > Viscaceae > Viscum > Viscum album. The sequence continues at coordinate 2,060,519,227 of OY728140.1, forward strand.
CAATATCCATGAATCTCTTAAAACATTCTTAGTAATATGGGTGCTAACCTTGAAAAACCAAGAGCATTATGAAATTTAATTTCTATTTAAAAATGAGTTACCATGTTCACTATATGTTATTAAGATTGGTATTAGAGGATTTCCTCACTAGTTCATGAGATAATTGTAGAGAGTTTATTTATTTGGTAAAAAACTCATTTGATCTAAAATATTTTTCAATGAGTTTATTCATAGTTTTAAAAAATTAATAATTTGGAAAGGGAACTTTATAAAATTGGAAAATCTATTTTATCCCATTATAATATAATATTAATATTACTACTATTTTGTTTCTAGACATAAACTTATTTAAATATAATTTTTTAAATAAGAAAATTAATATTTACTCAAATGATGTTAAATAAAATATTTTATTTCAATTTAACCATTAAATAATCTCATAATACTCCATGGAATTTAATAAATAATTAAATAATAAAATATTTCATCCACTAAATATAATTCCTTAAATAAATAAAAAATATTATATTTTTAAATACTTTTTTAGGAATATTTGTTTCATTATTCGTGTGACTGTATAAATATTTAAATAAATTTTTTTCTATGATAACGAGTAAATATTTATTTATTTATTATAATATGACTAATAACTGATATATAAAATCAAACTCACATATTCATTCCTCAAATATATCATCATTAAATTTTTGTAATAGAAAATATATGAATATCTATTACTCTACTAGCTAAAATTAAAATCTATTCCTAATATTATATTTTATAGTGTCAACTAAGATTCTATTTATAGTTATTGTGTAGAAAACTAGGTCACACTTTTAGTAGTATTAATTTAATACACATAAAGACCATAATTAATGTATTATAACATTCTAAAGAATCCATAGTTAAATAATTTATTGTCTCAATGAAAAAAACATTCATATTATTGCTATTGTGTAATATAATCAATTCATATCAATATCTCTTCAAGTGGGATGTGTACATAGGTTATCACCGTCAATGATTAAATTATATTTTTTGAATTTATTATGTTAACTCAGAATTGATCTACTATGACCATGTATTTAATCCAATAATTCCATATCAATCAATTATATAATGAATCCTTCTTCCATTAACTTTGATGAAAAACTACCTTCATGACATATTCAATAATTATAAATTAAATAATGATGAACCTAATATATTCTACCTCAATATGATAATATTTAATCAAAATTTTCATATATACATCATGGTTAAATATTCAAGATATAAATTTATAGTAATTTCATGTATAATTAATAATTAAAATGTTTTCATATATTAATATCCAATGATACAAAATCATGTGAATTTCCTATTTGTGGGTCAGTCTTCATTACCTCCCAACATAGATATCACAAATTATGAAATTCAAATGATAAATTATAAATTTCATAGGATACCTCAACACCTAGTTTTAAAACATTATTGGTTTCCCAATGAATATATATTATCTAGATCAAATTACATATCTCTAATAAGATTATCATATTATCTATGGGTTCTCATTATAAAGGGGAACTGTGATAACCATTCATTGTGGAAAACACTCAAAAAATTACCACCATAATGTTTAATATAATAAAATTCATTCTAGGATATTATATTTATAAATATTATTGAAATTAAGTCTACATTTTTAGTTGGTCTTAGGTCACTAACTTCAACTATTAGGGTAATCTCTGTCACTTGTGTTTTTTGGATAGTCAATTCTATTGAACTGTTAAGGTCTTTTGTATTATCAAAATAGTTGTCATTGTCAACATCATCAGTATCATGTGGCTCATTAGAATTATTATTATCATCAATTATATATGTATATTTATATTGATCAACATCATTGGAATTATCAAGGGTCATTGATTTCATTAGATAAATTGGTGTTTCCTTTCTTACCAATGTCATCAGAACCCCCCAGATCATTAGGTCATTGATGTCTTCATGTTTTCAAGGTAATAAAAATCATAATTTATTTTATTCTATTGAGTCATTCATTGTTGTTTTGGTCATTTGTTTTGGTAGTGGCATTATCACCATCAATTTCATTAGCATAACTGGATTCGTCAATTTTTCCAGGGTCATCATGGTCAACATAATACTTAGTATTGTGGAGCTCCTCTACATAATAAGATTTATTTTTCAATGGTGTCTTCATATTAATTAGTTTCATCTTAATTTTTTATTTCATAAGTGTCATAACAATCCCTGTGATCCTCGATGTATCAGGGTTTCATGTAAAATTAGTGTCATCGACATCTTCAATATCATGATAGTTATTGGGTTTATATTTTTCAATATGGATATCAATTTCATCAAGATATTTATGCTTATATGTATTATCTTGACATTACGGTTATCCAATATGGTTATTTCATTATGTCTCTGGTATCATTGGGAACATCGATGTGGTTAATGATTCTAGGTCATATGATCAATGGACACATTCATTTCAGGGGGTTCATTGTGGTCCATGGGGATGTTGGAAATGATGTATTCACTAGTGACATTAGAGTTTGAAATGATTTATAATTCATCAGTTTTATTGGTTTCCTCTATGTAATTGGTTTTATCATGCTCATCATTATCATTGAAATCTTCAAGATAATACGTGTTTCCAGTTTCATCAGTTTCATCACATGTTTTAGTATATTAGGGTTGTCAAGATCATTTGGGGAATTTTGGGTCGTATTGGTAATCTCTATCATCCCTATTTTTCTTTTTAATTTTTAGGATTTTTAATTCCATAATTTTGATTGGAGTCATAAATTTCATTAAATCAATCATTTATGTTATTTTTATTGATTTTTCATAGGTTATCTTCATCAATGGTATCTTTGGTATTATATATATATATATATATATTTTCATTTGATTCACCAAATTAATTTTAGTTATTGATTTTATAGTTATTATTTCATTCATTATAGTAATTTATTTGATTAATGTCATCACCATATCAAGGATGTTGTGTTATACCTAGAATTTGGGGTCAAATGTATCATCAAAATAGTTGGATTCATTGGTCATGTCTTTGTCAGTGGGGATTTTTTTTATTATTGATGGAAAAATGGAATCAAGCTATTTTGGGAAATTGGCATCATGTCTGTAGTTTGATATATTAGGTTATTCATTATCAGAGTCCTCAGAGTTATTTTGGACCTTGATTTCAATAATGTACTAAGTTTCATAAGATTGCCTAGTGTCATTGGTGTTATGATCATAGTGTTGATCATCATGGAAGAGAATTTTGTTGAGGTTATTAGTTTCATCTAGTCATAAATTTCATTTGGTTCATTGCAATCATTTATATTTTATATTTTTTGGGGTTATTAGTACCTTATTTCATCAATGTCTTCAATGATATCATTCTCTTAGAGCCTAATGTGTAATGTGTGCTGATAAAATAATCAGTTTCATCATTTTCATTAGGGTCACTAATGTATTCATATTTTATGATTTCATTAGCATCATCAGGGTCCATGATGTTGAAAGGGTCCTAAGGATCATTGTTTTAATTTATAGTCATTTATTCCTCTATGTTTGAAGGGTTTCTAATTCCTATAGTCTAATAGGTTTTCTTTTATTCATTCATGTCATCCATTTTATAATTTTATTCATTTTCATAAGGAAATACACAGTTATCGAGGTCCTTGATTTTTTAAATGATAACATGTTTATCAAGGCCTTTTATTTCCTTCTAGTTTATATAAATTATTTATTTCATTAGGGTTATTTTCCATTTTAATGTCACAAACATCTCCAGGGTAATGTTTTTCATCAGTTTCATCAGTAGAGGTGATGTAATTGTGATCCCCAATGTTATCCATGTTGCATTATTTGTTAACATATCATTATCATCAACATAATTAGGTTAATTGTGAAGGAATTATTATCTACATATCATATATATCAATCATTATTATGAGCATGGATCAGAAAATCAATGTAGTCAATGGCATCTGGGTATTCAGTGTTCTGAATTTTTTCAATCTCATTGGCATCATTGGTCTCATTTAGGTAGTCAATGAATAGTGGGTTCAATGAAATAATCAGTGTCATTATAATTTTTAGAATTTAATGGCCATCACAATAGTCATTATAATTGTGGTTCTTGGGATTTTTGAAGCACTTACAGTCATCAGTCTAATTAGAGTTAATTGTTTTGTATTTCATCAACATCATTGGTATCATTGTTGTCTGTGATTCCATCAAGGTTTTTTAAACATAAATTTCATAATGTTCAATGTGTTTTCATTTATTATTGAAAATATTGGTTTCAAATTTGTATTAAATATTTTTAGGGTTATAAACATTGTTGTATCATTAGGTTTATCAGCCCAAATATGGTCTTCATGAATTTTATTTCTTCATGGTTATTAATATTTTCAATATTTCTATGTTTTTAGGATTATTAGATCATTTTACATAATTTGAGTCATTATTGTAAATGTTCACTATGAAATGAATGGTTTGTTTGTGTCAGTAGAGTCAGAAACAATTTTGGGGTTCTGAGGGTTCTTGAAATCATATTGGTTATTATATTCCTCCCTCTCATCGGTGTAATAATTGTTTAAAGTATTCAGGACCATAAAATTCACAACTATCATTCTATCTTAATGTTTTTCAGATTTTTAAAAGTAATTGAGGTGTATGGGGTAATTGAAACTATCTATGTCATAAATTTAATCAGTGTGATTAGAACCATCAAGGTCAGTGGTTTCATCAGTTTCATAAATTTAATCAACAAAATTAAGTTAGATGATATCATCGTTTTTCAGGGGTGCTTTGGTTTCATGAGTTTTGACATGATCCTTATGATCAAAAACATCATTTGAATCATTGGAGCCATTTTGGCCATTGTTATCACAAGGTTGATTAGTTTTATTAATAATGGAACTATCATCAGGGTCTTTATTTCATCCCAGTCAACAAGTTCTTCCAAATATTAAGATCCATGGATTCATCAGGGAAGATAGTGTCAATGTGATCCTTTGTTTCTTCAGTTTTTTTGGGTTTGTGTATTGAATTTTATCAGAGCCTTTGAGTTCTTGGTGGTTTTGGGTTATTTCAGTATTTTTTCATTATAGTTATATTTTAATTTAGGGTCATTAGTTGTCATAATTATAATCACTAGAGATATCATTTCAATTGGATCCTCCAATATCATTAGTTCCAATATTTTCACTAGTGTTATAGATTTATGTATCATTTTTAGGTTATTCACGACCATCAATGATGAAATGATCATCTATTTTATCAGTTTCAACAATATAATTGTATTTTTTATTGTCATTAATGTTACTAGTATTATTGGCATCACTTGGATTTGAGTTTATTAGTTTAGTTTTCATCATCTATTCATTTGGGGAATTTTGGATAGTTAGGATTAATAGAGTCTTCAATGAAATCAATGAAAATAGGTTCACTAATGTCTTTTATTTTCATTATGTTCATTGGGGTCGTTGAGTTCATTGGAGTCATCTCGGTCATTAGTATCCTTGAGTCATCTTTGATCATTCATCAATTCCATCAGGGAATTATGATTCATAAATTTCCTCAATTGTATAATTATCACTAGAAAGGGGTTTGTATTCTTGGAAATTTTTATCACCTAAAACAATGGGGTTTTCAAGGACATTTGAAACATTTTGGTTATATCCATCATCAATTCCCTCAATGTCATATGAGTTTTTGGTGTTTTTCATGTTGTTGATAATTATAGGTTCATTAGTGGATGTGGTGTTATTATTTCATTGGATCCTCATGGTCATTATAGTTATCCAGATCATCAACTTCTCTAACGTTTTATGCATTATCTAGTTAATTAGGTTAATAGGGTATGGTAAATTACTCATATAATTTGCATCATTGTGTTGATCGGTAGGTTATTTATCATCATTGGTTTCATTAACATTTTTAGTGATAATGGATTATTTAATTACATAATAATAATAAAAATATTTGGTTTATGTATTGTAGATAGGGTTTTTAGTGTCATCACTACAGTGATTTTCATAATTATTTCCAATTTCCTAAGGGTTATTTGTGTCTTCATTTTTATTGGGGATTCCATTATTATAGAATCCCGTCACTTTATTACACATTAATACATTATTTATTACATAATATTACATTAAATAAAAAATGGAATACTGATAAGTCTACTGTTTTTAGGAATTAGGTATATTAAATAACAATTTGAAATAGGAAAAACATCGTCTTTATAGAAAACATCCTAAACATTCTCGCACTTAAAAATGAAAGAAATAATCTGGTGAAATACAAAAGAAAGGGGTGAGATATAAAGGCTAACAATGAATTAAACATGGAAAAACATGAATAGAATAATACATGTTATAAAATTGGATTATGAATAGTTAATAAATGGAGTATGAATCATAAATGTGAATAATGAGACGTGATAAAACATGATTATAATAAAGGAAATGTGAGAAATGTGGATACAACATGAACACTAAATCATAAACATAGGTCAAGGAAAACTAACAATAAATCATGATGGATAAAGTCCCATAAATTAAAAAAGTTCAATTATTGTCCCAAAATTACATCTCATGAAACAAAAAATTACCCAATTCATTGGAGAGCTATATAATTCTAAGTGCACTGATCACTTTAATTTCATTCTCATTCTTATGTATACCACATAGATTATATAAAATGGATTCATTTATTATGATATTAAATTACATAATAATAGAGTTAAGAATAAATTCATGAATTCCCAAATTAAAATAATTATAAGTTTATAAAGGTGAACACTCTTTATAGGAAATGGGTATGGTGTTCAATACACAAATGTTTTTGAATGGAAAATCTCAATGAAATTTTGCCAGCATAACGACATCACTTAAAAATCCCTAAAAAGGGATGATGAGAGAGAAAGGGATATATCATAATTTTGAAATATAATAGTAGGTAATAAAAAAATTTAACTACATATCCCAATATTAGGAATTGGAAATAGTTGACATAAGATAATAAAGAAACTTAAATAATGTAGAGAATGTGAGTATCCCTTATGTGACATTGTGACTCCAAATATAGGTTAGGTGATTCTAATTAGATTGGGGGAACCATGGGAGGGCTCTAGAGAGGGGTGTTAAGATTCAATATGTGCTAAAATGGTTTTTACTAAAGATAAATGAGATATTCTGTTGGTTTATATAAGAGGTGAGTTGTGATTTCATTAATATTTCTCAAACTTAATTTTTGGAGTCAACAAAATAAATTAACCAAAACCAAAAATAATAATATGGTTTTGATGCATGGTTTCTACCGAATGGGATTAGTTTTATGTTTTTTATAAGAAAAATATATAGACATTATAAAATAGTACTCTTCATTATGCGTAAGTGAGTCATACTCTTACAAAAATGATTTTAAATACATAAAATATATTAATGGTTTTGGAGGATTCATAAATGCTTTATAAAATTCATCAAATAAATGTAAAATTATATTATTTTAAATGGAAATTATATATTTGGTGTTGGATCCAATTAATAGTATTTATTACATCATTTTGGGCCATTATGATGTCATAATACTCAAAGTATATTTATAAGGTATTTAATTTTTACTCAAAAATTATACTATCTCAAAAAAATTAATAAAAATTCACCATTGGATAATTTATACATTATAATACCAAAAATAATATTCATTTTATCTGAATAATTTATTTAATATATAAAATTTTATGTTTAAAATAATAATTGACATTTATTTAAAAAGATAGATTTTTTGATAATAAATTTTTTTGATCTGTTATAAAAATTAAATACTACATCATAAAAATTGTATGATCCTTTATATTTAATAATAATAATTTAATAATAATATTTTATTAAAATAATATTTGTTTTAAAAATCTGTTAATGTGTCAAAATAAATTATTTAGTTGAATGTGAATATTACCAAAAAATACTATTTGAGTTTTATTGTATCAAAATTAAAATAATATATAGTGTAATAATAATAGGATTAAATTATATTCATTATTATATAAAAAATAATATGCATAGTCATATTTCAAGGGTCTTGATATATTTCTCTATAATACACCAAAAAACATCATAAGAGTGTGGTGCATGATCATGTGACTTTCATGGGGTGGTTCGACGAAAATGGTGTAGGTCATGATCTTGATGAGAATGAACATCTCCCATAAACGGTTTCACTGATGCATACAATGTTGGATATCATCTAGGTATTCTATAAGATAAAATCCCAGTGATGTTATCACACTTGTAATATTTGTTAAATCTGCTTCATAGGGTATAATCCTATAAAATCTTGGGTATTCATATGAGGTACATATGATTTCTTTTCAATTGAAATGATTTGTTTTTGTATTTCATATGTGAAAATTATGACCATGGGTGTTGTTGAGGTATTTGGGGCTCATTCAATGTCAAGATTAGGGTTTTAGGTGTGTTTTAGGCCTAACACATCGTTAGTAGAAATTAGGCAGGGAAGGCTGGAAGGTTAGTCTTACTGTGAAATACTAGACTGTTGGGTCTTCATGGGTAAGGAAACATTTCTGTAGCAGCTGCATAACCATGAAAAATGTCTATGAAATTGTATATTTTCATAGTATGATTTTTCATGACTTCCGCATGGTTAGTCAAACCGTGTGAAGTTTCCCTTTGAGCCAGTGAGCTATGCACAGTTTCTACACAGTTTGGGAAACCATGTGGGTAAACTGTTCGATCATACTGGGTGTGTTCTTTTAAAAAAATTAATTAAAAGTTATTTTTTCCATTAAACCATTTTGGGTTTTCCATCAATGAACATAACCCCTCTGTCCATAGGTGGACCCCCATGGCACCTAACATAGGATTTCATCCCTATCATCTGTCCAGCCTCTATTTCGAGCATGGTTTGTCTCATCAAATCTGCTATTGTAAGTCCTCAATTCCTTTTTTTCCATTCTTAATTCTTCTCAATAATGGATACACTATTTTATTTTTGGATCATATGCCCTAATATCATATTCTACATCCATTCTTCAGATCTCTCATAAAATATGAAAAACCAGGACTCGATACTAGACGAGCTCTCTACTACTGATCCAAGGTAGGTGGTCTATACTTTCATTATTCTTTTCAGGTGATTTATGGGTGGTTGTCCATTTTTCCTCCTTTCAAACTTTCTAGCATGACCATGTTTATGAGTGAGATACTCTTGTTAGGCTTAGTTAAACCTAGTGAGGATGCTTGTACGTTCCAATTAGGTGCGTTTACACCCATTTCTCATTTGGAGGTCACCCATGGGGTGAAACATAAGGAATTATCATGTTTATGCCTATTTAAAAAATCTATGTGGTGATTGATTGTGGTTGTTTAGTTAGAGGAACCCCTTATATGCCTTAATGGATTTGAATATATTCTTAGGATATATACTATCTCCTTAGTTATATCTTTCTATTCCTTGCTTATTGATTATTAGATGGTGTTGTTAAAAGGGTTATATGGGTGGGCATACTTTTATGAATTGTTTAATGGAATTTTGAATGGTTTATATGGGTGGGTAGTCTAATATGTTATGTAAATGATAATGGTTTGAATGAGTGTGTATACTCATGGATTTTGCATGTTTATGTGAGTGTGTATAATCAACAGGAATGAAATGTTTAAATTGAATGCTTTCATTGAAGAGTTTGATAGATGACATGGACTTCTCTCCATGGGTATGAAATGCGGTACTGGATGAATTGGGTTGAATCTGCCCCTTGGTTCTTGATTTCATGGGATTCCTCGAGCCTTGCTACCCCATGGATCCGGCATTCATGGACTCAAATAGGACATGTTAGTAAACATGCTCCTAGGACTCCAACAAGTACCTAGACCGAGTTTCCACTGGGATGCCCCTAGGAATCATTGTGGATTCCTTGGACAAGTTTGTTGGATCTATCCCTTAATGTTCTATATTAATTACATGGATTCCCTAGTACATGACACCTTGGATCCAACCCTTGAGGTTTACAATTCATTATACAGCATGGCCATGTAACTATACCCTCCTTTATACGGCATGACTGTGTGACTTGTTTATAGCTTCCTTATTATGAGATGACTTTGTTGCAGGTATCTTGAGGGATATTGGTTTTGATTTTATTTTGAATTATCCCATGTGAATACACTATTTATTTACTACTTATCAAACACTTACAAGCACTTATAGAATCCTAGATAGAACTGTATAGACTCTGGGTGGTTACCTACTGGGATGTTTATCTCACACCCTATTTGGACCTCCTTAGGGAACCTAATATAATATATGTGTTGAAATAGTGGGTGCCCTAGACCCAACATTGCGGTCCTTTTGATTACCATATCATTTGTATAGTTAGTTACACATGATGTCTTCTTACCAAAATAGTGTATAATTTTCTACATCCACTTTTATAATTATAATGCCCAAATATTAATTATTGTATCGAGAGGTTAATGTAGATCCCAAACTATAATGAGAACCTCAAGATACAATGACATTGATCTAAAAAATATGTACTATAGTCTAGATACATCATACAGACTGGACACAATAGATTCTTGACTATCTAGCACTGGGGGCTCATAAAAATTAAGACTTTTTTCTCATGAAATTTGCACTTGGTGATCTATAGTAATGAGATCATGAGGATAGACCCACCAATAGGAACAACACATGTTTTGGTGTCATTGGTTGTTCCTATATTCAGACATGTGTATTGGTCTCCTGACTTGAGACCATTGCCAATGTATACCATTTTATTAGGTACTTTATTAAAATATGAAAACTATGTTATTGAAATCGTGGTGAAGTAGTTGGTATTTGGTGCGTCGTTGGTGGTATGACATTGGCTGAATGGTCAATAAAGTATTTTTCACTTCCAATTTCAAGATGTTGTATATCTCAGGCTAGGTTGATTAGGATGGTGCTTCCTTCATATGTTTTTGGCCAAAGTAGTAGAAAGGAAAATCCATTCGGGGAGATCAACAAATAAAAAAGTATGAAAATGGATGATGACGAAAGAGTGCATCCTGCTTTATAATATATTTAATGGAAAATAGATTATAGTACACATTCAGTTTTCATAGAATGGTAGTCGTTGATATGACTATCCTTATCTTTTTAGGGGCCATGATGGGTTGCTAAACTCCGCTCTTGGTCTGTGGATTTTATTCATTGCTATTGAGATAAGGTCCTAGAGGGCCCCACACAATAGCGTATTCAAGAATCTTCCCTATTCATTTAAATAGGTATATAGACATAGTGGACACCACCATGGGGTCCGAGTGTTTCCAAGTAATCTATCAGCGATGAGTTAAATAAATTCATTATTATTCATGTTATGAATAATTGAGATTGAATTTATTTAATATTTTTACAAGTTTAGTAAATATGGGAAAATATTAATCAAACATATATTATTTTCATATTCAACATTCATTTAATATTTTGTGGGATAATTAGTCGAGTTAAATGACTCTATTTGATAATGTAATATATTTTATATATATTACAAGTATTCAATAAAATAATAAATAATATTGGCATAGTATAGATCATTGATATTATTTATTTAGTGGACATTGACATAAACGGGGGCCGGGGAACCCAATCGGGTATTTTTGAATTCCACTATAAATAAGAGTGGAGGCCCACTCCATTTGTGTGCAATTAAATATTCATTCATTCCATTTTGTAAAATCCAGGGCCTCTCTATCCTCCTGATCTATAGAGAGAGAAGCTCTTGATCTATGGATCTTGGATCAAGATCTATATCATGAATCAAAGGCTTCTTGATGAGGTGACTGTCGGGACGTCGAAAGCATCTTCAGATCACCGCTCTAGCACCAGGAGTTCAACGATCGACGTTCTAGTGGGTTTTTGAAGCACATGTGGATGATCTATAGGGTTTATTTCTTTGGATTCTTCGAGCAACGATCACCATCGACACATTCTTATCGACCATGGTATCAGATTTGAAATAGGTAAGTTTTCATTTTATTTTGTGCTTCTAAAATTCTACATGAGATCCTCAGACCTTTTCGGTGCTCAGATCGTTGGTGATGACAAGTTCTGTCATCCCACTGACGAAAATTTTAAAATCCCCATCCCACCAGCTTCCGCTGCGGGCCCCGGACCCTCGCAGTGGTATCAAATGGATCAAGTACATTTTATGAGCCAAATAAATTTTATTTCATAAAATTAAGAATATGGTTTAGAGGCAGTCGCAATGGTTTAAACCGCACATCGATCTGATGCCGAATCACCAAGTTATGGTCAGTTAAAAATTTCTGATTGGATCGAATATGTGGTTTGATCTCTAGTTCTAATTTTTATTTCATCTTGCTGAACCGATTATATTTCAATCTTTTTATCTAAAATAAATTTATTTATGAAAATTTTAAATTTTAAATTTAAGTTATTTTCATAATAATTTTAATATTATAATAATATTTTCTTATTATTATTATAATATTATAAAAAGTAATTATTGTTTCCTTGTAAAAATTTTATTATTATTATATTTAAAGGATAAGTAGCCATTGGAAAAATTATGGAAGGCTTGACTTCAAAAGAAGTCATTTTTTTTAAAAAAATTAAATAAATAAATGGGGGTGGAAGAGATGTAAATGAAGACTTAATTAAAAAAAGAAAAAGTGGAGGACTTCTTTTATAAGGAAGGGGAAATAAACTTCCATCGATATAAAAAATGGGAGGCTGGGTGGTGGTTTAACAAAATAAAAAAAAAGGGAGATACAAGGGGTCTGCGCAGACCACCTCCACCACCTTCCTCTAGACGCTTGGCATGCAGTGTCGTGCCCCAAATGCCCCAACCTCCACCCAAATTACACCCGATATCCCTCCTCGCGCCTGCCTTCCGACCAGGTAAGCCAACGAACCCCAGTGGGTCCGACCATCTGGTGACCTCACCCTGCGCGTAGCAGTAGTCCCGAGTAGATGCCCCGCTTCTCCTTTTCGGGAGTCCTGGTGATTCTGTTCCCGTAAAGACTGTGCTTCGGGCTTCCTACAACAGCACACGAGCGGACCTCCTACATTCTCGACCTCACACCTCCACCATCCCCAACTGCTACCTCTGTGCCCCAATTCTATCCACCACCATCCCTCCTACGCAGCCCGACCTGCATTTAGCATCCAACCAACTAGACACCACCGACCCTACCAGGTGACTCGTAGTGCTTCCAAATACACACTGCACGACCCAACGTAGGGGAGCCATGAGCCGCGACCCCGAATATTGTCTACCACCTGTAAAAGGAGAGCCAGACTGCTGCTTCGTCGGCAGTCCGGTCACCCTCCTCGGGTCACCGCAGTAGCACCCCGCCTCACGGCATAAGTCTGATCACAAAAAACCTCAGCCAGCCCCCAACCTTCACCCTCTCCGAAGCCTGCCCACTGCCTAACCTCAACCACGATTGACCAACTGATCCATGGTCTATGGTCGATCCCGAGTGCAAGTAAATCCCAACACCACTAGCGTGTTTTAGTTTGTCTCTATACATGACCAGACATGTCGGCCTAACCAAGTATGGATCGGGACAGACCTTCCTAGTCCAGATAAGACAAGAAAGGGATTTTCCCTAACTGTTACGGGTCTGCGCAGGTTCAGTGCGTCCCACGATGGGACAAATCTAGGTTTCGAGACCCATGTATTAATTTAAATTAATATAATTAAATAAATAAACTATAGAATTTAAATTAAATTAATTAATATATTATTTGTGGATAAAAATAAATAATTTTCAATATGCAGAGGTATAAATTAATTTAATTTTTACATTATTATTAAATTAATTAGATGACCGACAATTAATTAAATTATTTGAATTTATTAATTCATTTAATTTAATTTTCTAACCCTCGTACTTAATAAATGAATTTTAATTTTATCATGGTTTATTTTACCCGCATTATGATCTTGAGAATCAACCGGAGTTTGTTGACTTTTATTTAATTAATTATTTTAACTACATGTGATTCTTGTAATTATTTAAATAAAATATTTGTGCATTATCCTTATTTTAGGTTAAATTGTATAAAGGCATGCACACCCATTTTTACATGATGAAAATTTATCACTCTAGTTCCCCTCACCTGGGCGTGAGTATTGTTGTACTTCAGATGAAGACGGCGAGCGACATGGACCCCTCCATGATGAGGGTGTGCACGATGAGGCACGATGGTACGTGGATTCCACTAAGATGAGGCAGTACACGATGACGTGACATCGACCCCTCCAAGACGTGGCGATACTCTATAAGACAAAAAACATACAAGACATGGGAAAGCTACATTTTGATTCAAGCTTCAACTCATGAATGATGTCCTTAGGTCGTTTAGATGCTCAAGACCAGTCGGGTAGTAGTTTCACCTTTATTCATTTATTTATTATTTTATGCATTTTAAAATAAAGGAAAATACATAAAATAATAGATAATAAAATGTATAATAAAGCAGTATATGTTTTTCTGTTAATTTTTAGTTGGGAGTGCGTCCACATAGTTGAACAAGTTTAATTGAAATGGATTGTATTCTTCAAGAGAAACCAATAAAACCCTCAAAGATAATATTAACTCACAACAGCCATCCATCATTAACGTTTGAACAAAACCGAGTGTTCAGTGTGCGGGTCATGCCATAGCTAATGGTGTCTCTTACTACCGAGGAGTTCTTATTGGAGTGGTGGTTCGACTTAACTAAAATTAAAGAAAATAAATTTCCATAGCTAGCTTGTTTTAATTTTAGAGGCATTCGTTGAGTAAATCAGTAATGAATTTTGAATTTGGGACTTCACTCAACAGATCAAGGAACCGTGTGTTAATGCGGTTTTCCAACCAAAAGACTACCTTGGACCATCTGAGTAGTGGCGTAGGCATAGCTTGTAGACTATGAGGGAGGTACAAGGATCTTTGCCACTATAATACTCTAGAGTATTTCAATTCTAGTATAGAGGGTTCTGATAATTCGAAAATATTAGTGGGAGACATTTAATGATTAAATTAATCTGTAATGTCACAATTGGTGATCAACATTAAATGTACAATATGCTAAATTTTATTTATAGAGAATGGAATATAATACCAGAATAAAACTATGATAAATTTTGGACAAATTTATTGTCTAAACAAGCACAATATTAAAAGTGTAGTTTAGGAACTAGCGCACATTACTACCATAATAGAAATTCAAGGTGCTTCTGTCCCAACCTGTTAAGCATGCTCAGGATGTGAGGGTTTAAAATTTTTTACATGAGACTCAGGAATCAAGCATATGATGGTTCTGTCATAATGTTATCACCAAAGTCAGATGTTGGTTGCGGTCTCTACGTCATGACATGGATGATGTTACATGACGTCTCATCTCCAAGAAGTCTATAAGGAAAAAGTGAATAAATATTTGAATGTGATGATTAAAATCGGTTTGTGTAAAGTGAAAGGCAATTCAAAATCTTTTAGGCCATACCATTCTTATACCTTTTACCCCGAATTACTCTAGTTTCGTTTATGGATACAAAAAAATGTGATAAAGTAATCACATTATTACCTTTAAGGTCACATTCTCTAAGTAATAAGAATATTAAAGATAACACCATATTTTATACTTAAGGCGAATAAATTGAATGACAAGGAGAAAAGGCCTATGACATGTTATGCCAAAATCACTTTCATCATGTTCTTCAAAGAAAAGTGGTTGGTTATTTAACATGATGTTATTTTCATCACATTTTGAAATAAATTTCTGGATGTTTAAAAATGAAATGAACTAAAATACTAGAAGAGTACCAGCTTGTCATTCAGTTAATATTCATCAAATAAAAGTATTTTTTTCTCACATACTTCTTGGGTATTAAAATAAAATATGATTTTCTCGTACATGTATTGAAATCAAGTAACCATGTGTGTAGAGAAACATAACTAGGAGTAATGTGTCTTCTCCAAGGAAATAAGAAAGGGTGATTCCTAAGTCTGCAGTGAGATACACATAACATCATATTCCCAAGTAATTGACTCAAATTGAACAAGTTGTTGAGTATAACCAAAAACATTTTTATCATGTGCCCATTTTGACATAATGAGACATAATTCAATGTTTTTGGAATAAATGTTGTTTCTGGTAACATACTCAACAAATAGTTCACTGCAACTTGAATAAAAGGCAATACATGATGAATATAAAATAGTAAGACCTACCTAGTTGTGAAAATATGATTCTTTATCAAGTTAAACTAAAAGTGGACATCAACTATGTACCCAGTATGGTATTTAGGCTTGGCATAGATAAACACCTTTGGTATTATTGACATCCTTAATTTGGACATAGAAACATTTAGAAACAAAGGTATTCCACAAAGCTTTCATGATATGTTCAATAAGAGTGTGCAGACTATTACAATGGAATGAAAGCGGTAAAGATACTTCATAAGATTCCTTTAAGTTATTATGTAATAGTGAAGTATATGTTTGGAAAGAAGATATGAGTTGCTTCATATCGACATGCCAAAGAATATCATGACCAAACAATCATCAATCATGATAATGTAGCATGGAGTAATTCCTAAACGCAAGATACCTTAACTACATCACCGTATAGATGTTCATAAGGAGGTTTCATGATAATGTCTTACATGATTACATTGGTCAACAAAATGTAGCATAGTGTAATTTCTAAATGCACATTTTATACATCAAAGTAATGATATAAGTATTATCAATGTTATAACCTATGGTAACATCCATTTTATTTCATGAAGAGATTTGAAAATAACAGAATAAACCCATAACCAATATGCCTTCTATAATTAAAAATGGATATCGTATGAGTTATAGTATGATGAAAATTCATTATTCCATAGATCATATGTTTTGATGCAAAGAGTATGTTAAAAGGAAACATGAATCAATCTGAACACATGGTTCATCTATGAAATTAACCTAACAGTTGCATAGGATATTACATAAATCCCTAAGATAGAAAAGATGTATTAAATAATTAGAATAGATTTCTATACAAGGGTGCACATCTCCATTACGGAAAGTGGGAGATGAATTGACTTGGACGTAGTCAATGCTCGAGATTACCAAATGGTTGGCATAGGGAACAAGTTCAACAAGTACTTGTGGAATAGGTATGTTCCAGTGACACATACTGCATAGGAAGAATGAAACCATGGTGATGTTTTTCTATTCACTGTGGCCAGTGATATATTATTCATTAAGAATAATAAATCCTACAAGTAAGTTGTATAAGGCAATGAGATATGATTGACAAGATCAACTAAAATTAAATAATGGATTCCATGTATCAAATTCCAAAGGGGCATAAAAATGGAATATTGTTGTGGGTATTCAAATGAGATGATACATGAATGGAAAAAACATGGTACCCATAAGGCTCAATTGGTTATAACAAGTCAGTATGCCTAAATCCATTAGAAGTTTACTTGCCATAGCTATCTTAGAAGATCATTCTGTTGGTCATTGGTTGTAATGATCAACGTTTATATAAGGTATCTATACAACTCAACCAAAAAGAGATGACGACATCATATGATGCCAATAATGGTTGCAAGTTACTGAAATCCAATTCAGAAATAAATTAAGTGAAACGATCTTAGTGAATTCATTACAAATGAATATTTTCTTTGTGTCTACAAAAGGATAGTGGGAGCACCAAAGTTTTCCAAGTGAAATATGTTCGACAATATATGGCAAATAGTTATTTGTCTTATAATTTGCTAAGACCAATTTAAAAGCAATTCTCTATTGATTGAATTAATGTAGAAACCTGAGTTCTAGAGAAAAAGATCTATTGAGGTAGATCCATATGTTTCTTAGTCCCATTCAATCATACTAATAGTGACTTTGTATAGAAAATTCAAGTTGTAACAATTAAAGTTCAGAATTGTTGACAATGTAACATGGCTTAATATTTCATGGTTGACATGTTCAGAACATGCGAAGAGATTAATATTGTAAATTGATAACATACGCTTCCTCGATGCATCAATCACATATTCCATGTTAGGTATAATAATTGATATTGCCAGAATATTCTTTATTATTGGAATATTTCAATTGTTTCCAGGAGCACTACAAGTGATGCAGTTAGAGAAATCATCTTGTACTTTGGCGAGTACAAATGATATGTGCATGATATATGGAGATGATGGTATACTAATTATGGTGGAATACAAACTAGTAATTCATAGATCAATTTGATCTATTATCGCAGTTTGGGAAATGCGATGGGTGAGTCTAGATCATAAAATCTTCTGCTAGCCATACCTACAAATACCGAGTACGTTGTAGTTTCAAAGTCTACTAAGAAGTAGTTATCAACAACAATGATTTTTTCAACTTCATTGATTCACAAAAAATGAAAAAATTTCTATCATAATGGAAATTATGATGTTCTTACTAGCCATGATGTCATGTTATGACAACGGACAAAATTACTATACTCGAGGATACCTTATCTTGAGAAGTTTTACTCAAGGATATGGGGTCTCACATAACAGATATTCCATGAGGCAAAAATGTGGCAGCCCCAGCAGTTAAATCCATTACTTAGTAGAAGCATGATATTTATCTTGTGAGTATCTAACAAGTTTAGTTAGCAAGTTCGCTCTAGTTCATGTGGGAGTGTTGAAATAGTGGGTGCCCTTAACCCAACTATGCGCTAATTTTGATTACCATATCATGTGTACAGTTATTTATACATGATTTCATCATACCATTATAGTGGATACATTTATTCATCCACTATATTAATCAGAATGTTGAAATATTAATTGTCGTATAGGGAGTTTATAGCAAATCCCAAGCTATAATGAGAACCTCAATATACAATGACATTGATCTTTAAAATATGTTCTACAGTCTAGATATATCTTACTGACTGGACAATGTAGATGTTTGACAATCAGGAGCTAGGGGCTCATAAGCATTGGGACTTTTTATCATGAATATTGCACTTAGTGATCTATAGTAATGAGATCTTGAAGACAGACCAACTAACAAGAACACCACATATTTTTTTGTCATTGGTTGTTCCTATCTACAGACATGTGTATTGGTATCCTGACTTTAGACCATTAGCAATGTATACAATTTGATTAAATCATTTAATACAATGCAAAAACCATGGTATTAAAATTGTGGTGAAGTGGATTGTATTTGGTGCATCGTTGGTGGTCTGACATTGGTTGAATTGTTAAGAAAGGATATGTCACTTCCAAGTCCATGAAGTTTTATATCTCTAGCCTGGTTGATCAGGATGGTGATTCCTTCATAAGTCATTGGCCAAAGCAGTAGAAAGACAAATCCATCTAGATAGATCAACAAATAATAAAGAAAGAAAAATGACGATGACACAATATTGCATCCTGCTTTATAAGATATTTAATGACAAAGATATTGTAGTACACATATATTGTTCGTAGGATGGTAGTCATTGCTCTGACTATCCTTATCTCATTAGGGGCCATGATGGGTTGCTAGACTCCACTCTTGGTCTGTGTATTTTATTCACTTCTGTTGAGATAATGTCGTAGAGGGTAACACACAATATCGTATTCAAGAATCCGCCCTATTCTAGTTGAATATGTATATGGACATACTGGGACCCGCCACGTGGTCCGAGTGTTTTCCAAGTTATTAATCACCGATGAATTAAATAAATTCATTATTATTAATGTCATGAATAATTGGGATTGAATTTATTTACTATATTTAGATGTTTATAAAATATGGCAAAAATATTAATTGAAAATTTTTTATTTTAATATTCAAGGTTTGTTTAATTATTAAGCAGGATAGCGAGTAGAGTTAAATGACTCGATTTTATAATGTAATATATTTTATATATATTACAAGTATGTGATAAAATAATAAATAATATTTGAGCAATTTGGATCATCAAAATTATTTATTTAGTGGACATCAAAATAAACGGGGGCCGGGGAACCAAATCGGGTAGTTTAGAATTCCACTATAAATAACCAAGGTGGCTCTCTCCCTTTGCCTACAATTCACTATTCACTCATTACATGGAGTGAAATCTAGATCCTCTCTCTCTTACCTATATCTTGAGAGATAATCTCTTGATACATGGAGCTTGGATCAAGATATATCTCATGTATTGAAGGCTTCTCAATGCAGTGATCGTTGGGACGTCGAAAGCATCATCAGATCGCCGTGATAGCACCCAGAGTTTGACGATCGACGTTCCATTGTGTTTTTGAAGTGCGTGTGGGTGATATTGAGGGTTCATTATTTGGATCCTTAGAGAAATGATCACCATCGACAAGTTTTTTTGACTGCCACTTTGGATTTGAAACTGGCACGTTTTCATTTTATTTTGTGCTCTTTAAATTCTATGCAAGATCCTTGGACCATTCCAGGGCTCCGATCATCAATAACGACATGTTCTATCATCCTACAGATGAGAATTTTAAAATACCCATCCCACCAGCTTCTGATGAGGGCCCATAAACCTCACAATATGGTTGTAGGTGATGCTAGGGGAAATCCTCCAAATATAGGTTGTTGACTGTGGATTTAGAGTAGGGTAGCATAGGACTAAGTAGAGGATTATGATGCTTTGGGAAAATTATAGTATTTTTTTCATTTGGGGTTACTTGTACTTTGTTATATTTCCATGTAATTTTCTAGCTATTTTCTATATAATTGTATCATATGCTTCATTATATACATGATGCTTCTAGATTTGATATGTATTCTGGTCTTGTATGTTTTTTAGTTGACTGCTTATTTACTCGATTCTGCTGTTTATTATATTCTAATTCCCATGTGATATTGTAGTAATGAGGGAATCATCTCTCCATTGACTCATATTGTCCCTCACTACTAGTTGGAAACCTCTGGTTTTTGGAGATATGTTCTTGAGGTCTTGTGACCCTCCAGGCATAGGGAACCATTTCATGTGGAATCTGAGTCTGGGGCATTAAATAGTGGTATAATGGGAGTTTTCTTTTCTTTCTGTACATAACATTTGGTGAAATTATATAGGGATTAGAAGGAAATGTATTTTGGTGATAAAATATTCTTGGAAGTAGCTACACCGTTTATAGGGAATGTTCAAATTGCCTAGAATGGTTTTCTATTTTTCTAGATTTTGATGGTTACAATTACTTTGATTAAACTCTTGGATGACACACATGATATATTCTAATACTATTGATGAATTTATGGCTTCAATTTCAGTTGAAACATTTTGCGATGAGGGTATTCCTTATCATTCATTGTATATGCACTTGTTAGAATTCACGTTCCTTGGATTATGTCATTCCATCTATGATGTATTACTTGTTTCAAGTTGTTGTGATAGTTTCTATGATAGTTTTACCTGCTGTTGTGATATTTTTGTTTTAGTGGATAGAGGAGTGATGTCATATTTCAATTCATAAAGAGTATTTGATCTTATGAATTGGTAAATAATGCACAAATGAAATGTAAATGATAAATGAACTTTTCATATAAATGGTTTGAATATGAGTGATGTTTTGGATCCATGAGGTGTTATGAGCCCTGATGGATTTAGAATTAGAAAACCCTTAGAGGAATTACTGGATAACTAAATGTGAATTGAAAATGGAAACTTAAATGGATGGATAGAGACTGGACCTAGACCCTACATTTGAGTGGGCAAGACTCGTAGTTTGTTGTGATACAATGGATAATCATTTTGAATTCATTGATTTTGAAGAAGGTTATGGGTTTGACATGGTTTCTAGGTGGGATTTGGTATGTTATACATTTTTAATCTATTTTCATTGATGTTTTTCTTCTATAAGGCATGAGTTTGGAATTGTTTATATATGCTTCCATGATGACCTCTAGTGATACACCGTGAAGGGGGAAATGACTATACTTCAAAGAAGGTGGACCACATACTACCGTTTGATCTTCCATGGGAACTAGATGAGGCACAAGGGAATGTTACAGACCCAGGTACTATGTAATATTTTAGAGAAGGCATCTTTTGATATATTCTCTCCTTCTAGGGAGAACTATATCCCATCATGATTATGGTTGAGCTGATGTTGGTGTTCCAACCATAACATCCTCCCACATTTTCAAGGGATGGAGGTCCACAAGTAGTAGAGATAAGGATCAATACAAAATTAGTGATTTTAGAGCATCCAGAGATGCCTCATAAGTGAAGGTACATGTTCACGACTTATATGATATGTGGAGGTGTGAAGTGCTTGTGTGATATTTTGAACCCGGATGACAGTTTGTGTGATATTGGTTGAACTGATTTCCTTACCCTCTTCTACAACTACTTTTACCCCGTGACTCTATGAGCAGTGCATGCTATTGAGTTCATGTGTCTAGAGTGGGGTGAAATGACAGTTATGGAATACTTGACATGATTTACTGAACTACAACATTTTACGCCAATGTATCTTATTGATTATATGTCGAGGGAGAGATGCAACATGGAAGGTCTTAGACATGTTATCAAATATTAGGTCAATGTGTTCAGGTTGACTTCTATCACTGAGATTGTGAACTAGGTGCTGATCACAAAGAGGAACCTTAGGGAAGTTGGGGTACCTAGTAAGGAAGTTCTTTGTCTATCCAAAGTGTGTCTACATCTTCTGGAAGGAATCACCATTTTGAGGATTCCCATAATTTGGGTTCTAGTCAGGATAGGGGTGTAGGTAGCTTGGTGTTTTTCGATCAATGTGGTAGGTGAGGCCACATGAGGAATCTGTGTGACTGAGACCTAGTCGAGTGCCGAGATTGCATCAGGATCGGGCACATGAAAATGTTTTGTATGTCCTTCCCTCTATCTATGTGTGGCAGTGGGTTAGCTCCAACTTCAGCATCAAGAGTAGGTTCTCTAGATCTTTGTTAGGTGGGGAGCAGGATCATTACTAGCTGGTCAGGGAATGGCATTGGTGGTTGTGTCTATGGTATCCAGACACCATGTTTTCATAAACAATAGGGTGGATCAGCTCAGGGTATCCAGGCAGTGTCACATGGTTGTGGTATATGCCAAAATGATGCAGTGAAACTTACCCAGTAAGAGAAGGATCTCAAAAAATCTATGGTTATATATAAAATCTTATTAGCTTCTAGTATTGCATCTTCCCTTTTCTATATAGGTGTATCAAATTTTTTTAAATCATTACTAGTGGTTAAATGCCTTATGCTTTTGTTTTTCTTTCTGAGGGATGTTTGATGCTAGAAACATAGTTTTGTGTCAGAATGGATGGGGTGTGCCACTGTATGGAGTTTCCACTAGAGTTTGGTGGGTTTCAATTCATCTGGGATCTTTATTTTCTCAAGATGATAAGGTTTTATGTCACTCTCATGATGGACTATCTAGTAGCATATCGAGTGTATGATTATTGATATCACTAAAGGGTGACTTTCACATCACCAGATGGTGAAGTGTTTACTTACAAGGGTGAATGGGATGTCCAAGTGAGATGAGGATTACCCAAGCATCCTGGGATGGGTAGGATGGCAACCCAAATCTCTAGTTTGTTTCTAAATTATTAGTGATTAAGTCAGGCTTACTTCCGTCCAGTGTTTGAGTGCTTAGGGTACATGTTTTCCAACGTATTTTTTGGGTTACCACCTGAATGAACTGCGGGGTTCTCCATTGAACTAGTTCCCAGAGCATCACTAATACTTATTCCTCCCTACATGATGGCTACGATGGATTTGCAGGAGCTTAAAAGGCAGCTATAAGATTTAGAGGTGATGAATTTTATCAGACCCAATACTTCGTTGTGGGGTTATTCAGTCCTTTCTGTGAAAAAATTCATATGATACCCTTAGGATATGAATGTACTATTAGAAACTGAACCAGATGATGGTTAAAAAATGACATCCCTTACCACAGATAAATGACTTGTTTGATTATCTTTGGGAAGCTCAGGTGTTCTCGAAGTTTGACATGAGGTCTAGATATCACCAGGTGTGTGTTCAATATATAGACATACATCATAAAAATATCCATAGTATGTATAGTGTATACAAGTATATGGTTATTCTATTTTGTATCGTGAACACTCCAATGGTTTTCATAGTGTAGATGAACCATTTGTTCTATCCTTACCTAGATTATTTTGTGGTGGTTTTAATGGACACTATCTTAGTGTATTCGCACAATTGAAATGACCATGCCAAGTATATTGAGATAATTTTTAATACACTGAGAGAGTATAAGTTATATAATGATCTCACAACATGATAGTTTGTATGGACCAGATTCACATCCCAGGTCACATCATCTCAAAGATAGGAGTGTTAGTGGATCTAGAGAAGGTGAGGGAGGTACTTTCTAGGGAACAACCCAAGAATGATTTTGACATCTAGAATTTCATGGGGATATCTTGGTAATACAAGGGTTTTATATAGCACTTATCACACTTAATAATTTCATTGACGGGATTGACTAAGAAGGGAAGGAAGTTTCTGTGGTCATAGTCTTGTCAGACAACTTATTAGGAGTTGAAAGGAAGGTTGAAGTTATCACCCATCAAAATACTACCATAGTAGGTCAAAAATTACATGGTGTCAAGTGATGCTTTTGGTATTGGGCTGGGGTAATTGC
The DNA here is from genome assembly GCA_963277665.1 of Viscum album. Classification (NCBI taxonomy): domain Eukaryota; kingdom Viridiplantae; phylum Streptophyta; class Magnoliopsida; order Santalales; family Viscaceae; genus Viscum; species Viscum album. Next base: position 2,060,543,905 of record OY728140.1, read on the forward strand.
TGATTCAGGGGGATCCAACCATCATGTACAGGTCTCAACATCTGAGGCTACATGAGAGGAATTATTATACATACGATCTGGAGTTAGCTACATTTTTTATGAGTTATGTTGTTGGAGTTACCATTTTCTGAGAGAGTGTTTTGTGAGGTACACAGACCACCAAAGCCTCAAGTATATATTTACATAGTGTTATATGAATCTTAGATAGTGACAGTTTATGGAGTAATGAAAATACTTCATCATAAATCTTGCCTACATGCTTGGTAAAGGCAATATAGTGGTCAATGAACTAATCATGAGGACTCAGATATAGGCTGTGCAACAAGCTAGTAGCGAGTGGAAGCTTATGTCATTGTTTTCTAAGACGCATCGATAGGTGCATGACAGGTAGGGGTAGACATATCATTCATTCTTAGATGTGACCTCCACCCTTCTAGATTGAGTTATGACGAGGAAACTGTTGTATTAAGTGGGAATAGTTTTACAGGAGAGTGTGGCAGGTGAGGACCCTCCTCCCGGTTGGGCAGTAGGTGAGGATGAAATCTGGCATGTCTGTGGACATGTTTGGGTTCCATTGAATCGACCCTAGGATTTTATATAGGATTTTCATTCTTCATCATGGTCATATAATTTTAGTGTCCCCAAGATGTATCGGGACTTACGTCTTTCGTATTGGTGTCCGAGTATGAAGATAGATGTAGTTGGTTTTGTTATGAGGTGCTCCACCTGTCAGGTGGTGAAGGAGGAACATCAGCGACCAAATGATCTTTTATAACAGTTACCTATTCCATAGTGGAATTGGGTTGACATCACGATGGATATTGTGAATGGTTTTTTGAGGTCACCGTGAGGTAATGATGTTGTGTGAGTTGTTAATGATTGGCATATGAAGGTCACTCATTTAATTCCATTCAAGGAGACCTTCAATATTTTTGATCTTGGAAGGTTTTTTATTTAAGAGGTGGTATAACTAAATGGGGTCTCATGTGATATCATTTCAGATAGGGATACATGCTTTAAATTTATTTTTGGGTAGTGATTTCATAGGGATCTGGGTAAACAGGTGATTTTGAGCCTGACATACCACCCTCAGACAGATGGCCAATCAGAGTGTTTAATATATGTGTTGGAGGACATGTTGCGAGCATGCATACTTGTTTTTGGGGGTTATTGGGAGAGGTATATTCCAATGGTTGAGTTATCCTACTATAATAGTTATAATGAAACGATATAAATGGAACCATTTGAGGCTTTATACTATAGTCCATGCCATTATCCCTTATGCTGAATAGAGGAAGGATATGCAGCTTTAACGAGACAATGTATTGTGCATGAGACTTCTGAGAAGGTACAGTTGATTCAGAAGTAGATGGATACATCACAGTATCATCATAAATCATATGTAGATCACCATAGATGTCCTCCATATTTATAGGTTGGGGATCGAGATTTCATTTGTGTTTCGCTAAAGTTGGGACACAATCAGATCTGGAGACTGGGTAAGATTTCATCATGATATGTCTGTCCATTTGAGATTCTGGTGAGAGTCGACTCTGTTGTATATAATTTTCAGTTACCTTAGTGGTACTGATCCATTCATGACTTCTTCCATTTATCTCAGCTACGCCACTATCACTTGGACCCATATCATACTTTTCACCCTAATGAGGTGGAGATTTTGGTTGATACATCTTTTGAGGAGAATCTGATACATATCTTTGATAGGATCATGAAGGTTATCGGAGGCCGGTCAGTTCCTCTACTACAGGTGCTATGGAAGTATGACTATTTACAAGAATATACCTTAGAAGAAGTGTCTGACAAATGTTCTCAGCATCTAGATTTGTTCTCAAATGAATTATGAGCACCCATCAGAGAGAAATTGAGGGACAAAGATTTATAAGGGGAGAATATTGTAATATAATATGTTTTTGTATGAGTCAAATATCCTTTTATTTTCAAATTAAATTATTTTTTATGTCCATACATATGTGACCCTTATGATCATAGTAGTTTTTGTTGGGTATGGGGATCGTTTGGAGTCTAGATCTTTATTTTAGAGGTGTTTTATACCTAGCATGTGGGTATGAGAAACTATGTGGTGCATGCTACACAGTTTTTCTAACCATGTAAGGGGAGATAGTAGGGTCTACATGATTAAAGAAACCGTGCGATATCGGTTGCACAACCCTGAAAAATATCTATGAAATTTGAATCTTTTGACACACCATTTTCACACAGTTTTTGCACAGTTAGTCAAGCCATGAAGAGAAACCCTGTGAACCACCCTTTTGAGGTAGTGAGTTGGGCACAATTTCCACATAGTTTGTGAAACCATGTGGGAAAAATATATGAGACTATTGGTTGGGTTTTTTTAAAAAATTTAATTAAAATTTAAATATTTTCTTTTAACCCCTTTTGGGTTTACCTTCACGGAAGATAACCCCTCCATCCTTAGGAGATATTCTTTAGTATCTAGTATAGGGTTTGAGCCTAATCGTCTAACTAACATCTATTTCAAGAGCACTTTTTCTCATGATATCATTAATGGTAGATCCTTGATTAATTTTAATCCATTTTTGATTCTTTGAGACAACGACTGTACTATTTGTTTTTAGACTCATATGCCATAATATCCTATTCTTCATCTATTCTTCAGACCTCTCCTAAATCGAAATGAATCATAACTCCAAACTGTACGAGCTCTCTACCACCAGCTATGGTTGGCTGTATATAATTTCTTTCAGATTTTCGGGTGCTTTTTGGGCATTCGTCCTTTTCATAGGCGTCAGAAATTCCATCATGGCCTCATTTTGGAGCAATCAACTCTTGGTAGGCTTTGTCAACCCTAATGAGGATTTTTGTAGGTTCTTTTTATGTGTTTTAACACCTGTTTCTCATTTTGAGGTCACCATGGGGTGTGCCTTAATGATTTATCATGTTTATTCCAATTTAAACCACCAAAGGGATGTGTTATTGTGATTTTCATGTTATATAAAGCCCTTATATTATTTAATGGGTTTGAATATCTACTGATTAGATGTACTGCCTCTTTGTTTTGTGATATCTTATTATTCCATGCTTGTTGTTTATGACCTGGTTTTGTTAAATGGGTTATGTGGGTGGGTATACATATATGAATTATTTAATGGTATGTTAAATGGTTTATATGGGAGGGAGGGCACATATTCTATGTAAATGATAATGGTTAGCATGAATGGGTATACTCATGGATCATGCATGTTAATGTGAGTGGGTATGCACACATAGAATGAAATGATTAAATTGAATGCTTCGATTGAACAGTTTGATAGATTATATGGGCTACACTCCATGGGTCTGGAATTTGGTAGTTGATTCATTGTGTTGAGTCTGACACTTGGGTCTTGATTCTATTGGATCTGTTAGGCCTTACTTCCTTGTGGATCCAGCATTCTTAGACTCATGTAGGACATGTCATTACACATTCTCCTTGGACACCAACCGGTTCCAAGACCGAGTTTCCACTAGGATGCCCATGAGACTCAATGTGGATGACTTAGATGAGTTTCATGGATCTATTACATCTTGGTCTATATTAATTACATGTATTTTCTGGTACATGACACCTTGAATCCAGCCCATGAGGTCTACACTTCACTATATGGTATGGTAGTGGAACTCTACACTTCTTTATATGACGTGGTTGTGTTACTTGTTTACTTGTTTATAGCTACATAGTTAGGAGATGGCACTATTGCAGGTATCCTACAGGTTGTTGGTTTTGATTTTTTGTCGACTTATGACATGTCAGAATAGTATTAATTTTTTCATTCCTAACAATTATTGGTGCTTATAGAATTGTTCTTAGAACTGTATAGACTCTAGGGGGTTATTTATTGTGATCTCTATAAAAAACCCAGTTTTGGCCACCTTAGGGACCTAAACATATTATATGGTTGTAGGTGACTATATGGAAAATCACTTAGGTACATTTTGTTTACTGCGACTTCGGATTAGGGGAGAATATAACCGAGTTTAGGCTTACAATATAACGAGTACTCTTTAGTCTTTTGTTGTTTTTGGGTTACCTTTACTATGTTGTATTTTTATGTACTATTCTAGATATTTTTTAGATACATGTATCATATTCATAATTATATATGTGATTATTTAATATTTGATATGTATTCTTATCTTGTCTTGTTTTTAGTTGACTGCTTATTTACTCACTTATGCTATATATTATATTCAACTTCTGCTGTGATACTATTGTAATAATGGTAGAGACTCTCCACTGACTCACCTAGGACATCACTGCAAGTCGGTTTCCTCTTGATTTTGGGATGATTTTCCTAAGGTCTTTTGACCCATTAGGATTGGGGAACCATTTTGAGTAGCATCCGAGTCTGTGACGTTATAGATCCTACTGGTTGAGGCAATCGGTTCCTTTGTCTTTTTCAATAAGATTTTTAAAAACCCAATATTTTTACTAATCATGTTATCACTATTAAATGGAAATATTATCAATGGAAATTATTATTAATAGTATTTAAAAGAGTATATAATAAATCCAAAGGATTCCATGATTTTTCTATGTCTGTATTACATAATAATACATTTTAATTCAAACAAAAGGATAATTTTATTTATAACACTTCTGGCCTTTATAATTTCCACCCTAAAGAAATGTTTCTATATAAATTTTCATTTCCCATAGTAAAATAGATGAGGGTAACCTTATATCATCACCTCCTCCAGTTCCCACATCACTTATTCTACCTATTGGATTCTCCACATCACTTTAACATGGTTCATTGTCTTATTATGTAAAATATTGTCTCTATGATCTAAAATATTCACCGAATTCTCTTAATATGAGAGATTATTATCCAACAATACCACCTCTGGATTGTGTAAAGGTGAGGGGTCTGGTGTGTACTTTCTCATTAGGGATACATGAAATACATCATGTACTTGAGATAAGTTGGGTGGGAGTGTGTGTCAATGGGCCACTGATCTGATGTGATCAAGAATCTTAGAAGAGATCATGTATCTTAGACTAATATTTACAATTTTCCAAAATCTCATCAATTTATTTTGTTGATATAAACTGATGAATAACATGTATCTAACATCAATATATGGGTCTCATAGATTATTTTTAGCATATCTATTTTGTTTAATTTTAGTAACCATGATTTTCTTTTGAATAATCATAAACTTTTCCACCATTTCTTCGACCATTTGAGGACCTAGAAGTTTTAATTCCTCAAATTTATCCCAACATGAAGGTGTTCATTTCCTCTTCACATAAAGGGATTCATCAAGAGTTCATTGGATGCTTTTTTGGAAACCTTTTTTGTATGAGAACTTGAATAGAATATGATATTGATCTGATCATTATTTTAAGTCAATTGAACATGCTCTCAACATTTTCTCACGTGTCTAGATAGTTCACTCATATTGGACATCAGTTTGGGTGTGATAATCCATTATGAAGTTTAACTCAGAGTTCAGAGCATGTTGTAGACTTGTCTAGAACATGGATGTGAATCTCTAATTGCGATCGGATGTAATCGGTAATGTCACTCCATGCAACATCACCACTTCTATATTTTATATTCATGTAATTTGATCCAGTGATAATTCCACACAAATAAAAATGTGTTGAGAAGTATTTATAAGGTGATCCACTACAACCTAGAAAAAATTATTCCCTCTTGATGTCTTCAGAAGAACAGGGAGAAAGTTTATGGTGATGTTTTACAATTTCCATGTTCATATGGGTAAATGTCACATCATCTATATGTATTTCTACAATATCACATTTACATGAAAACTTGTATGTACTACTTCATATTGTAACAATAATAGTGTTTTTAGAGATATTAATAAATCTTTTTGCTTCTTGGGAGAATGGATAAGTTTGAGCAATGTACATAATCCGATAACTCATTTTTTAAATCCATATTTTATGGTATACATAGTCTTGGCCCAAATCTCATAACTCATTCTTCATTAAAATTGAACTCTAATGATTGAAATTTTCGTATAGATTCAATTTTCTTTTAAATTCCCACCTCATCTATTTAAGCATCCTTTAATCACTTCATAATATAAGGTTGACTATCATTAGTGAAAATATTGATGATGTTCCATACTTTATGATTCCCATGTCCATCATTTTCAAATATAGGAATATCAGTTCCTTCTCAATTCTCATCAATGATATAATTTAAAGATCTTTTCTAATTAGAGAGTCCAACACTTTTTTCACTTTTTCTAGGATGGTAGTGAATTTAGAAGTCAGAGTCCATGAAATTCTCTAGCCATCCTCATTGGCGCATATTTATCTCTTTCTATGGGAAAATATACATAATACATTTGTGAGCTGTATATATTTCAAACTTCTCCCTAAAGAGATAATTCATCCATATATTCAAACTAAATATCAATGTAGCCAATTCTAGATAATGTGTTGTTGGGATTTTATGTTCATGAACATTCATCTTTTTTAAATCATAGAAAATTATGTTGTCATTATGGATTAACAAAAATCACAATTGCTTCTTCTAAGCATTGCTAGATACGACAAAATGTTCTCCACTTGTTGGTATTATGAGAACAAGGGTAGTGATAGGACATTATTTCAATGCCTTGAAGATCTATTTACATTTATCATTCCATGAAAACCTAACTCCCATCCGAGTTATCTTGGTTAGAGGGTCTGAAAAGTTAAAGAAATTTATCTCAAATCAGCGATAGTACCCATCAAATCCATCAAATCTAAGAATACATGTCCCAAATGTTAGCCAAATTCATATTTTGAATTATTATGTCTTCTAAATGTACATAGACATCCCATTTATTGTGATGATATTTTAAAGGAATTATACTTCCTTCAAATATAACTCACAATTTTTTTACTTGGAATATTGCTTATCCTTTTGTAAGGTGTTTAGCAAAGTTATCAAACTCTCCTCATGCTCCTCATTTGTTCTAGATAATATTAGAATATAATCTATAGATACTAGAAACAATATTCAAGGTAATCTATAAATACTATATTCATAATTCCCTTGATGATTTTGGAATCAATGGTGAGTCCAAATAACATTAATATGAACTCATAGTGCATGCACCATATACGAAAAGAAGCCTTTGCGATATCCTCCTTCACCCTATCTTGCTAATATCCCAACCAGAGATCCACTGAGAGAATTATTGTGCTCCACATAACTAATCAAACAATTCATAAATCTATATAAGAAGTTAAATGATCTTTATCGTGATCTTTTTGAGTTAATTATAATCAACGCAATGTCACTTTGACCCATCCTTCGTCTTGATAAAGAGGACTAGTGCACACCATGGTGAAGCACTGGGTGTATGATCCCTTTATCTAGATTTTCCTATTGTTGTTTATTTATATCCTAATGTTCCACAACAACCATTCTATATAGAAACTTAGATAATGGTAACACTCAGGGTATAATCTCGAATGAAAACTGAACTGCATATCTAGAGGAAGAACAAAAAATTCATAGGGAAATACATCAACAGATTCACTAACTATGGGAATTTATTCAAGGATTATTCATTCCTTAGAGGTAATAATTTGATCTATAATTGCATTCTATTTGGTTAATAATATCCATGCTTGTTATATTGGTTCTAAAGTAGATTTATCCTTCTGCTTGCATTTTAATATAATTGGAGGACGACTCATGATACAAAGAATGATTTCATTCTCATGGAAATTTATATTGGATCTATATAGGGAATGATAATCCATACCCATAATTGCATTAAATTCAATCAGAGTGATTACTACATGGATTTCAGGGATATGAATCTCACTTATTATGATAGGTGGGATTTTTATACATGGGATTAAAAAATTTCCCCATTTCCCATTTTCAATGAAAGCTTTACATCAATTATTTTTAGTGGTGTTTGAATAGTTCTATTAAACATTCATGATATGAAGGAATGTGTTGAAACAGATTCAAAATTTATGTTCCATATTCTTGAAAGAATAACTAGCATACTATTCACCAATTCATTTTAGGGGACCCACTTTAGCAGTTTTGATGGAAAAATCTCAACTATTCGTCCATAGAGGTTGTTTGTTGTCTCTGAAAACCCTTGGCTTAGTGAATTGGTTTAAAAAGTTCCATGGTTCCATATAGTAGAATAAATGAATAATTTGATGAGGGTTTAATGGATCAATCCTTGTCTCGAACACATTACTCGGTTTCTTCAGTCAGAAACCATTATCTAGATTCCCTTCTTTCCAGCACCTAAAGAATTTATTAACCCACCTTAATACATTTACTCAGTTCTTATTTATGCACCATTTACCAGTGGAATATTAAAATTTCATATCACTATTATATATATCCAATGGACTTCCAGAATTAATGTCTACATTCCACTTCTAATCCATGTGATACCCTTCCAATTCACTGATCTCCACTTGACTTTGAAGGAAAATCATAAATTTTTCTCATAGCTATCAGAGTTTCATATCTCCTAGGATTTTTGAAGACCATATTTTATCCCACCAAAGAAGTGATCAATATTGACTTAAGGGGTAATGACAAATCTACTGGCGTATTGTGAAAGTCTTGTGAAGTATATCTCATACGCCCAAATAGATTAGTTTTCTTTTTTCTTGAGGGAAAGAAAATCCTTTTCCAATTTAATTCACGGAGTTAGATAAAAATATTTAATGATTTTTTCCATAATTCCTTCCACCCCATATCATCTATATATTCTCCAGGATTCATATTTTTTAGTGATGATCACCAATAATCAGATTCTACCTCCATGAAATAAACAACCAATAAAACCATCACATTCATAGAACATTTATGGATGGATAAGATCATCTAAATAGAGTTGATCCATTGTTCCATGATTAGGGGATTAAATGATCCATTGAAGGAAAAGTCCATTGTTTCGTAATAGGCTTAATCATAGATTATTCTATCTTATGGGTATTTGGGATCTTTTCATGATCTAGGTTTCTAATTAGAACATGAATAAGTTAATAGAGTATTATTAAAAATTTCATTATTCCTTCTCCCATTGGGTTGAGCATCTCATTGGGGCATCCGTCGTATTGATCGCTACATTGATTTATTAACTGATTCCTACTATTTGTTTCCATTGGCTATATTAAAGGGGACATTAGGGATGAGTAATTTTCAAATATTAAACACATTGAAGGGAGTACAATTAAATTAAATATATAACTTAAAATTATTTATATTTCTTTAAATTATGAATTTCTAGGCTATAATCTATGTTATCCATGATTTATTTCCCTACATATATTATTATGTGATTTTCCCTCCCTTAATAATGCTTCATAATGAGATTATGAATTTACCAATGTATATCCCCTAGTATTATCAAACCATGTGTGTCGTGAGGCATGTTGTTGTGCATTAGTTCCCATTCGAGTCTATCTCAACACCGTGTATTCAGGTTTTACCCCTATGTACATCTAATCTAGAGCCACATACACTTGTTGTATCTAGTCAAGGATTTATTTTGTTTGTAAACAACTTACTCAATACTTATAAAAAAAATCAGATGTGTTCTTATACTTAGTATTATCTCCAAGGCCTTCGCTATAGTTTTCTAATCATAATAGAAATAATAACTAAACATTTCCATGGATACCAACTATTAAAACCCTTATCCTTATTACACATTAATACAAGATTTATTACATAATATGACACTTAATATAACTAATTTATTGAGAATTATAGTGTCTTTGGGAATTATGTACATTACATAACATTTTAAAATAGGAAAACATCATCTTTATTGATAACATCCTTAACATGATCTCACTTAAAACTACATGGGATAACATGGAGAAACACATAAGAAAGCAGTGAGCTATAAACACCAGATAAGGAATAAACAAAAAATAACATGAAGAAAATAATACACATAATAAAATTGAATTATCAATATGGAATAATGGGATTATGAATCACCATCACGAATAATGATTCGTCATATAACATTATAACCATAAAAGCAACATAGGAAATGTGAAATCAACATCAAACATTACACCATAAATATAGGTCAAGGATAACTACAAAGAAATAATGATAAAAAAGTCCCATTAATGAATTAGGTTCACTACTTTTCCAAACATGATATCTCATGATACTAAACATTACCTAATTCATTGGAGTTCTATATTAATCTCGGTGTACCAGTCTCTTTCGTTTCAGCCTCATGCTTTTGTGTTTCACATAAATCATCCAAAATGTATCCATTCATAATCATATTTTTATCAATGATCATGGAGTGTTGAATACATACATGTGTGTCCCAATTCATATATTTATAAGTGTATAAAGGGGAACTCCCTTGATATGATATGGGTATGGTGTTCACTACACAATTGGTTTTGGGATAATCATGGTGAAATTTCTACAACAAGAGGGCATCACCTAGAAATTCAACGAATGGTTTGATGGTAAAGAAAGTGGATTATTATAATTTATACATAAAATGGGTTGTATTAGGGATATGTAAACACATATCCAAACATTAGTAATTGGAAATAGAAAAAAATAATAATAAAGAAACACGAAAAAAGAAGAGAAGGCGATGATCCCCTATTTGAGTGTGTGCCTCTAATTTATTGGGAGCGGCTTATTAGGAGCTTGGGGGTGACTTGTGAGGACTATAGAGAGGGAAGAGAAGAATAAGTATGTGCTCACACCATTTTTCGTGAAGTTAGATGGGATATTAGGTGGGTTTGTAATTGAAATGAGTGGGGACATCATTAATATTTCTCAATCCTAGGTTTTGGAATCTATATTATAAAATAACCAAAACCATAAACATTCCAATGTTTTTTACTATGGGTTCTTACAAATGGAAGTTGTTTTAATTATTTTATATTTGAATGGGAAAACCAAATAAAATAATATCCCTTCTTATGTTGAAGGGAATTATAATCTTAAATAAATGATTTCAAAACCATAAAATATATTAATTGTTTTCGAAGACTGATAAAGTATTTATAAAACAAACCAAGTAAAAATAAATCCCATAATTTTAAAGGGAAACATGTACTTGGTTGTATATCCCAATAATAGTATTTAATGTCATAATACATGAAGTATATATATACAATATTCAATAATAATCTAAAATTCAATTGTCTCATAAAATTATGATAATTTCACTATTGAATAATATGGAAATTCTGATTCCAAAAATAATATTCATTTTATCTAAATAAATCTATACATATGTGAAGTTTCACTTTAAAAATAATAATTGACCTTTATTGAAAATGTTTTGTTTTTTGTCAATAATAATTTTCAAACCCTTATAAAAATTTTATTTGACATCATAAAAATTATATAATAACTTATATTTAATAAAAATAATAAAATATCAATATTTTCATACAATATTATTTATTTCCAAAATCCATTAATTCATCAAAATAAATCTCTTAATTGTAATTTGAATGTTAGCTAAAAACACAATTTGGGGGTATTTCTATCAAAATAAAAAATCATTTAAAAAGTAATAAAAATAGCATGTCAATATATTAATTATTCTATAAAAACAATAAACATAATAATATTTATAGGTTATTGATACATTTCTATTTCATACACCCCCAAATACCCTGAGAGTAAGGTTCATGTTGGGGGGACTTTCATAGGGTGGTTCAACAAACAATTTTTGTGTCGTGATATTGATGAGCTCGAAATTCACCTGTAAATGGTTTCGATCATGATTAAGTTGTCAGATCTCAACATGGTATTATTTAAGGGAATTCCCATTGATGGTATCTCCATAGGAATCTCTGATAAATGGGATTTATATGCTATGATCAAACTAGTTGAGGTCATCAATTCCTTTCTCTGGGTCAATTAGATTTGTTGAAACACAATATTTATACTAATCATGTGATCACTATTCAACAACAATATTATCAATGGTAATGATGTTTAATTGTATTTTAAATAGAATATAATAAAATAAATCGATTTCATGTTTTTTCTATAACCATTATACAAAATATATCATTTTAATTAAAACAATAGGGTAAACTTAATTATAAAACTTCAGGTCATTATAATTATATTAGAGGAAATCACCATAATCTTTGAAGTTTGGTTTTTAATGAAATCACTGTAAATAGTGTCATTTTAATTATTAAGGGTATTTTTTACTATAATTGGGTTTTATGGTTTAATTAGATCATGTATATTGTTTCTATTTTGAGGTTCATAAACATCGTTTGTGTCATTAACATCATCTAGGTCATTTGGGAAGTTGAGATCATTTCAAAAGATGGAATTGATGAACATTAGTCCCTTGAATATTCTTATTACAAAAATATCCCCTATTAAAAATATGAACCAATAAAATACTCTATTTAATTACCTCTATGACATTGATGACCTAAAGAATAATGATTACACTCTAGAAACATATTCCTCTAATGACTATGCTAACACTAATGATGTCAATAGAGCCATAGAAACTATAATACCAAATGAAATTGGAGATGATTATGACCATAAAATCTCAATAAAATTTGTGATACTATTAAAATTAACAACATCAATTACCTATAATTCCACAAAATCCTAGATCACATTGATGAAACATATAATAATGATTAACCAAATGACATTGACCATGCTGATGACAGAAATGAAACTAAAGAAACCAACCACCCCATTGACATTGATAAATAAAAATACATAAAAAATATACAATACCAAAGAAGATAATTAAATCTAGAAACAAATTACCCTTAAATACCCAAAAAATCCTATAACACCACGGAAATAGATATACCTGATGAATTTAATGAATAAAAAAAGTCCAAGGACTCTGATTGCACCAATAGCATTAATGGGGATGTGGATGTGGATGTTGTTGTCCCCTATAAAAAAATGATTATATTTTCCCTAATGTAAATAATTATTACCATGACGCCACCACATATATGTGAACTACAATTATCACGATTTATTATACGAAAATAAAAATACCTTCAAACCCATGACCTAGAATACAACATTAACAATTATGACACTCATCTTCCTAGTGACCTAATTTTATCTGATGACATTGATGACCTAGAGGACCATAATGAAGCTAGTGACCCTAACAATGTAGATCAAGATAAATAATCACCTCACCACATTAAATTTGAATAAAATATCAACCAATATAGCTCCAATGATATGAATAATCCAAATTACAATTATGGAAATAATGACATTGATAACCTCAATAAAACTAATGTCCTTAGAGAATCGATGGAATTGATAAAACCATTGGCCCTACTGAACCTAAAGAACCATATAACCAAGATGTAACATATGATAAATATTTATAAAATAAATTATATGTCATTGGTGAGATATATATCCCTGGTAATCTAGATAATATAGAGAACTGAAGATTTGGGCAACGATGACAACATAAATGACTAAACTGACCATAAAATCCTCAAAAAATCAAAGATTATAACGGTTTATATTGTTATAAAGATTGTTAAATTACAAATGAAACAAATGAGCCTAATGATGGGGTGGAATTTGTTTATTAACTTAAGGGAATCCTAGACATTCATGATTATAATGATGCAATAAACCAGTACAACAATAGGAAAATCAAAACCCCTGAAAATGAACCTAATAACCTCAATGATACAAAAACAAAAATTATGTTGATGATACTAACAACCCAAAATCCCTAAAATCATCAACATATTAAATTTCATTGTGGACCTTAATGATCATAGTACATTAATAAGCCTAAAAACATGGATGACCCCAATGACTCGATTACAATGACATTTATGTTGACATTGATAACCCTAAATACATTGACCCCAATACCCTGATAACTTGATGAAACTAATATGACTAGTGACTTTTATTATCCATTTTCCATGATAACCCAATGACATGGAAAAAGATAATGGTATCGTTATCCAATAAAATAGGGAAATTCCTAACATCCTCGATGATGCTAATGACACTAACAACCATGATGACCCTTATGGACCCACAACTATTGATAATGTAATGACCTTGATGAAACCAAAAATACATGATAAAATTTATGATTTTTATGAGTTTAATGAAATTGGGATCCCTATTCACACCATCATCACTGGTGGCTATGATGATTCTAAAAAACTTTTTTGGATTCAATGATCCCAAAAATATAGATTCTATAAGTATTTCCAAATATACTAACAATGCAGAGTATGTCAATAGCCATAATGAAACTATAAAACCCAATTTTGATGATTTAATAACAAAAAAAAAATTAATCACCTTGTTTACCATATTTTTAACAATATGGATGATGTCTAATGACTTGAATGACCCCAATGAAAAAAAAATCCCAATGGTGTGGAAGAAATTAATAACCCAAATAACATAATGATATTATGGATTTAAACAAGATAAATTACCTTGAAGACTCTCCTAATACCCAAAAATTTAATTACCCCAATGGCCCATGACCCTAATAAAGCTGAAAATACCTTTGATCCTATTAAACTAGAAAAAGTTTTGATATTAGTAACACTAATAACCTCAATTCCCAAGATGAACCAAATGATCCTACCACTATTGAATATGCTAACTACCTTGATGAAATTAGTAACCAAATGGATGGAAGAAACACTAATGATATAGATGACCCATTGACTTAGATGGACCTGATGATACCAACAATGTTGATGGAAATAAAAACCCATGATGACCTCAACTAACTAGATAATAATAAAATAAATTTCCAAAAACATCATCATATGAAACATTACTGATGGAAATGAAAAAAAATGAAATGTCATGAGATATCGATGAACCATACAAAAAAGATATCCTTGACGACCATGACTATTCCTGTGACCCCAATTATATCAACAGAACAATGAAATTGGTGATGATTTTGATGATCATGACACTGAGAAAAATTCTATCCTTGATGAGTCAAATAAAATTGTTAACTCATAAAAATTTAGATACTAATGACCATGAATTCTCTTCCATTGAAGAAATTATTAAGATCATAATTATGAAAACCATTCCAAAGATCCCAATGATCCCAAAAATAATTATAAAGCTCACAATGTCATTGGCATTGAAGACCCTGATGAAACAACCAACACCAATGATGTTAGTTACCCACCAATATTGATAAAGATATTGATGGTGTTGTTAAGTCCAATGAATCAAACATCATTGATGATTTCGATTCCACCACCAAAACAATAAATAGAGATTTAATTCCCATCCCTGATGATCCTAACACTCACAATGACTATGGTATACCAAGAACACTATAGACTCAAAATACCCTATAACGATAACAACAATGATGTGGGTGATAAAAATAATGGACCCAACTACCATATGATTCTGAAATCCATAATGACACAAAAATCATAATAACCCCAATGAAATCAATGAAACTAATGACACTGACATCTCCATTGATGATGATAACCCCAATGGTATCATTACTTTTGATTACATAAATGATTTCACTATCCACGATGACCCCTCAAACATAAATAACACTGATGAATTTATAGTTATGATTACACTGAAAACCCTGATGATCTGAATGATTCAATAGTGGAAGATAGTATATATTATATTGAAGACACCAATGTCCTTGAATTCCCTAATGATGCGAATGAATCATAATATACTGATGAATTAATTATTCCAATGATATCAATAAAAAAAATCCCACTATAGGTTCTAAAAATTATTTCCATGAAAATTTATATTAAATTAATAGTTTCATCATTCAAATGAAAAATTCATGTTTTATAGTAAACCATATCCATTACCAAAAATTTAATAAATATTTATATCCATGTGTCCGATATTTTCTTACACATTATGTGATTAATATTTCTCATAAAAATTCCATGTCTTGTGATTTGATTATTAGATTCCCCCTCCATGAGTAGTTAATGTATTAAAAAATTGGTTAAAAATTGTGTTTCAAAGAAAAAGTCTATTTATAAGGGTCATTCATGCACTTTTTTGTGTTATTAAAAATCATTTTATGGTTCATAGACCATATAATGTGGGGTATGTGTCTTTATATGATTCTATTTGACTGATATTGGAGTGAAAATGGAATTACAGATAATATGTTGTGGTTATTAGAATTTTATCATTTCTCATGAATATACTCAAGAACACACACATGAATTTCACATAGCTCCATCTCCCAGATCCCTCACCTGGCTCCTATTATCATATATTGTAACTCCTCGACCCCATTTACCCAGAGTTGGTGCATTATTACATATCATTAGAATGATCACAAAATATCATGTCTCTAAAGACCTATTAGTTTAGTAGCCATGGAATCACTAGATACATTCATAATGTTTACATTAAATAATAAAGTGAAAAACTAAAACAAAATTTTGTCTCTATAGACCACACTCATATCCTCATTATATACCTGCATGTCATCCATAAAATACTACTTCACATCCAGGGAAAAATAAAACATAGAAATGGGTTAGCTAAGATGATCAGTAAGGATAACAATATAGTAAAAACTTTCATCAATAAGAATAAACATTTAAGGCAATGTATAACTAAAACAAAATCCTTTTAAACTTGAAATTAGGCATAATATGGAAAATTTAAAATGAAATAATTCCATTTACTTACTCACATAGATATTTTACTAGTCTAATAATCACATACAATATCAATAACCACTTTAATAATAATGTAATGCATAATACTAGACTATCATAACCACATAGTCAAGGCCTTTTGCCCAGACTACATATAATATTTTGTCAAGGCCTTGTGCCAAGATACTAGTTTGTCTCATGAGAACTACTGATGCATCTAGGATCTATATATGGCTCCACTCATCACTTACTAAGTCCAATGCATTCCTCATATGAAAAGTTTGAAACATAACATAAACATTCCTATTAAAATTAGCATACGAAATGTCAATACTTTAACCACAAAACATGAATGGTATTAAAATAGCACATCCACAGTCAAGAATAACTCATTCGATACAATATAAAAGACGGTATTGTATCATATTAACCTCAATTGAGAATAATTAAGGATATCGACAAAGATTAAAATAATCATCAAACTATTGAGAGAAATATCCCCCTTTTTCTTGAAAAAATTTAAAAGTCGCAATATTTATCATGAAGCCATTTAAAATAGTTTTTTGAATCAAAGTTTCAAATACCACTTTGAAACTTTTAAAAGGAATTTTTATTTGAAAACTTTAATGTCCATATAAATAAATCCTTAAAACCATTTTTAAACATGGACATTAATGAGAAAGAATTAAAACAATAAATCTATAAAACATTTTAAAATGATATTTTAGTTGGAGTTCCTAAACAAAAAAGAGACACTTGAATACAAATAATTAAGGTAATCAAAACATTCTAATATCATGAGATAAAAGGGATTCATGATATACTATGTCAAAGTACATTATATACACCATATAAAAGTGATTTGGTGTATAAAAAAAGTCTCAATAGAATGTAAATGGATATAAAACTTCTTATAAAGACCATATACTTAGGTTAAGGATAAATCAACGACATAATTATGTGTGAAAAATATAAATACAATTAATATGATTGGATATTCAGTGTAAATAAATCTGAGAACATTCACACATATTCTTGTAAAAACCACACCAATGAATTGGATGTTTAACTCAATAAATGGAGATCGAGTTATAATTACTCTTATCAAGTTCATATCGGTGACTTGAGAATTTATCAATGGAGTGATTATCTGTATCAATAGTATATCCATATAATGGGGAGTGGAAATTATGAAATATGAAAATAAATTCTGATTCCACACATAATCTTGCTGTAAAATAATCAATAAAGTATGCATAAAGCAGAATAAGGGGAAATTGAAATTTCAAATTCCCTAATCGATTTGGAAACTTACAAAACATACAACCATGAAAGAAGTATCAAACAATGATGATGTAAATATCCATAAATTAATGTATATTACACAATGAATACAATCATGAGCCTTACACACACCACATTAAATAAATAAGTGGTGAACAATGGAAATCTCACGGAATTAAAAGTGAGATAAGAAACCCCTTACTTTGTACTTTTTCCTTGGTCGATGGTAGGTTAACCTACTATATAATGTTGAAATAATTTTTATTGAATTATAAATTAATCATAAACATTAATATGATATCATATATTATTTTTTAACATTGATTTGTTGATAGTATCTTAGTATTATCGTCATTTCGGGTGTTAACAGAATCATTTTCCTTTATATTCTTCGTTATGTGATCCATATTTGTTATGGATGGGATGTATATTATTCATATATATAATGATATCATATGTTTAAAAATTATTTTTAATCATCACATGAAATTTAATCTTGAATGGATATGATGGGGAATTAATATCATCGCTTTCGTGGAGATGGTAGTCCGTACGTACGCACGAGTGACAATATCATTCTTTTGATATTAATATAATATATAATTGGATGGTATATCATATATACATAATAATTATCATGTTTTATTTATTATTTACATAAATTACACATCATTATCATATCCATCCATATAATAATGTTTTTAATAACAATTACACCACGACGTAGAGACGGTAAGCCGTACGTACGCACGTATGGTGACATGTCATTCAAAGGATGGATAGAATACTGAATATGGTTGTACCATATTTATAATAAAATCACAGTATATAGAAGATACTGGAGTTATTATTTTATAATGGAAATAACAAAGAAAGAAGAAGTGGAAGAAGAAAGGAACATGAAAGAGGGTGGTAAAATCATTACCTCTTCTCCGGGTTCTTCCTTTTGATTTGATCAAAATGGATCCTTAAGATGGATTTATGACCAATGGAAGGACTCTAGAATTAATTGAGGGAATTTTATAGGATATTTGGGCAGGGTTTGTCTGATCCAAAAGGCTTTGATGGTGTGAATTAGTGAGTAGGGGGAGTGACCTTTTATAAGAGGGGTGAGGGGCACCTTAAGAGAAGTTAGAAATATTATTTTATAATATATTTATATTCGGTTTCTAATGGATCCAAAGTGAATTATTTAGAGGTTATGGTGGGAATAGGTCTAAAACCACTCAATCAATATGGTTTAGACAGTTTTAGGTCACTATATTAACTTTATCTTTTTGATTTAAATTTTAGTTAAATAGTTTGACATTTACCATGTCTCTTTGTATTTTTATATTATATAGTTAATAAACATACTATATACTTCCATGAGAACCCCAAGTGGTTCATTAATGTTACAACTATCATTATATAAGTCCTTTGGTTGATACTTATTTTTTTAGGAATAGAATATGAATTAATAATATAATATTTGTTTTAAAAACTCTTTTTTGTCAATTTTGATACTATTTGGTATTTTGTTTTTTCTAAATTCATAACATCATTATAACTTCGAAAAAAATTCATCTAACCAACCCTAATATGTTATTTTAACCTAAAAATTAGTGAAATTCATAAAAAGTATCAAATTTCATTTATTTTGATATTTATAATATCAATTATTTTAATATTTGATTAATTAGGTAATTACTCCATCACCATTGTGTCATAAATAAATTAAAGTATTTAATGTCTAAAAATTATAAATAAAATATCATTATGTAGGAATATATTTTTACCTTTACAATGAATATATATTATAGAATTTATCTTATGTATAACCCAATATTAATTTTTTTAGTTATTTAACATTGATTTTATTTCTTTTAACTCCTCTTTAAATTAAATAATAATAAATCTCCTAATATAATCCAAGTAGACCAAAGAGGTTCATATTTTATTCCTAAGGTTGTTTTTGGTCTAATTATACTAATCCAATAGAATTAGGACATGTGTTAGGGTAATAATAGTATCATTTTTACCCTTAATTACCCTATTTACTTTCTATCGTGCTAAATAAAAGCAAAAAGCTACTATTCACCAAAAAATATTTTTATCTTATTGAACCAAATTTTAATCCTTGATAATAACCGTGTCTCTCACATTTTTGAAATTCCTCTCATAGAAGTGGTAAAATTAAGTTTTATGTGAATTTGCAAATTCTACTAGGAGATGGGTAAAAGACGGTGAAAGTTCAATAAAATTTTTATATATCTAAAATCATTATAAACTGACTCCAATGAATTACATTGAACTTATATAGGTATTATGTATCTATTTTTACATAAAATAAATTTAAATAAAATAAATAATTATTTAAATAAAAATTCTGTTTAAAACTTAACTCTGTGTTTCTCACTATTCATCAAAAATTGACAGTTTTCAGAAGAAAAACGAAAATTTCACCCTACGCTAATTTCAAGATTTCAAATCCAGAAATGATGTCCATATTGAATGATAAAATTTATAAAATTACAAAAAGTGGGTATTACTTTTCATAACTGCTAGTTTGATTGGTTGTGGTGTGTGTTAGAACTCCAAGTTGCGTACAACACATGCTACTGTATTATTCAAAGGGAAGCATACCGTGGAAGCATAACATGTCACATTCTCCCCTCATTCAATAAATTGTGTCCTCCCAATTTTTAAAATCATGCTTGGGAATATAATTGAAAGTCCCACATCGGAAAAAAAGTCAATAAAACTATCACTTTAAAAGAAAGAAAGAGAAGTACAAAGGTCACCCACGATATCCCACACTAGGATTCCATGAAGAAAAACCACAAACTTGTGATGGGGAAAATGGTCATTAATTTCCCAGTAGGAAAAGTAAATGGACAACATTCTTTTTCTTTTAAGTTACATTACATAAAGATGAGGAATTCATTTCTGAGATTGACTAAGAACATAAAGATATATACTTATTTTTTAAGAAAAGTTTCATTTTTTAATAAATTTCTACTACTAACTCATTTTTAAACGATGAGTATTAAAGAAGACTTGGTCACATGGGAAGATCTAGAATAAACTTATTATAGAATCACATGATCCACAAAGGATAAACTATAGATTTACCTTGTATTTAGAGATTAATCAAAACCAAAACGATTAGTATAAGATTTGATGATCCCCCAAAAGGATATTACATTATAGAAAGAAACACTAATCTTAATTTCTAAAATTAAACCAACAATACCCAAAAGTTAATTAAATAGAATTCAATAAACAATTGTCCTTAAAATCCTTCAATATAATCCAAACTAATATTGAATCCCAAAATTAGAAGAATTTGGTTATGTAGTCTTCCATGTTAAATTATATATCCAAATGACATCAACTACTATTAAAGACACATACTTAAACGTAATTAACCTAATCAAATATTCTCTATTATAGTTTAATAATTTCCATAAATAACCCAAATCACTATAAATTCACAATATAAACATAGATAAAAATCCACCATTAATCTTAAAATGAAATCCCATAGTATTCTATATTCCATGGGAATATAGTGTTCCCAATAAAGCGAATGTATTCCAAGAAAACATTTGTCACTTAATCACAAAATATTTTTCCTATACCAAGGGTATTCATTTGATAAGACATAAGATCTGAAATCAACTTATTATTGATCAATAAAATAATTTAACTAAAAATAATTAGTCACAATAACCAGGGACTTCACGTAGTCCAGTGGTATGTGATAAATCCCAACTGCACTCTGGTTGTGGGTTCGATTCCCATAGCTTTGTCCGACGTGATGGGTTGTCACATGGTCTTCATGTTCTCCTTTTTTAAAAACTGCATTTTATAACATTACCAAAACGAGATAAATTCCTCAAAATAACCATAACATAATTTAACCACAAATGTTATCTCATACCTTGCATTTTCATCCCAAAATATAAGAAATTTTAATTTCCTCAAATTCAAGGATCATATAAAACCAAATGGTTATTTATATCAATACCCACAAGAGAAAAGATAATTCGTTCTCAAATTTCATTTTCACAAGATAAATTGCAGGGTTACACATATAAGAGAAAATTCATTCCAAGAGAAATAATACCTTAAAACATTTTTCCTTCCATTTATTTCCGCATGGGTTCTTCCTTGATCAAGAGTTTATCATATATAATAGGGCATTGAATTGGTTGATTCAAAGGTCCCTTAAATTTACGAAAAATGACCATAATTGGAATATTAGGATCATTTTTATTTTCTTCCATAGTACTCTTCATATTTACTCGGCAATTATTTACTTTATGACCTTCTTTCCCACACAAAAATCATTTCTTTGTTCCATTGAGACAGTTTCCTAGGTGTCTCCTTCCACATTTCTGGCATGATGGAAAATGATCTTTCTTTTCTCCATGGTCTCTACAGCTGTAGCTCTTATCATTCACTACCTTTCTCTTCTTTGTTGTGTTCGGGAGTTGGTTAATATATATTGTTGATCATATTTTTGGAAAACTAATTTGGCATGAAGAGAATATCTTTTACCCCTATCAACATTCCATTTCATTTCTCATTTCCACCACTATTACCACCTTGTACATCATGTTCAATGTTACTATGACTTACTTGGAATCCATCCATTAAATAAAACCAAAAAACATTGTGTGAGTAAGAATAGTCATAAAATTATTTAGAAAATATCATCACACCTTATTCTCAATCAAAAAAATCCTTAGTATTAACCAAGGTTATTTGTTATTATCTTATATTAAAATCCTTCATATCGTTTTGTAAGGAAAATGTAAATTATCCTCAGCATACCCCCCTGGGAGTGTCGTAACAAAGAGTGCATCAAGGCCCACTGTCGTGCACCAGTTCCCATTCGAGTCCAGCTCAAAGCAGTATTTTTGGGTTTTACCCCTAGGTACATATGTGCTAGTGCCACCTCTACCTGATCGTTTCCAGATAGGGATGTATTGCTCGGAAAACTCACAAAATCTCTACACTACCAAAATTATAGTAATTTCATCTATACTAATCCTTAAAGTCCATCTTAGGTCTATGTGATCTAATCAGAGTTTATCTAAATATAGTTTCCAAGGTTTTTACTAAACTTACTCTAATACCAACTACAATTCCCCAACCCCAGTTACCCAGATTCGGTGCATTATTACGTATCATTGGCATGATCACAAAAGATCAAGTCTCAAAAGGCCGATTAGTTTAGTATCCTTGGAATCACTATATACGTTCATAAAGTTTACATTACATCATAAAGTGAAATACAAAAACAACATATTGTCTCCATATACCACACTCATATCCTCCTAATATACCTACAGGTCATTCATAAAATACTTCTTCATATCCAAGGAAAAATAAAACATAGATAGGGGTGAGCTCAGATGCTCAGTAAGGATAACAATATAGCGGAAAATTTCATAAATAAGCATAAACATTTAAGTAAATGTATAACTAAAACAAAAGCCTTGTAAACTTGAACTTAAGCATAATATATAAAATATTAAATGAAATAATTCCACTTAATTACTCATATGGATTCTACTAGTTGAATAATCACATGCAACATCAATATCCACTTTCATAATAATGGAATGCATAATGCCAGACAATCATAAACACATAGTCAAGGGCTTGTTACAAGACTACAAATAAGATTTTGTCAAGGCCTTGTGCCAAGATACTAGTTTGTCTCATGAGACCTACCAATGAATTGAGGAGATATAGAGGGCTCCACCCGTCACTTACTAAGTCCAATGCATTCCTCATATGAAAAGTTTGAAACATAACCTAAACATTTGTATTAAAACTTGCATACAAAATGTCAATACTTTAACCACAAACCATGAATGGTATAAAAATAGCACATCCACAGTCAAACATAACTCATTCGATACAATATGGAAGATTTTATTGTATCAGATTAACCTCAATCGAGAATAATGAAGGATATTGAAATAGATTAAAATAATCATCAAACTATTCAGAGAAATATCCCCCTTTTTCTTGATAATATTTAAAAGTCACACTATTTGTCAAGAAGCCATTTAAAATATATTTTGGAATCAAAGTGTCCACTACCACTTTGAAACATTTATAAAGAATTTTGAGTTTAAAACTTTAGTGTCCTTATAAATAAATCCGTAAAACATTTTTAAAACATGGACATTAATGAGAAATATTTAGAATAATAAATCTTTAAAACTTTTTAATATGGTAATTTAGTTAGAGTTCCTAACCAAAAGAGAGACACGTGAATCAAAATAATTGAGGTAATCAAAACTTTGTAATATCATTAGAATAAAGGTATTCATGATATACTATGTCCAAGTACATTATATACCCCATATAAAAGTTATTTGGTTTATAACAACAAAGAAGTCTCAATGGAATGTAAATTGATATGAAATTTCTTATAAAGATCATATACTTAGGTTAAGGATAAATGAACGACATAATTATGTGTGAAAAATATAAATAAAATAAATATTATTGGATATTAAGTTTAAATCAATCTGAGTACATTCCCACATATTCTTGTAAAAACATCACCAATGAATTGGATGTTTAACTCAATAAATGGAGATTGAGTTAAAATTACACATATGAAGTTCATATAGATGACTTGAGAATTTATCAATGGAGTGATTATGTTTATCAAAACTATATCCAAAGAATGGGGAGTATAAATTATGACATAAGAAAATAAATAGTGATTCCACACATAATCTTGGAGTAAAATAATCAATAAAGTATGCGTAAAGCCGGATGAGTGGAAATTGAAATTTGAAATTCCCTTATCGATTGGGTAACATATGAAACATACACCCAAGAAAGAAGGATCATACAATGATGATGTAAATATCCATAAATTAAAATATATTACACAATGAATACAATCATGGGTAGTACACACACGACATGAAATAAATAAGTGGTGAACAATGGAAATATCACAGAATTAAAAGTGAGATAAGAAACACCTTACTTTGTACTTTTTCCTTGCCCGATGTTTGGTTAACCTCCTTTATAATTGTGAAATAATTTTTATTGAATTATAAAAGAATAATATACATTAATATGATATCATATATTATCTTTTAACATTGATTTTTTGATAGTATCTTAGTATTATCATCGTTTCGGGCGTTAACATATTCATTTTCCTTTATATTCTTTGTTATGTGAGCCATAATTGTTATGGATGGGATGTATCATATTAATATCTATAATTATATCATGTCTATAAAAATTATTTTTATTCATCAAATTAAATTTTGTCTTGAATGGATATGATGGGGAATGAATATCATCGGGTTCGTGGAGACGGTAGACCATACGTACGCATGAGCGATAATATAATTATTTTGATATTAATATAATATATAATTGGATGGTATATCATATATATATATATATAATAATTATCATATTTTATTTATTATTTACATTAATTACACATCATTATCATACCCATCCAAATAATAATGTTTCGAATAACAATTACACCACGACGTGGAGACAGTAAGCCATACGTACGCACATATGGTGACATGTCATTAAAAGGATGGATAGAATAATGAATATGGTTGTACCATATTTATAATGAAATCACAGTATATAGAATATACTAGAGTTATTAATTTATAATGGAAATAACAATGAAAGAAGAAGTGGAAGAAGAAATGAACTTGAAAGAGGGTGGTGAAATCATTACCTCTTCTTTGGGTTCTTCCTTTTGATTTGATCAAAAGGGATCCTTATGATGGATTTCTGACCAAAGGAGGGACTCTAGGATGAAGTTAGTGAAGTTAAGAGGATATTTGGGAATGGGTTGGCCGATCCAAAAGGCTTTTAAGGTGTGAATTAGTGGGTTGGGGGAGTGCCCTTTTATAAGAGGGGTGAGACGCACCTTAGAAAAAACTTGAAATATTATTTTATAATAAATTAATATTCGGTTTTTAATGGATAAAATGTGAATTATTTAAATGTTAAGGTGGGGATAGGTCGAAAACCACTCAACCAATAGGTTTTATATAGGTTTGGGTCACTATATTAACTTTATCTTAGTGATTTAACACTTAGTTAAATAGTTTGACATTAACAATGTCTCTTTGTATTTTTATATTATATAGTTAATAAACTTACTATATACATCCAAGAGAACCCCATGGGGTTAATTAATGTTAAAACTATCATTATATACGTCCTTTTCCGAACCATAGATTTTTAGGAATAGAATATGAATTAATAATATAATATTTGTTTTAAAAACTCTTTTATGTCAATTTTGACACTATTTTGTATTTGGTTTTTCTTAAATTCATAACAGCATTATTACTTAGAAAAAATTCATCTAACCAACCCTAATATGTTATATTAACCTAGAAAATTAGTGTGATTCATAAAACGTATCAAATTACATTTATTTTTATATTTATAATCTCAAGTATTTTAATATTTCATTAATTAGGTGATTACTGCATCACCATTGTGTCATAAATAAATTAAATTATTTAATGTATAAAAATTATAAATTAAATATCGTTATGTAGGAAATCATTTATCTTTCTAATTAATATTTATAACCGAATTTATCATATATATAACCCTATATTAATAATGTTTTAGTTATTTAACTATGATTTTATCTCATTTAACTCTTCTTTGAATTAAATAATAATAAATCTCCTAATCTAATCCATGTGGACCAAAGAGGTTCATATTTTATTCCTACGGTTCTTTTTGTTTGAATTATACTTATCTAATAGAATTAAGACATGTTTTAGGGTAATAATAATATCATTTTTACCCTTAATTACCCGATTTACTTTTAACCATGGTAAATAAAAGTAAAAAGTTACTATTCACCAAAAATTAGTTTTATCTTATTGAACAAAATTTTACTCCTTGATATTAACTATTTCTCTCATATTTTCGAAATTCCACTCACAGAAGCGGTAAAATTAAGTTTTATGTGAATTTGCAAATTCTCCTAGGAGATGGGTAAAATACGATGAATGTTCAATAAAATTTTTATATATCTACAATTTTTATAAACTGACTCTAATTAATTACGTTGAACTTATATAGGTATTAGGTATCTATTTTGACCTAAAATAAATTTAAATAAAATAAATAAATATTCAAATAAAAATTCGGTTTTAAACTATATCTTAGTGTTTTCACTATTCATAAAAAATTTAATGTTTTTAGAAAAATACCAAAATTTCACCCTAGGATAATTTAGATATTCCAAATCCATAAATGATGTCTATTTTGAAAGATAAAATTTATAAAATTTCAAATAGTGAGTATTCCTTTTCAAAATGGCTAGTTTTATTGGTTATGGTGTGTGTTAGAACTCGAAGTTGTGTACAACACACGCTATTGTATTATTCAAAGGGAAGCGTACTGTAAAAGATTGGGGGTGTTACACATAGTTCCTCATGTTATAGTCTGTATCCAAGTACCCAAGTACCCAAGTACGACCTATGCATATTATCTCCTGTGTGATGTTCCTAGGTGTCCACCTCCTCACATTGGTCTATAAATAAACCACTCCCATTTTAATTTGGACAAATATATTTTCATAAAAATATGAACAATATATGTAGGAGATATCTTCACCCAGAAAACAGTGTATTCCACTTGTGTGCACCACCTACTAACTCCACATATGTGTTTGACTAATGTAGAACACATTGCTACCATAAATTGGAACATCAATTTAGTTCAGAGAGATGGGCATACCACATGGGCACACCACTTGGGGACCCTATTTAGACACCATCATTGATGAAGATTTCCAATGAGCCCATAATTGTGGAAACCACCTTAGTTCCCTCACTTAGTTGAAACACATTTCATAGTTATGATTCATTAAAACCCATAAAGGGGAAATTAATTTCCCCATAACCATCAATAAGGTCCTTTTACTTGAGTGAATCCTCATGAAATACCTCACATTAATGGACAGATTAACCAATATCTCATACCTAGGGATCAATTCTACTAAACTTTCTACTTTATAAATTAACAGTACTAAATTTACATTGATTCTAGATTCTCCTATTTTTCACGAAACACCTTGAGTCCTAATCCATATCATTATTTCCATTTAATGAGCCACCACATAGGTATATTCTCAAATAATACCTTCATGTTACTTCTCAAATAGGTTTTTATCATATATAATTTCATGTGTTATCTCTATTATCCTTCTTATTATCACCACTTTTGTGACATAGGAATCCTTCATGGGTATCCTACTAGCGGAAATATCAAACCCTACTATAGAGGTTATCATATGCATATAATACCCACACATTCACCAGTAGTTGAGACACTAATTTTTGTTGAAAAATTATTCCTATAGTTGTGTTACAGATCCTAGAATAAAAAAATACATTTTCCTTGCCTAGTTTTTATTGTAAATCATGTTATCCAACTCCTACATATAAGCCCAAAAACCCACATGAACCTGAATTACATTCCATATGTGGTGTAAAAATGGAAACTCAAGTTTAATCCATGGTCAGTATCCGGTTTACAAAAATTTTTATGACACATGCATCCCACATGGGGACTCCTACAAGGTGTAAGGACTAACTCTTTGTCAAAGGGCTTCACAAATACATAATCCCCACTCAATACCATATTGTAAACTCTCATGAAATGTAGTTGATCATATATTATCTATTGTTTCCCACATGATAATGAGTCATATGGTCTTAGAGTATTATATTATCATTTTATTAGAATAATAAATATTCATTGCAAACAACATATTCTAGTCCAAGAATCATGACACTAAATGACATAGGACAAATCCTTAACACATTATGTTAATGTTTATGGGGTGATACTCACATTTTCCCTTAAAATAATTCTAATGAACTACATGGACATTATTCTGAATCATATATGATAATTTAAATTCCTCTATTAAGTTCAAACATGTTGTCCCAAAATATAACAGTCCTCTTATGTGATATGTATAATAGGACCCACTTTTCAGGGATAAATTCAGTATAGTTTTCCTCCATATTGATTTTTATATGTCTTGAATTGAGATACTCACCTTGTTTAATCCATATATATTCTTCCAAATAGGTGTATACCCCAGCCATATCTTATTCTATTTTGACACTAATATCGTATATGAACCAAAAAGGGTTTCTCAAGAATAAGTCTCACACTAACCATTTCAACGGACAATTATGTCTTCTATTCCATTTTAATCATTTTTAAACAATATTTTAATAATCATAGTAACATGACATTAAAAGTTAATAATTTTCTTATAATGTGTCATTAAACTATGTTGGTTTTGATTCCTTTAATAAAAATTGGGAAACATGCCTCTTTAAATGTCAAATACTAACATTAAAAAAACATACCACTTCCCAAGATAGTGAAAAAATAAAATATTACTGACTACGTGGCTATAAATAATAAAATCTCTAAAAAAATTGAAATATAGAGAACATTGATTGTAAATATAATTTACCATGAATCACATTGTTCTTAAAATATTTTGGGAAATGGGAAAATGACTACCATTCTTGGGTTTAGGTAGTATTCGAGAATTCATTTTAAATATATCTATGTGTCAGTGAGTGGGAAATAATCCCCTCAAAAATTTATTATGTGAAAAACCATACATTCTATCATCCTATACTCATTATGAAACATCACTATGAAGAAACCACAATGACCCCCACCCTTTAGAATGTATGTATTTTGTGATATTCACATCGATATATCATGGATCTGATATCCAACAAATTATTTCATTGGAAACATCAACCAAAACCAATTATTCAAATTATATGGAAAATTATAATGACCTATATGATACCGATGAAACTAATGGTACATCTGAAATTGGTGATAATGATAACCATGGTGAGATTGATGACCTTGATAATATATATAGTTCATTGGATTCAAATAAAACCAATTCCCTAAGGACTATAAAAACTTCTATGAACCAGGTTGAATGAATAAATTGACTAAAATAATGAAAAAACTACTAACTTGGATGACCCCAATGACTCGAATGACATTGATGAAATCATTGATAATGATGACCCCAATTTCATTGATGATGAAAAGTATATAAATGATATTGATAACCCCATTGAAATTGATGTTTAAAAAAACATAAAACCCATTATTTCTATTGTGAGAACATTTTATATGATTACCGCAATAACACTAGAGATATTGATTGGATAGACGATGTCAAAAAAAATAATTATTATGAAACCATCAACATTGAAAATTATAATCACACTAAAAACCCTAATAATTATAATGAACTCAATGACCCCAAGTAAACTAGATACAACAATGATTTAAATGCTAAAAGAAACCAATCCCAGTTTCAATGAGCCAAGGGTTACTTTATTACATTTTCATAAGACACTAAGAATCAAGTCCTGAATGAATGAATTTATTAGTAGTCTCAGTATAATAATAAATAACTGAATATCATTTTACAAATAAAAACATAAAGTAATTTTTTTTTATAAATTTCATCATTAATTCCACTAGCTTAACACTGCATATCAATCATAATATTTATCATGGAATCCCAAGGAATGAATCATAATAAAGGGGTGAGTTAAAATTGGTAATAAGGGTATGAGTATAGTATAATCCATGTAATAAAAATCATATATTTTCATTATATATTTACATATAGTAATCATTAAATGTTAAAAATAGAAAATGAAATACACAATTCATTAATACAATTGGTTATATATACACATGATTGTTGTTTCTATTTTTCTAGAATTATGGGATGAAATAAAATTAAATATTTAATAACCATTCAAGAATAATAATTTGGAATTATATAGAATTTATAATAATAAAATGATTCCTTTTACTATTATTTAAAAATAAATTGAAAAACATTTCACATCGCTATGTGAATATGGAAATCGACACATATACAAAATATTTTTTTACCAATGGATGGGAAGGTAATAAGTCTGATGTGATATTATAATTCCTAAAATATTTTAAGTAATAAAATTTACATATATTCATTAAAATTATTTTGAGTAACTTCCCTAAAATCCTTAAATAAAAAATTAATCACATTTATTTACGAAGTGGTAGTCCACCTTACACACGTGAGATGTTATTTTATCCCCATAGAATTGAAATTATGTTAGTATATGTTATATTATAATTAAAGAATTACAATAACTTCATAAAAATCATATAAATATGGAAAATACTTTAATATATCTATCCATGAATGGTGGTAATGGAGAATGAATTACATCATTTCCTGAGGTGGTAGACCTCCATAAATGTGATTACAACTTATTTTCCCATTTGATGGAAAAAGATAAATATAAGTCATTAAATATATTTAATAAAATATTAATATATGGTATTAACTTGTGTTATTATATTTAAAATGATTAATAATATTTTAAGCTATTATTTGAGTAATTAAAATGAAAACACATAGCTAAAAACATGACATCATCTTCAGGCATCCTCTTTAGGTTTAGCATAAATATTTTATAGAATGGTATTTTAGTCTAAAACGGTCTCTAGGATGTGCAGAGAGAAGTACAGAATATATTTATGTATTTATTGGATAAATCAAAGTTCCATGGGAGTGTGAATATGAGAGGATATTGGTATCCTGTTAAAAGTGTGAGAGAAGACACACATGGAATTTTTAAATGATAATGTGATACACACATTTATATCAGGACTAAGTACCAAAAATGTGTCATTATTGAACGTTATATGTGATAAGGTCAAAATATGGCCCTAAAATGGGTGTTTGAAATGTTTTTGGTCATTTTATCCTTATCATCTTACTTTAACCCTCGCTGGTAAACCCATTTTTAATTTAACTATGATGATTAATTTTTTTTGTTTTCAATATTAATTATTGTCAAAAAGTATTTTTAAAATATGTGATAATATAAATAATTTTTAATCTAAATAGGTTATCCATTTATATAAATTCAAGTGAAATAATTTTGACAACATAATTTAAAATATATCCCACAGAATTGGTTAAAAATATGTTTTCAAGAAATGAATTTTTCAAGGAAAATATGATCTTGTATTAAATGAATGAATATAAATCATCACTATATAAATTAAAAATTAAAAATTTGGATATATATTATATAGATATATTTTATATAATTAATTATTAGTGGTAATTTTTTCTGATTAAAATGGGTAGACATTATTCACTTTAAATAAGTTTTCAGAAAAAATATTTTTTCAAACCCAAAAATAAAAATATACTAAAATATAGTTTTTAGGTGATTAATGATAATTTATTTGTATTTAATTATAAAAATATACTAAAATTAAATTAAATACTATCAAAATCATTTCGGACTTTTTAAATTAATTAATTTATAGTACAAAAATGGAAGTATTACAAAAATTGGTATTTTTTACTTTTAAATGGAAAATCATTAGTTTTTATAAATTACAAACATTCCACCATATTTAAATATTAGTATGATGATTAAAAATTTATATTAATTTTGTAATAAAAATTCTATATAATCCTGAAAAAATTTAAATTATTTGGGAAGATTCCATCAAAACGACCTGTATAAAAAAAATAAATTTTAAGAAAAATATATCATTTTGGATCAAATGACACTTCATTCATTTATAATCAATAGAATAACATTGAATTTATTTTATACATGTGCAGAATTTTTTTTGATAATTTATTTATTCTTATTAATATCCACCATGTTAATGGATATATAACAATGTTCTTTCTTAAATATTATTCTTTTAATAGTTTCATGTTTTGTTTAATCCCAACATGTTGTGCATCATAATATATTAGAGATATTGATTTTTTTAAAACAATTTATTGTAAAAACATAGTGTGTTAAATTATCTTCTTATCATTGTGGTTCATGTAATATACACAATTTAATATGAATGTCCTCTTTTAAAATCTCAAGACATTATATTATACCCTTTTAAGTATATTAAATCCACACACATTTTTTATGTTCTCAAAAATTAAGGGGTTGAAATTCAAAAATACCATTATTTGAAGAAAAAACATCATAAAAATGTTAATAAAACATCCTATTTATAATAGAGAATGTTAATTAAAAATTTCATCTAAAATGACACGAAATTATGTTTATATGTAGGGAAAAATTGATGGGATTATAAGAAAGGGAAATAGATGAAATGGAAAAAAATAATTATAGAGAGTGATAGAGATAATTGAAAAAAATACAGTGAATGATCAATTTAATGTTATGAAACTAAATACAAATAATATTTTATGATTTAAAATACCATTTAATTCATTAGATTTGTAGGTTATATAATTAAATGTTTTTTCATGATACTTTACTCAAAGTTGAGGAATTATTTTATAATTTATGAATATAATGAAATATACATACATGATATCATTCAAATTAATATTACTGTTTTCACTATCTTGTTTCTGTTCGATCAATTTCTAGTTCATCTCTTACTCCGTTAAATTAATATACAAAAAATTATTTTTCCCCTAAAGCATTAAAAATAAATTTTAATGAATTAAATAATCCATAAAAGAGTGTCATGTATTTCCTATTTTCTATAAATATTTTCCAAAACCAATATGGTTGGAACAATTAATCATATATATTACAATAATATCTAAATATAATTAATAAAACCACTAGATATACATTAACATTTATATATCAAATAGTTCAAGTAAAAACAGTTACATATTAAAAAGAACATCACATAGGAAAGTGTTAGGTGAATCACTCGTGTATCTCTTATGTTATGTGTTTGTACCCTAAAACCATTCCTTATGTAATGGGTTTTCACCCGGGATATGGTTTTCCATTTTTATAAAAAATAATTAATATAATTCTAATAATGTTCCCAAACATAAATAACCTATAATTACCTCATCCTCAAATGTAATATTAGCATTAAACCTTTCTAATACCTTCATAAAGACCTCATTATCTATATTATCTCAATAGTAAGAACATATTAAATTTTATTCTCCCTAAAACATGTGTTTTCTAATAAGTTAACATTCCACTAAATCACTTTTATTGGTCATTAGTTCCATTCAACATATGCTCTCAAATATTTAATGAAATATTATTACAATAAAATCATTATACATTTCATCATTATTATAACCAGAATATCATTGATAATATACTCTTATAACAAAATTATTGAATCCCAAAACAATAACAGTATTCGTTTCACTTAATGAGTATAAATAACATAATCTTTTCCATGACCCCTTAGATGATTTTGATGTAAATTCCAATAACACATGGGGATTTCATTTGTGTCGTTCCTATAATCGTTATAATTTATGCATTTCACATTGAATGATTTATTATTTCTATTTACATAATGATAAAAGTGATCTTTACCACTACTTTGTTTTAAAAATGTCAAACCCTTCAAGAAAGTAATTGAGTGTTTATATCTACAATTATCACACGAGAGAAATCTTTCATTCCCTTCTCACATTTATCCCTATTTTCCTATACCATCTTCTTCTTTTAATGATTCCATTGAAGACATTTTTTTTAGATAATTATTTCTTTTTATTTATACTAAATGATAATATGTCCTCATATGATAAAAATTTTTGGATGCAAAACCCCTTTGAATAATTAGAATATTCCCATCCATGAGACAATCAATCTTACTCTTTGGATTTTGAACACAGTTCATAGAATCCCATTCTATACATGTATTTGTGGATTCATAAGTATCAGAATTTTTGTATTCATTTTATCATAGGTTATGATTTCACTTTCTATATTAACCACTTGATAGGATGGAAAAAATCAAAGAGGAGTACCTTAAGATACATCCATTACATGTTTTTTATTTGTTTTTCTCCCTTAGTATTTTTAATCTATGATCACCATTGAACTGAATCTCATGAGATAAGCTAAAAAACTATGACAAAAATCCCCCTTTAATTTCCTCCCAAAGGTATAAATATCTTATTTATTAAACATTCTAGTTTCTTTGCTAAAAATGGATTTTCATCCCCCTTAAATTAAGGAGTTTAATAATTTATAATGTAGTTTAACATTATAACACCATGTAGGGGATTTTATGAATTATTCATATATGAAATGTTATTTCCCATAAATAAAATCTATTTCCCCACTATGGATATAATTTTATCTGTTTTAGATGTAGCTCTAGCTCAATCATCATTATCTTTTAGAGGAGAGAAATCCCTACATGTGGTATGTGGAAAGATATGGTTTCTATTAATTATATAAGGAACTATTTCTAAATAATGTAAAATACTAGATTAGATCATAAAATTATGAAACACAATGTATCATCTCAAATCAGGTAAAATGCATAACATAAATTGAAAATTTTATGCATAGATAATCTCAAATCATAAACATGGTATCATTAGAAAAGATTGAAAATCAAAAAATCATTTTCAAACCCTTCCTAATGGTTCGTAAAAAACATGTGAATTACAAAAACACATCCCATATGAGTTGAAAACTAGGTCAAAATTATGTATCATTCTTGTGTACCATGTAATGTTTCATTCAACATCAAAAATACCTTATTCTGATTTATTACCCCTGGGTACATATGTTCCA
Source organism: Viscum album (assembly GCA_963277665.1). NCBI lineage: Eukaryota > Viridiplantae > Streptophyta > Magnoliopsida > Santalales > Viscaceae > Viscum > Viscum album. Next base: position 2,060,579,557 of record OY728140.1, read on the forward strand.
CAACCATTCTTATTTATTGTATCTCTATAAGAATGTATTTCTAAGAAAAAAATTATTATTTTTTCACCAAAACATTCTTATATTAATATATAATTATCATCAATGTATATCATAGTGTTATGTTCCCTAATATATGTTTTCTTATTAATATATCCCATGATTTCTACCAAACATCTTCCAATACAACCATAAACACTCATACCCCAGTTACTCATAGTCAGTGGTTATTTTATTACATTGACATAAAATATAAGGAATTAAATACAAAAGGGAAAAACTGATTATTAGTATTGGTAATGATATAAATTCTAAAATATTAGTTTACAAAAGGAAAAATAAAGCACAACAATGATTTTTCTCCAAGTGCATCATTAAATCCCCTATCACAACCCTTAATATCAATCATAATTTTCATCTTAGAATCCTAGGGAAGGAAACATAAGAAATGGGTGACCTCTAATGTATAGTAATGGTATTATTATATTTAAATATATAAATAAATAAATAATAATAAATTTAAAATGGTAAATAACTTTAAACTATTGAATTTCATCAACAATATGCTAATAATTTATAATGAAAAAATGATGATCAAATAGATTCACTTATGTAATAACATGATATTTAAACATTTCCAGGGATATTATAACTAATAAAAAAAACAAATGGAAATAAATGAAAAATCTCATAATGAGTAAATTATTAATTATATAAATCATAGCCGAACCCTCAATGCCTAGTGCCAAGACATATTATATAATCATGCAAGGCCTTAGAAAAATACCCAATATAGTTTTTTCTCATGAGACCAACCGATGAATTGAGGTGCTATAGTGGGCCTCTTTTGTATCTTAATAAGAACAGTGAATTTTCCAAATGAAAGGGGGGGATCATAATCAACATAAACATTCATATTTAAAACTATCATAATATATGTACATAATTACCCCAATCAATAAATATAATAGTAAAATATATAGTGTAATATGAATGGTATAAAAATTGTACATACCCAATACAAATTTTCATAAAACACTAGAAAAATAATAAGGGTAGTATCATTACATAATACCCCCAGTGGACTATAACTAAAATAAAAGTTTGATGTTTTTGAATAATTGAAATACCCTATAAATGACATTAAAAACAATATTGAGAAAAATAACATTTTACATTGAAACTATTTTTAAAACTAGAACAACTGAATATATTTTGAAAATATTTTTCAATTAAAATAAAAATTTAATGCTATATAATAATCATTAAAACATTAAGTGGTCTAGAAGTTAGGAGATCCATATATGTCATCCACATTAAAATAAATAATCCTTTCATATTTTGTGTAAAATACATACATACCTATTTGAAGAAATTCATGAAAATTCCATTCCAAAAAAAATTAAAATGATAAAAATCGGTAATTATTTATTTCATAAATAAATATTAAAATGTTAACAATAACATTGGATACATTTTTAGAAAACATTGTTTTGAAAGACAAATGGATTTTTGACCAAAGAGATAAATAAAGTTATATTTTGTCAAAACCAATTTATCAATAAATTTATGTATCAAAGATATGAAATATAGAACAATTACTTGAAAATTTTCATCATTAATAATAAGAGAAGAAAATATAATTATTTATGAAAATTTAAATAATTCCCCTTTGGTATACTTAAATCTAAAAAATCTAAAATAACGATGAGATTGTGAAACACACCCTTACCATTTTATTAACATTTCAAGCACAATACAAAGGATAGGAATAAACTTAAATTAAAATTTAAATACCAATAATATAAATTTATTAATGATACAAAATATCAAAAGGGAAATTATATACACCACACAAAGGAATAAGTGTGGAATATGGAATATGCATCACGAATGTAAAAGTGATTCGAGAACCCATTACCTTAGAATCTAGTTTCTTTATACCTTATTGTACCTAATGTATAATAAATATAGGTTCAGTATAAATAAATTATATAATCATTCTAATATTTATTATAACATATATAATTAACATATAGTCTTTTATCTAATATTTTTCTATAATTCTTTGTTAAAATCTATGCTTCCGGTCATAAAAACTTTTTTCATGGATGTTTGATTGTATTTTTGGTCCTTTTTTACTTCAATGATGGTTACATACTCTAAAAAATGTTAACCATAATACAAATAAAATTTATATTAATTATATATTTATTTATATAAATCTATAATAAATAGATATAGAAAATGGATTATACTGTTCATGGGGATGGTAGGTCGTATATAAGAATGAATTATGTTTCCATTTTTTATTGATGGATTATCCAAAAAGAAAATAAATATTAGTACAAATTTATTGAATAGTTACTATTTAATATATATAATATATATTAATTAAATACATCATTATTAAAATCCTTGTAAAAATAAAATTAAAAACACATCACATCTCTATATAGAGGATGTAGTTCACATGTACACATGAGCGATGTTAGTATTCTTGAATAGATTATATGGTAAGAATTTATATGTAATATTATATTTCATGAAGTATTTTTATGTCATAAATATCACATATATTCATTATATTTATCATTAATACCTTCAATTAAAATTGTATGTGAATAATGAATCACATCACTTCGTGAGGTGGTAGTCCATCGTACACACGAGCGATGTTTTTGTATAACCCATATAGTGGAATTTAATAAGGAATTCATCAAATAATAATTCTGTAAGTATTATTCTAATGACTTAAAAATTTTTAGGAATTTTTTTTCATAAATATTTTGCAATTTTATGAGTACGCAGTTTCTGACGGCACCTGATTCCAAGGCCCAGTGGGCCCGAAATCAATTTCCAAAGTTTAGCTCGGGTACGTTTAGTAAACGAATGAGCGAGTTTTTCTATCTTTTGAACCGGTGCCCAGAATTGAAATCTGAGGGCACTGATGAACTCGCAGTGCCGATAATTTCTTAAGAGGACCTTTACCGCAATTGCGTTTGCACAAGAGGTGAAGTTAATTTTTTTGGTTTAAATAAGATGTGAATAAAAATTGTGGGACAATTTTTATTCATTATCTTAAGTGGTTTTATCCTACATGGGAAAGTTAGGATGGGACCCACAAACTTATAACTACCCATGTGAGGATAATTGTGAGGTGGGGCCCACACGATCTGCAACCATTCACATTCCCTACACTCCTTAAACCTACCATTAAGCTCCTTTATTTAATGTTGACAACCCCCTTGATTTTATTTGAGTAACTCTTCCTCTTCTCTCACTCTCTGATTAAAACTTTCCAACCTATCACCTAATTAATTTGGGAACTCACATTTTAATTAATTAAGTGAATTGGAATTTGAATTTTGTAATTTTAAATGCTTGGATAAATAAAATAAAATAAGGAGAAGCCTTATTTTATTTTGGATCGATTTGTTGTGTGAGGAGGAATTAGGAGAACGCTAGTGTCTTTGAAGAACTTCATCCTCCACGAAGAACGCCAACTCTCCGAGGAAGAACTTCGACTCAGTGACCCCGAATTCTACATCCTCTTCTTCCTCCGTGACAAGGGAGGAGACATTGGCGCGATAACTCACCAACGACGTCCGCCTTGTTTTCTTCTCTCCGTGATAAAAGGGGAGACACAACTTTCTCCTCGGACGCTCTCTGTCGACTTCTACGAATCCTCACCTCGAAACGCTGTCAATCACGACTCTGATGTTCGTCATATTTTATCGAGGTAGGGGTTAAGTTCAATTGTAATGGATTAAAATTGTGATTTTGTTTGTCATTGAGCATCTTGTTTACCTCAGCCATTTGCTATCGCTTTACTCAGAGGGCGTGAGCCGAATGAACACGGCCTGACGACCCTCCGTTGAACTTTTTTATTTTATTCAGAATTGGAAAGAAAAGGTGGAGGAGGCACAAAGCCATCGCGCCATGCTGGGAATGCGACAAAGGAGGCTGGCGCCGTCGTGCCGGTGGTGCGGGAAGAAACGCGACCCGCTATACAGGCCGCTTCGGCAGAAGAACCGACTGGGCCATCGGCTAGCCGGGCGAAGAGGTTCCACTGTGCCAGGAGGGCGCCGCGCTAGAGGACCATCCGGCCCATCGTCCGGTGGGGCAGGGCTGGACAACGACACCAGGAGGGCACTGTGTAGGAGGATCGGAGGCCCGCCCATGCAGGCTGCGTGTGCAGAAGACCGGCCGGTCTAGCCGACTGGTTTGAGGAAGGGAGGCGCCACCTGGCACCGCCGGTGCCGAAAAACTGCCCCCCCCCTTTGGAACCCACACGGCTTCAGCTGAGCTGGGTAGTGCTGGGCCGCACCAAGCTGTGCCGCGCTGGGTCAGGCCGCGCCGGGCCGCCTTGTGCCGGGCCGAGCTGGGCCGCGCCCGGCCGGGATGAGCCAGGCCGCCCCGGGCCGCGCAGGACTGGGTCGGACCAGGTCACGCCCCGCTAAGCCGAGTTATGTAATTCTTCAGACCGGTCTGACACCCCTACTAGGTCGGACCCGTCAAATTGGTTCAACCCGACCCGTCGGCCCACTGGGCTAAACGGGTCCGGCCTGTTATTCACTGAAATGTGAATAACATAAGGACCATGTGTCCAACCGACACATCGCCTGCGACACTGGGACTTTTTTGATGGGACGGTCCTTTTGCGGTACTCTTAGTGAGTTTCAGATGAATTTGGATATCAGTCGGGTTAGAAATGATTGTATTTCTAATCGGGCCCCTCAGACGGAAAAGCCAATATCTCTCAAACCGGGCATCCGATTGACGCTCCATCTATCATGTTGAGTTCCTATTGATGAGATAGAACATTGGGATACTTCAACTCTGGACTTCGTAACTATTGATGCATCGAACCCCCTTGGATCGTGGAGCGAACCCTCCCGGAATCGAGCGTGCTGTGTGCGGGAACCCTAGAGCTGGCTGCGACTACGATGACGATGACGACTCTACTTGGATTCTATGTGGGTTCGGTAGTGAGGATGACTGTACGTGGATCCTCCATGGGTTTGGTAGTGATGAAGACTTTACATGGATCCTACGTGTGTTTGGCAGCGATGGTTACTGTACTTAGATCCTACGTGAGTTCGGCAACGACAACTTCTATACTTGGATCCTATGTGGGTTCGATAGGGAAGATGATTCAGAGGCTACATCTATCATCTCCACCCCTCTTCGTGTGTAGTATAACTATGTGAGATGAGTCTTGATTTTTAGTCATTATCATTGATGTGATTGTCTTTCGTTCTTTGTGGATTGGGTTGTTCTTTCCTATGTGGACCGGGTTGTACATGGGCTCTTGAGTTGGAGCCGAAATGTATTGATGACTTAGGTATATGTATGGGAATATACCTAAGTAGAGTTGGTTGATACTTTGTGTTTGTACCTGTAATTTTTGGTTTATTTTTTGTGGATTCTGGGAGACCTTCGGAGGTTTCGGGGTCCCTACTGAGTATCGTATACTCACCCCTACACGGGCTATGCTCGCAATACGTTGTGATGTATGCAGACGACAGACATCACTGATCGAGGTAAAGTCTTGTGAAGTGGGACGATACTTGTAGGTGGACCACTTGGCCAGACGTACATGGAGTGGACAACCGGACCTGAGGAGATGAGGAGATCATTTGTACCCACCCTTCAGGTGGGATATCTGAAGGAGGACTCAGTGGTTGCTGTTTTACTTTATTACAAATGTTCATTCTTTTCTGTTGTATTATAATTTCAGTTGGGTTTGTATTCAGGCCCATTTACATTCTAGCACTTACTTTTGTACTCAGTTTACTTAGTGTTTACTTCTTCTTGCTTACTCTGTTGTGTTTGTTTACTTATATAAAGGCAATGACTTCCCTTTTATTGGTATTTACACCTTTGGTGATAGTTTCCATCCCCTGGCCTATGGAAGGCAGGCTTGGGGAGTCCTGGCATGAGCCCTGAGGACGGGTCATGAAAAATTGGTATCAGATGAATCGGTTCTAACACATGAAGAAATTATTTGATAATTTCTTCTGTGAAGCAATAATGTTAAGAGTATTGAGTGAGCTTCTTGGTCTAGGGAGTCCAGTGATGGTGCGATAGCCGATGTATCCATACACCAGGACCCTGACTTCTGATTTCTGGCCCAGTGCTGGAAAACACTGATTTCATGTGCGTTTCAAAAGTTTTCTTTGTGATTACATTATGTTAGCTCACCAGGTATACTATATTAACCGTGACGCACCTATTACTTTTCAGGATGGCCACACGAAGGCATCCAGCTAGGGTTCTGAGCTTTGTGCGAGACGGAAGCTCACAGAGTGATGAGGCCTTAGTGTAAGGCCCCATTACAGTGGAGACACCAGTGGTACCTCTACCTACTGGGCCATCGATACCACTAGCCCTAGAAGAGGAGAGTGAACATAGCCTGAGTGCGCTGCATGAGTTTGAGTGACAGAGGCCGCCCAAGTTTCGTGGAGAGATGGACCCTCAAGCATCCGAGGATTGGCTGGAGGCTATAGTCCGAGTCTTTAGATTGGTAGGGACACCAACAGATCTTATGGTGATTCTTTCCATGAGTCTCCTACATGAAATAGTAGGTATATGGTGGAGCCTGATGATCTAGGTGCACAACGAGACATCTCTACTTTGGACGGACATCGAGAGTCTCTTCCACTCAGAGTTTGTTCTAGCCACCCTCTGTGCAATGTGCATCTAGGAGTTACTACAGCTGCGGCAGGGCAGCATGACAGTAGCCCAGTACTCGGCGTGGTTTACCGACCTCTCACGCTACCCCATGGACATGGTACGAGACCCATTCTTTTGGGAACAGAACTTTGAGCAGGGACTGAGTCATGAGATCAGGGCTTCGATGATCTCCCTCAGCATTTTGACATAGGCAGGAGTACTAGAGCAAGCCCTTCTTGTAGATAGCTTCCTTGCTGAGCCTATGCCAGCAGTGAGGCCTACCGCAGGGTGACACGTAGCGGAGTATTCTACAACCGACAGTAGATAGAAGTCACAGAGGTCCAAGAGGACCAGGCCATCTGGTTGGAAACCTTAGGATACTGGTTCGGAGGTGTGAGGCACATGTAGCAGAGCCAGTCATAAGAGAGGTAGGCAGGTCTATGCATGCGGCGGGAAGGGCCACATTGCTTTTGATTTCCCGACCCTCCAGGAAGAGGAGAAATAGACTGTTGAAGGACCACCAAGGCAAAGGCAGAGGTTCTACCATGGTGTCCCACAGGGAGCTGGCAGACGAGGCAGAGGAGCTGGCTGAGCAGAGGGTGGTGGGCGACACTTTGAGGCTCTACCACCACCACCACCAGGAGGTCCACCCTGACCATAGGGGGCTGGCGGACAGAGGATGGCTCAGCTTCAGGCAGTGTAGGTTTATGACCACAGCTCACCTGAGATGATTCGAGGTACTATATATGTCTACTCGACCCTTGCTGCAGTTCTTATAGACATAGGATCGATTCATTCTTTTATTACTCTTGCTCTTGTTTGGAGCTCGTAGATTCTGACAGATACGTTGGATCGATCCATATGGCTAGAGAATCCTAATGAAGTAGACTCAATGATTAAACACATGTGTCGGCAGTGTGATCTCACTCTAAGAGGCGAGATCTTCGGCTGGGATCTTCTTGTAGCGGTGTCGAGGCCTTATTACGTCATCTTGGGCATGGATTGATTATATAAATTCCATGATCAGATCGACTGCATTAGGTTCAAAGTGTGGTGTGTCTACGCAGATGGGAGTAGGTTTACCTTCACCGGTGAGAAGGGAGCCTTTGCAGTGCAAAATGGACTTACACAGAGGAGAGAGAAGCTGATCACACATCAGTTGGCTAGTCTCTTCCTCAGAGAGATTGATTTGCAGAGTATGAGTTTTCCTGTTGTGGTGGATCAGTATGCAGACATTTTTCCTGACGATGTTCCAGGACTACCTCATCACAGAGAGGTAGATTTCTACATTGACCTATACCCTGGGACAACCCTGATATCTACTCTAGTATATCAGATGGATCCCGCTGAGCTTCGTGAGCTACGGGTATAGATAGAGGACTTGTAGGGCAGGGGATTCATACGACCCAGTGTTTCACCCTGGGCTTCTCTGATTTTATTCTCCAAGAAGGCAGATGGGAGCATACGACTATGTGTCGACTACCTTCGCCTGAATCAGGTGATCGTAAAGAACAAGTATTCACTTCTGAGGATTGATGACCTCTTTGATCATCTCAAGGGAGCACGATGGATCTCGAAGATAGACATCAGGTCTGGCTATCATCAGCTCATAGTTCGAGATGAGGATGTGCAGAAGACGACCTTCAGGTGTTGGTATGACCACTATGAGTTTGTGGTTATGCCTTTTCGCGTAACAAACTCTCCAGCAGTGTTCATGAGTCTCATGAAAATGATCTTCCAGCCTTACCTTGATCGATTTGTTGTAGTCTTTATCGACGATATACTGATTTACTCGACTACTGAGGAGGAGCACGCCTACAACTTATGGGTTGTACTGGACACACTCCGAGAGAACCATCTTTATGGTAAACTCTCAAAGTGTCAGTTTTGGATTCGGGATGTCCTCTTCTTGGGGAACGTCATCTCTGAGGTGGGAGTTGCAGTGGATCCTGCGAAAATCGAGGCAGTACTTGCTTGGGAACCACCTAGGAGTGTGACAGAGGTGCGGAGTTTCCTAGGTCTGGCTGGGTACTATCAAAGATTTGTGCCAGACTTCTCCAGAGTTGCAACACCACTTTCAACTTTGACAAAAAAGGGGAAACCCTTCGTGTGGCCAGATATATGTCAGCAGAGCTTCTAGGAGCTAAGACAGAGATTGACCAGTGCACCTATCCTGAGGCAACTGGAGGAGGGAATCGGGTATGTAGTTTACTGCGATGCATCAGGGACCGAACATGAGTGTGTCCTGATGCAGGAGTGGGAAGTGATCGCTTATGGTTTACAAAAAGTAGAAGCAGCATGAGCTGAACTATGCTACCCATAACCTGGAGTTAGCAGTAGTGGTCTTTGCCTTGAAGATGTGGCAACACTATCTGATTGGTGAGCACTTTACAGTCTACTCTGACCACCGGAGTCTCAGGTACATCTTCTCCTAGAAGGACCTGAACCTGAGACAGTGGAGATGGCTTGAGTTCCTCTAGGACTATGACTTTGAGATAGTCTATACTCTTGTGAAGGGGAACGTAGTAGCTGATGATCTCAGTAGGAGATCAGGAATTCATCTCCTTAGAGAGGCGATAGAGAAACTAGCCACATTGCAGATATCCTTCATGGATAGAGATAGAGCAGCCTTTTTACAGTCACTCATAGTCACTCCTCCACTACTTCAGCAGGTCAGAGAAGCACAGTGTGGGGATGTTGACTGTGAGACGCACCATGCACAGATATCCACAGGATATGCACCTGATGGATTTTATTTAGGAGGAGATCACGTCATCCTCATTAGGGGAGGTACCATGGTACCGGTTTCATTATAGGAGGAGGTTCTGAGAGAGTTTCACACTTCCCCTTTGGTGGTACATCTAGGAGTGGCGAAGATGTACCAGGATCTCAGACGAAAAAACTGGTGGCTATGTATGAAGAAGGTTGTGGCAGAGTTCATTTCATGATGCCTCACCTTCCAGCAGGTGATGGCAGAGCACCAGGTACTGGCAGGCTTGGTGCATACCTTAGAGGTCCCGGAGTGGAAGTGGAATGGGATATCCATGGATTTCGTGACGGGGCTCCCTCTTACTTCAAGAGGTCACGACTCCATCTGGGTGATTGTCGACCGACTCACCATGTCGGCCCACTTCCTACATATCAGAGAGAAGGGCTCAGTGGAGAGCTTGGGACGCCTCTACGTTCAGGATATCTTACGAAATCATGGTGTGCCATTGTCTATCATATATGATCGAGATGATTGCTTTACTTCTCGGCTTTGGAAGGGGCTGCAGGAGGAATTTCGGATGTAGCTACACCTGAGCAATGCCTTTCATCCTCAGAAAGATGGCCAGATGGAGAGGACCATTCAGACACTTGAGGACATGATCCGTGCATGTGTCCTTGAATTTGGCCATAGCTGGGAGGATCACCTACCCTTGGTGGAGTTTGCGTACAACAAAAGCTACCACTCCACCATCGAGATGGCACCATATGAGGCATTGTACGGACGAACTTGCAGATCACCTCTGTGCTGGACTGACCCTGGCGAGTCAGCACTTGTAGGACCATAGATGGTTCAAGCTACGATAGAGAAGGTACAGATCGTCCAGGAGTAGACGAGGATTGCATAGAGCAGACAAAAGTCCTATGCTGATAGGAGGTAGAGACCACTGGAGTTTGAGGATGGCGACCACGTTTTCTTACGCGTCTCACCTCAACGTGGATCACAAATATTTGGCCGGTGTGGCAAGTTATCTCCACGCTTCATCAGACCATTCCAGGTTCATAGCAGGGTAGACGAGGTGGCTTATCGCCTGTCCCTTCCACCTCAGTTGCACCAGGTGCACGACGTCTTCCACGTATCTCAGATGAAGTGATACATGCATGACCCGACATATATCATTGATCACGAGGAGTTGGATATCGATGATGGGGCGACATTTTCGAAGGTCCCAGTGGAGATCGAGGATCAACAGGAGCGGGTCCTACGTGGACGATCGATTCCTCTGGTTCTCATACGTTGGCAGCATGGGAACCTCTAGGAGAACACATGTGAGAGGGATGATCAGATGCGTGCACAGTACCCTCATTTGATTCCCTACTTTATGATATATCTTTATAGGGACATAAATCCCTGAGGTGGGAGTAATATAAAGACCCAAAAATTTCAAGGAATTTTTTTTCATAAATACATTGGAATTTTATGAGTATTCGGTTTCTGACGACACTTGATTCTGAGGGTCGGTGTGCCCGGAATCAATTTCTGAAGTTTAGCTCAGGTACGTTCAGTAAATGAATGAGTGGGTTTTTCTATTTTCTGAACCGGTTCTCAGAATTAAAATTTTAGGGCACCGATGAACTCGCAACGCCTGTAATTGCTTAATAGGACCTTTACAACCATTGTGTTTACATGAGAGGTGAATTTTAATTTTGCGGTTTAAATAAGAAGTGAATAAAAATTGTGGAACCATTTTTATTCTATTTCATAAATGGTTTTATCCTACATGGGGAATTTAGGATGGGACCCACAAACTCCTAACTATACATGTGAGGATAATTGTGAGGTGGGGAACACATGATCCCCAACCATTCACATTCCCTAAACCCCTTAAACTTCCCATTAAACTCTTTTATTTAATGTTTCCAACCCCCTTGTTTTTATTTGAGTAAGTCTTCCTCTTCTCTATCTCCTTCATTAAAACTTGCCAACTTATCACCTAATTAATTAGACAACTCATGGTTTAATTAATTAAGTGAATTGGAATTTGAATTTTGTAATTTTGAATGCATGGAAAAATAAAATAAAATAAGGAGAAGCCTAATTTTTTTTTGGTTAGATTTGTTGTGTGAGGAGGAATTGGGAGAACACTAGTGTTTTTGAAGAACATCATCCTCATCGAAGAACACCAACTCTCCGAAGAAGAACTTCGACTCGAAGACCCCGAATTCTCCATCCTCTTCTTACTTTGAGACAAGGGAGGAGACACCGATGCGAGAATTCACCAACAAGGTCCGCCTTGTTTTCTTCTATCCATGATAAAAGGGGAGACACCGCTTCCTCGTCGGACGCTCTCCGTCGACGTTTACGAATCCTCACCTCGCGACGCCGTCAACTGCGATGCCGAAATTCGTCATCTTTTATCAAGGTAGAGGTTAAGTTCAATTTTAATGGATTATAATAGTTCTTTGGTTTGTCGTTGAGCATCTTGTTTACCTCGACCATTTGCTATCACTTTACACAGAGGGCGCGGGCCGAACGAACACGGCCCGACAACCCTCTGTTGAACTTGTTTATTTTATTTAGAATTTCCAAGCAATGGCAAAGGAGGCATGACACCATCATGCCGTGATAGGAACACGACAAAGGAGGCCAATTTCATCGTTCCTGTTGTGTGGTAAGAAACGCAACCAGCCACATGGGCCGCTTCGGCGGAAGAACCGGCCGGCCCATCGGTCGGCCGGGCGAAGAGGAGCCGCGACGCCAGGAGGGCGACGTACTAGAGGACTGGCGGTATGCCCATGCGGGCCACGTGCGTAGAAGACCGGCCGGTCTAGCTGCCTGGTTTGGGGAAGGGTGGTGCCTCCTGGCGCAGCTGGTGCGGAAAAACAAGCCCCCCCCTTCGGAACCCGCTCTGCATCCGCCGAGCCGCTCGGCCAGCCGCCTGAGCCAGCCGGGCCGCACGCCCAGCCGGGATGCGCCAGACCGCACTGAGTCAGGCCGAGTTATGTAATTGTTCGAATCGGTCCGACACCCCTGCTAGGTCAGACCCATCATACTGGGTCAACCCGACCTGCCGTCCCACTGGGCTAAACGAGTCAGGCCCGTTATTCACTTAAACGTGAATAACTTAAGGACTGCGGGTCCTATCGACATGCCGTCTGCGGAACTATGAATCTATTAATGGGACGGTCCTTTTTTGATAATATAAGTGAGTTTTGGATGAATTTGGATATCATCCTAGTTAGAAACGAGTGTATTTATTTCCAGGCCCCTCGGATGGAAAAACCAATATCTCTAAGGCTGGGCGTCCGATTGACGTGTCGTCTATCGTGTTAAGTTCATATTGATGTGATGGAACATTGGGATACATCAACTCTAGACATCGTGATAGTTGATGTGTCGACCCCCTTTGGCTCGTGGAGCAGAACCTCCCAGAATCGACTGTACTGTGTGCGGGAACCCTAGGGCTGGCTGCGACTGCGACGAGAATGACGACTGTACTTGAATCCTACGTGGGTTTGGCAGTGAGAATGAATGTACTTGGATCCTCCATGGGTTCAGAAGTGATGAAGACTGTACTTGGATCTTACGTGGGTTCGACAGTGATGGTTACTGTAATTGGATCCTATGTGGGTTTGACAGCAACGACTTCTGTACTTGGATCCTACGTGGGTTCGGCAGGGAAGATGATTCAAATGCTACATTTATCATCTCCACCCCTCTTCGTGTGTATTATACCTGTGGGATATGAGTCTTGATTTTTAGTCATTTTCATCGATGTGATTGACTTGCTTTCCTGTGTGGATTGGGTTGTGCTTTCATGTGGGGACTGGGTTGTACTTGGGCTCGTGAGTTGGAGCCGAACTGGATTTGATGACTTAGGTATATGTATGGGAATATACCTATGTAGAGTTGGTTGATACTTAGTGTTTGTACCTGTCCTTTTTGGTTTATCCTTTGTGGATTCTGGGAGACCTTCGGGGGTCTTGGGGTCCCTACTGAGTATCGTATACTCATCCCTGCATAGGCTATACCTGCACTAAATTGTGTTGGATGCAGATGACAGACAGTACTGATCGACGTGGAGTCTTTTGGAGAGGGACAGTACCTGGAGGTTTACCACTTAGAAGGATGTACACGGAGCCGACAGCCGGAGCCGACGGCCGGACCCGACGAGCTAAGGAGATCATTTGTACCCTCCCTTCTGGTGGGATATCCGGAGGACGACTCATTGGTTGCTGGTTTACTTTTCTACTGATGTTCATTCTTTTCTGTTGTACTGTACTTTCAGTTGATTTTGTATTCAGACCCATTTACTTTCCAACACATACTTTTGTACTCAGTTTACATAGTGTTTACTTCATCTTGCATACACTATTATGTTTGTTTACTTATATAAAGGCAATGCCTTCCCTTTTATTGGGATTTACACATTTGGTGCTTGTTGGCTGCCCTTGGCCTATGGAAGGCGGGCTTGGGGTAGTCACGGAACGGGCCCCGAGGACGGGTCGTGACAATTATAATTTCAAAAATATCTTATACACATGATAAATACATAATTATATCTATCCATTAATTGGGTTATTTAAACACATATTACATTGGTTTGTGAGGTCGTAGTTCATTGTACACCTGATTAAGAGTTTCATTTACAATTTTATGGAAGAGAAGATGGATATAGATAATTATATTAATTTAATAACATTTAATTATATGTTGGATCCTATTCATTTTATATTATCATAGATTATGAATATTATAAAGAGATAAAAATTTAATGAAAATCAAAATACATAGTTTACAACATCACCTCTTCTTTGGGAACCCACATTAGGTATCATCCAAAGCTTTCTTAGTTTGGATTTCTTATCTAACAAAGGCATCTAGGATGTGGGAAGGATTTCACGACTATATTTGGTTTGGTATTGGTAAAACCAATGTTCATTGGTATTTTAAATAGGAGAGTAGATGTGGTGGCATTTTATATGTAAGGGAGGGGACACACATGGATGTTTTGAAAATATAAAGGGATGTCTATGCTTTTTTCAACACAAACACCTCCAAAATGGGTCATTCCTGACTCATAGAGGTTATAAGGTTGAAATATGTCTTTAAAATGGGTGTTGGATATGTTTATGTCTGTTTATAACCATCTATTCTTAGTTTATCCTCTAGTATACCCATTTTCTACATTAATAGTAGTAATTAATTTTTATTGTATTCACTATTCATTATGTGGAAAAAATATGTTTTCCTTATAAGAAAATATTAATTATTATGATTAAAAATATGGAATCCAATTTTTAACAATTAAATTCACAAATATAGTAGAATTTTATTTAAAATAATACTCACATATGAAATGAAAAATTTCCTTTCATTAAATGTTTTTTGGGAAAATATGATATTGTATTGTCTCTATGAATAAAAATCATCATTATTTTAATTTAAAAATAAAAATATTGACGCCTAGTCTCTAAATTTTAGTAAAATAATTTCTTATTATTTGTAATTTTTTTTGATAATTATATAATTTATCATATTTATATTTATTAATGTGAATTAGATACCTATATTAGTTAGAAAATTAATATGTAATATTTATATAAAAAAATTAAATAGTTTCAACTAAACAATTTTGATATATGGTTTATTTAAAAGTATAATTTCCAAATTTAGGAATTTTATTTTTAAAATATGTACATAATTTTTTAAATTAAATTATTAAAGTTTACCTATGGTAAAATTTTGTGATTTTTTGGAAAATATTGATTTTTCAATGAAAAATAAAAAATACCAGTTTTTAAATGATTTTCATTTCAAGAATTCATGTTTTTTAAAAATTACTACTAATATATGTATAATATTTAAGTTATACTAATTATTATTTATTTATATTTTATCCACATAATTACTTATTAATCTACATTTTTTAGTTGTGTAGTAAATGATTGTTTTTGGGTTAAAAACTAGTTTTTCTAAAAATTGCTTTAAAATGCCTAATGTATCTCTATTATAATTAATTAAAATAATTCTTGATGGAGATTTATTTGAATGTAATAAATAGATAATATATTAATAAATATTAATTTATTTTTTTTAATTTTTTTTATTATTCATAAAGTTAATGTAAAATCATCTTTTTCTCACTAAATAATCTTCTTGAAAGCCCACATTTTCATTGGGTCTATTGGTTTTGTTTTAAATTAAAACTTAAAAATTATAATAATTTAATTTTATAAAATAGATTCTATTTTTAAAATAATATTAATTTATATTTTCTAATAAGGAAAAATTAATTTTTGACCAAAATGAATAGTATAAGGAGTAAAAATTAATTACAGTGGTTATGGTAAAAATGGATTTATCAGGGGTTAAACATAAAATATAAAGGTCAAAGTAACATAAAATAATTCCTATAATATATTTTATTTTCATATTGAGATATTATACAATATATTATCTATTAATATTCTGTATTGGATTCATTTTACCAAAAAACATGGGTGGAATTCATTCTTTTCAAACATTAAAAGTCTTCCTCTAACCTCACTTATAAAATTCCACCCATCTTCACACATTAAAAACTAATTGGTTTGTAAAATACCTGAAAAAATGAATTATATATATATATATATTATCATCTTATAATACTTTTTTTTTCCAGAAATTCAACCCCACAAGGCATTTTGTAAAGACCATAAGAAGTTACCCGATGAAGAGGTTACGTTCAACAATGTGCATTTTTATTTAATATCTACCAAAAACTCCATAAATTCATATTAAAATAGGATTATATACTAAATTAATTATATTAAATAATAATATTTTTTTTATTTTTATTTATTACCCTAAAATCTTCTTCTCTTCCATCAAATGGGTTATGAAATCGTTATTCTTGTGCACAACTGACAACCACCTTGCAAACCGATGTCACTCATTTTTCCACCACTACCTATCATGATTGGGTATGAATATAGATAAAAATTATATATTTTTTATTTATTCAATGATTAAACCACTAGATTAATTATATAATGTTGATCTTTTTATCTTTTCATTTCACCGGATCTATAATAACATCACTCATGTGTATGAAGGACAACCGCCTCACGAAGTGACATTATTCATTTTATGCTAACATTTTACATTAATGAAAATAAGTATAAATATAATTAATATAGTGATATAAATTGAAGAATTATTATATTCATTATATATTTATCAATATTAAATAAATCATATCATTTTCTTTCTTAACACTTTACACAATGAAAAATGATAACATCCCTTCTGAACGCGTGGACTACCACTTTCACAAAGCAATTTGACTCTCTTTTCATCACCAAAACATATATAATATATATATATATATATATTAAACTATATAATATTTTTATATGATATTATTATCATTATTTAATGATAAGATATTACCTAACTATTTTATATTTTGAGAACTAAAACATTGAAATGATACTCATGCATATGAATGACCTACCATATCAACAATTATAATATGCATCATTTCTCAAAACTAAATTTCATAATATTTATTAATATTATAATTTATTTAAATATATAATAAATATTTTATTATTATTATTATTATTATTGATATTATAAAATAAGTAACTCTTTATCCATGTTCAATATATGAAATTCTTGTTTTACACATAGGCCAAATATGGTCAAAACATCCGATGTAAAATTAATTTAATAAGTAATTTTATATAAAATTGTAATATATGAAATAAAATTAATAATAATCTTGATAAATATTATCATTAATGAAAACAAAAAATAAAAATATATTTATTGTTCAGCTAGATAAAGAAACAAGTGACAAGTCAGATTCAAGGTAGTGGACTTTGTATCATTTTCTTTTAATCAAGACATATTTTGATCTTATATACCTACACCCTTTTACGATGTGTATATAGAGACCCATTGACATTTTGTCTATTGAATTTCATTATTATCATGGAATTTATAATTTTTTAAAATCTAAATATTTCATCCTGCTTATGATTCAAATATTTCCAAAATGATAAGTGTTTCTTATTTTTAAAATATCTTTTAATGTTTCCTTCCATGTATTTTTGTTCCAGCTCCATGTTTTTAAAATTATTTAAAGAATGTTTTTATATGGAAATAAAATATTTATAAATTGAATTTTCTTTTTCTTTTTAACTTTATAATAAAATGATTTGAAAAGAAATCTTTTTATGTGTTTTTATCGAATATCATAACAAATGACAAGAGGAATGTTATATTCTTAACATAAATGGTGATAATGACTATTTACACTACAAGTACCATTATATTAATTCGAGATTCCCTTTTTAGATTTCATTATTCTTCAAATAAAAACAATTTTTACAATTTTTGTTATTTTTAAATTGAAAATTGTTTATGAAACAAAAAGTTTTCATTTGTATTCAAAAGTTACATTCTTATGAGTTTAAAAGTTCTTTTCAAATGATTTATGATGGAAAATTGAAACATTTGTAGTTTCTTATTCATGATATGGTACTTGAGAAATATTAAAAATAAAAATGTTCACCCAGATAGTATCGAGTGGGTGCATAACAAGTAATATGATCGGTGTGCTTAGATAGTGATGAGTGATCTTATTATATCATAAATGATGGTTTCACCCAAATAGTGCCCAAATGAATTGGGTAATGTTCCTTGTATTAATAGGAGATAAAAAGTGAGTTTCTAATGGTTTTATGTTATACTTTTAACTGGGTTCTAGTTACAACTACCATGTGTTTAAAATTGTACATGAATGATATGATCTATGGTCTATAAATTTCATTTTAATTCATATAGGGGGTTTTAAATGCATTATTTTAGGAAAAAGTTTCTATATTTTTTATAATTTGTTTTTCATAAGATCAAAAAACATTGAAAATAAATTTAAATATTAAATAATTTTCATTTTTTCACTAAACTAATGGTTTTTGTTTATTTTAAGATCCCTTTCTGAATTTTGTTTCTCATCACAAGTTATTAAAATGATTTTGATAGGATTTAAGGATATGTTAGGGAAAGGAAGAGGTCAAGTTTAATGTTAGCAATATTTGTATTAAATGAAATCGTGTTTTGTTTTAAAAAATTTATATATCATTAATAATAGATACTGATTGTAAGTTCCCACTTGGTATTATATAGATTGGTTATGTATAATTATTGGAATAAATCTATAAAACCCTATAACAGAAGAGATCCTAAAATATAAGAGAATGAATTATTGAATTAAATATCATGGTTTTGTAATTTTTATTCTTAGGTCCTTATTGCTGCCATTAGAGATCATAGAATAAACTAGCTGAGAATTCTTGAGGTATGACCCAAAAGTTTTACATGTGTGGAAAAATACATTTCATGGAATGTATATAGAGATCTAGAAAGTGTTTTTGGTGTGGTTAGTTTTTTCACATGGCTCATGATTATAAATTAAAGATTCATAAAAAACCCAAATAATTTAGTAATGGATCACTATCCACAATGAGGTTTTCTTATTTGTTAGGAGTTAGTTCAAATTCTAACATGTTTCCAAACATATTTATAGTGGACAGAAATAATCAGGATCAAAAACAAAAAGGATTAACAAAGTTATGTTATACTGCTATTATTGATGATAGGCTATGAAATGAAGTGGTGACATGTATGGTACTCATGTCTTAGAATTTTTATAATACCCATATTAACTTTGGATCATCAAATTAATTCATTTCTGTAAAAATAGAAAGTATAATGGGAACTATACAAAATTAAAATAGGATGCGAATTTGGGGGAAAATCTAGGTATAAATGTAAAAGAAACAAAGATTTATTGGAATATTATAATTTTTATTAATGGGATCGTTGTTCCGATAAATATTGTTGAACTGGACATGTTAGAGTTTGATATCATTATTGGTATGGATTAGATATTATTTTATCATGATATAATACATTATAGAGTTTGGAAAGTTTTGTTAGTTGATTTCTTATCTTTGATAACTTTCCAAGAAGATGAGGAATTAAATAGAGGTGGTAGTGAAAGTCACCTATATAACATTATTGAAAATAAAGAAACTATTAAAATTAGTGATGTTACCATATTAAATTAATACATTTATGTATTTTATGATGATTTTAATTTTTGTTATTCTTGATTAAGATATTGAGTTTACTAATGAATTAAAACCAGATGATAAGACTATTTTTAAACTTCTTTATTGAATGTCCAAAGTGGGAATTTTGGAATTGAAAAATAAATTATATGAGTTATTTTTCAAGGTTATCATCTAACCAAACACATTAAAATAAGGTGATCCTCTTTTATTTGTTAAAAATAAATATTGTTTAATGAGACACTTCAATGAATATATATATTTAAATAACATCAATGTTAAGAACAAGTATCCATTGCTTTATATCCAGGATTTTATATGTTCTATAGGGAGGAAAATATTTTTTTGTAGGTTGATTTGAGGATCAATTACAATAAGCTAAATTAGAAGGAGGGTGGAATTACTAAGACTAAATTTCACATGAGATATGGGTTCTTTGACTTTCTTTTCACTCCCTTTGGGTTGTTTAATGTCACTGTTATATTTATAGACCTTATGAATCGATTTATTATTATGTTCATGGACATTTTTTGGTTTTTATTGATATAATTTCTATACATTCTAATGGTACAAGGAACATGAAAAGAACATAAAGATTTTTTTGATATAAAAATTATAAAATAAACTATATGGATAATTCAGAAAGTGTGAAATTTTGTTGAAAAAAATAATTTCCCTAGACATGTTATTTTTAGAGATGGAATAAATACTATACCTACTAAAAAATTGTTAAATTATGGCCAAGACACAAAAATATCACCTAAATTCATATTTTTCGTGGATAAGGAGGTTACTACAATTTTGTTTTTTGAAATTTTCTTATTTTTTAATCCCATATAAATTTTAAACTCAAAAATGAGTTAAATTCATATGGAAAAAATAATGTGATTATTTTTTCCAGATTTGAATAAATATTTCTATGTGATACAGTTTTGGACCTCCCATCTAAAAATAGTGAATTTGTTATATACAATGATTCTTCATTGTAGGGATTTAATTATTTATTAATGAATAATGATTAGGTAATTTCTTATGATTTATTACATTTGAAACTCATGAGTTAAATTACCTCAAACCTGATATAGAATTAGATGTATATTTATTTCATTAAAAATGTGGACAAATCCTTTTTATGGTGTAATCTGTGCAATATTTAATGACAAATTTTTTTTATGTTTATACTCATTCAAAAAGAAATAAACATGAGACATAAAATATGAATGAAACTACTTTAGGATTATGATTTTATTATACATTACTACCTTGGAAACACAAACAAATTGGATGATGTTATGAGTCCAAAAATAATTATTGTTATATTAACCATGTAATGTTTGGAACATTTCCATTTGGTTAATAATTTTACACATTTTTTCCAAGAAGTTTTGGATGCAAGGAAATCCTATGTTTTGTTTTAGGTTTATGTGTAGTATGCATTATCAGATAGAAATAAGCATACTCGAATGTAGGATTAGTCTTTATAGGGAAAATAAATAATTTATTTCGAAAGTTTCATTGGATATTTATAATATTGATGAATAGGGGGTTTTATGATTTGTAAAAATATTATGTGTGACTTTTGAATCTTTATTTAAGGAATAATTGTTGAGTTAAGATCATATTTCTCTATTTTCATTCATCTGGGAAGCTATAAGATGTATATAGAGATTTAAAATTATTACTGGAGGGATATAATGAAAAGATATATTACTGAATTTATCATGAAGTATTTTACTTATCATCTGGATAATAAGGAATGGAAGTTATCAACGTTAATGAATCACCCTTTTCCAATGATAGATTGGACATGGGAAAATATATCAATAGATTTCATGGTAATATTTCCATGTATTATCAAGGTAATAATTAAATAATGGTTATTACTGTTCTATTAACTGAAATATCACATTTTATTCCCTTTGGAGATGAAATGTATATAGATTACATATCATAACTATATAAATATAAGAGATAGTTAGGTTTCATGGAATACCTCCCTCTATTGAATTTTACTGTGATCCAAGGTTCATATTTATTGCTTGGAAATGGCATTATACATCATTGGGTAATGAATTGAATATCAGTATATCATTTCATAATCTATTTGATAGAATTTTTGAGAATTTGATTCAAATAATAAAGTATATGATTAATTACTTATGAATTAACAACCTGGGATGTTTGGGTCAATATCTTTATTTAGTTGTGTTTTCACATTATAAACATTTTCATTCAAGTATAAAAACGGCACCATTTGACATAATATATTGAAAGAGGGGTTAAGAAAATCTATTTTGGATGATTTTGTTGAAATGAGGTCCCTGAAACCATACTTATTAGAATAAATGACATTGAAGGTTTTATTGATTTAGAAATATTTGAGGACAATTTAGAGCAGACATTAAAGTTATTCAGATATATATAAGAAATATCTTTCATTAGATGTTGGTGATCTAGTCTTTCCAAAAGTTTCTTTATGGAAAATCATTATGTATTTTTATAGAAATGGTAATTTATGTTCACAATTAATTAGACCATATAAAATTTTAGAGGATGTTGGATCGGTTTCTTAATGAGAGGATTTCCTCTATGTTAAACTTAGGTAGACAACAAAATTCATGTTTCAGTGTTAAGGAAATATTTTCTTGATTTATCTCATGTTTTGAGCCCAGAAGTATCTTAGTTTGAAGATAATATAAATTTTGAGGAATAACTAGGTCATCTTGTTACATAGAAGACATGTATTTTAGAATAATATGATTCTTAAGTTTATAGTATTATATAAAAACCATATGGTTTAAGAAAGAACTTTTGAATCTGAAAATACTACAAGCGAAAGATTTACCCTCTAGATTAATAAGTGAATAAAATATCTTGGATGAAATTTATAAAATGGGGCATGAAAATTAAATCCCAATAAATTATATAATAAATCAATTTCATATTAATTAATATAAATTAGATAGTTATATTAGTTTTAAAAAATTTATGAAATTTTTAAATAAATAAATAAATAAGATTAACTAAAATATTTTCTTATAATGTATTATTTAATTGATTAATTTCTAAATTTTAGAGTTTTAATTTTAAAATTCTAATATAATTTTTGAAAGAATAAAAAAATTTACATATGCTGAATTCATTAAATTTTTAGAAAATATTGAATTTTTAGCGAATAGTGGAAATATCTGATTAAAAAAAGGGTTTTATTTTTATTATTATAAAAATTCACAGTAGGTTTTTAATATTATTAATTATAAAAAAATTATTATTGAGTTATATTTGATCCACTTAATTACTTTTTTCATCAACTTTATATTAGGTTTTACTATTTTTTTTCTAAAAAATATTTTAAGATGAATAATGTTTTTCCATGTTAAAAAATTGAAATAAAATTTAATGATAATTATTTAAATAAAATATATATTATATATCATTAAATATTAATTTACTTTCATTAAATTATTATTATTATTAATAATGTCTATTTAAAATCATTTTTCCTCAAATAATACTCTACTCAAAAACACACTTTTCAATAACGTGTGTGGGTTCTGTTTTAAATTAATGATGTCCAATTATATGAATTAAATTTTGATAAAAAGGATTATATATTTTGAATCATAATTATTTATTTTTTCTAATATATTCAATATGATTTTGGACAACAATGAAAATGTGAATTGAGTAAAAATTGATTATCACTGTTAAGGTAAAAATAGATATACTATTGGTTAAACTAAATATAAAATAATTAAATTGACCCGAAAATTTGTCTAAAATATATTATATAGCCATATTTATATATTATAAATTTTATTCCATATAATTTTTTATTTTTGGATCTTTTTCTCAGGTATAAAAAATTGGATCAATTCATTATTTTCAATAATTACATGTGTTCCCCTCACCTCACCTATAAGTGGCTACCACTCCCATCCTCTATTACAAAAATAAAAAATATTTATTTTAGGGAAACACATCCCAAATAAATTATATACATACATAATATTAACATAGATAATTATTAATGTATTAAATAAAACCAAGAATGGCATTTGGTGTAATCCAAAAAAAGTTTCCTAATGAAGATGTAGTGTTCTTCAACAAGTGTTTTATTTTACATTTTCCTACACCTCATTAAATTATTATTAACCCATTATTTAATAATAAAATCAGTATCCTCTATATAATTATATGTTATTTTATTAATTTAAAAACCTAAAACCTTCTCCTCTTCTATGAAATGGGGTATGAAATCTTTATTTGTGTGTTCAGAGGAGTACCGCCTTGCAAACTGATTTCATTCGTTTTTTCATTACCACCAATCAAGGTTTGGTATGATTATGGATATAAAGTATATATATGATATTTATAAAATAATTATAAAATTGTATTAATTGTAAAATATAAACATTGTTTACATTCCCTTCTATAGGGAATACGGTAATGTCGCTGGTCTGTACGACAGATTACCACCATGAGAAGCAATGTGAATCATTTTCACTAACATTTTATGTAACACCCCAAGCTTCTACGGTACGTTTCCCTTCGAATAATGCGATAGCGTGTGTTGTACGCAACCTCGAGTTCTAACACACACCACAACTAATTAAACTAGCCGTTGTGAATAGTAATACCTAATTTTTGAAATTATATATATTTTATATTTGAAAATGGACTTCATTTTTGGACTCGGAATATCGAATTTAGCCTAAGGTGAAATTTTGGTACTTTTCGGATAACTTTCATATTTTGATGAATAGTGAAAATTACTAAATTTTAATTAAAAACAACTTTTTTAATCAAAATAATTAATAGTGATAAATTTTGAATTTGAGTGGTTTTAAAGTATATTTAGAATATATTTTTACCATTTAATATAATGTTGGTCATTGGACATAATTATACAATTAAACCGAACATAAACAAGTGTCAATCTTTTGATAGTTATTATCTCTTAAAAACACGCTTTTTGTTTTGACAGCGGGAATTAATTTTAAATTAATTTCTGCCACTTCTGTGTTTTGAATTTAGGAAAATGGATTCCATATTTGGAATCAGGATGTTCAAATTGTGTAAATAGGTAACTTTTATTTTTAGACATTTTGAATAATTACTGCGGTAAATATTTTATTTACCATGGTTAAGGGTAAATCCGGTAAATAAGGGTTAAAAAATAATATTATAATAATACTAAATTACCCTAAAACGTGTCTTAACCCTATTGGTTGATACATGGTCGACCATGGGCATCTTTGGGTCTATTTTGGGACCCCATGGATCCACTTGTAAGTGATAATGACACATTATATTAATAAAGTCAAAATAAAAATAAAAATGACACAAGCATATATCTTTTAGAACAACAATTTTTGCATAGGGTTATATATGTTGGATTTTAGATTATAAATATTCATTAGAAAGCTAAAACGATTTCCTACATAATGATATTTTATTTATAATTTTTAGACATTGAATAATTTATTTTATTTATGACACAATGATGATGCAGTAATTACTATAATAGTGAAAAATTAAAATAAATGATATTATAAATACCCAAATAAATATAATATGAACCTTTTAATGAATTAAACTAATTTTCTATGATAATATGATATATTAGGATTTATTTAATTGACTTTTTTCGAAGTAATAAATCTGTTAGGAGTTTCACAAAAATCAACTATTGAATAGTGTCAAAATTGACATAAAAGAGTTCTTAAAACAAATATTATATTATTAATTGATATTAAATTCCTAAAAATCTAAGGATCGGCCAAGAGACTTATATTATTATAGGTTCCTCATTAATGGACCACTTGGGGGTCGCTTGGATGTATATAGTAAGTTTATTAACCATATTATATAAAAATACAAAGAGACATTGTAAAAGTGAAACTAATTAACTTAGAGTTAATACTTAAAGATAAGGTTAATATAAGTACCCAAACCTGTCTAAATTCTATTGGATGAGTTGTTTTCGACCTATCCCCACCTCATCCTTTTAATAGTCAACTTTTGAGCTTTTAGAAACCGAATATGAATTTATTATAAATTAATATTTCTAGCTTTTCCAAAGGTGCCCCTCACCCCTCTTATAAAAGGGCACTCCTCCTTCTCATTTCTTCACACCTCTAAAGCCTTTTGGTTCGGCCAAACTCTGCCCAAATACTCTCCCAACATCCCTCACTACAACCTAGAGGCCTTAGTTTGATCAGAAAGCCAACCTAAGGAGCCCTTTTGATCAAATCAAAAGGAAGAACTCGAAGAAGAGGTAATGATTTCACCACCCTTTTCTAAGTTCATTTCTTCTTCCACTTCTTCTTCCTTTGTTCTTACCATTCTAAAATAATAACTCCAGTATCTTACATATACTGTGATGTTATTATAAATATGGTACAACCATATTCAGTATTATATCCACCCTTTGAATAACATGTCACCATACGTGTGTACGTACGGCTTACCGTCTCCACGTCGTGGTGTAATTGTTATTCAATATATTATTATTTGGATGGGTATAATAATGATGTGTAACTCATGTAAATAATAAATATAACATGTTAATGATTCTGTATATATGATATACCATCCATTTATATATTATTTTAATATCAAAAGAATGATATTGTCGCTCGTGCGTACGTACGGACTACCGTCTCCACGAACACGATGAGATTCATTCTCCATCGTAACCATTAAAGTATAATTATCATTTGATGATTTAAAAATGATGTTTAAGGACTTGATATCATTCTGGATATGAATAATATACAACCTATCTTTTACAAACATGTCTTACGTAACAAAACATATGAAAGAAAACAAGTAAGTTAACACCCGAAACAACGATAATACTAAGATACCAATATTAAAAGATCATATATGATATCATATTAATATATATGATTCTTGTATAATTTAATAACAATTATTTCACCATTATACAGGAGGTTAACCTACCCCAACCAAGGAAAAGTACAAGGTAAGGGTTATTTCACAATCTCTTCATTATCCGAGGTTGTTTATACGTAATAATCTACTGGGATATCTTTATCATCCACATCCATGTTTCTTAAAAATGTATTTCAAAACATTTTTACTATTTACAAGAATATGGGTTAAAGTCATTTATACCCTTGTTTGACTTTTTATAAGAGGTTTATAAAGGAATCTTTCCGTCGTTTTCAAAACAAGGTCCTTTTTAACCTTTTCGACAGAATTGAGGTAAGAATGTTTTTTTAACTTATACGGCGGGTGCGGTTATTTTACGCCGTTATAAAATCTTCAAAGCTTTCCTTACAAGCTTATAAGAATATTTTCAAAGAAAATGTTTTATTTTATATGGATCTTAAATGATTTCAAAATAAAAGGAGATATTTCTTTAAAAAGAATTTTGATTTCATCTATGTCAACATCCTTTGATGGATTTTAAGATTATTTGAAGTTGATTTATTATGATACAAAACTTCTATATTGTATTGAAGGTTTTGTGATATGTTTGACTGTGGATGTGCTATTTTTATACCATTCATAGTTTATTGTGAAAGTATTGACATTTCGTATGCTAGTTTTAATACGAATGTTTATGTTATGTTTAAACCTTTTCATATGGGAATGCATTGGACTTAATAAGTGACGGGTGGAGCCCGATATAGCTCCTCGATGCATCGATAGGTCTCATGAGACAAACTAGTGTCTTGGCACAAGGCCTTGACAAAATATTATTTGTAGTCTTGGCACGAGGCCTTGGCTATGTGGTTATGATAGTCTGGCATTATGCATTCCAACATTATGAAAGCGGTTATTGATTTTTGCATGTGATTATTCATTTAGTAGAATATCCATGTGAATAAGTAAATGGCATTATTTCATTTATGCCATACCATGTTGAAAGTTCGTATTTAAAATGCTTTTGTTTTAGTTATACATTGCCTTAAATGTTTATTCTTATTTATGAAAGTTTCCACTTTATTGTTATCCTTACTGGGCATTTGAGCTCACCCCTTTTTTTATGTTTTATTTTTCCCAGGATGTGAAGAAGTAAGTTATGAATGACCTGCAGGGATTTTATGAGGGGTTAATAGTGTGGATTGTGGAAACATTATGTTGTTGTATTAGTTTTTCATTTTATGATGTAATGTAAAACTTATGAATATATCTAGTATTTCCAAGGCTACTAAACTAATCGGTCTTTCGAGATTTGATCTTTCTTGTGATCATGCCAATGTTATGTAATTAATGCACCGACTCTGGGTAACTAGGGTCGGGGCGTTACAGTTGGTATCAGAGGAAGTTTAGTACAAACCTTGGAAACTAGATTTAGATAAACTCTGATTAGAGCACGTAGACCTAAGATGAACTTTAAGGATTAGTATAGAAGAACTTCCTAGAATTTTGGTATTGTAGAGATTTTGTGAGTTTTCCGAGCAA
Organism: Viscum album; assembly: GCA_963277665.1. Classification (NCBI taxonomy): domain Eukaryota; kingdom Viridiplantae; phylum Streptophyta; class Magnoliopsida; order Santalales; family Viscaceae; genus Viscum; species Viscum album. Next base: position 2,060,607,502 of record OY728140.1, read on the forward strand.
TACATCCCTGTCTGGATACGAGCAGGTAGAGGCGGCTCTGGCACAGATGTACCTAGGGGTAAAACCCGAAAACACCGCTTTGAGCTAGACTCGAACGGGAACTGGTGCACGACAACGGGCCTTGCTGCACTCTTGGTTACGACACTCCCGGGGGATATGCTTAGGATAACTCTCATTATCTTTACAAATAATTATGAAGGGTTTATGAGTATATAATTCCTCAAAGAAAACATTTTTATGATTATGGATTATATCCATAAATAGTTCAATTTATGTTAAGTGTTTTATAAGTATGGGATTATGTATTTTGATTCATAAACTGATCTAGTTTATGCCATTGTTTAGAAATGGCGCCTAGTGGAAGAAATGGAAACCGTATCAATGCACGCACTCCATGTAGGGATTGCCCTCCTGCTCAAGATAATTATAGTGGGGCTGGTGATGCAACTGGTGCTGATCAGCTAATCACCGTACTGGGACAACTTACTCAGGTTATGAATAATAACTTTACCCGTATGGAGCACCCTGATCCGCAACGTGGAGGATCAATGTTAGATCGATTCATGAGACAACAACCACCAACGTTCAATGGGAGTACAAATCCCTTAGTAGCTGAGCACTGGATATTTTCCCTAGAGAAAATATTTCAGGCTTTGGGGTGTAGTGAAAGGGAAATAGTTACCATGGCAGTTTACCGCCTCACTGGAGATGCTGATCAATGGTGGTCATTGATTCAAAACATGAAGGAAGATGATGAAGTATCAAACATGGAATGGATGGAGTTCAAAGATCTGTTTTTAGAAAAATACTTCCCTCGCGACCATCGAGCAGATATGGAAAGGCAATTTCTGAGTCTGAGACAAAAGGAGGACGAGAATGTCACAAAGTATGAGGCTAACTTTACATGGTTAGCGAGGTACACTGGTGATTATATTCGTAACCCAAGAAGTAAGATTGATCGTTTCTTTGATGGGTTAAAACCATTTCTCCGACGAGCATTAGTCTCACAATCCTTTTCATCGTACGAAGACATTGTCTCATGTGCTATAAAGACCGAAAAGGAATTCTCTAAGTCTTATGACTTTAAAGCAAAGCAAGAGAAGAAGAGACCTGCTGATCAATCTGGGAATGGAAATAAGGGGAAGAAGGGAAAGGTTGAATATCCATCTTGTGGTAAATGCGGGAAGAAACATCCTGGTACTTGCTTGAAGGTAATGGGAGTCTGTTACAAGTGTGGTGAAAAAGGCCACCAAGCTCATGATTGCAAGGGGAAGAAGGAAGCTACCAACGTTCAGTGCTACAATTGCAGGGAGATGGGGCATTATGCAAATGCATGTCCTAAGCGTCAGGAGAACTTACCTCAGAAAAGGCCAAGGGATCAAGGCCAGGCTTATGCTATCACTACTGCTGAGGTAGAAGCTCCGAAAGACGTGGTGGCAGGTAATTTAATGGTTTCCTCAAGTTTAGCAAATGCATTATTTGATTCTGGATCATCGCATTGTTTCATATCTTCCCAGTTTGCTAAGAAAATTAGATATTTCCAATTTTATTTAATAAGGGAGTTGTCAGTTAAAACTCCTAAGGGAAGTATCGTTGCAACAAAGTTTTGTGAATCAGTCCCCATTAGAGCACATAAATTTTCTTTATCTGCTGATCTCATCGTCATACCTATGATCGAGTTTGATATAATCCTCGGTATGGACTGGCTTTCGGACTATGATGCGAAGATTTATTGTAAGAAGAAAGAGGTTACGATTCTTGATGATAATGATAAGGAACACCTTATTTTTAGAGCAGAATCGTCACCACCTAATTCTTATTTAGAACCACCCCCAGTAGCTCAACTTAATTCAATTATTGGGGAGGAAGAGAATGAAGTAACTATCGGTGAGGAAAGGAATGTTCAAATAGAGGATGTACCTGTTGTGAAAGAATTTGTAGATGTATTTCCGGAAGATTTACCTGGACATCCTCCAGAACGATAAGTTGAGTTTTCCATTGATTTGATTCCTGGATCAAGGCCTATATCGAAGAACCTTTATAGAATGACCACTGTAGAGTTAGTCGAACTAAAGAAACAACTAGAGGAATTGAGTAATAAGGGATTTATTCGCCCTAGTGTTTCTCCATGGGGAGCCCCTGTTCTTTTTGTTAAAAAGAAAGATGGATCTATGAGGTTATGTATCGACTACAGGGAGATCAATGCTATAACAATAAAGAACAAGTATCCCCTACCTCGTATTGATGATTTATTTGACCAACTGCATGGAGCTCAATACTTTTCAAAGATTGACCTTCGATCTGGATACCATCAGTTGTGTGTGAAGAAGGAAGACATTCTGAAGACAGCATTTCGAACCAGGTACGGGCATTACGAGTTTACTGTAATGCCGTTTGGATTGACTAATGCACCCTCTGTATTCATGGATCTGATGAATAGAGTCTTCAAGGAGTATCTCGATGAATTTGTGGTGGTATTTATTGATGATATCTTGGTATACTCCAAAACCTACGAAGATCATGAAAATCACTTGCGCATTATCTTGAAGACTCTGAGGAGGCATGAATTATATGGGAAGTTTAGCAAGTGTGAATTCTGGCTTCAGGAGATTTCTTTTCTTGGCCATATTGTCTCTAAAGATGGAATCTCTGTTGATCCTTCTAAGACCAAGGCAATCCAAGAATGGCCAGCACCTACGAGTATAACCGAGGTACGCAGTTTTATTGGTTTGGCAGGTTATTATCGACGTTTCGTCCAGAATTTTGCCCGATTGGCTAACCCATTAACGAAGCTCACACGTAAAGGGGTTAAATTTGTTTGGACAAAAGAGTGTGAAGAATGTTTCGAAGAACTGAAGAGAAGATTAGTCAATGCTCCTATATTGACTCTACCATCGGGGAATTATGGGTTCATTATTTATAGTGATGCATCAAAGAAAGGACTTGGCTGTGTCCTTATGCAGAATGATAGAGTTATTGCCTATGCATCACGACAGTTGAAAATTCATGAACAAAACTATCCTACTCATGATCTTGAGTTAGCAGCTGTAATCTTTGCTTTGAAGATATGGAGGCACTACCTCTATGGTGAAAAATGTGAGATTTATACTGATCACAAGAGTTTGAAGTATATTTTCTCACAAAAAGAACTCAACATGAGGCAAAGGAGATGGCTTGAATTACTCAAGGATTATGATTGCACGATACACTACCACCCGGGGAAGGCAAACAAGGTGGCAGATGCTTTGAGTAGAAAAGACCATGGAGTTTTGAACAATATGAGAATTGAAAGGGATCCAATTTTCATGGATCTAGTGAAGATGGACATGGGAATAACCAGGGAAGGTGAAACATCAATGCTTTTTCAAATGGTTGCCAAACCATCTTTACTAGAAAGGATTAAGAGTTCTCAGACCGATGATGAAGAATTCCAAAAGAAGATTAAAGCTGTGAATGATGGGAGATTGAGAGACTTTGTGTATGAAGATGGAATTTTGAAATTCGGGAAGAGACTTTGTGTTCCCAATATACCTGATCTAAAAAGGGAATTGCTGGATGATGCTCATAGTTCCAATTTCTCTATACACCCTGGGAGCACCAAAATGTATAGAGATTTGAAGGAACATTTTTGGTGGGACAACATGAAGAGGGAGATTGCTGATTTTGTGTCAAGATGTATGGTTTGTCAACAAGTGAAAGCTGGAAGGCAACAGCCTGGAGGAGTCATGCAACCTCTTCCCATACCGGAGTGGAAATGGGACAATGTTACGATGGACTTTGTCATGGGGCTACCGAAGACTCCTAGAAGGAACGATGCAATATGGGTTATTGTTGATCGTCTTACCAAGACAGCACATTTTCTTGCTATAAGAGAAGATCTACCCCTGGAACATCTAGCAAGACTATACATTAATGAAGTTGTGAGACTTCATGGAGTACCCCTATCGATTGTTTCTGATCGTGATCCCCGTTTTACTTCAAGATTTTGGAAAAGTCTTCAGAAATCCCTGGATACTGAACTTCATTTGAGCACTGCTTACCACCCTCAGACAGACGGACAATCAGAACGGACTATTCAAACCTTAGAAGACATGTTGAGATCTTGCTCACCTGACTTTCAGGGTATGTGGGATCAATATTTACCACTGGTAGAATTTTCCTATAACAATAGCTTCCATTCGAGTATACAGATGGCACCATATGAAGCGTTATACGGAAAGAGATGTCGTACACCAACCTGTTGGGATGACGTTGGTGAAAGAAAACTTGTAGGCCCAGAGCTGGTGGAGGAAACGGTGGAAAAGGTGAAAGTAATCCAAAATCACATCAAAGCAGCTCAAAGTAGGCAGAAGAGCTATGCCGATAATCGAAGGAAGGATTTGGAATTTCAAGTCAGTGATCATGTTTTTCTGAAGGTATCTCCGTGGAAGGGAGTCATACGTTTTGGTAAGAAAGGTAAATTGAGTCCCAGGTACATCGGACCTTTCGAAATTCTAGAACGAATTGGGGTTGTAGCTTACCGATTGGCAATGCCGCCAAGTCTCTCCAAAGTTCACGATGTGTTCCACGTATCTCTATTGAGGAAATACATGCCTGATCCGACGCATGTACTCACCTATGAGGAATTAGAACTGGAACCCGATCTGTCTTATTGCGAAGAGCCCGTCAGGATTCTTGATACAAGAGAACAAGTACTGAGAAACCGGACGACGCGTCTGGTAAAAGTTTTGTGGAGAAATCATAAGATGGAAGAGGCAACGTGGGAACCCGAGGAACTTATGATGAAGAACCACCCGAGTCTTTTTATGCAGTAATACCCTAGAAATTGCGAGGACGCAATTATTTGAAGGAGGGGAGAATGTAACACCCCAAGCTTCTACGGTACGTTTCCCTTCGAATAATGCGATAGCGTGTGTTGTACGCAACCTCGAGTTCTAACACACACCACAACTAATTAAACTAGCCGTTGTGAATAGTAATACCTAATTTTTGAAATTATATATATTTTATATTTGAAAATGGACTTCATTTTTGGACTCGGAATATCGAATTTAGCCTAAGGTGAAATTTTGGTACTTTTCAGATAACTTTCATATTTTGATGAATAGTGAAAATTACTAAATTTTAATTAAAAACAACTTTTTTAATCAAAATAATTAATAGTGATAAATTGTGAATTTGAGTGGTTTTAAAGTATATTTAGAATATATTTTTACCATTTAATATAATGTTGGTCATTGGACATAATTATACAATTAATCCGAACATAAACAAGTGTCAATCTTTTGATAGTTATTATCTCTTAAAAACACGCTTTTTGTTTTGACAGCGGGAATTAATTTTAAATTAATTTCTGCCACTTCTGTGTTTTGAATTTAGGAAAATGGATTCCATATTTGGAATCAGGATGTTCAAATTGTGTAAATAGGTAACTTTTATTTTTAGACATTTTGAATAATTACTGCGGTAAATATTTTATTTACCATGGTTAAGGGTAAATCCGGTAAATAAGGGTTAAAAAATAATATTATAATAATACTAAATTACCCTAAAACGTGTCTTAACCCTATTGGTTGATACATGGTCGACCATGGGCATCTTTGGGTCTATTTTGGGACACCATGGATCCACTTGTAAGTGATAATGACACATTATATTAATAAAGTCAAAATAAAAATAAAAATGACACAAGCATATATCTTTTAGAACAACAATTTTTACATAGGGTTATATATGTTGGATTTTAGATTATAAATATTCATTAGAAAGATAAAACGGTTTCCTACATAATTATATTTTATTTATAATTTTTAGACATTGAATAATTTATTTTATTTATGACACAATGATGATGCAGTAATTACTATAATAGTGAAAAATTAAAATAATTGATATTATAAATACCCAAATAAATATAATATGAAACTTTTAATGAATTAAACTAATTTTCTATGATAATATGATATATTAGGATTGATTTAATTGACTTTTTTCGAAGTAATAAATCTGTTAGGAGTTTCACAAAAATCAACTATTGAATAGTGTCAAAATTGACATAAAAGAGTTCTTAAAACAAATATTATATTATTAATTGATATTAAATTACTAAAAATCTAAGGATCGGCCAAGAGACTTATATTATTATAGGTTCCTCATTAATGGACCACTTGGGGGTCGCTTGGATGTATATAGTAAGTTTATTAACCATATTATATAAAAATACAAAGAGACATTGTAAAAGTGAAACTAATTAACTTAGAGTTAATACTTAAAGATAAGGTTAATATAACTACCCAAACCAGTCTAAATTCTATTGGATGAGTTGTTTTCGACCTATCCCCACCTCATCCTTTGAATAGTTAACTTTGGAGCTTTTAGAAACCGAATATGAATTTATTATAAATTAATATTTCTAGCTTTTCCAAAGGTGCCCCTCACCCCTCTTATAAAAGGGCACTCCTCCTTCTCATTTCTTCACACCTCTAAAGCCTTTTGGTTCGGCCAAACTCTGCCCAAATACTCTCCCAACATCCCTCACTACAACCTAGAGGCCTTAGTTTGATCAGAAATCCAACCTATGGAGCCCTTTTGATCAAATCAAAAGGAAGAACCCCAAGAAGAGGTAATGATTTCACCACCCTTTTCTAAGTTCATTTCTTCTTCCACTTCTTCTTCCTTTGTTCTTACCATTCTAAAATAATAACTCCAGTATCTTACATATACTGTGATGTTATTATAAATATGGTACAACCATATTCAGTATTATATCCACCCTTTGAATAACATGTCACCATACGTGTGTACGTACGACTTACCGTCTCCACGTCGTGGTGTAATTGTTATTCAATATATTATTAATTGGATGGGTATAATAATGATGTGTAACTCATGTAAATAATAAATATAACATGTTAACGATTCTGTATATATGATATACCATCCATTTATATATTATTTTAATATCAAAAGAATGATATTGTCGCTCGTGCGTACGTACGGACTACCGTCTCCACGAACGCGATGAGATTCATTCTCCATCGTAACCATTAAAGTATAATTATCATTTGATGATTTAAAAAGGATGTTTAAGGACTTGATATCATTCTGGATATGAATAATATACAACCTATCCTTTACAAACATGTCTTACGTAACAAAACATATGAAAGAAAACAAGTAAGTTAACACCCGAAACAACGATAATACTAAGATACCAATATTAAAAGATCATATATGATATCATATTAATATATATGATTCTTGTATAATTTAATAACAATTATTTCACCATTATACAGGAGGTTAACCTACCCCAACCAAGGAAAAGTACAAGGTAAGGGTTATTTCACAATCTCTTCATTATCCGAGGTTGTTTATACGTAATAATCTACTGGGATATCTTTATCATCCACATCCATGTTTCTTAAAAATGTATTTCAAAACATTTTTACTATTTACAAGAATATGGGTTAAAGTCATTTATACCCTTGTTTGACTTTTTATAAGAGGTTTATAAAGGAATCTTTCCGTCGTTTTCAAAACAAGGTCCTTTTTAACCTTTTCGACAGAATTGAGGTAAGAATGTTTTTTTAACTTATACGGCGGGTGCGGTTATTTTACGCCGTTATAAAATCTTCAAAGCTTTCCTTACAAGCTTATAAGAATATTTTCAAAGAAAATGTTTTATTTTATATGGATCTTAAATGATTTCAAAATAAAAGGAGATATTTCTTTAAAAAGAATTTTGATTTCATCTATGTCAACATCCTTTGATGGATTTTAAGATTATTTGAAGTTGATTTATTATGATACAAAACTTCTATATTGTATTGAAGGTTTTGTGATATGTTTGACTGTGGATGTGCTATTTTTATACCATTCATAGTTTATTGTGAAAGTATTGACATTTCGTATGCTAGTTTTAATACGAATGTTTATGTTATGTTTAAACCTTTTCACATGGGAATGCATTGGACTTAATAAGTGACGGGTGGAGCCCGCTATAGCTCCTCGATGCATCGGTAGGTCTCATGAGACAAACTAGTGTCTTGGCACAAGGCCTTGACAAAATATTATTTGTAGTCTTGGCACGAGGCCTTGGCTATGTGGTTATGATAGTCTGGCATTATGCATTCCAACATTATGAAAGTGGTTATTGATTTTTGCATGTGATTATTCATTTAGTAGAATATCCATGTGAATAAGTAAATGGCATTATTTCATTTATGCCATACCATGTTGAAAGTTCGTATTTAAAAGGCTTTTGTTTTAGTTATACATTTCCTTAAATGTTTATTCTTATTTATGAAAGTTTCCACTTTATTGTTATCCTTACTGGGCATTTGAGCTCACCCCTTTTTTTTATGTTTTATTTTTCCCAGGATGTGAAGAAGTAAGTTATGAATGACCTGCAGGGATTTTATGAGGGGTTAATAGTGTGGATTGTGGAAACATTATGTTGTTGTATTAGTTTTTCATTTTATGATGTAATGTAAAACTTATGAATATATCTAGTGTTTCCAAGGCTACTAAACTAATCGGTCTTTCGAGATTTGATCTTTCTTGTGATCATGCCAATGTTATGTAATTAATGCACCGACTCTGGGTAACTGGGGTCGGGGCGTTACATTTTACATGGAATATAATAATGGAAAATATAATTAATATATATAATATATATGGAATAATTATTATATTCATTACATTAGTATAATTATTAATAGATATTATTTTATTTTATTTCTTACCCTTTCACCGATTGAAAAATGATAATGTCGTTCAGGAACATCTAGAATACCGCCTCCAAGAAGTGATGCGAATCTCTTTTAATCATCACACCAAATTTATGGTATAAATAAGTATGTATAGGTAAATAATGTGGTGTATATTATATTATGATTATAATTTAATGATAATGTATCACTTACCTCTTTTCTATAATGATCTTTGAAAAATGGAAACATTACTCATGTGTGTGTACAACCTACTGTCTTCATGATGGTAGCAAACTTAATTTCCCAAAACCATATTTCATTATTAGTATTAAAAATACAATATATTTATTAACATTTTAGTTAATTCACTATTATATTTCTCATTATGTTTAAATAATTACCTCTTTGACCATAGTCAAGCTACCACATTCATTTTTGACATAGAGGATAAATATTATCAAAAAATATCACATAAAATTAAATGATTGTGTAATTGTGTATAATATGGAAATAAGTTAAATAAAATTAATTATTATATTGAAAACATTTATCAAAAATTAAAAAAATAACATATTTTTATTTTAATGGAAGATAAATACATATGTCCCAAGTCATATTTAATGGTAAAGGATATTTTCTCAATTTCCTTTCATTGAAACATATTTTTATGGCGTAAAACCACAATATTATAAAGGATATAAATACATAACCATTGAAAAATTATGTAATTAATTTCTTTATTATAATGGTATTTATTATTTTATTTTATTTTATTTTTCCATTTGTCTTATGATTTAGTATTTTCTAATGTGATAACAGACTTTTCATTTAAAAACATTTCATTTTAATGTTTCCCTCCAACTCTTTCTTTTCAATGTACTTGTTTTTTTAAAATATTAATTATTTTTTATTGATAAAAAATCATTATAAATTAAATTTTATACCCTTTTTAATTTTTTTTGATTTTTTATAAAAATAGATTTTTTTAATTTTTATATGGAATTTTTTGGCAACTGACAATGAAATGTTTTATTCTTATTGTACTGAGGGAAAATGAATGTTTCTACTATTGTGACCATAATTTATTTCTATATTAAATTTAATGCTTTAATTTATTCTTCATATAGAAATATTTTACTATTTTCTGAATTTTTATATTAAAAATATTCTTTTAATACAAATTGAAATTTTTATATCCAAAAGTGTCTTATATACGAGTTTAATAGTGTTTTCCAAATGTTTTATGATGGAAAATTTGAAGGATGAAAATATTTTGTTCATTATATTGTAATTAATTATTATAATATAGAAATTGGTGTTCCCATATACGTTGGGTGTTCCCATTTCAACTTATATGATGGGTACTCACAAATAACCCAGTGTGAGCCCATTATAGCATAAATAATTAGTGTTCCCAGAAATCACTTCAATTAATTGGAAAATTATTCTTGTATTAATAGGAAATAAGGATTTATTTACCAAAGGTTAAATTAGACTGATTTAACTAGGCTCTAGTAACTTCTCAAATGAGTTTAAAATGGGTAATATTGTGATGCTCTGTGTTATTAAAAAGTCTTTTTAATTGTTTGATATGGGTTTTCTGAAGGATTATGGTGAGAAAAAGTGTGTGTGTGTTTGTAATTTAAATTTTTTTTTATTTAATATTATCAAATATCTTTAAATATAATGGTAAATGTAACATGAGTTTTCGTGTTTTTTCTAGACTAATTGTTTTCTTTAATTTTATACCCCTTACAGATCAATTTGTTCCCATCTCAAGTTTTTTAAATGTTTTTCCCCGAGTTTAAAGAAAAGATATGGAAATGAAGTGGTCAGGTAAAAATTCATGAATATTTGGATGAAAATTGTTCATGTTTTTTAATAATATTTATATTGTGGTTAAATAGATACTAATCATATGTTTCCACTTTATATTATATGGTTCAGTTTGGAATGAGTTAATGTGTAAATCTCTAAAACAGAAAACCTAAAATATCCAAAAATCTTGGAAGTTGAATGGTTGAATTAATGGTAAATATTATTTGATTTTTAAAGAAATGTCGGTATAATAAAGTTTACTTTGATTATTTAAAATCAAGGACCATTATGAACATGAAAACAACTTTAATAAATACATGTTTTAATCCCAAGAATTAGCTTTTAACAAAATAAACTGTAAATGTGGTTGAAATGTAAATAATTATATTAAATATAAAAAATAATACTTAAGTTACTTTAAACAATATTGAAATCATAATGTTCCTTTTAAGATACATATATATTTTTTAAATAAATGGAATTTTTAGAAAAATAAATATTTTTTTCTGTGAAAATAAAATTCAATATTTTCTAAAAATACGAAAACATCAACAAAAGTAAATTTTCAAATAATGATTTAAATAACAAAGATAATATTTAAAAATAAATTTTCTAGATGATTTAAACATGATTTTTAAATTACGTATATAAAGTGAAACTAACTCACCTTTTAGAAAAATACAGTCTTTAAAAAAATAAATATTTTCTATTCAAATAAATATTAGTTTATTTTTAATAAATTTATAAAAATTTATTTTATTTTATACATTTTTAAAATATATAATTTTTATAATTTAGTTTGTACTAGTCATAATGACTAACTTATCAGATTTTTTATATTGTTCATGCTTTGATAATAATATTGTCAAAGATTTTTATATTTCATTTAAACCTAACATTGCATGAATCATGAACTATTAAATAGATTAAATTTAATTAATAATAAATTTATCAAAATTTCTCAGTGTATTAAATTCACTTCTATGTTTTTTGTGTGTATCATATACACCATCAAAAATGATATTCCACTTTTAAAATACTGGGGATTTACAAATTAAATGATCAACCCAACAACCCAAGTTAAAATGAAATACCTATAGAATTTGGAGAACACATTGACCCAAAACTCTGGTTATATAGATGAATAATATAGTGATAATATAATTTTTGAACCAAAAGTTTGTTGAGAATATGATGATTTAAATTTACACAATATCACTGTTGAAATTGACAATGCCAAAAACTTTGAAAATATTATAAATAGAAAAAATATAAATAACATTGATGAAACCCACATCCCTATCATATCTACAAAGTCTAATGACTCTAATATAACTATTTACTATATTATAACCTATCATAAATAAACCCTAATTGAAATAGATGATTTCAATATATCTGAAAACCCTAACAGTAATTGCCTCATTGAAAAAAATTATTGCATTGACCCCAAATACCCCTATGACTTGAGGAATTTGAAAATGTCAATGTATCAAATGGATTTTATGATACCATTCATGTCAATTTCCCCCTTGTGGAAAATTAATCCAATGAATATGATGAACCTTACATCTCAATGGCACTAATAATAAAAGGATATTAATATCTCAGAAAACATTGACTACACTGATAGTACTAATGACCATGATGTTATTGATGAATCAAACATCCATTATGATAGTAAGATAATTTATAACATAGTTGTCTCAAATGAAAAACATAACATTTTATTCACCAAAGACCATGATGATTTTGGTGATATTGATGACATTACGAACTATGATGTATTAGAAGACACTGAGGACTCTTAGAATCATGATGATATCGACAAAAACAATAAACTATTGATACCTAAGGATTTTTATAAAAACAAACATTAAGAATATAAAAATATGAAAAGGTTATTTGATGTCACCTGAGATCTTAAATAAAACAAAATCATCTATAATGCACATTCCCAAAATCACATTGTTGACCCCGATAAGATCGATGAAGAAAAACATTGACGAAAATTATAAAACTGAAGAAACTGATAATTCCTAAAACCCCAATGACATTGTTGACCTAAATTATCAGGAAATAATTATTGATATAAATAAAATTGAAAATATGAATTATCATAATTAAACTAATGGTGTAAATGATTTTGATAAAACAGATATTACTAATGAAATAAGACAACTTATTGATGATGATGTATTTATATACCATTTAGGACACTAATTACCTATAATACCCTTATAAAACAAAGTAAATTAATGGAAAATAATACATTGATTTCCCAAAAATGTTGACTATTTTGATAACATAAAAAATATTAATAATACTAGAGACCCCAATGAACTAATGACACTGATGACTCTGATGATCCTAACAACACAAATAATCCGAACAAACCTAATGATGTCATTATATATTATAACCCTAAAAAATAACACAATTCTTATGAAACCAATTCCCCAAATGAAATTCAGGGAATCCAAAACTAACTCTATTGATGAAATGAATATCTCAATTATGATTATGACACTATGAGCACTGACCACTCTAAAAGACCCCACACCATTAAATGCATGATAATATTGATGGTTCTTAAGCCCCAATATACTTTTTTAGTTTTCTTCCATAATTTAAATTGGAATAGACATTGATGATACGAAAATTAATGAACCTATTGATGTTAATATTTTGTATCCCACCAACAACACATGTAATTCACTTTCCATTAGGCATTAATGATTCAAATGATACCAATAACACTAATGTTGTTGATGATGTTGATATTGATAATATATTTGATAACCTCAGTGAAACCCATGATATAGATTACTCTAATGACTTTAATGAACTCAATTACCCTATTACAACAATTAATATAATGGTCACATTTAATAATCATCAACTGGAGCATCGATGACCCTAATGAACCTGATACCCAAGATGACATTGATTCCCTCAATGACCTCAATTACATGATGATTTCAAAAACATAATATAAATTAACTAAATTTATGACCTAATGACCCTCCCATCCCTAGGTACACCAAATATATCTACTAACATGATGATCCTGATGGCCAAGATGAGACTGATGATCCAAAATATAATTTTTACTTTGGAGATATATGAGATCTATATAAAATAGACTACCTCAATGATGTCAATAAATCTAAAGAAACAACTGAAATTGTTGACACCAAGATCCTAGGAAAAATATAAATCCATGTTATAACAAGTTATCTTTTGATGTTGAAATCCATATAAATACAGGAATCCTATTGATATCGATGATGTCAATAACACCTATGATCACGACACGTGTAACTCTAATGGCCAACCAACCTTAATGTCCCTAATGACACCAATGACCCTAATATCTTGATAAAGTAGATGAATCTAATAAGCTAATGATTTTAACAAAATAGATTATCATAATTCCATTAAAAACAGTAGCGATGACAAACTCAATGACACTGAAGCTCCCATATAACATCAAAGACAATGAGGAAACCTTAGAACATAGTAACGATGTCAACTACAATGAAAATAATGACCCTAATTACTTTATGATACTAAAAAAAATAGATATCCCATATGAATACCATAACTAAAACAACTTTTAATATGATGAAATCATATTTGATAATTATGACCCCTAAATAATTTGGCAACACTATTAACACTGATGGTGTTGGAAACAAAAATGTCTATGATGGCCTTAATAATATGGAATATATTATTCTGTTAATGACTCTAACAATTTAGGTCAAACTAACAACCACATTGAAACCATTGACAATAAATACTTTAAAGAATATGATATCATGGATGATCCAATGACCCCAAAGACAATTGTGACCTTATGGATGTTTATGTCCCTGAGGGCCTTAATGACCCCAATGATAATGATTACTCTCACGAAAAAAGTGACCATGAAAAATATGAAGACACTGATTCCAAGATAATGTAAATTACTCCAAAAATATAAGTATCAATGATTCCACAGTGAGAATATTTCCCATAAGATTAATAATTACTTTTTAGATGTTGAAACCCTATAATGACCCCTAATTTTATCAATGGAATTTCACTTCTTGTAATTGTGTCATATTTAAAAATATATCATAGAGGATAATCACCACATGGTAAAACTATCATAATTTTATTATATTAATTTAACATTACATTTAGATAATAAAAAATTCCATAAGAATTTAAAATATTACATGCGGATAATAATTTTTAAATAAGATAAAAATAATATGAAAATTTTGATATGATAGATCCTCCAGAATTACCGCACTCATGTAAAATACTTTAGAAATATATAAAAATATCAGTAATGAAATAATTATCAGGAAAAATAAAATATATATAACGTTTAGATAAAATATAATAGAAAAAATGATGAAAGAAACATGAGGTATCTATAGAATGTAGGAAGACCATATGACCGTTACAAGTTTGCTTGTTAGAATAATAATATGGTATTTTAAATAGTAACCTAACCATTAGAATAGTAATATGGGTGTTAGTAATATTATCCTTTCCCTAATAATTCTATCCTCACTTGTGTATGTGTTAAACTATCTTTAGGAATCCTTTAAAATTATGATTGGATATATTTAAGCGATGGTAAAAATAAATAAATATTTTAAAAATGATAAATTATGTGTTTGAATTTTAATAAAACAAATAAAATTTGATACCAATTTTAAAATAATGTTACTGATTTATGATAATGTTTATTTTCATTAAATGTTTTTATAATTAAATATTATGTTTTAATATATTTAATATATAATTTTATTATACGATTACTAATTTTCAAAGGGTCATAAAATCGATCACATTACTAAAATTTGTATTATTCAAATAAATGGAGAATCGATTTAAATATTAAATTTCCCTTATTTAGAGATTATCTTTATAAAATGTTTTTCATTTTTTTGAATCTTCACATTAAAAAATGGTTCAAAATAGTTTTTAATAATTTTATCAAATAATTGAATTTTCTAATAATAATGATATCTGGTAAAATATGATACATAAATCATAAACTAAATACCTAATTTTTTGAGTGTTAGATGATTTAATAACCCACTATAAATAACTAACATGACCGATTTCCTTTATAGAGTCACATGAATCAATAATACTGGTAATTTTGATCCAAAATAATCAATTAATGAATATAATATTCGAAACACCCTTCTCCTCCAATTATAAATACCACCCCTCACCACATTAGCTTCTAAAAAATTCCAAGACTTATAGATTTAAAATTTATACCAAAATATCCTCCCAAACCACTCCCTAATATCCTTGTTCTTTTTTTGAATCTATTTAACATTTCACGGATAATTATGGTGCAACATAAAATGAGGAGACCAAAGGAAGTGGTCATATTTTCATCGAATCTTTTTCAACATTGTTATTCTTCAACCACAAAATATAATCTCCATAAATCATTATTATTATAAATATACTAATATATTATTATTATAGTGTAGTAAAAAATTTAAATTCTCACTTATTTCATATCAAAAAATGAAAGTATTATTTACAAGATGATTGATTCACCACTTCTATGAACAATGCAATTCATTTTAATACAGCACCTTCAAGGATGGAAATACATATTTTATTTATAATAAATAAAATTTTAATAAGAATATTTTCACTTATATCATGATCTATAAAAAATAAATGGCAACAATTATAATTAAAATGACTAGTTTGGGAGTGTTGGTTGAGCTCCCCAACTGAACTAACAACTTAACATTAAAAAGTTTACACTGTGATTTTACCCTATGGAAAAAACATAAAGATACATATGAACATTTATATTTTTTAAATTTATCAAAACCATTTCATATCACATATATATTTTTCATCCCATTTTACAAGAAATTTAATAATTATATAGTGCAGATCTGACTATGGAATCTTTAATGGAATTATCCTATAACACCAACATCAAACTTTATATCTCATTTACATGGTTATAAATGAACAAAATACAATTAAAAAAATAAAATATATTTGGAAAAGGATATAAATTAAGTCATTAATGAATATAATTTGATTATATATGATATCATGTATATGTGAATAATGGATCTTGGTATAAGGTAAGGAATCTCTCTGAACCATACTTCTTGATTGGGTTTTGAATATTCTGTATCTAACTCACAATAAATCTTTCATTAATGTTCTGCAATGAATTAAATTTATGTATATATTTTTCTCACATATATACATATCTTATTATTATTTATTTTTATGGGGTAGTACTATTGACACACTCATTTCATGTGAATAATTTTAAATAATATTTAATGTATTTTGAAGGATTTTTAATATAAATTCCCTTGATATACAATGTTTTAATCAAATGATTAAAAAGTTAGAAAATGGAATTTCAAATGTGTAAAATAGATGAATAATGTTGAATTTTTATTATGAAAATTTGATTGATTAGTGTTTTTTAGTGTTTAAAATTTAAAATATATTTTATGGAATTTACGAAAAATAAATTAGGAATCATGCCATCCCTCAACCAAGGATAAAACATGACACATAGGAAACCCACATGAGTCCACCCATCCATGTACGACCTTGAGAAGGCTATCCTAGTGGTAGGACATGAACATGGGGCTAGGCATGTGCATTGAGGCCCATTGTGGTGGTCTATATGTATGATACATCTGTGTACCAGTAGTGGTGCACATGGAAACTCAATGAAACATTGAGAGGAAGGCATCATGGAGAAAGGGTGTTGGGAGGGAGTCCTCCAGCACCCAAATGACTTCATTATGGTCTGGGAGCTGCATTATGATATATAAGAAGACATAAAACCCCTCTATCTTTGATGCAGGTCAGTTTTTATTCAAGGTGCTGTTAAAATTAAGAAGAACAATGTCATTCTGCCTTAATACAGCCATGCCCAAAATCGAATTGATATGACCACCTACCTCTGCCTCACAAGACTATTATACACTAGAATACCACACCTGGTTCATGCTAATTCCTCCATGTAATTTTCTTATCAAACTCCAGCTCGAGCTGAATTACACTTTCGAAACCATCCACTACCACTGATCACTTACAAACCCTCGTCTGACCAACCCTAGGCACATTAGATGGATACTCTGACCATTGTGTAGGAAAGAGCAAGGAGGATCCACCACAATATGTGAATTCTCTACTATAACGGATCATGACCCCCCCTCAAAAAAGATAGGTTCCACATCCACTGATCTCTACACTCAGAGACCAACATGATTATATAAACTAGGTTTCCCTATGTGGATCTCATCCACACTGCAAATCATCAACACCCACGATCCTCAAGTTATTTAAATTTCACACTCATAAATCTCATGGGTATAATTTCTAAGAGATATCATTAGGGGATTCATCATTATTGAAGTAGGATGAGGGATCCACTTCATGGACTATAAATAGTGGCCATTACCCTAACCAAAATATTTCATGTCAACACCAAAGGAGTTATCCCACCAAGGGGAGAAACGGATACTTGCCACCACAAATCATTTTTTTCCCATTTTAAAAAGCCAGTTTATGGGTTTCCAGTACCCAACAAACAACCACAAACACAAATAAGTGAAACTTACACATCATAGTAGCCAGACTCATCAACGCACCCCATGTAGGATCCATCATTTTTAGTGTCTGATTTCCAATATGGAGACCTGCAGAAGATAGAACTTTGAACCCGGCTCCTAAGCTGCTCCAGAGCATGTTTCTCTAGAGAGGCCTTTTCAACAATACTACCCTTTTCACTGCCCTTTATTTTCTTCTTCATTTTTAATTTAATTTAATTTAATTTTGTTTCATTTCCTTTTCATTTTTAATATAAATTCATGCATTCTAATTATTTCATCTTTCAATTATGCTGACAACATTATAATTATTGTTTTTATTATTATTCTAATAAAACTATTATTTATTTAATTTATTATTTTATTATTCCTCTTCAATTTTAATTTATTTGTCTCTATCTCACCTCATCCCCCATTCTTCCATTATTATTTTATTCTTATTCTGTATTTCTTCTTCTTCTTTATTATTTGTATTTCATTATTCTATTCTTCTCATCATTCAACCAAATTTATCCCTTTATTTTGATAATGGGAGCCATAACTAAGGCTTGTCTTAGGGAGGTTAATGCGTTCTTGAATTTTTCTTAATGTTAATTTTATGTTTGTGGTAAATATGAGTAACATGCATTAATGTAGATAATTTCCCTAGTGCGGTGATTTTCCCCATGAAACGAAACTCAATCTATATCTATTATTTTTCTTAATCTATTTTCCCACTATTCATTTGATAGCTCTTCACATGATGGAGACGTGTGAATCAATGGATGGAACAACATTGATAGATCCCGATCATTGATGAGACCACACCCTCAACCAAGGTTCATCATCAAACTTAACTATAGGAGGATGCATAATTGAGATATCTTAATCATAAAATATTTCACAATTTCTAAATTAAAACAATTGTAATTCATCATTATATTTAAAATTTGTATTATCAATCTAATTTTTAAAAATAAAGGAGAATAATTATAGAAACCAAAACGTAACTTTAAACCATGTTCTTTCTTTCCTTCTCAATCATTTTTTTTAAAATTTCATATTATTATAAGTATATACATCTCATATTTCATGTCATTTCAGTATTTTTTAAGGTAATTAGGAACCAAAACATTCTCATTTTTTCACAAAAATACAAAAACAACAAAAATTATTAGATTAGGTTAATTAGACTATGAACACAAACAATATAAAAATATCCTCATGTTATATGACCCTGGTCAGCAACTCTGTTTCTCTATGAAAAATAATTTTCTTTGGTCATGCCCTATGACAGGAGCCCATTCAAAACTATCACCATTATCAGGAATCTAATGAGAATCTTACTTAACTTTTTTCTATTTTCACATTTTTGGTATATTAAAATAATTTTATAAAAATAAAAACTAAAAAAATAATTATATTTTCCAACATTCAATTTTTGAATTCATGAAACAATTACACCAAGGTGAAAGAACTAATATTAAAATTTTCTTCATAGGTGGATCTCCAATATAATCTTAATGAACTCAGAAACCTAGAAAAGATTATCATAAATTAGCATAAAATTAGAATATCATTTCACAAAATGGTAGATATTGTAAATAAAGTAATAGTTAATTATAAAAAACTCAAAGAAAAGAATGGAGTGCCACCAGAACTGTCCCATTTTACATAAGATATCAAAAAGGTTAAGGCTCACCTTTTGGTGTATCAACATACCAACCATATGAATATGAAAATATAAAAAGAACATGATGAGTTCAGTTGGATTCATGATGATAAAAACATTCTCACTGAGATAACTATCCAAGATCTAAAAGATTTGGATTACTTCTAGAATGAATATGAGCAACAACATGATCTTTTGGTCCCAAAAAAGTAAAATATCTGGTACCATTTCATTTTAAACTATTCATGGAAGAGGACGAATCCACAGTAGTGATGGAATTTGAAAAAGGGATGGAGGATCTCAAATACCATCTTCCATCCATTGAGATCCTACATTTAGAGGAACATAATTTTGAGGTAGTGATTAATCCAAAACAACTTAGAGAGATGGTATTTCATTTGATGTTTTCATTTCTTCTTTTATTCAATCTTATTTCAGTATCACTCCATATTAATTTAATGAAACATAGAATGAACTTAATAGGAATGAGCCACATTTCTGGCCTTTTATCCATTATTACCCTTATCTTAGTATTTTAATTATATTTTTATGTTGAAGTGTGGGGGGGAAGGGAGTCATGAAGAATGAGATGAATTACATTGAAGGAAAAGGTGTGGGGGTGGTACTATAGGAATTGAGGAAGATTACTTAATAATTCACTAATCATTATTTTTTTCTCCTCTTGAATAAAAAAGTGAGAATGACCAAAAGAACCCAAAATGACAAAAATGTGTTTCAATTTGGGAAAACTAAAAAATCACCATTACTATGCCTACTGTATGTTTCAAATTGGGTTAGGGGGTCAACATGAGGTTTATTCTAAAAATAAAATTCCCAAAAAAATGAAAAGGTTATTTATAAAAGAAAAATAGAATAAAAGTAGAGAACATTTCAAGAGGGTACAAAAATCATTCATTATGAACAATTTGATCATGATCATTCCTTTGAGGTAGGGGAAGTGTGAAATTTCAAAATTTAAGGGGATAATTTCATTACACTTTTACTTTTAAAATCATTAATTATTCTATAAGAGATAAACCTTCTCTTTGATCCTTAAATTTGAAAACAAAAATTCCTACCAACCATAAGCCTTAGAGGCACATCATACTTGTTTAAAAGGCCCTTTGAAATTTTTGTGACTTTTTTCTTTAAAAAGTTGATAAAGTAGTTCTTCTAGAAGCCTACGGATAATGATCATGTTCTAATGATATAAGAATACATACACATGAATTGTATCCTGAGAGATGTGATAAAGGATTAAACTGAGGTAAATCATGATTTGGAATGTTTAATTGTAATTAATATAGTAACTTAAATGAGTTAATGTATATGTTCCATCACTTTAAAAATGTTAATAGTAAAATGATTGAAATGATTATTTCTTTGATTATTGAGAAAGTAAAATTATATTTTATATGAAATATTAAATTTCGATTTAATATAGTTAATTATTTAATTTTATTACCTTGTAATTTTAATGTTGGTAGAAATGTTGACATATGATCTTCTATCTTGAGATTTTGTTCTTGAGAAAACTAATGGTTTGACTATGGGAGTATTTTAAAAACTCATTTTATGTACATATTTTTTTTAAAAAAAATTTATTGGATTTTTAATGTTAATACCAATGATTTTTAATGTCTTAATCCAATTATGGAAAACATAGAATATGAAATTTAAATGGTTACTAACAGGTGAAGAATTTATAATATTTACGGTTATTTTTGATTATATAAATTTGGTTGATAAGTGTTTCTTAGTGTATGAATTTTTAACTCTTTTTCATTGAATTTTCTAAAAAACTAGCCACTTAGTCCATCCCATAACCAACAATACCACACACCACTTAGGAAACCAAAAGGGGATCACCCAGCCTTGCAAGCCCTCGAGAAGGACATCATATTGGGAGGCCACAAACAGGGTGAGACGCATGAAAAGAGGCATGAAGTTGTTAAATAGAAGTGGTTCTATAGGTAGGATGTATCTATGGAGAAGTTATGGAACATGTGGATTATTTTTTGGAACCAATAGGATGGTGTCCCTTAGAAAGGGCGATCCCCGGTAGTGGATGAGTGTCCTTCACCTCCCAAATGACTTTATTAGTGCATGAGAGCTTCATTCTGATATATATGGAAGTGTCAAAACCCCTTCTATTTCTCTGTGGGATGGTTTTTATGTTAGGTAATTTTCATCGTAAATGGAATAGGGTCATTCTGCCTTACTGACTCTAGGAAAAAAGCCACCAACTGCCTCCTCCACTCACAAGAGCTCGACGTGAGCCCGTTGCCCCTACATCAATCCAATTCATCAATGTCTTCCACTTATCAGCCTTGATACCCAGAAAATGTCCACTACCAATACCATATCCCACCATCAATAACTTCTACACCCTCTTCGGACCACCCCTATGATCATACAAAGGCTCCTCCAGCTACTGTTAATATTTGAGGAAGGTGGAGTTTCCACTTTATTCTTCAGCTCTGCCGCCACTGATCACCATCCCCTAGGAAAGATAGATGGAACTTCCACCAAGATCCATATTTCCTTGCTAGCATGCTTTATTGAAGAAGGTTTTCCCACATGGATATCATACATGCTATAGGTCATTAACACTAAATATCCTTGGGTGGTTTAGATGTCACACTCGTGGGTCTTTTAGTTGAAATTTCAAACAATGATATTTGAGGGATTCTATATTATTGAAGAATGTTGAGGGATCCTCTTATCTACCTATATAAGGAGTCTATGACAAACCTGCTTTTTATTACAACTTAAACATGCTTTATTACGTAAAACTTCACTTGATACAACAAAGAAGATCGAGAGGTTTAGTGTATTTGGGGCTTAGGATCATTACATAAAAACTTAAAACATGAAATACAACATCTTTATTGAAAAAATCCTTTACATGACCAAAACATTCCATCGTACTTAGCATTGCATGGGATAACCTAAGGACATGCATAAGAAAAGGGTGAGCTATAAAGCCCAATAAGGGAGTACACATGGAATAACATGAGTACAATACATGTTAGAAAATAGGCATATCAATAGATCATAAGAGAAACATGAACATAATGGCATGATAAAGCATGATAATCATAACATGGATATGTGGCAAAAACACTTAGCATTGAATAAGCATGAGTCATGGGTCATTGCACATGGAGCATGAGTAAACCCTCATTGAACATGAAGCACGAGTAAACCCTCATTGAACATGAATTAGCATGAGTCAACACTAATTTCACTTGAAATATCATGATACTATACTTTACCCAATGCATTGGAGCGCTATAAGGGCACACCCTTCTTAAACATTTCATTTCATGCATAAGTGTGCCACATGAATCATAAAACATGGATTCATAAAACATAATAATTTATTCCATGATAAAGGAATGTGGAATTCATACATGAAACTTTATAATTAATAAGTAAATGTGCATAAAGGTGAATACCCTTGATGGAGAAATGGGCATGGTATTCACTACACAATGACATTGGCTTATAAAATCGGTGTGATTTCGGCAGCATAACGGCGTGACATAAGAATTCATAAAAAAGGTTGATGAGAGAGAAAGGGGTTCCTCATCATATTTACCTGTAATTGAAAGTAAGGAGTTCATATAGATACATGTCCTAACAATTGAAATGGAATTTAGATTCATGATACAAAAGTATTGCTTGAATGTAAAAGAAGAGAGAGAAGTTCCTTTTGGAATTTCGGCATAGTAACGGGTGTACATGGGAGGCCTTTAATGAGATAAAAAGGGGTATCCCATCATTCAAACAATAATAGGGCAGTATTGGGGAGGTTTTAAACCATACCCCAATATTCATCATTGAAATTAAAAGGGCAATACAACTTAAAGAAAATTGACAAAAAAGAGAAAGGAAGAAAACACCCTTACTCGGATTTGTGCTTCCAAAGGCTAGAGAGAGGCTTGTGAGAGGCTTATTGGGAGATTGGGGCACCTTGGGAGGATTCTAGAGAGAGAGGGGAAGAGGTTGGACGAACTCCAAAGGATTTTAGTGAGGAGGAAGTGGGAGATTGGGTGGGTTTATATAGGAATGGTGAGAGAATTCTTTATTATTTAGGTTTGGGACACCTTATATTAAACTAATCCAAAACACAAACCATCCCATGGTTTTTCCCATGTTTTCTGGAAAAGGAAAGAGGAAAAAAATATTTTATAATACCCAAGTCCAAACTTATTAAAATATTAGGGTTGCTTATGTGGAGGTGAGTCACACTCCCATGGAAATTAATTTAAAAAGGCAAAGTGTTGAATATGTCTTGAGGGGTTCATTAATGCTTTGAAAAGTAAGTCAAAAAAACCCAAAACCTCATTAATTTAATGATAAAACATATATTGGCCGAACATAAGGATTATGGTATTTTATTACATCACCATTGGGTCATTATGATGTCATAAAACACATTATATAATTAAATGGTATTTAAATTTTTCCCAAAAATTTGACTGTCTCAGAAAATTATGAAAAATTCACCGTTGGATAATTTCGATGTCCTCATTCCAGAAATGATATTTATTTTATCTAAAAAAATCTAAATATGTTAATTTTCACTTTTAAAATAAAAACCAACATTTATCGAAAATTCACGGGTTTTGACAGAAATGGATTTCAAACCTTAATAAAATTTTTAATTGCATTAATAAATTTATAAGATCATTTATATTTAATAAAAATTAATTTAATATTAATAATAATATTTTATTAAAATATTATTTAATTCAAAAATCCCTTAATTTAATAAAATAGATTTATTAATTAAATAATAATTAAAAACACCATTTGTATTTTAAAAACTATTTACAATGTATCAAAAATGACTAGAAATTATATTAATTATTATATACAAAAAAAATAATGTACATGAACATAATACTACTTATTTGTTACATAACCCCTTAAAAGAGCCGCATAAGACCTAAGGGTAAGGTGTGCGATGGTGACCGACTCTTTGGGTGGCTCGGATAACATCCCTCGAGTGGTAATCTCTATCAACTTCCACTTTTCCCGTAGACGGTCCTGTTCGAGCTTGACATAATGAAGCTCTGCTTGGGTTTGGTCAAGGGCGAAGCCCAAAGACGCCACCTCTTTTCCAAGCTCTGACAAATGGGATTCATATGGGGAAATTCTACTGGATGAGGTCATCGCTTCCTTTGTCTGAGTAAAATTTGGTTCGTTAAAGCCTTATATTTATACTAATCATGTGATCACTATTCAACGACTATAAAAGTAACGGTCACAACTCTTATCATAAAACCAAAGAAGTTGAAATCTTATAAAAACATTTTTTATAAAGAGACATTTAACTGGATCAAGAGGGATTTTCCATTAATGAAACTTCGGGTCGTTACAATATTCCCCCCTTAAGAAATTTCGCCCTAGAAATTTTCCTTTTCCCACACTAAATCAAATGTGGGTAACTCAGATTAATCATATCCTCAGACTCCCAAGTTGATTCTTCAAACTTGTGGTTTCTCCACAACACTTTGACGAGGGGCATCGTCTTATTTCGTTGAACTTTTTCTCTATGATCTAAGATCTTCACTGGTTGCTCCTCATAAGAAAGATCATCTTCCAATTGTACCACCACGGAAGAGAGTACATGTGAAGGGTCCGGTATGTACTTCCTTAAGAGGGATACATGAAAGACATCATGCACCTTGGCCATAGTAGGTGGAAGTGCTAGTTGATAGGACACAACCCCAACACGGTCAAGAATCTTGAAGGGGCCGATGTACCTTGGACTTAACTTCCATTTCATTCCAAACCTCATGACCTTCTTCCAAGGAGATATGCATAAAAACACCATGTCTCCAACTTTAAACTCAAGGTCTCGTTGACGATTATCTGCATAACTCTTCTATCAACTTTGGGTTGCCTTGATATGCTGCTGAATGGTTTTGACCTTCTCCACCATTTCTTCGACCATTTTTGGTCCAAGCAGCTCACGTTCACCGACCTCATCCCAACATGCCGGTGTTC
Organism: Viscum album; assembly: GCA_963277665.1. Taxonomy (NCBI): domain Eukaryota; kingdom Viridiplantae; phylum Streptophyta; class Magnoliopsida; order Santalales; family Viscaceae; genus Viscum; species Viscum album. Next base: position 2,060,633,334 of record OY728140.1, read on the forward strand.
TGCACCTTTTCCCATAAAGGGCTTCATATGGTGCCATTTGGATGATCGAGTGGAAACTGTTATTATAAGAGAAATCAACCAGAGGAAGATGTTGATCCCATCCTACTTTAAAGTCCATTGAGCATGCTCTCAACATATCCTAAAGTGTTTGGATAGTCCTCTCTGATTGGCAATCAGTTTGAGGATGATAGGCCGTACTAAAGTTCAGTTCAATATTTAGAGCATGTTGAAGACTCTTCCAAAACTTAGTGGTGAATCTTGGATCTCGGTCGGACATAATAGATAGTGGTACTCCAAGAAACCTTACCACTTCCCTGATATATATCCGTGACAGTTGATCCAATGAGAAATCCTATCGAATAGCAATGAAGTGTGCATTATTTGTAAGACGATCCACAACAACCCAGATTGCATTGTTGCCTTAGGATGTCCTTGGAAGTCTGGTGACAAAGTCCACGATGATGTTCTCCCATTTCCATTCTGTTATGGGCAATGGTTGCATCATCCCCTTAGACTTCTGCCTCTCTGCCTTCACTTGCTGACAAACCAGACACTTTGATGTATATTCAACGATCTCCTTCTTCATATTATCCCACCAAACATTTTCTCAGATATCTCGATTCATCATTGTGCTCCCTGGGTGAATAGAGAAATTTTAACTATGTGAATCATCCAAAATTTCCTTCTTCAGCTCCGGACTTGATGGAACACATAGTCTTTTCCCAAACCGCACAATTCCTTCTTCATTAACATTAAACTCTGAGGATTTCCCCTTTTTGATAGCTTCCACTTTTTCTTGAATTCCCACATCATCCTTTTGAGCATCCTTTAACCTTTCCAAAATAGATGGTTGAGAAATCCTTTGTGAAAGGATTGATGATGTTCCCTTCTATATGATTCCCACGTCCATCTTCATCAAGTCTAAGAAGATTGGATCCTTCTAAATTCTCATCATTGTTAGAATCGCTGGATCCTTTCTACTTAGGGCATCTGCCACCTTGTTCGCTTTCCCAGGGTGTTAATGTATTGAACAATCATAATCCTTGATGAGATCTATCAATCTTCTCTGGCGCATATTAAGCTCTTTCTGTGTGAATATATATTTAAGACTCTTGTGGTCAGTATATATCTCACATTTCTCTCCACAGAGATAATGTCGCCAGATTTTCAAGGCAAAGATCACCGCCACCAACTCCAGATCATGCGTTGGATAGTTTCTCTCATGGATTTTCAACTGCCTTGAGGCATAGGATATCACTTTATCATTCTGCATCAGCACACAGCCTAATCCCTTCTTTGAGGCATCACTGAATACCACAAAAAGTTCCCCACTTGTGGGTAAAGTGAGCACGGGCGCAGTGATAAGCCTCCTTTTCAACTCCTTGAAGCGTTCTTCTCATTCATCACTCCAAGAAAACTTTACTCCCTTTCGAGTTAGCTTGGTAAGAGGGTTGGGCAATCGTGAGAAATTTCTCACAAATCGTTGATAATATCCAGCTAACCCCAAGAAGCTATGGATATCTGTTACCGATGTTGGCCTCGGCCAGCCCTCAATTGCATCTGTTTTGGAGGGGTCCACAGATATCCCATTGCTTGTGATGATATGACCCAAGAATGAGACTTCCTTCAACCATAACTCACACTTGTTGTACTTTTCATATAGCTTCTCCTTGCGCAAAGTCTCTAGTACAATTCTTAAATTCTCCTCATGGTCCTCCTTGGTTTTGGAGTATATTAGAATATCATCTATAAAGACTACCACAAATTTGTCAAGGTAATCTCTAAAGACTCTATTCATCAAGTCCATGAATATCGCGGGAGCATTGGTGAGTCTGAAAGGAATTACTATGAATTCATAGTGCCCGTATCTTGTACGAAAAGCTGTCTTGGGGATATCTTCCTTCTTCACCCTTACTTGATAATATCCCGAATGCAAGTCCACCTTGGAGAAGTATTGGGCTCCACACAGCTGATCAAACAATTCATTTATTCTTGGGATAGGATACTTGTTCTTTATCGTGATTTTGTTAAGTTCATGATAATCGATGCAGAGCCGCATTGACCCATCCTTATTCTTGACGAAGAGGACTGGTGCACCCCATGGTGAAGCACTTGGGCGTATAAACCCTTTATCTAGATTCTCCTGTAGTTGTTTCTTCATCTCTTCAAGCTCAACAACAGCCATTCTATATGGATTCATGGATATTGGTAATGCCCCAAGTATAAGTTCAATTGAGAACTCAACATCTCTTCTAGGAGGAAGACCAGGCAGTTCCTCGGGAAACACTTCCGCGAATTCCCTCACAATAGGCATTTCTTCAAGGATGGTTTCTTATTTGGACTCAATCATCTGAGCCAGATACGCATGCTCATAGGGCAGTAATATCCATACTTGAGATGATGGAGGTAAAGGAGATTCATCTTCCTCTTGACACTTGTAATGAATCGGGGTTCGATTCTCTATACGGAGTGTTATTTCCCTCTCCTGAAAATTTATGTTGGATCTATATAAGGAAAGCCAATCCATGCCAAGAATTGCATTAAATTACACCAAAGGGAGTATGACGAGGTTCTACGGGAAATTCAATGCATAGATTATAACAGGGGAGGACTTAAATTCATGGCATGCAATGATTGCCCCATTTTCCGTACTCACCGACATCTTTACTTCCCTGATTTGTGGTGGTTCTGGGATTGTTATACTAAACTTTCGAGATATAAAAGAATGCGTAGAAACTGAATCAAAAAGTACGTTCACTATTCTTGAATGAATAACTAGCGTACCTGTCACCACTTCGTTGTCGGGGTTCACTTCGGCAGAAGTGATGGCAAAAGCTCTTCCTTGCTGTCTTGGAGGTTGTTGGTTGCCTCCGATAACCCTTGGATTAGGGCACTGATTTGGAAACTGACCCATATCTTTGAATTTGTAGCATTGAACAATGCGTTGAGGTTTGAACGGAGTGTTCCTCTCCTCTGTCGCAGCTGTGGGTCCTTCTTGCCGACAGTTAATAGCTAGGTGCCCTTCTCTTCCACACCTGAAGCATTTTCTCGTCCCCTTAAGGAAATTTCCCGGGTGCTTCATTCCACACTTTTGACAAGTGGGGTGCTGGAACTTCTTAGTGCCATTGGATTTATCCATCGGACCACCAGCATTTAAGTCCACCTTACGGTTCTTTTCCCTATGGTACCCTTGTGATTCTCCAATCTCCATTTCGACCTTGAGGGTACATCAGACAATTTCCTCATAGTTGTTGAAGTCACGGATCACTAATGCTTTCCGCAATCTAGGCTTCATCCCACCAAAGAAGCGGCCAACCTTGCATTCAGGGGTAAAGACGAAGCTGGAAGAGTATCAGGCAAGCCTTGTGAAGTTTGCCTCATACGCTCCCACATATTATTCATCTTTATTCTTTAGGGAAAGGAAGTCTCTTTCCATCTTAAGACGGAGGGTGTGCGGAAAATATTTATCGAAAAACATCTTCCGGAATTCCTTCCATTCCAAAGCTCCGATCTCCTCCTCAGGCTTCATATTTTTGATCAATGTCTACCATTGATCAGCTTCACCCTCCATACGATAAGCCGCAAGGAGAACCTTCTCTTGTTTAGAACATTGGAGGATGGAGAATATCTTTTCAATGGAGTTGATCCATTGTTCAGCGATCGTGGGATCAGATGATCCACTAAATGTATAAGGCCTTTGTCTCATTAAGCTCTTGACAGCGACTTGTTCCTTCTTATGGGGGTTTTTACGTTCCTATTGTCCCATGTTTCTATTCAAAACCTGAGTTAGATGAGAGAGAAGCGTGACAAAGTTCGTGATTCCCACTCCCATTGGATTGGGCATCTCATTAGTACAATCATCACATTGATCTTCACAACGGTTGTTAGCCCGAGTCCTCCTATTACCGGCCATTGGCTGGAATAAAAGGAAAGTTAGGGGTAACACATAAAGGGTAATCCAAAGACAAAAGTTGATGACTTATAAATAAACTTAATCTCTTTAACTCATGAGTCTATAGGATTCAATCTAGGCTTTTCATGATCTACTTTCTAACATATATTCTTAGGGGCATTTTTCCCTTAATAAGGGTTCATACCAAGATTGTGAATTTATCAAAACATATCCCCCGGGAGTGTCATAAGCAAGAGTGCAGTAAGGCCCGTTGTCGTGCAGTAGTTCCCGTTCGAGTCTAGCTCAAAGCGGTGTTTCTGGGTTTTACCCCTAGGATACATCTGTGCCAGAGCCGCCTCTACCTGCTCGTATCCAAACAGGTATGTATTTGTTTGATAAACCACTTACTTAGTATTTAACAAAACTTAGGGATGTTTTTATTATACTTAGTCTTCTATCTAAGGCTTTACTAGGGTTTTCTAATCCCAAAAATAACTAAACCTATCCTCTGATACCAACTATGACAACCCTGCTTTTTATTACAACTTAAACATGCTTTATTACATAAAACTTCACTTGATACAACATATAATATCGGGAGGTTTAGTGTCTTTAGGGCTTAGCATCATTACATAAAAACTTAAAACATGAAATACAACATCCTTATTGAAAACATCCTTTACATGACCACTACATTCCCTCGTACTTAGCATTGCATGGGATAACCTGAGGACATGCATAAGAAAAGGGTGAGCTATAAAGCCCAGTAAGGGAGTACACATGGAATAACATGAGGAGTACAATACATGTTAGACAATATTAATATCAATAGATCATAATAGAAACATGAACATAAAGGCATGATAAAGCATGATAATCATAACATGGAAATGTGGCAACAACACTTAACATTGAATTAGCATGAGTCGTGGCTCATTGCACATAGAGCATGAGTAAAAACTCATTGCACATGAAGAACAAGTAAAACCTAGTTGCACTTGAATTATCATGAGTCAACACTCATTGCACTTGACGTATCATGATACTATACTTTACCCAATGCATTGGAGCGCTATAAGGGCGCACCCTTCTTAAACATTTCATTTCATGTATAAGTGTGCCACATGGATCATAAAACATGGATTCATAAAACATAATAATTTATTCCATGATAAAGGAATGTGGAATTCATACATGAAACTTTATAATCAATAAGTAAATGTGCATAAAGGTGAATACCCTTGATGGAGAAATGGTCATGGTATTCACTACACAATGACATTGGCTTAGAAAATCGGTGCGATTTCGGCAGCGTAACGGCGTGACATAAGAATTCATAAAAAAGGATGATGAGAGATAAAGGGGTTACTCATCATATTTACATGTAATGGATAGTAAGGAGTTCATATAGATACATGAACCAACAATTGAAATGGAATTTAGATTCATGATACAAAAGTATTGCTTGAATGTAAAAGAAGAGAGAGAAGTTCCTTTCGGAATTTCGGCATAGTAATGGGTGTACATGGGAGGCATTTAATGAGAGAGAAAGGGGTCTCCCATCATTCAAACAATAAGAGGGAAGTATGGGGGAGGTGCGAAACCATACCCCAACATTCATAATTGAAATTAAAAGGGAAATAAAACTTAATGAAAATTCACAAAAAAGAGAAAGGAAGAAAAACCCCTTACTTGGAAGTGTGCTTTCAAAGGCTAGAGAGAGGCTTGTGAGAGACTTCTTGGGAGCTTGGGGCACCTTGGGAGGATTCTAGAGAGAGTAGGGAAGAGGTTGGACGAACTGCAAAGGATTTTAGTGAGGAGGAAGTGGGAGCTTGGGTGTGTTTATATAGGAAAAGTGAGAGAATTCTTTATTATTTAGGTTTGGGACCCCTTATATTAAACTAATCCAAACCAAAAACCATCCCATGGTTTTTGGCCATGGTTTCTGGAAAAGGAAATAGGAAAAAAATATTTTATAAGGCCCAAGTCCAAAGTTATTAAAATATTAGGGTTTCTTATGTGGAGGTGAGTCACACTCCCATGGAAATTAATTTAAAAAGGCAAAGTGTTGAATATGTCTTGAGGGGTTCATTAATGCTTTGAAAATTAAGTCAAACAAACCCAAAACCCCATTATTTTAATGATAAAACATATATTGGACGAACATAAGGATTATGGTATTTTATTACATCACCATTGGGTCATTATGATGTCATAAAACACATTATATAATTAAATGGTATTTAATTTTTACCCATAAATTTGACTGTCTCAGAAAATTATGAAAAATTCACCGTTGGATAATTTCAACGTCCTGATTCCAGAAATGACATTTTTTTTATCTAAAAAAAATTCTAAATATGTTAATTTTAATTTTTAAAATAAAAACCAACATTTATCGAAAATTCACGGGTTTTGACAGAAATGACTTTCCAACCTTAATAAAAATTTTAATTGCATTCATAAATTTATAAGATCATTTATATTTAATAAAAATTAATTTAATATTAATAATAATATTTTATTAAAATATTATTTAATTCAAAAATCCCTTAATTTAATAAAATAGATTTCTTAATTAAATAAGAATTAAAAACACTATTTGTACTTTAAAAACTGTTTACAATGTATCAAAAATGAGTAGAAATTATATTCATTATTATATACAAAAAAAATAATGTACATGAACATAGTACTACTTATTTGTTACATAACCCCTTAAAACATCCGCATAAGACCTACGGGTAAGGTGTGCGATGGTGATAGACTCTTGGGGTGGCTCAGATAACATCGCTCGAGTGGTAATCTCTATCAACTTCCATTTTTCCCGTAGACGGTCCCATTCGAGCTTTACATAATGAATCTCAGCTTGGGCTTGGTCAAGGGCGAAGCCCAAAGATGCCACCTCTTTTACAAGCTCTGACTAATGGGCTTTATATGGGGCAATTCTACTGGATGAGGCCATCACTTCCTTTGTCTGAGTAAAATTTGGTTCGTTAAAGCCTTATATTTATACTAATAATGTGATCACTATTCAACGACTATAAAAGTAACGGTCACAACTCTTATCATAAAACCAAAGAAGTTGAAATCTTATAATTTTTTTTTATAAAGAGACATTTAACGGGATCAAGAGGGATTTTCCTTTAATGAAACTTTGGGTCGTTACAGAGTCCATGACCTCAACCAATATATATTTATTCAACACCCAAGGAGGGATCCCACCAAGGGGAGAAGCTGATGTTGCACTACCCTTTTTCTCTTCTTCAATTTTTTCAATTTTATTTACTTTTATTTTTTTAGTTTCTTTTTAATCATATTTTTTGTTATTAAAAAAAATACATGAATTATAATTCTTTATTCCAACAATTGTGTATCCATAATTATTAAAGTTATTACTATTATTATTATAAAATTATTTATTATATTTTATATTCATTATTTAATTTCTTATTTTAGTATTATTCATATATTTAATTTTATTTCTCTATATATATTTTTTGTCATCCACCATTATTCCTTTTTTATTTTATTCTTCTTCATCCTTTTTTATTTGCATTATTTTTTTTTGATTTTTTATTCTATTTTTCTCATCTTTCCACAAAAGTTATATCGTACTCTCAATAATGGGAGGCTTTCTATAGGCTTCTCCTGAGGGAGGTAAATTAGTTCTTAATTTTCACTTAATGTTTATTTTACATTTCTTGTAGATATGATATGCAAGAATGGGTGTGTCAAATGTCCCTGGTGAAGAGATTATCCCCCATGACATGAAACTCAATCTATTTCTATTATTTTTTAAGTCTCATTTCCTTCTCTTCATTGACTAGCTATTCACATGATGGAGTTGAATGAATCATTGGATAAGGAAACATCGATAAAGTTGGGTCCTATAAGATGGAACACCCATGACCAAGATATTTCATCAATCATGATTACATCAGGAGGTGGAATTGAGATTTCTTAGGCATTAAATGATTCTATAATTTAAATATATAATTAATTGTAAATCATTATGAAATTTAATGTTTTGATTATCAGAGTAAAACTAAACAAGTATAAGAGACTAATGATGGAACCCAAAACTAAACCATAAACAACATTCTTTCATTATTTCTTAAAAACATTCTATTTTTAATTTAATATTAGTATAATTTTAGAATATCTATATTTTATGTCATTTAAATATTTATAAATGTAATAAAAAACAAACACATTCTCAATTGCTATCATAAAATAATAAAAAACAAAAAAACTTAGTTTATGTGAATTAGAATAAATAAGCAAACACACTAAGAAAATTTTGAAGTGAGAAAAACCAAATGAGACACTATACCACACTAGGATAATAATTTAATTTTTTCTGGCCTCATGATAGGCATCCATTCTATAATCCTTTTGTTTATTTGTTATATTCCCCCTCCAATAAGTCTATATTGATTCTGATATTGTGTAAGATTATGAAACCCATTTCATTCCGTTGGAAATTTTTTGATTCTCACATATGATTTATTTCTTTTTATATCCTATGTAATTATATAAATTTAATGATTGGTTCAGTTACATATCCATGAAATACATTGTCTTGTGTTTTATACCATTATTCATTGTGCATGGGAATAAGCATTGAACTTAATATATGATGGGACTCTTTCCAACTTGTGATGATGTCTTCATAGTTAGCCGTGATTTATTCTTATGTCCTTTTTTTCTTTTTTTCCACATTCCAATGATTCCATAATTTTATGACCCCATGTTATTTATGTCATGCCTCCATATATTTATCATGATAATTTCTTCTTTTTATGGAATTATGTTATTCCTTTTGTTTGACATCATATGCTTATTTAACCTCTTTATAACCTTACTCGGATTTATAGAACACCCCATTATTTCATGTATTCTACAAAAAATCCAACAATGTTTTAGGTGAAAAAATGTATTTATAAGCCCATCTTGGAACTTTAAATAAATATATTTTATTTTAGTTTAATGTGAAGTGTTATGTACCTACTCTTCCAAATACATAAGGCATATCAATCATTCGGTTGTATTTAATTGAATATTTATGTAAAAAATAATGTCATAATTTTTTTAATAGGGTTTCATTTCTGTAGTTTATATCAAAGGATTTCCATGTTCTTTAGATATTAGGAATATAATAATTTCCTGAAAACCTTATGGACTGGTATAATTAAAGAAAAACATCTTGATATTTTTATCTATTAAAGAGTGAGTGGTTTCTAAGAAACTTCATCCCTATCTATATATTACAAGTGTATGTGGCTATAACACAGCTGCTCTTAGGTGTAATAACCCGTAAATTGTTTCATTAGGAATGGACTTGATAATCACCTTGTATAAGAAAAATAGACCTTGTTGCACAACTAGTTAGAAACCCATAAGTGATATTCTTTGGAAAATTCACAAACTATTTATGAACTATTTTTAACGACATTAATAGATTTTTTTATTTGAAAAAAATAATAGGGAAATAAAGAAGGATAACCTACATTCATACCTAGTGACATAAATAGTATGTACGTATAAGGAATTTATAAACTTCCTTATATATGTTCATAGTTTCCCTATTATATGTTTTATATTTAGATAATTATCAACATGTTTTCCCATTAATATTTTCAATGGGGGGGGATACAAAAAATTGTGTTGAAATGTAATATAAGGGGATGTGAGATGACTTCCATAACATGATTCCTAATCTGATGGGAGCTGAATTAATAAATCTTGTGATTATACCAAACCAGTTGTCATGAATTATGAAAAATAACTGGATTATAGTTTAGTTTTCAAACACATCAATGAATGGATGAATATAATGCATTAGAATATAAGGTGTTAAATATTATAAATAAAAAGATATTTAATAACCTACGTGTAAAAAATGGGGATAATGAACTAATTGAAATGCATTAAAGGTACTGGATATTTCTTTATGTAGGGAAAATGAGGTCATACATGATCCAATTGGAGAAATAAATAATGATACTAGATAAAAAGACATGTAAAAAAATTTGAAAACAAGGAACCACTTATTGTTCAATGTCATCGATGTAGGGAACATGATCATTGTCAATATCAATTCTCTAATTTGAGGGATAATAAGGATGATAAACACTTGAAAAAATATTTGGAAACAGAACAAGGAAGGGAATTCAAAATGATTATTATTGATATGAATCTTGATAATAAATGCACACATATCCCCAAAATTGGATTTGTATTTATATTTTTATATTTCAAATCCTACCAATCTATTATATCTAGGTTTCTTTCTAGGCAGATGAATTCCCCACCCCATTTGATTTGATTTCCCCAAGGAAAACATATCTTCTTTTTATATCATATGTTGATGTTCATTGGAATATTATTATTTCATATCTTATTATTATTCATTAGAAAAATTTGAAGCTATATTTTACCTAGACTTTCTATAATTATATAAAGATAACATCAACTACAAGGAGATGGAGGTCACTCTTCACATCTCATGTCATCCTCTATTTTTGTAAAAGTGTAAAAAATAAAAGGGGAATATTTTTCAGAATATTCTCCCCAAGTTATCATATTATCACCTTGTGAGATACCATATATGGATCAAATGATTAAAATAAATTTAATAATAATTCCTAAATATATTCCCATTATGAGGGAATATAATGACATATTCCCCAAATAGATGTATGGCCTTCCTCTAGACCGATAGATTGAGTCCTCAATTGATCATATAAATAGATATCTGCTAATATCCTATAGTCCCCATAAAATATCAAATTTTGAGTTGGAAGAACTGAAATAATATGGACACGGGTTATATATTCCTAAATGCTTTACCAGGGGGTGAAGAAGTCCTCTTAGTCAAGAAGATGGATGGGTCAAATTAACTTTTAATTAATCATTGCGACCTCATGAAATTCATGATGAGTGACATATATACCCTACCATAGATTGATAAAATTTTAGCAACTATATAGGGTCCATTATTTATCTAAAGAGTACCTTCAGTGAGGATATCACTAATTAAAAGTTAATAATATATCATCAATACAACCTTTCAAATGTTGTATGCACATTATGAGTTCATAGTTACACCCTTAAAACTAATTAATTCCCCACCAATCATTATAGACTTTATAAATAGTCATTAGACATTAAATTAAAGAATTTTTGTTTATATTTATAGATAATATTTACATACACTCTAAAGGAGAGGAGGATATTGAGGGGAAATTTAAAAATGTGATAAATACTTAGGAAATGAGAAGTTATATTAAATATACACTAATTGTGGTTTATGGAAAGAAGAAGTATCATTATTGGGGGAATTTATGACTGAAAAAGTGATATCATTAGATACTTATAATATAACATAAATTGAGGAGTGGCCCAAACTGGCATCTATAATGAATATTCATAGTTCCATGGATTTATTGGGTATTACTAAGGAATTTTTAGGGACTAAACATGATTTTAAAACCCATTAACCTAGTGGAAAAATAATTGAGTATGGTTTTTATAGACTGATGAATCTGGAGAAGTAATCAAAAAATTGGAAAAAAGGATTATCAATGCCCTAGTCCTCTCACTTCCCTCTGGTGGGAATCATTTCCTAGAATATAATGACATTCCATTGAGAATATTGTGCTATGTGACAATGAAAAATGATAAAGTTATTTCCTTTTACCTAATGTAGTATAAATAACATGAGATGAACTATCCAATACATGATCAATAGTTGGATATAATAACAATCTGATTGAAAATATAGAATAAATTTCTCTCTAAGGAGAAGTGTGAAAATTATAATGATCATATGATCCTAAAATATATATTCAAATAGAATGATCTTAATATGAGAAAGTGAATACAGTTAGAGATTATCAATGACTATGATGGTTCAATAAAATACTACACTATGAAATAAAATAAAGTTAAAGATAATCTATGTAAAAAGGATATTGAAACCATATAAATGATGAGAATTTATATGGTCCCAATACTCATCGACATATAATGGATGTACTTGGGGATTATAATGTAAGAATCACCATCATGCCTCCATTACTTATCATCTGTCCTTTCTGGAAAAGGTAATTGATTCTGAAAGAGATGACGTGGTAGTAAATAAGATGGTAGAAGATGTATTAAAAGTGATATCTCTGAAGTCTAAAATTAATGAATATGTAGTTGTAAGACTTTAGTAATTACTAAGTGTACCATCAAATCCTAATATAAATAAGGAGTTGTTGAATGATGAACATATCTCTTCCTTCTACATCACCCCAGAGAGTATAAATATGCCTAGAGATCTCAAATTGAATTATTGAATGAACAATATATAGAAGGGTATATTGGAATATACATAAAAATACCTTGTATCTAAGTATGTTAATGCCTATAGGAAAACATACAAGGGTATGTTGCAACTATTACCCATATCTACATGGAAATGTGAAAACATGGCCATAGAACTTTTCTGTAGCATTCTGAATAAATCTTGTGGAAATAATACCATATCGGTTATGGGGTATTACATTATAATTAATGGACACTTAATTTGAATCTGAAAGGACTTATAATTTTATCAACTATCAAGGATACACATTAGAGGAGTTGTGAGGTGTAATGGAACACCACTATGGGTCACATTTGATTGAGATCTGAGATTTACATCCATGTTATGGAAGGTTCTCCAACATTCAAAAAAAAAATAGTTGAAATTCAATATGAATTATCACTAAAATATTGATGGCTTATTTTAGAATACTATCTAGATAGTATCTAACATTTTGAGATCTTGCTCGATGGACTTTAAAGGACTATGGGATCAAAATAATCCTCCGATAGAGTTTGCATACAATAATTGTTTTCAATCTAGAATCTTAATGGGTCTATGAAAGTACATGTATGGAAGTACATGTATTACATATCTATGAATTGATAAATCTTGATATCATAAGATTCTATGACAAAAAACGGTCAAGAAAATTGTATTAAATTCCAAGACTATTCGTGATAATATTAGATCTTATCAATTGTCACATAAGAGCTATACAAACAATCATTAATGATACCTAGAGTTTTAGGTTGGATATAATATTTTCTCTTCATATGAACATATATTTGATTCCTGAGATTTGGGGAGAGAAGAATGTTATGTCTGAGTTACATTTCCACCTTTGACATTCTCGATCACATCAGAGTTATGGCCTATCAACTAACTCTACAACAAACCATTCCTCATGTAAATTAAATATTACATGTATCCTCCTTGAGTATGTACATAATAGATCACTCAAGTAAAAAATAATGTGTGGTATAGATGAAAATTGATCATCCTTATGAGTAAAAACAATTAACTTTATTGGGCCATAAAGACAAAGTTCTGCACAATAAATAAACTCACATAGTCAATTTCATATTGTGAAACAATATGTATGTGGAGGGTACTTGGGAACTGGTGGATGACATTATTCATCGGTACCCTCACCAATTATCACCTAATTGTGTAAAATTAAATATTGGTTGTGAAATTTCTTATGGGTTGAATAATGCATTTACTCAATATTTTATCAAATGAATTTACCTTATTATAATTGTTTCATATTTAGTAATATTGCATAATGTACATGCACAACATGATAAATCTAAATAAAAATTATTATATTAATTTAAAATATTATTTTTTTTGAATGAAATGTACATATGAATAAATATATTTCAATGGGATAAAAATAGTACATATTATAACAAAATTTTTTAAATTTGGATATTCTCGATCAATTAATATAACTACCCCCACTAAAAATGTTTTATAAATAAAGTTGATTTTTTTATAATATTTATCTCATAAATATATATATATATATATATATATATATATATATTTGAGATAATATACATGTTAATGAATAATTATTGAAAGATTAGCTATTTTAACACATTGGGAATCCATATAACTATTAAAAATTTGACAGTTTTATTAGTAATCTGATCGTTGGGATATTAACATGATGGGTAGGATATTATTATTAATGATCAAAAGACAAGTTTGATAGTTATAATAGTATCATCATCTATTATAGAGTAAAATTATATTTAGGTGTCCTCTAAATTAAAATTATGATTTATTTAAACCATGGTAAAATTAATGAAATGAATTAAAACTGATAAATTAAGTGTTTTTATTTTTGTAAAACATCAATGTTATGTTGAAATATTATAATAAATATACTTATTTGAAATAAATTTTTTTAGTATTTTTTGTAAATTAATTTTATTCTTTATTATTATGAGAAGATAATTTTTGGGTACTATAATTAATTTTTCAATGGTTTGAAAAATTGTCCCAAATATTAAAAATAATATTTTTTTGGTGAAATTAAATATTTTATTTAAAAATTTAATTTATCATATTTCTAAAATTATTTTAATTAAATGGATATTATTTATTAAATATAAATTTTTATAAATGGTTAGGGTGATTTAATTTAATTTTTTAAAATATATGGATTTTTTGAATAGTCAAATATGGTATGATAAGATATTAAATACTATAAAATAAATACTTAAATTTTAGAGTCATTTATGATGTTTTATGATATTATATACAATTAACATGAGGAAAATATACTATATAGTAACGAGAATCAATAATATTGGTAGTTTTTGACCCAAACTAATAAACTAATGAATATAATATTTAAAATAACCATCTCATCCTCTTATAAATACCACCACTCAATTTCCATTATTCTTATAACTTATATACATTGGAGAATGAAAATTTAAATCCCAAATCCATTCCCATAACTCTAAAATATTTCTTAGTTCTTTTATTCTAATTGAATGACCATTTTATGAAGCGTTATATGGAATCTTAATAGGAGGAGGCTAATGAAAGTGGTAACATTCTCAACTAATCTCTATCTATTTAATTATAATTATTACTGACCCATATAATCTCCACCCACATTATAATAGTATCATAAGTATGATAAATATTTTTACATGTTATTATTAATCTTTTCCATCCATCTTATAATCTACCTTATTTCATTTATAAAATGAAAGTGTTATTTACATTGTGGTTGGTTCACTGCCTCCCTACACAATGAACATCATTTTCCTAAACCACCATCAGCGATGGTCATAATGTTATTATTATCATTAATTAAGATTAAAATAAGTATATAATTATTTATTTCATGTTCTGTAATTAATATATCTCTATAATATTAATTAAAATAAATCGAGTTCATTATAGTACGCAGAATCTCCAAAACAAACGAACAACGTAAGATGAATAATTATACTCAATGATTTGTTTCAATATTAAACCACATATAGATAATTGATACCATTTAAATTTCTATATATTCCTGATCACCATTTTATATAACATAAGGAGTTGTATTCCT
Source organism: Viscum album (assembly GCA_963277665.1). NCBI lineage: Eukaryota > Viridiplantae > Streptophyta > Magnoliopsida > Santalales > Viscaceae > Viscum > Viscum album. The sequence goes on from OY728140.1 coordinate 2,060,648,667, forward strand.
ATTTTATGATTTCATCAATAATTATCCCTGTCTGATCCTACCTAGAACCATGAAATGAACACCCCTGTAAGAAAAAAATTAAACATTATATGTCATTGAAATTTTTATAAATGAACATAAATAAATTATAATAAATAAAATATATATGTATATTGTTATAAATTCTATAATAAATGAATTTATTTTATTATATATGATATTATGTGTAAGTGCATAACATATCCAAACATAATTCAAGGGATCTCTCTAAACCACCATTTTTCTTTTGGTTATGTCATTTATCTCTCGAAATCTATTTCTATATCACATTAATGTTATTAAATTCCTATAAATTCTATATATATGATTCTTAGACATATAAATTGATTAATCTCCCTTCTATTTATGGGTTAAAAAATTTTGTATGTTCATTTCCCAAAATCATTCTTGAATAAAAAATATTTTATTATGATATGAAGAAATATTATACTACCCATTTTATTCTATGGGTCATTATTGTGATTATTCCTTATGATTGATTCCATTTTTTGGAACACATACTCTTATATGTGATACCATTATTTCCCCTATATATCTCTCAAATGCATTGGGAAATGATTTTGTCTCATGAGTTGTTATGTAGGATATTTTAGAGTGAACCTAAACAATGAAGGGACATTCTCCACCACATGAAGTTATATTTTATGTTAAAATTATGATATTTTTTTTTTCATTTTTTATGATTTTTCCAAAATCCAATGATCCCATGATCTTATGATCGTATGTTATTTATGTTATGCCCCCATATGATTATTCAAGATACTTTCATCTATAATTAACATGTAATTAATTTTGATTGATATTTTATTCTTCTCAATAACGATTCATTTCTTACATGGATTTATAAATCACCAATTTCTTTTATTTTTTCCTCAGGTTATCATCTAATAATTTAGGATATCAATTGGATTTTTGATCTCATCAAGGAAATCCAAATAAATATCATTTATTTTAATTTTATATTGAATTTATATGTACATAGTCATCTAAAGATAAATGGACTCTAAATCATTGGGTTGAATTTAAATTAACGTTTCTATTAGAAAACATTTAATAAAATATAAAATTTATAATGACTCGAATGGTTATGGATAAGACTTCCATTAATATTTAATTAATTTTATTATTCAGTAATACGGTTATATAAAACATATGAAAATATTAGGTTTTATTACATCATATAAGATGTAAAAAATCAATTAATCTTGTTTCCCTTATATAAAATAGTCGTTAAATAGTGATCACTTGATTCGTATAAATGTAGGGTTTGAATAAATAAAATTGCCACATAAAAAGGAAATGATGGCCTCAAAATATATGATCATACCCTATGAATCACATTTATAAGATCTCTAGAGGGAGATAACATCATTAGAAATTTCCCTTGATCACGCCCAATCTGAAAACCAACAACTAAAGCATGACATAAACTCTTTATGTGAGAAGTTCAATCCCTTCAAGATCACAACCCAATCCTTGCATGCCGAACCCCCCCCCCCCCCAGGAAAGTATCACCATCACACAATGTTCATTTATTGCATTATCTAGTTTATTAAATGGATATGTATCAAGATCAAAAATATATGAGTATGTACATTATTGTTTTATATAATAATGAGTATATTTTCATCGTATTATTTTTACATTATAAATGATTTTTTAGGAAATAAAACATTAGTATTAAAATTATCGTAAGAAATTAATTTTGATGAATTAATGGAATTTTGAAATTAATTATATTTTAATAAAATATCATTATTAAATAATTTAAATTAAATATAAATGTTCATATAAATTTTATGAAGTCAAATTTAATTTTTTAGAAGGGTTCGAAACGTGTTATTGTGAAAAAAACCTAGAATTTTCAATAAATATAGGTAATTATTTTAAAATATAAAATTCAAATATTTAGAAAAATATTTAGATAAAATGAATATTATTTTTTAAATCGTAATTCTAAATTATTCTGTGGTATATTATTTCACAATTTTATGAGATAGTTGAATTTTTGTGTAAAATTAAATACCATATAAATATACATGGTGTATTATGACATCATAATGAACCAAAAGTGATGTAATAAATACTATAAATTTGATAAAAGGAAATATATATGTTTCAAATTTAAAATATTATTATTTATTATTTATTTGGTTAAATTTATAAAGCATTTATGAATCCTACAATAAAATTAATATATTTTAATGTTTTAAATTCCTATCATTAAGATTATGTATAACTTACCCATAAGAAAGGTTTTAATTTTATTAGTTTTGGAACTTTTCCATATGAAATAATTAAAACCATTACCATTTGGAAGAAAGTATCGGAAGAATGCATGTGATGGTTTTCAATTTTGGTTATTTTATATTACAGATTCCAAAACCAATGTTTGAGAAATATTAAAGATATCATAACTAATTTCACATATAAACCCACCCAATATTTCATTTATATTCACTAAAAATACATCGATCACATCCTTACTCTTATATTTCCACTCTATTGTTCTCCAATGGTTCCCTAAATCTCCCAGGAAGCTCTAACAATGAATTTGGAGTCACACACTCAAGTAAGAGAGCCTCACCATATCTTGTTTATTCAGGTTTCATTATTATATTATGCCTTATATATGAAATTAATAATGTTGGTAAATATATTTACATATCCCTATTAATTGGCATTTAATTTAAAAATTATGAGATAACCCTTTCTCTCTCACCATCCCTTTTTATGAATTTTTATGTGATGCTGTTTTGCTACTAAAATTGCGTTGTAGTTTTATATGCCAAATAAATTGTGTATTTAATACCATTACCATTTCCTATAAAGGGTGTTAAACTTTATACAATTATATTTATTTGAATTTGGAGTTAGTTTTTTAATTACACAATCATTTATGGTGGAATAAAATAGGATGATGAATGAATCCATGTTGTATGATCTAAGTGGCACAAATAAAGATGTGAACAAACTGAATGTGAGGGGTGCACCCAAAATTATATTGTTCTCGAATAAATTAGGCAATTCTTAGTCTCATGATTTTTCATGTTGGGACTAGGAGTGAATCTAATTCCTTTATGGGACTTTTTCCATCATTATTCCTTATCAATTTTCCTTAACCACTATTTATGATGCTGTGTTTTTATTGTTACCACATTTACCATGTTTGTTTTCAATAATCATGATATGTCATGACTCATGGTTCATGATTATTATTATCACTCCTTTTATTACCCACTGATATTCTTACTTTCTAGCATATTTTATTCTCTTCATGTTATTCCCTTTTTATTCACTTACTGGTCATTATAGCTCACCCCTTTCTTATATAGGTCCCCACTTTATCTCATGTATTTTTAAAAGCTATGTAATTTTAGAAGCATGTTAATGACGTTATTAATAATTTTGTTGAATCCCATTCTAAATATGTTATTCTACTTACCAAATTCCCCAACACACTTGACTTATATATCTTCCAGGTTGTGTTAAGTGTTATTTTATGTAGTAAATCATGAATTAATTTGTAATAAAGAATAGGGTTGTTACAGTGGTTATCAAAGAAACTGGTTAGTTATTATTTGGTTTGGGAATATAAAACTATAGAGAAATTCTTAGGGATAATACAATGTATAATAAAACATCACCAAATTCTAGTAAGTATATATTATGTTCTTTATCAAGAAAATACATCCCTACCTGGATACTATAAGTGGATGCAGCTCTAGCACAAATTTACATAGCGATAAATCATGAAAACACCATGTCTAGCTAGACTTGACTTGGAATTATTGCATGAAATGGTCCTTTTTCACACATGGATTATCACTCATGGGGTATATAATTTAGTTAATTCATAAGCTAATTAATAAGCATTATTAAGTGAAAAATTTCTTCTAGGAGTCTTTATTTGGATATAAATCATGTATAAAAAATAATGAAGCCCTTAAATTAATAAGTTAATTAAATGCATATAATTTATATGCTATCTCATTAATTTATTTGTATTCCCTTCTATTCCTATAGTATTTTAAAATTAGTCATCACTAAATTTCCCATTATTTCAGAGCGGCTAAAAAAGGAGGAATTGTGCTTAAAAGAAAAGTGACGAGCAATGTGATGACTACACCAATGAGATGCCCATCCTAGTAAGAGTTTGAATCATGAATTCTGTAACAATAATCTATCATCTAGCATAGGTTCTGAATAGAATCATTGATCTGCATGAGTGATCAAATCCCCCTAATAGAGAACAATCTTCGATTGAGTCCATTATGTGACAAAGGCCTCTATCTTTCAATAGACCATTAGACCCCTTAATCATGGAACATTGGATAAAATAAATTTATAATTTATTATCAAACCTTAAATTTTATATGAAAGAGAATAATATACTCTCTATTTATCATATTGTTGGATAATTTGTTTAGTGGTGAACATTGATTAAAAATACAAATCCTAGGTAAGAGATTAAAGTGATGGGTTGAAAGGAAGTTAATGAACTTTTTTCTAAAAAATAATTTCCTCAAAATCATAGTATTAAAATGGAATATAATTTCCTTTCCCTCAAGTAAAAATATGGTTAATATATTTGGGTTTTTGAGGAAAACATCATAATACATTCATGGTACACCTCCAGCTTTCTCGTTATCCTCGAATGCAATGTTGAATCATTATTTTGTGGGATAAAATTTTGCTTATAAAAATATATGGTCACTTAAGAATTTGATATCAATAAAAAAATTTCAACTGCGCCCTCAAAGTCAAAATAGAGATCAGAAAATATCAATGGTTTCATGGGGATAAGAATCAAAAAATAGATTTTAATTATTGCAGTCCAATGGAGAAATCTAACTATGCCAAAAAATTTCAACATCCTAATGTACGAAGTTGTTAAATAACAGCAGAAATCTCATAAGGGGGTGAGGATATAATTTATGTGTGGCAAGGATAGGAATATACCTAGAGATTGTGGAAAAGAGAAACCCACTAATGTGAAGGAGGAAACGAGTGCTCCAGTCAACACTATGAACATTTTTCATTTCTTCAAATGCAAGGATCCATGGAAATTTTCAAATAAATGTACCAATATAAGGGTTCTCAAAGACAACCAGACACCTCCAAGATGGAAAGGGTGAGATTTTTTCAACACAACCGCTAAGGTGGATCCGAACAGTGATGTGGGAACAGGTAAGCTAGTTATTCATTCATGGATTGTGAACATACGTTTTTTCTGGTTCTATGAATTCTTTCATATAATGAAATATTAGTAGAAATATTGAAAACCCACCAAAAATAATAGAAGTAGAGTTATCGGTGAAAATGGAAAATGGATAATTATTGTAGCACAAGTATATAACTCCCCCCAGTCAATATTTTGTGGATGAACATCCTAAGAAACCATTTCATACTCCCTTTGGTGGAATTTGATTCAATTATATGTATAGGTTGTCTTCTCATATATAGATCCAAAAAAATTTTCTATGATAAATAAATCACTCTCTATATTATGAATTTTTCTATAATTCTATACAAGTGAAAGGGGGAGGATTAATCTTCTTTTGAACCAAAATTACAAAAAGGATATAATTTCCCTACGAGAAAGATTATGTAGCCCAAATGAAGAGTTTAAGAAAAAAATCAACCATAAATACATCCCAGTTGTGAGGGAATACACTTATGTGTTTCATAATGAATTTCTTGGTATTCCTCCTACAAGAGTGGTTAAATTTTCAATAGATACTATACATAGGGAATTACCATTATCCAAGAATCCATATAGAATGGATATTGTGGAAAATCAGGAGATAAAGAAACAACTATAAGAGAATCTATATAAATGGATCATACTCACATTTTCGTCAACATGGAATGAACTGGTCCTCTTTATCAAGATAAAGGATGGGTCAATTTTCCTTTGCATTGATTATCATGTGCTTAACGAGAACACAATAACAAACAAGTATCATCTACGTTATATTAATGGATTATTAGATAAGTAGAATAGAGAAAGTACTTATCCATGGTGTATCTACGTTCATGATATTACCATGTTATGGTGAAGAAACAAAATATTCCCATGACTTCATTAGACACAAGGTAAAGACACTACGAGTTCATGGTGATTCCTTTCTAGCTGTCTAATGCTCCAAAATTCTTCATGGACCTGATTAATAGACTCTTTAGATATTATCTCGACATATTTTTCTTATTATTTATAGATGATATTATAATATACTCTAAAACAAAGTAGGAGCCTGTGGAGTATCAGAACATTGTGCTAAGGACCATGAAAAAAGAGATGCATTATGCAAAGTCTCAAAAATGTGAATTCTGTTTGAAGGATGTCACATTCTTGAGGAATATCATCCCAAGTAATGGGATATTTATAGACCCTTAAAAAATATTATAAATTGAAGGATTTTTAGGCAAACATATCTAACAGATAACTATAGTTTCCATGGATTATCAGGTAATATCATTGATTTGTGACAAATTTTTCCTCATTTTAAAACCATTGAATAAAATTAGTCAAAATGGAGTCATATTTTCTTGGAATGGTGATTGTGAAGAGATATTTAAGTGCTAAAAAGGAGGCTTATCATAGCCTATGTTCTCACAATACCCACAAGTAGAGAAAATTTCCTTATATTCAATGATTCTTTAAAATTTTTTTGGGTTGTATGTTAGTGAATAATGAATAATTCATAACTTATACATCAAGGAAGTTTAAACATCATGAAAAAAACATCCAAATGCATGATATAGTGTTGGATGCTATAATCTTCCCATTGATAATATGGTGTCATTATCTATTTAGAACGAAGAGTGAAATATAAATGGATCAAAAACGTCTCAAATATATATTCACATAGAAACAGTTGAATATGCACTAATAAATATGGTTTGTGATCATCAAAGGAAGTGAATGATCAATCCACCACTAGCCTGTGAAAGAGAATAAAGTGGAAGATGCCTTGAGTTGAATGTATCCACATATTTTATCATTTATGAGAATTGAGAATGATATGAAATTCTTAGATTTGAAAAGGATGGACATGGGATTAATAAAGGAAGGAAAATCATCAATCCATTCAAAAAAATTGTTCAACCATTCCTTATGAAGAGGATAAAGTATTATCAAAAGGATTAAGTAAGAATTTAGAAGAATGTGTAAACAATAAGTTAATTTAAATCCTCAAAGTTTAATGTTAATGGAGAAGGTGTTTTAGGATTTGGGTTATGACTATGTGTACCCTAAATTCCTAAGATAATGAATGAGATGTTTGATGATACACATATCTCAACCTTAAATATCAATATTAGAAGCATAATTATGTATTGAGATCTATGAGGACACTATTAGTGGGACAACATGAAGAATGAGAATGTAGAATATACATCATGATGTCTTGTTTTTCCGAAAACGAAAGTGGAGAGGAAAAAATAAAAAGGGGATGATGAAACCGTTACCCAAACCTACATAGTTATAGGAAAACATCACCATGGACTTTTTCACTATTAATCCAAATACATCAGGAGGGAATAATGATATTTTCGTTGTGGTGGATTATCTTACAAAGACAGCACACTTCATTGCTGTTCGAGAGGATTTCTCACTCGATGAACATTCAAGTATATACATTAGATAATTGGTGCAGTTTTATGGAACACCACTCTCTATTGTATTTGTTTGAGATACAATATTCTCTTATATATTTTGGAAGAGTCTCCAACGTGATCTTAACACTAAGTAGAACTTAAAATTGACTTATCACCCTCAAAATGATGGACAACCTGAGTAGACTATCCATACACATGATGGCATGTGTAGAGCATGCTCAATTGAATTGAACGGAGGATTAGATCAACATCTTCATCTGGCCAAGTTCTCTTTCAACTGTAATTTCTACTCAACCCTAGAAATGGATCACTAAAAATACCATTATGGGAATAATTTTAGAAAACCATCATGTTGGAATGATTTTGTGGAATGAAAACTCATATCTCTGGAAATGGTTGCGGAAATGGTAGAAAAGGTTAGGACCATCAATATCACATTGAGGCTGATCAGAGTTGATAAAATAGATATACCAACAATAGTCGACGAGCCCTAGAGTATGATATTTGGGACATGGTATTTCTACAGATAACACCATGGAATAAAGTGATGATCTTTTGGAATAAGGTAAATATTATACTAATATACATCATCCCCTATGAGATCATTGAACACATCAAATTAGTGACCTACTATATAGAACTACAACAATACCAATCTCATGTACATGATGTATTTTATTTAACCCTCCAAATAAAATATATACCAAATACCTCATATATACTCATTCATATGTTGAAACCATGGAGAATGATCTCTCATATGAAGAGTAGCCGACTAAGATGTTATATCATAGAGAAAATGTTATATGAAATATGACAATGCACTTGGTCAAAGTGTTATGGAAAAACAAATGTTTAAAAAGTGATGTTGGAACTAGAGGAAGTAATGAAATAGAGTTACCCTCAACTGTTATAGTGTGGGAAATAAAAATTCATATGGTGAAATTTCTTAAGAGTGGAAGATTGTAATGACCAATGTAGTTAACAATATAATTTCCCTTGTGATTTAATTAAATGTAAAATTATGTAATATGGTAATAGAAAACCCATGCACTTATTTTTATTATTATATCCTATTATATTTAAATTATTATTAAGTATATTTTCCATTTATAAAATAGTCATTGAATAGTGATCCTGTGATTAGTATAAATATATGTCTTTAACAAATCTAATTGACATAGAAAATGGAAGTTATGGCCTCAACCAGTTGGATTGTACTTTATGAATCCCATTTATTATAGATTATGAGGGATATAGAATCACGGGTCCTATCCCTTGACCAATACCAATCTAATATCTTATAACATAATCACAAATGAAACCATTTAAGTGTTAATATCATGCTCATTGAGATCATGATCCAAACCATGTACGTCAAACGACCCCATAAAAGTCAGACCATTGTGCACATTACTCATATGGATTCTTATGGTATAATAAGGAAATATATATCAATACAATATAAATATGAGTAAATACATTATTTTTTATAGAATAATGATTATATTTTCATCCTATTTCTGTAACATTATAGATGATTTTTATTTTGATATAATAAAATAATTGTATCTTTAGGTATTATTCAAATTCAGTTAAGAAATTTATTTGGATAAATTAATGGAATTTTCAATTAAATAATATTTTAATAAAATAATAATATTAATTAATTTTTATTATTATATAAATTATCATAGAATTTTTTTGATTTAAAATCTAATTTTTATAAGGGTTTCTAAAATTTTATTGTAAAAAATTCCCAACATTTTTAATAAGTACCTTTTATTATTTTAAAAAAGAAAATTCAAATACTAAGAAATATATTTAGATAAACATAATATTTTTTTGGTAATCATAATTTTGAAATTATCCAATTGTGATTTCTTTATAATTTTATATGCCATTCGTATTTTTGAATAAAAATTAAATACTGTATAAATATTCACTGTGTATTATGTAATCATAATGATTAAAAAGTGATGTAATAAATACTATAAATTGGATTAATGATAAAATCTATGTTTTAAATTTTAAATAAGTTTATTTTACATTTATTTGATTAATCTTATGAAGCCTTTATGAATCCTGCAAAACCATTTATATATTTTTTGATTTTAAAATCCTCTCTTTATGGGTATGAATAACTTCTACATAGGAAAGGATATTATTTTAATATGTTCTTCCATTGGATCTGTAAAATAATTAACACCACTCCCATTTTTATGATACTTGGGGAAAAACACAACGGAAGGTTTGTGGTTTTGGATTTTTTATTATATAGATTCCAAAACATTTATTTGAGAAATATTAAAGAAATACCCACTTATTTGTTATATAAACCCACCAAATCTTCAATTTATCATCACTCGGAATTTGTGGAGCACATCCTTACTCTGATATCCCCTCTCTATATTCATCAAAAGCATCCCCAAGCTCTTTAGAATCTCTTCCTAGGCATTTTCATTTACACACTCATGTAAGGGATCCTCATATTCTCTTCTTTATTCATATTTATTTTTTATCTTATGCCTTATATTACTAATTTATAATATTTTTACATGACATTAAATTTGAAAATTACATCCCATTGTATTTAAAAAATATTATAGAACCATTTTTATTTCATGTAAATTTTTATGAATGTTTATGTGATGTATTTATGGTATAGAAATTTCTCCGTGATTTTCCATGATAATATGAACACCATACACATTTTCTATAAGGGGTGTTCAACATTATACACTTATACAGATTTTAATTAGGACTTAAATTTATGTATTCCACACAAATTAGTCATGTAACAAAATATGATGATAATGAATCCATATTTTATGATATAAGTGGAACACTTATGAAATAGAATGAAATGAAAGTGACGGGTGCACCCTGAATTATATAGAACTCTAATGTATTTGGTAATGTTTTCTCTCATGATACATAATTTTGGGATTGATGGTGAACCTGATTCCTTTATGGGAATTATTTCCATCATGATGCAATGGTAGTTAACCTTGACCTATGTTTATGAAGTAGTGTTATAAGTTTTTTCCACATTTCTCATGTTATTATCATGTTATCATGATATATCAGGCCTAACTATTTCGATTTATGATTCTCACTTCTTTTATCCCCCATTGATAAGCCTACTAGCTAACATGTATTATTCACTTCAGGTTATTCCATTTTTATTTCCTATTGGGATTTATTATTCACCTATTTCTTATATACATCCCCAAGTTATCCAATATAGTTTTAAATTCCATGGAACATTATAATCATGTTAAGGAAGTTTTTAATAATGTTGTTGTATCCCATGATCAAGATGTTGTGATATGTTCCTAATTCAAAACATTGCAGGACTTAACGATCATGAGGGTTGTGTTATCTATAATTTTATTTAATATATCATGAATTAATATTTTATAAAGAACATGGATGTTATGTAAATTTTATGGGTTTCTATATGAATCAAGTAATATTGAATATAATATTAAAAATAATGAACATGATGACTCCCACAAAATTTTATAACATCGATTATCTTAATGGGATTGATATTTTCAATGAGATATGTGACCTCAAAAACACCAATGATATTGATAATTCCAACACCTCCATGATTATGAGGGCCCCAATGATGTTAAATACACCACTAATGTCAATGATCATGATGATCTCAATAGAAAAAATCACACTGATGATATTAAAATTGTTTAAAATACCTATGATGAAAATTACACTAAAGAAATCAATGAAACCGAAAACACCCATTATGCCTATAACCCTTGTGAGACAAATTAATTCATTAATTCCAAAGACATCAATTATTTTTATAATTAAATGATCATAATGAAATAGATATATACTTCATCATTAACAAACCTGATGAAATTATACTTTTTATCACATTAACAAACCTGAAAAAATCGACAACCTAATGGTTTCATCATTTCTAATGAAACCCATGAAACTGATGATATTGATTCTAATAAAGGATTTAATGATTCTAAATAATCCAATGATTAATATTATTATAATGAAACTAAGGACCTTGATGACCCTGAAGGGACTTATGATACGAACAACACAAATGTTGGCAATTTCCTCGATAGTATTGATGACAATGATTACCTCGATAATGAAGAAAAACAAAAAAATATGGATAATTATGACGACCCCATCAAAAATAAGAATTTCCATGAACCTTAAAACATTATACTATTAAGATACTAAATGATTCTGATAACCATAAATTCCATGGAAATACTGATGAAATTGAAAACACAAATGATTAGGACAACATTGATTATAGTGATGTCATTAATGCTTTGTTGACCACAGCCATTGTGATGAAACGAATATTTCTATGGGAATGATGATGGAAAATATATAGATTATACAAATTTCCATGTTTATTAATAAAACATTGATGCCATAAGAGGCATCAATAACAATAATGATTCTATTGAAATTATAAACCGAGATGATTCCACTGACAATTATTATAATAATGATAGTTATGAACTTGAAAATACTACCATCACTGATGACCTCAATGATAATTATAATATTGATGAGACCCACGAATTCAATGACCCTATGGTAATTCCTATTATAGATAAAATTTCTAAATCTAATTACTTTGAGTACAATGTTGACCTTAATAAATCTAACTACTAAAATATCAATGATGAAACTAGTGTCATTAAAAATATTCTGAACCCGAATGGCAACATTGATATTGATGTGGCCAAAACCACAACATAATGGATACTATTGATGAAACTAATTCCACCAACTAATATGACATCCTGGATGATTTTGATTACCAAAATTACCCTAATATTCAGGATGACTCTAATTACATGGATACTCTATTGATTCCAATGACCCAAATGACATTAATCCCATTACAACGAGGAAGATAAAACTAGTGACCATGGAAAAACTATCAAACCTAACAACCTAGTGATGATGGAAAACCTAATGATACAACAATATGGCTGACATAAAAAAACATAGCACTAATTTTGATGCTAATAATGTATATGATAAATACCTGTACTGAATCAATTGATGGATTTGACAATGAGGATTCCCCCAATGATAATGAAATCATGTACAACAATAATTATTTAAATACATAATATGACAAAAAAATACCAATGATTGTAAATACATTTATAACCCTGATGAAATTTAATAGGAACCCATTGATTCATTGATTTGAACAATGTGAATTATCTATATTTGTAAAAACATTCTAATAAATCAAACTCAACATATCATAATGACCATGTTAACTACACTAAGGGAATGAGAAAAAATGTATGATAGTGATTACAAAAAATGAAATAGATGAATCTAAGGATACAAACAACTCAAATGAAAGTGACATAACTGATGATAAGGGAATAAATAATGGCACCAATCAAACCTATAATGGGAGTTGTGAAACTAATATTGATGATTATAGCATCGTAAATGAAATATATAATGTAGATGATCTTGATACTGAAGATGCTACCATTAATACTAATGATCCTGATGTCCTACCAATGTTTATCACTATGAAAATCCATTAACATTAATGATGTCAACAACACTAAGGATTCTAATGATGTAAACAATGTCGAAAATCCTGATTAGCCAAATGAATATGATGATATAAATTACATCGATGATGATGATGTATTCTAATAACTGTACTACAATGAAATCCCAGATAATAATAATGATATTGTTGTCTCTAAAAAGATGAAAACAAAATATAGAGCTGATGCTACTGATGAAACTACCAAAGATGAAAACTCAGACTACAAATATATCATCAATGATATGTGTGTTACTGATAGCAATAAAGCCCAAAAAATACCTAAAGAAATAAGACCCTGGAAAACATCAATTAAATCCATGATATCTAGGACCATCATGACTATGATGATATAAACAACACTAAAAACAATGATGGAACTAATGAAAAATATGGCATTTGTGATTCTTATAACTGCAATAACCCCAATGATATAGAAGAAACTAATAAACCCTACAAATAAATGATTATATGAACGTTAATTATGCTAATGACTCTAGTAACCTTAAAAACCCTGATGATGTTGATAATATAAAAAAATATTATTAAAATAAAATCAGTTTCCCAGAAAACATAAACAACTTCAATGACCCTGATAATTCCAATGTTTTGGATGACTATGATGAATAATATATCATTAATGATGTGGATGACTTGATGCCACCTAGAAACATGGAGATGAAAAAAATGATATAGATGCACCAAAAAACCCCATAACCATAATGAACCCAAAGATACTGACAACCTTGATGATTTATATTATAAAAATTATCAAAATGAAAACAATAAAACTAATGATGTGGATAACATTAATAACCCTTAACATATGAACACCTTAAATACCCTAATAACCATGATAAGTCCAAAAACATTTATTACATTGATGAATATGAATACCCATTTGAAGACGATTACCTAAATGATACCAAATTACCATATGATGTAAAGACAACAATGAACTGAATTATGAAAAAGATGCTTATGAAAATGTTGATACTGGAATGCACAAAGATGTTTGTAATCCCACTAATGTTGATGACACCCCCTATATCGATGATCCTGATCTCCTTCATGAATTCGATGACTCTAATGGAACTGAAGGCATTATCGACTCTATATCACTAATATGTGTAATTACATTGATGGCTATGATGTCACTTTAAAGCATGTCAATATTAAATACCCAGTTGTTAACGAGCTCACTGGTGATGAAAATAGTGCTATTGACTAGATTCTTACAAGATTGTGATAATATCGAAGACCACAAAAATGTCGTTATCGTCGATGAAATTTACAACCTCATCACTCCCAATATAATTGACTCCACTAACACAACAAATGTGAATGATATGGATGACATCAATAAATTTATTTATTTCGATGACAGTTATGTAATTATAAAATATTTTAACACAGCTTTCCAACTAATTAAGACAAATAAATTATATAGATTCTTCCAAACATTAGACCGACCTAAAATTTAATATCAATACACACACACACACAGATATATATATATGATAAATAAGAAATATTCCATATTATTCTATCTATTAAATTATTATAAATTAATATTATTACCCGACTTCTGAAATATAATAATATATATTTTTATATAAATGATGTTTAATATAAATTTAATTAATTCAATATTTTATTTAAGAATCTATTATTTTATGTGATGAAATTAATATAAAATAAAAATAACAATATAAATTTTAAATGATGTTGTTAATAACATATAATATTTATAAATTAATTTTATCTTTTTTAGTTTTTACAGAAAATATGACTAACAATTACTAGAATTTTTAAAATGTATTTTCCCATAAAAATTCACTGTAATTTCAATTTAATGATAATATTTTATATTATTGAATGTAAAAATATAAATAAAAAATGATTTTCATAATCAACATAATACTAATAGCTTATGATAAATTCTTTTTATTTTTATACAATGATTTTTTTGAAGAGTAAAAAAACTAGTTTAAAAAAACATTTTATATGAAATAATTAGTATATAAATATAAAAAATAAATTATTTAATCATTTTTATAAGTAAAAATATTTATTTAATTATTTAATTTATTATTTAATTTTTCTTAATTTTAAATCTCATATTTCACATTTTATAACATAAGATATATTTTTCCTAAAATTATTCGTTATATGTTATATAGTAAGTATTTTAAATTTAATCAATATCAATTTTATTGATTTGAATAAAATAAAGTATGTTAGAAAATATTAATCATTATTTAAAAGTTATTTTATATGTGAAATTCTATTTTGGGCTATATATCATCTTCCAGATTATATAAAAACTAGTTTCTATAGTAAAAGGAAAAATATTAAATGTAATCCAATTATAAGGGATAATTTGTTTGAATTTTTTTTAAACAAATTGGTATTGGATTATTAAATATTACCTTGAAATTTTTTTCCCTCTACATTATTTCTTTATTTTGGAGCCACCTTCTTGGATAGTGACATCCCATTTTTGAAATTTTTTTACTTTAAAGAATTCCATCTCATTTCACATATAAAAGGGGAAATCATATCATCTCCTCCCTTCACACCACAACCCACTTAGTTAATAAAATAATTCCCTACCCTCACCTAAAAATTCATATCAACCATAAAAAATTTATGACCTTCCTAGAAGACCATCACTAAAAGGCATAATGCCATTTTCAATGGAGATAATCCAAGTAGAGAGGTATAAATCTATAACCATTTCATTCCATTTTAATTAATTTTTGGGAACCTATTATTCATAAAATTTAATTATACCATCATAATATTATGAAATTATTTTCAATAATATAATAATTATAATTATAATCTTGGTATAATACATAACCATCCTCCCCCTTTCATTTTAGAAAAAATGAAAAATGTGAAACATGGATGTGTTCAGACAACAACAAGCTTGATGTGACATGTTTTTATTCATAACGAAATATATTGGATTTCTATAATGACGATTTAATCTATAATTATGAAATTTATAATTATTTAATTTTATGAGATAATAAAAAATATTACACTTATCTATCATTCCATGAAATAAATAATCACCCATGCATATGTGAGGACTACCTCTTCTAGGGACTGATGTATTCCAATTTTCAACATCTACCTTCATGGATGGTCATAAGAATGGTTTTAAATGATAAATATTGTTTTTATGAAATGGATAAGGTTATGATAGTACAACTTTAATATCCATTTAATTGAATTCATGGTAAATAATCATTATATATTTAATTGACTTATTCATGTGAAGTGAGGTGAAAAAAATTATTCATAATATGTAAAATTCTTATATCCATTACTTATTATTATTCATCATTAAAATGATAATATATCACATTAATAAATATTTAATATAATTATTATTCTTATATTATTAGGATATTAAAACTAACCCACCAAATAATCGTCCATTAATCCTAGAATATTCATTATTGCGATGGTTTAACCACCTATTTAAACCATGTTATGGATTTATATCATGTATTACATTGGGAACATATTTAATAGAATAATACGGTATATATTTTTAAATTATTTTTTTATTTTTAGGTAATGGAAAAATTATAATCAAAATCAATAATTATAAAACACATTTCCTTCGTCCATAATCAGGTAAACAATCTTGTTATCGATTTTATCATCATAGATAGACACTAAAACATTCTTGAAAATAATTTGAAACATAATATGGTAGAATAAATAAAACATTATAGTTTGATTAATTACTTTTAATAGTTTACATTTTACATAATAAAGAATATATTCACCAGTTTTCTGGATCTAGTAAAAACAATAAAATTATAAACAATAGATAATATAAAATAGTTAAAAAAGTAACTAACTATAATTCATATTGAGAAGAACTATATATAAAGAGTAAAAAAATTGATATGAATTAGGTTATGTTTTTTTAATCAAGAATGATATTTCTTATATATTATGATTAATTTACATTCATATAAGTCAGGAAAAGAGGTAAGGGTTTCGATTAAATATATTAAAATTTATGAGACATGTTTGATATCATGCACCATAATTTCACTTACATTTTGTAATTACTATATAATGAATATATTTTTTCCATATTAATTAAATTCATGGGGATTAAATATTAATATCATGTTGTTTCTTTACATTTCAATTAATTCAAAATATATTAATGTTGTTCGGGTTTTCTGGGTCACAATTCTGATTATTTAAGACATGTTACATTTTATAAACCATGTTTACATTGTATGGTATTCTATTGAATTACAATACCATGAATGTTACATAATTAATTTCCTTTTAATTACTAAGATATAAGAATAAGAAATTACTTTTCTTTAAATTTCATTTAAATCATGCATCACCTCAGTCATAATAGATTTTAAAATTATAATATTTATTGATTGGGTGATGGTCATTCCCTTGAGGATATTTCATATATTTTGTGAATACATACCTTGGATTTTATAATGTTTTATTCTATCATTGTATCTATTTTTACCATATTAAAAAATTTGAAATTATTTCATCTTGTATTTTTCCCATAAAGGATATGGATAACTATAATACATAGTCTTTCATTTAAAATTTTTTACCATGATATTTTTTTAGATTTATCATTTCTGACATGATAAAAAATAATTTATAAGGTATTTTATAATTCTTTTTGGAGAAATTATTCTTTTATAAAAATGAGGTCTTATTAAATATTTATAATTAAGGATTTTATCAAGGCTAACTTCATTTTATTTCAAATGTTCCCTTTATAATCATTTTTTTTACCTTTAGATACAAATTTCATGTGGAATAAATTACATAATGTTTAAAGATCCATTATTGGAGATTATTTTTAAATGAAATAGTTTTAAAAATATACTAGTTCAGTTTTTCAAATGTTATATCTGGATGGGACATGTGAGTTCATATTGTTTTTCAATAACACTAATTTTAGTTAAAATATATATTATGTTTTGAGATTTGTTTTCCATTTCATATTCAAAATATTTTAATCTAAGTGAATTTTTTTACATGTTTTATTTTATAACAAAATTATACATTTATAATTTTGGTGATAAAACATGTTGAACCAAACAACACAATTAATTATCCATTTTAATATTATTCTATATTAAACAATATTTTGAAATGATTATTCTCATCTATGTAATCATCTGTATAATATTATTTTATTACACTAAGAAATTGTTCTTTTAAAATGATTATCCTTATTTATTTTGATGGACTATGTAATTCTATTCTCAATCTAAGATATAATCTATCACGACCCTTTTTCTCTATAACCATTCACCACGAATAAACATAAAATTACATTAAATGAATTTTATTTATTATTAAACTATATTCAATCCATTGATTTAATGGTGTTAACATTAATTTTATTCATCAACTGATTGGGGGAATTATTATCTTTAATACATACCTTTTATATATATGTATTCAATAACATATACATTGTTGTCTTGATTGTATGGTGTTTTCATAGAAAATTATTGAATATCATTGGATACCCATTTATTTTACATGGGATTATCAGGTTATTATTATTAATGTAATTATCATTTATTTCCATTTCTGAATCAATTTGAAAATGATAGAATACCCACACTAATTCCATGTAATTTTTATATTATATAAAATGATTCTTCCATTTTACTATTTTATGAAATAAAATCCTACTAATGGGTTTTAATTATGTGATAGTTAAATGTTTTATTATGTTATACATGTATATTAATAAACATTACATGATATAGTGTCCATATATTTAGCTAAAAGGATTTGGGTAAACATTTCATCACATGATATAATAATGAAAAGTGTAGTGCTGACTAATACAAAATGAGAGATAGGTTGCAATGCCTTATCTTCTACGTGAAACAGAGTAATGCCTAATAAAACTAGAGAAACAAGTTATTGAATCATGATTGTTATCATTCTAGTCGATGTGTTAGTTTTAGCGGCCCAATATTAATCCTCCACTCTTACTACTTGTATAGTGAAATTATAGAATTGATCCACATGAAGAGAGTAAATGTGTTATGTCTCTTGGATTTGTGATTAATTAAATAAATATTTCTGAATTTTAGAGTCGATGATCAAGGTTTGAATGGATTGTTACAATGATCGATCAATTCATCCTTCAAATTCTTTGATGATTTATCTTAAATATTTAAAAACATAGAAAACTAGTTTTAAATAGAAATGGGAAAAATGCATCGGTGATTTGGGTTTTAGTGGTTATAAAAATCAATTTTATTATTGTATAGTGTTGTTTATAATAACATGTATATTTGGATCCTAAGGTATTGGAACACCCTTGAAAAAATTGAGTAATAATTAAATTAGTAGAGATTAACTTCATGGTCTACAAATTAACATCTATTAACTTTATTAAACCAAATCCCTTTTGAGAATAAAAGTTCACCCAATGGTCATAGATTTAATTTTGACATAAGTTCCCTGAAGATCCCCAGAAACACTGTCCTTTGTATGAGATGAGGCTTCCGGCAAGTTTAGGGAGAGTTTTCGATGGAAGATATGAGAGGAAGATGAAAAAACATAAACATAACAAGAAAATAGATCCACAACAAACCCTAATTAACCATAACACAAAACCAACATGAGAATTAGCCTCAAATTTAATAAATAATGAAAGAAAATCTATTGATACTTGAATTATTCATTAGAGATGATACAAGAAATAAGAATGATAATAAAATCACCAAAAAAATACTTAGAAACTCCAAAGAATGAGTATCATGCAACATTCCACCAAAATGACCCTCCTCCCAATGATGACCCCACCTTCAAAAGAGTCACCATCCTTAATCTTCTATCCCCCACTATCCATGGGTTGTTAGTGGTCCATGTCCTGGGTCAAATGATGGGTAGGATGGGTAGATAAAAAGTATGTGGGGGCCAGCCAACTCTTGTATGATTATTGTGAACGGTTAGGTAAATCATGCTCAATCCATGCATTCGGTTCTATCCACAACAGAGGTGATGCACAATTACATGGGATTTTCCACATGACCATTCAGATTCCTTGCTGATGGACTCATTCCAATCCTGAACACCCTCATGGTTTTCCATACCCTATAGAGACCATGTGAGAGTCACTACCTTGATAATCAAAGTTCTATTTGACCTTGAGGACTGGAGTGCTCGGCATTGGAGACAGATATGTAGAATGCACCATCGAAAATAGGGCCACAAGCCTCTAATTCGCTTCCAAATCACCTAATTATTAAAATCTTCACCTCCCATCCTCTGAGGACTAAATTATATCTGTGAAATGAAGTTATGTATGTAAAATCATAACACTTTACCAAAATAAACCATTTTTAATATACTTAGATTAGTGAAAATGACTTATGCAAAAAAGTACATCATATTCCCACAACATGATTGATTATTTGTCCTCAAAAAAATTCCTAGACAACCATTTACATGTATCTTTTAATGAAACAGGTAGAAGGGTCATATGGTATATCATCTAATGGAATATAGATTTTAGATAAACTATCATTACAATTTTTACATTCATTCTTCATGACACACCAATTTTTGATAGTATCCAACAAGGAATGTATAATTCAAAATGTTAAAACATTAATTTAGGAATCATTCTTGTTTAAAAACTAAAATTCTCCTTCTTTATTCAAAGAATGTTCCAACCTCCATTTCCATTTCATCATACACTCAGGTCATTTAAGCATTGATTTCATCTTCGCCAAATGGCAGGCTATATTTTATATAGGTCATACAACCTCATTAACTTGTGGATTTGGAAAAATGTTTAACGTTCATAAAAAACGATGGGCATGACTTTGCATATCTTGAATTATATATCATTGGGTGTTATACTAGCATAAAACATTCAGCCCAATTTTTCTTCGCTGGTATGGATGAATGTAGGGATCATGTCAAGAGTTTATAAAATTAAGAATAAATAATATCCATAAGTGCATATACAATAATTTCCATACCATACATCCCATTATTCATAAATTGAATTCCATTTTAATGGGATCCATAATTTAAACAACTCCATCACAATGTTTATTTATAAGTAGAATGTTTTATGAATGAATATATAAATGTTTCTCCTCAAGTATTACAATGTTTATTCAAATAAAAACGATTTTTTAGATACAAACATATAATTAATTGTAGAAATAAGTGCTCAAAATACATTTTAATTTAATTTATATACATTTGTGAAACCTATAATATCCTTTTAGACAGTCACTAAGAGAATCTTGTCATCCTAGATAATGTCAAGGAAACTACCAAATGGGGATCCATATATGGGTTCCCTCCCCCATATATAAAGCAATGTACGGTTCTCTATGAATGTGGTAAGGTGGAGAAGGGTGGAAAATGAGAAAATAAGAAACATGATGTAAATAGAAAAGAAAAATGGAAATGGAATTGAGAATCAAAACCTCAAATAAAAAATGATGATAATGTTGCCAGAAAGTGGTGTGTGAGTGCCCGCTATGTAGAAAAGTGGCCTCAGGATGGAGTGAGTGATCTGCCTATTAACTTATTAATGAATAATAAAGAGTTAAGTAATAAAAATTAGAGTAGAAACAAGAATATGCGTTGTGTAATAAAAATTCACACCATTCAAAGTAAGCACCACACTTAAGATAGAGATGATAAGTTCAAAAAATATACCACATAAGAAATAATACAAAAAATAGAAGCAACCAAAGAAAGATCACAACCACCCCTAGAGGGGTCAGAGGGATCAGAGAATAGAGGGTGAGTAGATTCATAACATGATGGATTTGTGGGAGGTAGATTGGTGGTCATCCCATCGGCAGGAGGTACTGCTGATGAACCTACAGTTGGAGATAGGACCCAAGCTGGATTTGGATTAAATGAAGTAGCACTATACATATAGTATGATGGAGGATGGCTAGATATTGCATAGATAATATTAGGCCTAGAAATGGCGACCAAACTTATGCCTTCCACCTAGCATTGAGTAGCCTCCATATGCCAATCAATCAACGTATATGAGTCATGCTTCCTTTTCTTAAAAAGATATGGATCCCCATAGGGGATTCCCTAATGGTGGGTGTATGAGGGATAAGGGGGAAGAGTAATGGTGACATAGAAGTTGCAGTGTTGGGTGGTTGGTATTCCTCAGTATGGGGAGATGATTTGTGTAAGGTAATAAGTGAAATGCGGAGGGGGTCATCCTTGATAGCCTCGTATTGTGGGTCATCTAGTCCTTCTACGTACTTCCCACGAAACCAGTAGAGAGTACCATTGTACCTGATCATCCTCATGTGACATATGAGAGTAATATCAAATGTAGTGGCTGTTGGAATCATAGTGAAATCATCTTCATCATAATCAATTTCCATTCAATATATAAGTAGTGTGAAGAAGGGTCCGCAAAAAATATCCCCTTTGGTTTGGAGAACATGTGCTATAGGTACTGAGTGAAATGGTAGGCATGGTTAACCTCAGCACTAGTAACCATGAAATGGAAGAGAAACGAACCTCATAGGGTGACTTTTCCATCACTATTACATCATGTGGGGAAGCATATAGTGAGGAATCTATATAAAATTTTATTAATTGGGTTGAGTAACCTGAATAATTTGGAAGTTTGAGGATCATATGGATCACCGGGCTGAGCAATGGTATCCTAAAATGATCATGCAAAATCATTGTCCCATTTGAGGGGTAAGTCAGCATATGTAATGGTTTTAATATGGCCGTGAAAACAAATCCTATCAAAAGTTTCAAATTTAGTGAGGTGAAATAAGAAAAATCATTTCATGAGGTAGAATGAGATATCACCTTCAACCTCAGTCAAATATCCCTCCTCATTCTTAGTGTAACTTTCTTGGAACTGAAAGGTGATTGTGAACAACAAAAAAATTTCTTTGTATGTTTTTGGGGATATAGAAAGTTACTAGGTCAGGTCACCATGGTCAATCAATCACTGAAGCTTATCAGAAAATCCCAAGGCAGAATGATTTTTCTGGGAAAAGTGTTGAGTTTATTAACCATATGGGAGCCCAAAACCCGTAATCAATTATTATATTCTTTTGGAATTTCAAATTATGACCAAGAGCATTGGTGGATCATGAGGAACATGTGCATTTGGATTTTGAAATTATATAAGGGTGTGAAAACATGAAGGTAGTGGAGTATTAATAGAGCAATTATAAATTTCACAACATCAATATATAAAAAATTAAATAACAATTAGGTAAAACCGAAATCCTCTATGGAAAAGTATAAATCTAGAAAAATTAATCCATTGGAATGAAGGATTTTACTATAAAACTGATTCTTTTTCATGTGTGTGTTGAAGGGTTGCATAAAATATAAGTGGAGATTTATGAATTGAAAGAAAAATGAAAAGCAAAAGAAAATCAAAGAAGAGGGTGGGGAAAAATCAGAATATATAAATCCTAGAGAGAAAAGAGAGAATAAGAGAGGGAGAAGAAGAAGCGGACGAGGAGAAAGACAAAGAGAATGATAATTGAACTTAGGGTCTAGTGAAAGGAAGTAGAATAGAAGGATATGACAGGGGAGGTGAGGGTGCAATGCCCAAGGAAGAGGAAAGGGGAACAATGATTAGTGTTTGAGAGGGGAATCATTTTAGGTTTCAAGAATTTTCAGGTTTCTAAAATTATATGCATGGTTTTAGATCAAAAGTTTTTAAATTAGGTGAAAACCTTGCATGTGGACACTATAATGCTTTGAAATCACACATGATTAGTAGGAATAGTTTAGAAAACCATGCACAAACCGTGCTTATGGTTCTATTTTTATTTTTTAAAATTTTCTCTAGTTTCGATGAAATGCACACATTTTTAAATGAAAAAACATGTTCCCAAATATTTTGATAGATGAGTTATGATTTTTATATGTCATTTAACTTAATAATAATAACAATTAAATAATATATTTATCACAGTGCATTGATATTTGGACTAAAAAACTCAAAAAAGTGGAAAAGAAAATAAAAATCACTCCTAAGAACTGAAAAACACACCATTATTTATATGGAATTTTTAAAAATATTGAGTTACCTCATATTCATTACTTAATTTAATGTCTCAAACATGATAAACTTGACCATATTGTCACCCTAATTTAAAGGTAGAAACTATGCCCATGTTTTCCTCCGTTTGAAGATAAGGCTTTAGACGTTTCCCAATCACCTTAAATGATGATAAATCATATAAATCAATTTCCACTGCAACTTGATGGAATACCTTAACAAAATTAAATGGGATGGAACACTGTGACAACAACTAAGTTAGAAAAAAACTCATCTGTGAATTAAAAAAATAATACATGATCACTGGGCTGGATGTATTTTTCAGAAATCTTATGGTCGTGAACCTCCTTTTTCTTTTCTTTATAAAGCATTATATTTTTATATTCCTCTCACCAAATTTCGTATAACTCGAACAGTGGGTAATTTAATTTCCCTCTTTCTACATTTAAATCATAATTTCATGATTTCGGCACTAAATATTCTTTATGATCATTTTCAATAGGTGGGTGAAAGGTTTTTCTACAGATCAAACAAAATGGGGAAATAAACAACAATGTCTTGAAGGCATTTTTGTATACCCATAAGGCATCGTCATTATTTTCACACCAATCTTTTCTCAATGCCCCACTGTATTTTAAAAAATCTGTTCGAGTTCACAATTGGAGACCTCCACATGGCCACTAGATTGATGATGGTATAGTGTCCTAGTGTTATACTTCACCCCATGCATCATTAGCACATTCCTCATTAAATTATTTTCCAAATGGGTCTCCCTATCATTGATAAGAACCTATGGAACACCAAACCTATTGAATATGTTCTTCCTTATAATTGAAACAAATACCATCACTATGTCTTGTGTCGTGGAAGTATCCTCCACCAATTAAGATACATAATTAAGACTTACTAGAATGTATTTATTCCCATAGGAAGGGGAAATGACCCCATGAATTCAATACACCATACATTGAAGGCTTCACCCTTAAGGATGGGATGTTAAGGAATTTCATCTATGAACTTAATGTGAGCAGTCTTTGGGAATTTATCATAGCGCGCTACAATGTGTCAGACATCCTTATACATGGTGGGCAGAAAATTCCATATTGTAGGATTTTTATATAGTACATTCTAGCCTGTGAGTTCCCCCAACTGGTGAGTAGTGACAAAATTACAGAATTCCATTAACTTCATCTTTGGGAATGTAACGAAAAATTATGCCATCACCACATGAGTGGAAGAGCAGCAAGTCTTCCCAAAAATATTTAATTATGACATACTGAATGTTCTTCCATTGCTAGAATGTAAGATCAAGGTGGAGCAATCTCATAACCAAATAATTAGATATGTCAAACAACCACAGTTGATGTCTAACTTCAACTGAGAAACTTTTTTCATCTGGAAAATCATCAATAATTTCCATGTCATTTCTTCCTCTATGCGAGGCAATTTATGATGGGAGATATGATTAGAAACTACGTTCTCAATACCTTTCTGTTTACAAATCTCTAGATCAAACACATGGAGAAGGAAAATTCAATGAATGGGATCTCGCATTTCTTCCTTCTTGTTCAACAAATACATCAGTGCTGCATGGTCAGTATAAAAACAACCTTTGATGGGGTTAAATATGATAGGAAGCTATCAAATAAAAAAACAAAAAAAACTCATTTTTAGTGGCGGTGTAGTCTATATGTACTTTATTTAAGGCCAGAAAATCATTTTAGATATACAAGAAGACGCAATCACCCTTTTTCCAAGGACTTCTCCCATAGCACAGTCACTTGCTTCACAGATAATTTCAAATGTCTTATCCCAGTTCAGAGCAATCATGATAGAATACTTAACACGTCTATACTTCTATTGAAAAAAGGATGTTATAAATGTTTAATAAAATTCAAATATAGTATCCATTGAAAGGATATTAATCCGTGGCTGGGATATCTTTAATAAATCTTAAACAAACCATCTATAAAAACCTTCATGTCCAAGAAATCCCCATATTGGTTATACAGATGTTGTAATTGGTAGTTTTGATATTACATAAATCTTTTCCAGATGGACTTCAATTCCTTTTTTAAAGATCCTATAGCCCAAGACAATGCCTTTATGCACCATGAAATGGAATTTATCCCAATTCAATACAATATTTGTGTTCTATAACAATTTCAAGACTAATTTCAAATTTTTTAAACTTGTGATGAATAAATTCACATAGATTGAGAAATAATCCATGAAAAACCATAAAAGTTTCTCCACTATGACATGGGATTTTTCCATTATACACCATTGAAAGCTGTCTAGAGCATTACGCATGCTGAAAGACATTCGACGATTGGAAAATTATCCATAAGGGAATGCAGATGTTCGTTTCTCATGATCTTTTGGGGAAAAAGGAATCCTATTATACCCCAAATAACCATATAAAAAGATATTTATTTAGTTCCCCGCTGATCGCTCCAATATTTGATCAATGACCGGAATATGGAAGTGATCCTTCTGTGTGACATCATTGAGATTTAGGTAATCCACACAAAACCTCTTTCCCAATACTAGTCTTGTTGGGATAGACTCATTATATTCATTGGAAACCATGGTGATTGCCCCCTTTTTAGGCTACTTGTAGGGGACTCAACCATGGATGGTTAGAAAACATATTGATAATACAAGAATCCAAAAGATTAATCACATATTTCTTCACAACCTCCTTCATAATAGGATTTATCTATCACCATGGTTGCTGAGTGGGACTTTCTTCCTCTACACATAGCACCTTATGTGGGAATATCAATGGACTGACTCCATTAAGGTCAGCAACCATCAAACCAATAACTTTTTTATTTATTTTTAGAACCTATAAAAGTGTATTCTCTTAATATTGCATGAGAGATTCACTGAGAATTACCTTAAGCATTTTTTTGTCAAAAAAGTATCCATATTTTTAAGAGGATGGAAAAGGATTCATTTCCATTTGTGGAGCATTATGAACTGAAGGTACAATTGGTTCACCCTCATCCTACTCCAAGATATAAATGGCCACTGATTGCTACTAATAATCATATCCCTATCCTGAAATAAACTGTATTTCTTTTGAGTCACATCTTGGATGGATGTCTACAGAATCCGGTCCATCAGATGTGGAGAAACATCTAATATTTCCTTTTGTGTGCACAATGTAATCTTAAACTATATTTAAGGTACAACAGTCATCATTCCCCAAAAATGATGCATGCATGATAGACTTTAAGAAATTATAAGATAATTTTCCATCCCCAACTTGATAAATAAATTTCCCTTGGTGAACGTCTATCAACACTTTTCCGATAGCCCAAAAGGGTCTTCCCTAAATCATTAGTGATTCTTTTTCTTCCTCCATATCAATATGAAAAAATAATCTATAAGAATAAACTTTTTTACCTTGAATAACATATCCTTAAGTATCCCCTTTAGATATTTAATAAACCCATTACCTAGATTTAATTCCACTCAAGTCAGTTTTAAATCATTTAGCACAAGCTTCTGAAAAAGACCAAAGGGAATCAGATTGATACATTCCCTTAATTCACAAGGAGCATTTCCAAATTGAAAGAGCCAATAGTTCATGAGACAGGAAAACTTCCATGATCATGTAGTTTTGGAGAAAGAGAGTGTTAAACCAATAATGATAATTCCTTAGTTAAAAGATTGGTTTCTAAATCCCCAATCATCCTTTTATTATATGGGATTTCCTTAATGAACTCAGAATATGTTGTATTTTGAGCAGATTCTCTTATGAAGGGATTATTGATGTAATTTTTCTAGAACACCTCCATAAATTATCCAAATTTATGGTCCAATTTTCCTTTCTTTAGACTTTCTAGGAATGGTAAGGTGGGTTTATATGGTTTAACCACCTATTTTTCTTTATCATTTGGAGATTACTTCCCTTTTGAAAAATCTAATGATGAGGAAGGTCCCTCAACATGAGATTATATATTCAAAGAGGGTGTGTGTTGATCTTGATTATTAGCTTCAACTCTCCTTGCTTGATGGGGAAGTTCCTTCCCAATTCATAATGTGGCAGTATTAGCCTCCTCCCATGGGTTCTTTTCAGTGTTACCGAATAGTGTACAACTTTTTCTTGATGTGGGATGATTGGAAATATTTCCAATATGATTCTTTATACTTCATATAAAATCCTATTTATTATTAAATATTGTTTCATATATTGTAATAAATTTATACATTATCTATTCTATTATGGAGGTATATTCCTACTAAGGTTGTTGTTGCATAGGTTGTTGAGGTTGTGGATGCCTTGGAGGAAGCATAGGATGAGGGTTTTGATACCCTTACTTCTGGTAAGGTCCCTGCAGAAACAGAATTCTCTACTATTTTCTAGGGTATGTATTTTGATACTTCTTCTACTGGCCATAACTAGGTGGTCTTTGGGGATAATGATGAGGATTTTTCTATTGTTGTCTCTAGACCATGTTTTCATTATCTTTTCATGTTGAGTTTTGGTATTGTGGGTACTCATTTGGACCTCGTTACTATAATGAATAATTTAACTCACTTATTAAAGGAATGAAAATTGACCCTATAAATTAACCCATGACATGATTTTCACCACATTCACAAAATTCTGGATGATTAATCGCTTGAACATGAGATGTGGTTTTCATATCAAATCATCAATATTATTTGAGAGGACATCATGTTTGGAATAAAGCATTGTAATACCATTGATATTATGCATACCCCTCTAATATATTCTCCCTCATAATTCCATTGGAAGCAATTGGACAACATGTCTTTTAGTATATCACAGAGCTCCTTAGGGTATTTCCTCAATACCTTTCCTCTAGAAGCTGCATCTACCATTGATTTTGTGTTTTATGTAAGTCCTCTATAAAATGTTTGGACTAAAATCCACAATAGAAGTCCATGATGAAGGAATTTTCTCAACATTTCCTTGAATCTCTCCCAAGATTCATATAGATATTCTGAATCATTCTATTGGGAGTTGTGAATTTCATTATGCAATATCACCATCTTAGAGGGAGGAAAATACTTAGACAAAAATGCGATGGCCAATGCCTCCTATGTAAGGATGTGACACTGAGGTAATAATTTTATCTAGTCCTTTCCTTTATCCCATAACGAGAAGGGAAATAATCGAAGATTATTTGAATCATCATACCCACCATGGTTGAAGAATGTATCACATATCTCAAGAAAATTGTATAGATGAGCATTAGAGTCTTCACTTGGTAATCGTCCAAAATGCACTAAATTTTGGATAAGCTGTATGATTGCTGAATAAATCTCAAAATGATGGGCTTTCACCAGGGGTCTGACAAAGCCCGTATCCTCTCCACGAATAGAAGGAATTCCATAAACTATAAGGGCACAACGTGTAGGCCGTTGTTATTAATTAAATTGGGGAATAAACTACTACTCATGTGGTAAATACTATTTTTCATTTAGGGGTAATTATGGCTAGGGCTCTAAGGGAATTTATTTCCGTGATAGTTACGGTTCATATCCCAGAACCAATTATGCTGGTTGTCTCTGCTAGTTCCATGACACAAACACCATAAAATTGGCTATTGGATGATGGTTTTTCTCACCCTCAGCTGTAAGATATTGGTTGCAATTTCCATCAAGCTCAAACTATTATCCAACTCATTATATAGCATCTGGTAATTCCTCTTCCAAATTTTCCATGGAGGGATTTTGGTTGTGCTCTCCCATAAGTGCCCTACATCACCACGATGCATTTAGTTCAATTTCTAGATCAAGTGAAAGTATTATTTATGACTCTTCACTCTAAAAATTATTGATTTGTCCACTCATGCACTTGTGATCCTTCACAACACCAAACAACACACCAATCATATAAATGAATATCTAAAAAAAATGAAAAATGGGAATGATGTTAAAAAAAGAATTTTTCAAAATTTATGATTTTTATTTTCACTTAATTGACACAAACTCAATTAAAAAAAACATAGTTAACTTTTCCCCCAGGAAGTACCTCTATAAATTGGTATCGTTCCAACTGAAGTGTAACTTTCGACAAACAAAATTGAATTCCTCACTCTTACTACTATTATATTGCATGTATGGGATCAATGCACCAGGAGAGAGTTATTGGGTTCGTTCTCTTGGATGTGTGATTAATTAAATTAATATTGATGAATTTTAGTGTTGATGTTTGGGGTTTCAATAAAATTTTACAATTATTGAGTAATATATCCTTCAAATTCATTGATTATTTATCTTAAATATAGAAAAACACAGAAAACTGGTTTTCATGAGAAATAGAAAAAATGCGTCCGGGATATGGGGTTTTAAGGTCGTCGAAAAATTAAATCTTATTGGGTTGTGTTGGTAATAATAACTCACATCTCTAGGTTATGAAGGTAATGGACCCACATTGATCTAGTGAGTTACAATTAAATTAGTAGAGATTAACATCATGCTTTGGAAATTAAATTCTATTAACTTTATTAAAGTCAACCCTTTCTGAGAAAATACGTGCACCCAATGGTTATGGTTTTACTTTGGTTGTAACAAAAATAATGATCCTTGGGAACTACTTTCTTGGTCTAATATCGGGTTTCTAGAAAAAATAAGGAGATGATTTGAAGGAATTTATGAGGGGAAGATGAAAAAACATAAACTGAACAAGAAAATTTATTCTCAATGAAACTTAACTAACTATTTCCCCAACACACAAGAGAATTCGACACATGATGAATAAATAATGGATAATGGTCTCTTGATACCAGATGTATTCATTATATATTGTACAAAAAAAACGACAAAACAGTCTCATGAAAAAAACTGAAGAACTACCTGTAATGAGTTTCAAGCTCTTATTGACCAAGATGATCCTCATCCGGATGATGATTCCCCTTTTAAAGAGTCTCCAATCCCAAATTGATAATCCCCCACTATCCTTGGGAGGTTAAGGGTTGATAGAATGTAGGTGGGGATACTAACTCCTGCACTGTAATTGCATATGGTTAGGTTAACCATTCACATAATATGCATTTGTTTTTATCAAAAAAGGAGGTAGTGCATAGTTACCTTGGCTGGTCGACACGACCATATAAATACCATGTTAATGGTCACTTTCCAATCCTAAACACCCCTCATGGTTTCCCAAACCATGAAGAGACTATGCGGGAGTCACGTGCTTGATACTCCGTGTTTTATTTGGAATTTAGGGTTGGAGTGCTTATCTAGGGTGACATAGGAGTAACATGTGCCATATAAAAAGGGTCCAAAAGCCTATGATTCCCATCTAAATCACCATGTTATTAAAAATAATCACCTCCCTTCCTTTGATTACTAAATTATACCTATCAAATTATGTTATTGATGTAAAATCATAAAACATTAAAAAAGCACCATTTTCAATATTTTTAGTTGAGATGAAATTCCTTAAGCCCAAGAGTGCCTCAATTATCAACAAGATGAAATTGGTTATCATACATGTTATCCTATTTTATAATTTATATAGTTATTTATTTGCTAAAATTCTAAAATATTCATTCCATATATGATATGGGGAATTGTTATGATTTACTCTTATGTTATTATATTATTTATTATCTATTATTTTCTAGGAATTAATTTTATTATGTGTCTTTATTCATACGTATCATCATCTTATGGTGACATATAATATTTAATTATTATATCATAGATTTACTCATATTATGTAACTAAGTTCAATAAATTCTCATGTTTTTATTTCACTGGGTTATGATGAAAATAAATATGTATAATGATTCTAGAAATGTATCTTGTGTATTGTATTTAGGGGATATGTTTAAATCATATTATGGATTTAGAAATTTATTATATAGTGGAAAAATGTTCATTTAATACATATAATGTGGCTCCAACTAGTTAAATATTTTTGATAATTCTCAAATACTATAACCATAAAAAGTTCCATGAAATGGAAATATTAAAATATGTGTGAATGATCGTGTAATTAATGATGTGTTTCAATTATATGGTGTAAAGAATGTTTTTAGCATCTAATCTAGGACTCTGAGTTTGAGGCACACTATTTGGTGAAGAAGAAAGGATTATAATACTATGGAGGTTAGGAGGTTATAATTTAATGATATAAAAATATTTATAAATTTAATTTTGTATTAATATGATATATTTTATCATATTATCAAAGGTATACATAAGCCTTTATGTTGGGTATACATAAAATTTATGTTCCTTAGGGTTTATGATAACTTTTTTATAGAAAATCATTGGAGTAAGTATGAATATAGGATAACATCAAGATGTTTTTGTTAACTAGATATTGTGGAGTACTCCGAGAAATAACCTATCTATAGGTATACTATATGGGTATGTAGTCTCTAGTACATATTAACCCTGTGATAATCATCGTAAACATTATGTATTGGGTGTTAACTGCATTGTCACATGGTGCACAAGAAAGATTCATAACATCACACATTTTTTGACACACCCAAGGTGTAACAACCCATGTAATGATATAATAAGTATTTATAATAAAATTATTAATTATTTTTTAATTCAAATAGACACTATGTTCAATATAGTATACAATAAATCTATTTTAATGGTTAAAAATATTAATTTTCTAAAAAGTCAGTTTTGTCACCTTTTGATGGTGCACTTGTTTCAAATATAGGTATTGAAACATTTTAAAATTATATTTGACTAAATAATATTATTATTTGAAATTATAATATCAAAATTTACACTGGTTGATTTTTTGGTATTTTTCTAACATGATTTATGTTTTGATGAATAGTCAAAAATACCGAATTTTAATTAAAAACTATATTTTTGTCAAATTTTTTAATATAGTTTAATTATATATATTTATGGTTTAAAATTATAAATAGATGGTTTTTTATCATTTAATAAAATTTATGTCACATTAATCCAATCTTATTGACATTGTATATAAAAACATCATGAACTTTTGAAGTTTTTTACTTTAAAAACCAGATTTCTCATTCTATCAGTGTGATCAATACTTAATTAAGATCTATAATCTATACATTATTAATTATAATAAATAGTTTTCATATTATTAATCATAATTTATAAATTATGTAAATAATACCCTTTTATTTTTTGATATTATTAATAGTAACTTTAGTAATTTTATTATTAACATGGTTAAAGAAAATTATGAAATTAAGTGTGAAAATAATGTTATCAGTATTATCAAATTACAATAATACTTGTCCTAATCCCATTGTATGAGTTTTCCTCAACCAAAATAATCCTTTAACCCAAATTGTGACCTTTGGAATCCACCTGTATGGGAGTATGACGTTTATAATATTATATTCCAATGAAAATTCAATATTGTCACACTTTTATTTTTAACATGTGAAATCATTTGAGATGATTAATGTCATTTATGAATTTATTTATATGAAATTTAAATTTAAATGATGTTTTATAGGTATTTTTTTTTAATTTTATCTTTTTTATTCTGAGGTTTTTAAAAATTCATGTAATGAATAGTGTCAAAATGGTCATTTTTGATATTTTAAAATAAATAATAAATTATTAAATGATTTAAAATTTCAAAAAATATAATTTTCCTTAAACTAATTGGTATAATGAATTAAATTTCATCAATGATTCATTTATTTGTCTTTTTAAATATTATAATAATTATATTAACCCTCAATGTTTAATGTACATGAAATAATGGTAAGAGTTGAACTCGTTAAAAAAAAGATCAGGATTAAAATATAATCAAAACATTAATAATTTTCATTGAATGAATTTATTTTTACCCAAATTCATACTACATTATAAATAAATTACTTCAGACCCATTTGAAATAGAATAAATTTTGTATTTATTTAATACTTTGAAGAATCCCAATAGTTACCCTCCCCTCTTATATAAAAGAAACCGATTATTCTATTTAATTAATGAAAATCTTTTTATTAGGCCAAGATATAATCAAATACCTCACTAGAAAATCTCCCCACATTCTAGAGGCCTTATTTTAGGAAAACAACCCTCTTTAGATGTGTTATTTTTTTAATCAAAGGGCGTCGTCCGAAAGGGATGTATCATTTTTAAGTTTTTATATTTTTCTTCTTCTTTCATTTAATTAAAATCTAATTCCACTATGATTAATTTAAAAATATAGTATCTAGAATATACTTATATTTAATTATGTTTATATAATCACCTAAATCCATCACAATTTCCATAAAATGGTAAAATAATTAATGTTTCATGCGTACAGAAAACTACCACCTTGTGAACTGATATAATAAATTTTCCATCACTATCTCTCAGTACTATTTATAATGATGTAATTAATGTTTATATATTATATTAATTACATATCTATTAGTAATATAAAATAATATATTACTTATCTTCTTACCTTTCTATTCACATTGAAATGATAATGTCGTTCGTGCATACATGTTAACTATCAACTCCACGATATAATGTGATTAGTTTTTCACCACAACATCACATTGATTATATGGATAATTTTATTTCAATGAATTATATGATATTTATGATACTATTAATATTATAGTAAGATAAAATACAAAATTTCTTTTTTTCTTAATGATCATTGAAAAATGTAAACGTTACGAGTGCCTAAGTCTAACCAATCGTCTCGATGATTATAACGTTCTTCATTTTTCATATCCATAAATAAATTGTTTGATTCAAAATAAAATTTATGTAAAAATTTTATTACTATGTCAGGAATAATATTCTTAATATGATGGAATTATAACCATTTTCACAATTGACATCATACTTAATTCATTTTAGACTAAAGTACCGACTATCAACAAAAGGTCAGGCCTGAACATAAATAATTGTTTAATTCTTATAAAATGATAATAACTGATATTAAAAGAAATAATAAACATTAAAAATTTTATAAATAAAATAAATATTTTTCGTATTTTTATTATTCAGGAATATAATAGACATACAAGATGAATCAAACTCAAGTAAAGGGATTTCATCTCAATAACCATTCATTTAGTTAATTTTGTTTTTATACAACTTTATTCACTAATAAGGTGTATATATTGTCTCTCTGAGAATATTTGTATATATTCTACCTATTATCAAGGTATTTTGAGTATAATTTCATTATTCCATGGGTTTACTGCTTCATGTGTTTTCTAATTGATAATGGGTATTTCTTTGAAATTTTTTTTATTTTAAGGTCTTTATGCAAAATATTCTTCTTCTAATTAATTTTTTTTAAAATGACATGTGAAATATTTTATTCATGATGTGGGTATCAGACATTATAAATTATGTGTGTGGCCAAATAGCACCATGTGTTCCGATTATATCCTAAATGAGGGGCGTGCTGAGAAAGGACTTCTAGGATTTCAGTAATGATTTAATTCACTAGAAAATTATATTGGAATTTAGATGTTTATCTATTCCAATATTTAAGGCTTCTTTAAGGGTTATATTTGATGATTTACCAATGTACCTACTTGAATATGTTTTTTAATGAGTTTTTATGAGAACCATTTATTTTCAAAGGGAAAAATAAATAATCTTTTTAAAAGAGTGTTAATTAAAGATATGAGTAATTTGTTATGTTTTCATGAAAGGTGTTTTCTATGGGTTTTCATGTTTTCATGAACTAATATATTTCTTTTTCTTTTGTATACCTTACTATGTATTTTTTCATCATATTATGTTTTAAAATGTTATTATAGGCTATGAGGATGGGTTAGATGAAAGAGGAAGTGAAGTTGAATGTTATGAATATTTTTCATGAAAAACAAATTATGATACATTTTAAAATATTTAGATTTTGAAATAAATTGATATTTGGTAAAGGTATACACTTTTTATGAATGTGATATGTTATGTATTAATTATGACCTATTTCTCTAAAGATCTAAACCTGAAACAATCCTCAATATGAAAATGTAATTTCCTGACTAAAATTCAAGATTATGTAATGTTTACAACTGGGGCTTTATAGATGCCATCGAAGGATAGTTTAGATAGCATTAGAGGTTAGCGTAGTAAGAATAACATTACCGTGAATGTATTTATCATATAAACAAGGTAAAATTCCATATCATCTGTTGATTTCAATGTTTCTCCATCTAAAATGTTTCATTAATGAATGTATTTTCATAGAGGACATATTGAGATCTATTGGGAAGGATATGAGAGGGGGAAATCGATAAAAATTAGTATCCTAACATGGTTAAAATCAGAAAATAACATTTTTCCAGTGATGGATTATGTGTCTTAGGTGATAAATGGTGGTGCTATCCATTCTAATGAAGAACCTGATCTACCAAGAAAGAAATATGTTTGTTGTAGAGTTTTTAATGAGGCCACATCCCCCATCCTGCAGAAGAAAATCTGACCTACTAGTATATAAAGGATTAATCAAATCTCAAGAGAAGATATTTTATGTCATGTGATGTTTGTAACATTAATAGTTAACCCATTCCATTTAACATTTTGATGGTGAAGCTGATTAATGGTGGTCTTCATTTAAGAATACCAGAGAGAATGATGATCAAGATTCCATAAAATTGAATAAATTCAAGGATATTTTCCTTTATAAATATGTCCCAAAAGTTTTTCAACAAAAAATGGAAAAAATTTTTTATTGTATTTTGGGGAATAGATGAAGATTTCATAGCTTTGTACAAATTTAACTTTACAATATGGGCTAGGTATGCACCAGATTTTATTCAGAACACTGGTAGAAAAATTATTTGGTTTTACATGAAATTGAAAATAGATCTATGAATAGAATTGGACATAAAAGATTTTAAAATCTATGAAAAATTTGTACATTGTGATGAAAATGTTGAAAAATAGTTTTTTGACTCCTATATTCCTCGTAATGAATAAATTAGTTAGTGGTAAGGCTGGTAAGTAATGGGGAAACATACAATAATGAAATCTAGAAGCAACAAAATGAAGTTACAATCTTTGGGTAAGTGTGGAAAAAAGAACCTAGGGGAATGTCTTATGAAGATAGGGAGGTGTTATCAAGGTTTAATGTCTAAATTAATTTCCCAAGAATGCTAGGAATAAAATACCTAGGAACCAAAGAATGGAGTAACTAATAGAAATCCAACAGTGATATTATTTAGCTATAATTAGTTGGGTCATTATGGTAATAAGTGTCCAATGTTAGTTTCATAGGATGTAAATTTTCATGAAATAAAATAGAAAGGTGTAGAAAGAACATTTTATACTAATACAGATGATGTTGGTCTGTCATAGGAAGTGGTGATAGATATGTTACTTGTTTATTCAATTATGTGAATTCACCCTTTGACCTAGAATATTCACATTCATTCATTTCTGAGAAATTTCTATGTAAATTTGAAATATAACCTAATAAATTTAAGATAGAGCTTATGGTGAAATATATGGGTGGAATTATTATATCAAACAAGATTTATAAGAATCTTCCTATTATTATCAATGGGATGATCTTCCTAGAAATATTGTTGATCTATCCATAGTAGAGTTTTATGTTATTTTTGGTATATATTGGCATTCATTTTATCATACAAAAATATATTACAGTGCTATGGAGGTTTTTTTCAATGATTTAATACCATTGATATCATTCCAAGAAGATTATAAATTGATTAGAGATGGAAATAAATGTTAGATAGCTAATATCAATTACTGATGTTCAAGTAGTAAATGAATACATGGATGTTTTTTTGAATGAATTACCTAGTGTTATTCTGGTTCAATAGGTTGAGTTAAATGTTGAAATAGTTTCTGATGCTAAGTAAATTTCTAAACCCCCTAATCGAATAGCTCAGGTGTAACTTTTAATGTTGAAAGAGAAATTACATAAGTTAATAGATAAAGATTGCATCTACCCTACTAGGAAAATGATCTATAGCCATGAATCAGTAGCCATAGTTTAAATGGTCTATGACTATAGGTAAGATTTAGCCATTCCCAAATAGCTGGACGTGGAAATACATCGTCTATTTTTTTTGTGATCGAGCTTTCATCCCCTAACCAAATCCCTCTCCCTCCTGCAACTTCTCCATCCTACATCGCAATTCTTCCACCCCTTTCCATCCTCATTGTTCATCACCATTCCTCCCCCACCCGAAGCCCTCTCCCTCAACGTCCTCATCGTTCCTCATCCAATCCTTCCATCTGGATTTCTCCACCCCTCCTCCTCCCTCACCATTCCTCCCCCCCTCTTGATTCCTCCTCCCCCTTCAGCTCCGAAGCAGCCAGCAAACCTCCCTGCTGGCTCCAACGCGGCTCTGACGCCTCCCGGTTGATGCAGATCTGGCATTGCCAGCCCACTTCCCTACCGACACGACCTACCCACCTCCCTGCGGTCACCTAACCTCCCTATTTATGCTGCTATGAGGCTTCCTCCCCACGTCCTCCTCTGGCGCACATCCTACATGGCGATTTGAGGTAGGAATCTTCATCTATTACCTTCCTTATTACTTATATTTTATCCTCTCTAATTTTAATGGTTCCCATTAAGGTTTTTATTGCCGATTCCACCATAACATGATGGAATTGACTAGGAATCTTACTTCATTACTATGAATTAGTGATTATATGTCTCGTGATGCAGAACACCTGCCATCACTCATCATTTAGAAGATGGTATGAGTCGGGATTGATTTTTTTTCTCGAATTTTTAGTTAAATTGATTTGAATTTACTGGTAATCAAGTATTTCTTGTTAGGGATTTTACAGAGATTAATTTTATGGGTATATTTTAGGCCTCTTTTAGGCTGTTGGTTGTGTTTTCAGAATGTGGAAGCACATTAATAATCTTTTAGGAATTTAATCCTATTTGGCTATTTTAAATTAATTTATTATAAATTTTTATAATTAATTTTTTATACTTCAGGGCATAAGAAAGGTTACTGGGACGCTGTTTGACAATAGGTTCAGGTTTTCAAATTTAGTATTTTCATCATATGGTAGGTTGGGTGTTCTATATTTGGTAGATTACCCTAATTGATAGTAGTTTATTAATTTCGTTACTTATTAAATGAATATTGATTTTCTGGGAGCCCCTTGAGAACCTTTTTGGGTTATCGTTGAGATGTGAGGGTCTATGGTGTCTCACAGAGGTGTTTTGTTCATAAACCCTCACTCTTGGTTTTTTATTCAATACATAACCTCACATACTCTTAAGTAACACATAAGGGTAAGAAAGGGGAGAAACATGGATACCCTACTTTCCTTGGTATTTGAGTTTGGACCTGTGATGGTCTATTCATGGTGCTTTCTATGTGGGGAATGGTATTATAACCCTCAAGTAGTTAGAGGCCTATTGTGAGATGTTTTTTTAGTTTAGGTTAGATGTGTGGGTCCCTAATATTTTTTGATCTAGAACCATCAAAGTGAGTAGTTTGTTGATTTTTTTCCATGAAGGTTTTGATTTGAGAGTTTGTCAAATGGAGGTGTGGTGTGAGACCCAAGTGGGGGTTGTACGTTTTGTGGACAACATTACACAGGTGAAGCCAATGGGATTTTTTTGATGTTCATTGGAACTTTCCATGGGTAGTCTAATGAGTATAGCTTTAGGTGTTTTCAAACCTATTAGAAGGTAGAAAAAATTATGATTTTGAATGTTTCTTGGATGTTTGGACCAATTTATTGGGGTATGAGTTGTTGATGTTTTGGAACATCATGCTGGATGTTTAATCAAATTGTACTTTTAATATGGGCCGACACCACAGGGTATTGGATAAGGCTAGGTTTCACTAAGATTATGATTGAGATTGGTCTGAGGAAACATTGTGGACTTTCTTATGGGTGTGGTGTTTCTTGATGATTACGTTGTGGGTGAGGTGATGATCATGGATTAGTTAGTTTTTGAAGTCACCAAATGAGGTTTCTTTATCTGAACTAGATCATTATTTGATAGACTTGACCTAGGGGACCATTGGTGTCCCATGTTTTATTATCCCTAAGAGGGTTGGTGCTGATTTAATTTTTGGAGTCTTTGGGTGGTACCTTAGAACCTAGAGTTTGGAAAAGGGAGCCTATTTTTTCTATTTTTGAAATATTTTGGTCAAGAATTTGATTGAACAGGGTTTTATACATTATACCAATTATGGTTGAGTAAGTCCCATGCCTAGGTACTAGAAATATGATGATTACTTTGGGATATTGCTGGATTTGTTTTGGGCCCTAATATTGATATGATGTTTTCTTTTATTGGCCTGCATGATGTGTTAGACAAGTCCTATGGAGCTAATGGGTGATCTGAATTAGTGAACCCCTTGGTTTAGAGTAACAAAAAGGCTATAGGGTTAGTAGGATTTGATTTTTATAACTCACTTATTGTGGTCCTGGATGCCAAGCACTCCCATCATAAAATATTCTTCTCCTCCATATATTTGATGTGTCAAAATTATCCACTTGTGAGAGAAGAATAGAATCACATGTTATTTTTGGAAAATAGACTTGAGATATTCAAATACAAGTCTACAAGGAAAAAACCATTACAGAAACAAGAGTTTATAATCAAGTGATAAATGTAGTACATAAACCATTGAGTATGTGATGTCAATATAAAAATTGTTATTGTGGGTTTTCAGCATAACCTAATGACCAATTATAATTAGGTTGTCTAGATTTTGAGATTCCATATAGTTTTTCATTATTAAAAATGTTAATTTGTGCTTTTAAACCCTTGAGGGATGCTCTCAAATTCATCATCATGTAAAATCTAACATCAATGGTATTCAAGGAAGGATACTTCAGTCTTGTTATACCCAAATAATATAAGAGACATCTATCTCCCCAATTGTTTCATTTAATTTCCTATATGAATGTATACATAAAATGAATTGGAATAAAAACGAGATACCTTTCCAGTAATTTTTTCAGGCTGTAATTTTTTTAGCTAAGTGTATTCCTACATCTAATACAACTACTTCTCTTTTTCTTAGGTATGCTCCCCCTTTCTTCATCATAGTTCCAGTGAAATGACATGTTGTACCAGTACTCAAATGATTTATACCGAAAAATTCTACAACAATATTCATATCCCTTAAATCATGATTTTCCATTATATTAATGATTTTGTTTATAAAATTATGCTTATTTCCAAGGCATCCTCCATCATTTATTTTCCCATTTCCTTGGGGTTTTTACATTCTCATGTCATCCATCGAAGGAAACATTTTACACAATTCATCATCCTAAAAATATTAAAATTATGTTTCTTAATCTTTATAATGAAATATAAATATATTTAGTATCAAATGATAATTTATAAATTTTTTACCTTTTTCACGGGGCTAGTTATATCATCATCTTTTGATGGTTCAGCTTCAATATCCTTCTCATTTTCAAAGACATATATAATAATCATTAAGGCATTTCCAGATTTAAGATACCCAGATTGTTCCTCATGAAGTTTTTTTTAATTAGAAACCAATTTGTATTAAGAGATTCTGGTATCCTGTCATATTATACACATTCCATCATGGACATTTTTATCTCTTCTATGATATCATTCTTCTTCACATTTACGCTTCTTTTCTTCTTTTACAATAGTTTTACTTTCTTATAATATTTTGAATTATGGTCAACATAAGAAAAAAAATAATATTTTAAAGTATATTAAATATCACCATCTCCTTTTACTTTTACTTAATGACCTATAGTCTCTATTCATCACATAACCTTATAGGTATATATGTATATTAATGGAAAATCCTATTTTCGTAGTTGTTCATGGATGTGCTTATATTGTTTTTTATTTTTCCTGCAGTTAAAGTTGTGGGGCTGGTGCAAGGGTATGTGGGGTGAGTTGGTGCAGTGGAGTCTATGTGGTGGGTGGTGGGGGGATGAGGGTTGGGTTGGTGGGGGGACTTGTGGTTGGAGGGGCTGGTGTAGGGGGAGGGGGCAGATGTAGGGCTGGTGGGATGGGTTGGTAGGGGCTGGGGGTTTCTAGTGCAAGGTGGGGGGGGGGAGGTTTACATTCACATAAAATATTATTTTTGTCACTTTCTGCTACTCATGTCCTAGAGTGAGATTGATTCAATGTGAGGGGGTGTTGGTGGGGTTATCTTGATTTTATGTTTCGTGTAGAGTGAAATTCTATATCTTTGAGGATTATTTTTATAATTGATGTTATTACACTAATGGATTGTAGGTGGAAGGTATCAATATTTTATTCCTGTATATGTGTAGCATTTACTCTCTTAAGTGTTCATGAATTTTATAATTAGAGAATTATTTTCTCTGGTTGTGGTGGTCGATAGAATATAGGAGCATTATAATCATTTATCAAACCAAACAATCCTTTTAGAACTACATATTGATTCATGTATGATGCACCCAATTTGTGCATGCTATTTTACTTTTATATTTTTCATAGATTTTACCATACTAATTAGTTTTATGGAATCTTTTAATTCATACC
Source organism: Viscum album (assembly GCA_963277665.1). Taxonomy (NCBI): domain Eukaryota; kingdom Viridiplantae; phylum Streptophyta; class Magnoliopsida; order Santalales; family Viscaceae; genus Viscum; species Viscum album. The sequence continues at coordinate 2,060,691,456 of OY728140.1, forward strand.
TGATGAATGTCGTTATTGGAACATCATGTTACAATATCAGAGTTGTAAAATTCACAATTTCAGTTATCTAGACTGGATTAATCACCTATGGTATGCACTTGGACTTTATAGTTCATTCATTAAATTGACAAATTATCCATCAACACCTCTTCTATTATTACCTTTCTTACTAATTATGTTCCTCCAAAATAAACTTTTAGGATCAATTAACGGTGATTCCTCATATCACTATCATTTTGTTGATGTCTCTCAGGACCTGTTCCTATGTTTTGTGGAAACCACTGCAAAAGGCGAAGTGGTTCGAGTTGTCACCATCAAAAGAAAACGCACCCTGAGGTTGAGGTAGGGTCCCTCTCCTAGCTTCTTTATTTCAAGAATGCTTTAAATTTCATTTTTTGTCTCCTAATTCTGCATGTTTGTATTAGATTGCAATTCTTGAATAAGTGTTAGGTAAGATAATTGTTTTGTTTAATAAATAAGTCGTGGTTTTGAAATAAAACCACTATAATGGAGGTGTTCTGTCTGCAAAAAGTCATAGTGGTAAACCTTGATTGACATTATTGCATTGATGTTTTCCTTATAAATGATGTCATTGTTAGTAATGAAGCACACATCATACTGGACCCTTTTTATATCCCTGTAGGGGGTTTACCTTTTTTTATTTAGATAATTGTTTGAAATAAAACACCCTTTAAGAGCTGTTAGAATTTTAAGTTGGTAATTACCAAGTAGGCAAGTTCTGTTATAGCATCCCGCCTTTTTATCACATAAACATTCATTACATTTTACAAAAATGAGGATCTTTATGGTTTAGTGTCTTGGACACCATGAAATTAAAACATGAAAACATAAAACATTCTTCTTAAACAGTTGAAAAGCTTCTCCTTAGGTTCATCCAAGGTTCATTACTGAATCTCATAACTTGGGAACATACATCAAAAGAAAGGGGGAGAATAATGCCCAGTAAGGGAAACAAGGGGAAACATTTAACATGTGAACTTGAGATACATCAACAATGTCATGAAAAAGAACTTTAAGGAATGGAAAATAAATCATGAGGCATATCATACTAAAAATAACGTATTTCATAACTTCAATATGTGGATACAACATTTAATATTGACAATCATTTCTGTTTCACCAAGGTTCATCCCCAAGGTGTCATTAAAAATTACCAAGGTTATTCACCAAGGCGTCATTAAAAATGGTCATCTCTAGAGATTAAGTATTTACCCAATGCATTGGAGCACTATCAGAGCGCACCGTTAATTTTTATTTATTATAATATGATCCACATATATAATCATCAATTATTTCATAAACAACCTATATAGCATAAAAGAAATGGGTTTCATTTCATAATCATAACATTTTAATAACTGCTTTAAAGACATGATCTTTATGTCACTTTAAACCCACTGAAAGAGAAAGCGGGTCTCATGTATGTAAATCCCATACTTTAAAATAGAAAATTTTGGTATATATGTGAATAACCATTTAGAAGAAAGATCTTTGAGTATTCACTTAATAAAATGAATTTGAGGATAAGAGAGAGACATTTTGAGATGGAAATTCTCCAGTATAATGGCCATGTTTCGGGGTTTTAGAAAACATTGAAAAGAGAGGGGACATGGGTCACCCACTCATAAATGATCCATAAAGTATTATAGGGACATAATTTAAAGGGTATAAGAACATGGTAATGAAATTTGAGGGATATACCATATGAAATGAAAAACATAGAAGGAGGACAAAAATAATATTTCTCTTATGAAAATTCAACAGCCTAACGACGTCACTTAAATTTCAACAAAAATGAATTGATGAGATAAAATAGGGTCTCTCATCATATGAACATAAAATATCAGTATGATAGATATTTAGATCATACCACAACATAATAAAAAGTAACTTGAAAGACTTGACATGAAAAAGGAGAAAGGTGAAAGAATCCCTTAAAAATTCGGCGGCCTAACGACGTCACTTATACTTCAAAAAAATGAATTGACAAGATAAAATAGGTTCTCTCATGATATGAACATAAAAGATGAGTATGATAGATATAGATATCATACCCCAACATAATAAAAGGTAACTTTAAATACATGACATGAAAGTAGAACTTTTAAAAATGAGAAAGGTGAATGAATCCCTTAAAACTTTGGCAGCCTAACGGCGTCATCTAAACTTCAACAAAAATGAATTGACGAGATCAAATAGGTTATCTCATAATATGAACATAAAATATTAGTATGACATATATAGATATAATACCCTAAAATAATAAAAAGGAACTTGAAATACTTGACATGAAAATAGATCTCGAAAATGAGAAGGGTGAAAGAATCCGTTACAAAAATTTCGGCAGCCTAACGTGGCCACTTAAACATTAATAAAACGAAATGATGGGAGTAAGAGGGGATATATCATAATATTATCATTAAAATTGATTTAATATGAATATAAAATAACATCCTAGAACAAATGAACATGGAGCATAAAAGAAATCACTTCAAAAAGAGTATTTGAAAATAAAGAGAGAGTTTGGATCCCATACCTTAAAAAATAACTCTTAAAACTAAAAGGTTGGGACCTAGAGGGCTTGGGGGAACCTTTAGAGGACTCCTTGGGAGGTAATGAGACCAGAGATTCGTTGGGGGAAAGTTGGGAGTCGAATGTATGAGAGGATGGCTTGGTATTTATAGGGAAAGTGAGGGGACAAGGCATTAATGGCCAAGAGACACCTCATTGGTGGTTTTGGCAAAACCATGGGCTTGCCCACGGTATTTTCCCATGGTATTGGCCATATGGGACACCTCATACCTTATATTACTATTAATAAGTCGACCATATTGATTACATACTTAATACATCATTTAATGATTTCATTAAACACCCGTAACTTAAAAACTGTATTTTCACTATTCATAAAAAATTCCACTGTTTCAGAAAAATCCCCAAAAATTACTTTAACATAATATCGATGCCCTGAGTTCAAAAATGAAATCATTTTTATAAAAATAATTTTCTAAATAATTTTTATTTAATTTTTAATTTAAAAACACTATTCACTTGAAAAAAACTAATACTTGACTAATAATTTATGAAACCGTTATTTAAACATTTTGTTGAATCAAATTACATAATCAAGAGGCCAAGATTATATTAATACTTTCTTTAAGTGAGATTACTAATCCATTTGGTCACATTACTAATCCTAAGCATAAAATCACTATTTATAATTTACTATTAATCTAAAATTAAGTTGATCTTATTAGACTCTAAATTTCGTACTGAACATAATTGTAGAAGACCATTTTTTGAAAATCATTACACATTTTTAATTAGTTAAGGTTTATATAAACATTTTTAAAAAAATATCATTTCTCTAAAATTCACCAAAAATATGCATACTATATTTATCCAGACATTTGAAAATTCATAAACTTCATCATAAGAAGAAATCAAAAATTTTATTTAAAACAAAGGATTACACAAGGCAGTTACGAACTCCTTACATAGACCCTCATCACACCAGCATAGGACCAATGTATAAGGTGTGCTAAGGTGAAAGAATCTGAGGGAGGCTCAGCTAACATCACACGAGTAATAATTTCTATTAGTTTGAACTTCTCGCGAAGGCGATTCTGTTCTAGCTTCACAGAATGAAGTTCGGCTTGGGTTTGGTCCAGAGAAAAGCCCAGTGGTGCTACCTCCTTCCCAAGTTCTATTGGATGGGCTTCAATCGGTCCAAGACTACTGGGTGAGGCCATCAAATCTTCTTTCTATTTTAATTAACCAAGATTACTTATATTTAGATACAATAATTGAAACGTTTAGTTTTCAACGATCATATTGACCAATGGTCATATAATAGTCAAAACCCAATGGTCTCATTTTAATTATACTCATGTTATAAAATGAAATAGTTTTGTTGAGTATAAAAATAAAATAACACAAAAAATTTGGAAACAAGATTTATTCAAAATTTTGAGTTGTTACAATCTTCCCCCCCTTAAGAAATTGCATCCTCGCAATTTTTAAAATTAGGTTTTGAAATTTTATTGAAAGTCCCAAATCGGAAAAAGAGTTAGTAAAACTATTAATTTAAAAGAAATAAAGGGAATTATAAAGGTCACCCAAGTTAACCCACACTAGGATTCCATAAAGGAAAACATGGACAAGGAGGAGAGAACAAAGGGCCAAGTTCTGAGGGAGAGTGATAGAAAACATGATTAGGAGAAAGGTAACCACGAGAAAATCACAATCTTATGATGTGTGTAAAGGGTCTTTGATTACCTAGTAGGAAACGTAAACCAACAAAATTTTTGTTTTAAGTTCCTTTTCATAATTTTGAGGAATTAATTAACTACATAGAACAAAAATATAAGGAAATATACCCACATTCAACTAGAGTTTCATCCTTTAATAAGTTTCTACCAAAACTAATTTTTTCTCCAAACGATGAGCATTAAAAAACACTTGGTCTCATCAAAACAAAAGAATCATCTTCTTGAGAGTCATGTAATTCACAAAAGATTAACTATCAATTTATTCTATCTTTAAACATTATCCCAAAAATAGAAAGGGTAAGATAAAACAACTCTTAAAAAAGAAAGAATCCCATAGGAAGGGAAACTACTTTTAAATCTTCAAAGTTCCATGGTACTACCCAAAGTTCATCATAGACCATTCCATAAATAGCTATTCTTAAAATTCATAAAAATAAACCAAACTAAGATTGAAACCCAATTATAAGAACGATCTCATAACATAGTCTTCCAAGATAGACTTTATCATTCATCTTCAAACAACATCAACCACTCTTATAATCTTATAACAAAAGTAACTAACCTAATCGCATTTTCCCCAAGATAGGTTAATCATTTCCATATGTAACCTAAATTACTATAAGTACGCCTTAAATTCATCGATTCTTCAAAATATAAGTCAACCTTTACTCCTAAAAGAAAATACTGTAGTAATCTATTTACCTCGATCAAATAGGGTTCCCAAAATAGTGAACATCTTCCAAAATAATAACCACCTTTTAATCCCCTAATCACTCTCTTTTTTTAAGGAGAACAGCTTCACTACATCAACATGTGGTACATAACAATATATGTTTTCCTTAATGATATAAAATCATCTTAGGTAGTGACTTGATGATCTTAGAAAACATAAAAGATATGCTCATAGAGAAAGAAATAAAATACAACATGACATAGACAATTATTACGAAGAAGTTACATGTACTTCAGTCATCATGATCCATCTCCTCATAGGACTTGCATTATTCCCTTGTCCTCGAAGATTGTTGATGCTCATCATACTTCTCATCCATTCCAAGAGATCATTGCCTTGGATAATGTCTAACTTCTCCACATTTACGACATCAAAATGTATAAGGTACATTAGATCGAACCTTATATCCATTCATCACATTATCCATTTTTAAAGCAATTGGATACTTTATACCCTATTTTCCCACAATTAAAACATCTCCCGGTTCCTTTTTGAGAATCTCCTTGGTGAATCATCCCACAGTTTTTGCAAAAAAAGAAATTGGGTCTTATTTCCCTTATCAACTTTATCAGAAGAACATCCTTGAGAGGTTGTCTTCTTCTTCTTCAATGAATTTGGGCATTCAACTAGGTACCAATTATTAATTGTGATTTTTGATAGCTGGTTTGGCATAATCAAAATATGTTCAACTTGATCTTACTTCATCTATATCACATTAATAGGGAAATCATCATAGTTCCTATCACATTGGTTGTTGGTACATGCTATTATATTTCCTTCCATTAACTAAGAAAAGAACGTATAATTAGGGGGCTTAAATACTTAGCCAATAATCATGAAAAGGAAACTTAAAGCATAGAAGGATAAACTTGTAGAAGAAAAGTATACCCTGACTTGTGATCCCCGAAGCCCCAATCTAGGTTATCCATGATCATATATTCTTATGTGAATATTTATTTTATTTTATTTTATCATTGTTCCTTTAATAATGGTTTATACTAAGCTTATGAATTTACCAAAGCATATCCCTCGGGAGTGTCGTAACCAAGAGTGCAGCAAGGCCCATTGTTGTGTACCAGTTTTCGTTCGAGTCTAGCTCAAAGCGGTGTTTTCGGGTTTTACCCCTATGTACATCTGTGCTAGAGCCACCTCTACCTGCTCGTATCTAGACAGGGATGTATTTTCTTGGCAATCCCTTACTCAATACTCGCCAAAATACCAGAAAGATTTCCTATATTTAAAATTTTCTATAGGGTTCTTCATGGAGTTTTTATATCCTAATTTCCACAAATAACTAAAGCATCCTTTGATACAAACTATAACATCCCACATTTTTTATCACATAAACTTTCATTATATTTTAAAAAACTGAGGATCTTTAAGGTTTAATGTCTTGGAAACCAGGAACATAAAACATGAAAACATAAAACATTCTTCTTAAACACTTGAAAGGCTTCTCCTTAGGTTCATCCTAGGTTCATTACTGCATCTCATAACCTAGGGACATACATAAAAAGAAAGGGTGAGCAGAAGGCCCAGTAAGGGAAACAAGGGGAAACATTTAACATGTGAACTTGAGATACATCAACAATTTCATGGAAAAGATCTTTAAGGAATGAGAAAGAAATCATGAGGCAAATCATAATAAAAATAATGTATTTCATAACTTGAATATGTGGCTACAACATTTAATATTAACAATCATTTCTGTTTCACCAAGGTCCATCCCCAAGGTGTCATTAAAAATTACCAAGGTTATTCACCAAGGCATCGTTAAAAATGGTCATCTCTAGAGATTAAGTATTTACCCAATGCATTAGAGAGCTATCAGGGCGCACCATTAATTTGTCTTTATTATCATGTGAGCCACATATATCATCACAAATCAATTCATAAACAACAAATATAGCATAAAAGAAATGGGTTTCATTTCCTAATCATAACGTTTTAAAAACTGCTTTAATGACATGATCTTCATGTCAATTTAAACCCACAGAAAGGGGAAGCGGGTCTCATGTATGTAAATCCCAGATATTAAAATAGAACATTTTGGTATATATGTGAATACACATTTATAATAATGATATTTGATTATTCACTTAATAAAATGAATTTGAGGACAAGAGAGAGACGTTTTGAGACGGAAATTCTGCAGTATAATGACTATGTTTCGGGGTTTTAGAAACCATTGAAAAGAGAGGGGTCATGGGTCACACACTCATAAATAATCCATAAAACAGTAGAGGGACATAATATAAAGTGTATAAGAACATGGTAATAAAATTTTAAAGATATACCATATGAAATTAAAAACATAGAAGGAGGACAAAAATAAGATTTCTCTTATGAAAATTCGGCAGCCTAACGACGTCACTTAAACTTTAACAAAAATGAATTGACGAGATCAAATAGGGTCTCTCATCATATGAACATAAAAGATCAGTATTATAGATATAGATATCATACCCCATCATAATAAAAAGTAACTTGAAAGACTTGACATGAAAAAAGAGAAAGGTGAAAGAATCCCTTAAAAATTCACCAGCCTAACGACGTCACTTAAACTTCAACAGAAATGAATTGACGAGATTAAATAGGTTCTCTCAACATATGAACATAAAAGATCAGTATGATATATATAGAGATCATACCCCAACATAATAAAAAGTAACATTAAAGAATTGACATGAAAGTAGAACTTTGAAAAATGAGAAAGGTGAACGAATCCCTTAAAAATTCGGCAGCCTAACGACGTCACCTAAACATCAACAAAAATGAATTGAAGAGATAAAATAGGGTCTATAATCATGTGAAAATAAAATATCAGTATGATAGATATAGATATCATACCCCAACATAATAAAATGGAACATTAAAGGCTTGACATGAAAATAGATCTTAAAAACGAGAAGGGTGAAAGAATCCGTTACAAAAATTTCGGCAGCCTAACGACGCCACTCGAACATTCATAAAACGAAATGATGAGAGTAAGAGGGGATATATCATCATATTAACATGAAAAGGGAAGTAATAGGAATATTAAAGAACATACTCCAACATAAGAACATGGAGCATAAAAGAAATCACTTAAAAGAGAGTATTTGAAAAGAAAGAGAGTTTGGATCCCTTACCTTAAAACGTAACTCTTAAAACTCAATGGATGGGACATTGATGGATTGGGGGAACCTTTGGAGGTATACTTGGGAGTTAATGAGACCAGAGATTCGTTGGGGGAGAGTGGGAGTCGAATGGATGGGAGGATGGCTTGGTATTTATAGGGAAAGTGAGGGGACATGGCATTAATGGCCAAGGGACACCTCATTGGTGGTTTTGAAAAAACCATGGGCTTTCCCATGGTATTTTCCCATGGTATTGGCCACTTGGGACACCTCATACCTTATCCTACTATTTATAAGTCTACCATATTAATTACATACGTAATATATCATTTAATGATGTCATTAAACACCCGTATCTTAAAAACTGTATTTTCACTATTCATCAAAAATTCAACTTTCTCAGAAAAATCCCAAAAATTCACCTTAACCAAAAATAGATGCTATGATTTCAAAAATGAACTGTATTTCATGAAAATAATTTTCTAAATATTTTTAATTAAATTTTTTAATAAATACACTATTCACCGAAAATTCATTTTTTTCAGAAAAATCCCCAAAAATTACCTTAACATAATATCGATGATCTGAGTTCAAAAATGAAATCCAATTTATAAAAATAATTTTCTAAATATTGTTAATTTAATTATTAATTAAAAAAAACTATTCACCTGAAAAAAGTAATACTTGAATAATAATTTATGAAACTGTTATTTAACCATTTTATTGAATCACATTACTTAATCAAGGTGCCTTGATTATATTAATACTTTCTTTAAGTGAGATTATTAATCCATTTGGTCACATTACTAATCATAAGCAAAAAAATCACTATTCATAATTTACTATTAATCAAAAATTAAGTTGATCTTATTAGACTCTAAATTTCATACTGAACATAATTGTAGAAGACCAATTTTTGAAAATCATTACACATTTTTAATTATTTAAGGTTTACATAAACATTTTTTAAAAAATATCCTTTCTCTAAAATTCATCAAAAATATGCATAATATATTTATCTGGACATTTGAAAATTCAGAAACTTCATCATAAGAAGAAATCAAAATTTTTATTTAAAAAAAAGGATTACACAAGGTAGTTATGGTATCCTTACATAACCCCTTATCACACCAGCATAGGACATAAGTGTAAGGTGTGATAAGGTGAGAGAATCCGAGGGAGGCTCGACCAACATCACATGAGTAGTATTTTCTATCAGTTTTAACTTATTGCGAAGGCGATTCCATTCTAGCATCACACGATGAAGTTCGGCTTGGTTTTGGTCCAGAGAAAAGCCTAGTGGTGCTACCTCCTTCCCAAGTTCTGTTAGATGGGCTTTGATCGGTCCAAGACTACTGGGTGAGGCCATCAAATCTTCTTTCTATATAAATTAACCAATATTACTTGTATTTAGAGACAATAATCGAAACGTTTAGTTTCTAGCAGTCATATTGACCAATGGTCATATAACAGTCAAAACCCAACGGTCTCATTTTAATTATACTCATGTTATCAAATGAAACAATTTTGTTGAGTATGAAAATAAAATAACACACAAAATTTGGAAATAAGATTTATTCTAAATTTTGGGTCGTTACAGCTGTAATGACCAAGTCACCACTAAATAAATAACATGATTTGGATAGAATGACTTGTCATGGCAGAAAGCCTTTCCATGAGTGTTTAAATTGATAGGACCTTGTTTGAAAAAAAAGAATAGTCATTATTGTATTATGTGACATGTATCTGAGTGTTTTTCTATGCTTTGCCTTGTATTATGTGTTTGAAGTAGAATGAAATGTTGAGGGAGGAATATGGGGTGCATGGTGTGGGTAGGGGGTGTCCGGTGGGCATGGGGATGTGCCGGGCAGGGGGCATGGGGTAGGGGAAAGGGGTTGGGGTGTGTTTTGGGAGGGGATGGGGTGTGTTGGGGGTGTGTAGGGGTGCATGGGGTGTGCAGGGTGGGTGTGTAGGGGGTTTCCCCTATTTTAGTAAAACACCTGTTTGAACCAAAACACCATTTAAGTGTCATTATACTTTTAAGATGGAATTTCCCAAGCAAGAAAGTGATGTAATGACCATGTCAACACTATTTGACCCTAGTTGATCTTACAAATATAATTGATATGATTTAATGAATTGAGTGAGTTAAATTAAACCAAACATGGTTAACTTTGGCACATGAGTGGTAATGAATCATGTAGAGAATTATGTAACAGTTATGCCTAGAGGGGGTCTATAGTGGTGCATTGGGTGTGCATGGGTGTGTGTGTATTTGTTTACCCTCTTTTTATTAAAATGACTGTTTGAAAAAGAACACCATTTATGCGCCCTTAGAATTTTAACATGGATTTTCCTAAGAAGGAAAGTGCTGTAATGACCAATTCACCTCTATGTGACCCCCTTTGATCTTATAAATAGAATTGCTATGTTTTAATAAATTGAATGAGTGAAATTGAACCGAAAATGGTAAAATTGGCACATGAGAGGTAATGCCAAATGTTGTGAATTATTTTATAGTTATGCCTACAAGGGGTGTGTATGGGGTGCATGGGGTGTTCATGGGGGTGTGTGTAGGGGGTTTCCCTCTTTTTATTAAAATGGATTTTTGAACCAGAACACCCTTTAAATTCTGTTTGACTTTTAAGATGGAATTCCCATGTAGGAAAGTGCTGTAATGACCAAGTCACCACTAGGTGACCCCCTCTGATCTTATAAATATAATTGTTGTGTTTTAATAAATGGAATTTGTTAAATTGAACCAAACATGGTTAACATGGCACATGAGCAGTAATGCCTCATGTAGGGAATTATGTAACGGTTATTCCTACAGGGGGGTGTGTAGGGGGTGAATGGGGTGTGGAGTGGGATGTGTGTAGGGGGTTGCCCTCTTTTTATTAAAACTGTTTTTTGAACCTGACAACCCTTTAAGTGTTGTTATACTTTTAAGATGGATTTTTTAACACCCTAATGTTTCATAGTACGTTATTTCTTCAATGTAATTCTATAACTTTCACTACATGCAACATCTAGTTCTAGCGCACCATAACTTACCAAACTAGCCATTCAAAAGCGGCTATGAATAGTATTAACCGAATTTTGAACTTAATATAATATTTTTAATTTTAGAATCCATATTTTGAGTTTCTTAGACATAATGTATGAACTAATTCATTTTTTTTCATAAAAAATAAGTATTTTTAAAAAAATGCACTTTTACCACCTTGCAATGGTGAACCCCTGTTAAATAAAATATTTGAAACTTTTATATATTCAATTTGACAAAATAATCTTATTCTTTAGAATAGACACATTAGAATTTATTTTCAATAATTTTTTGGGGTTCTTCTGAAAACTTTCATATTTGGGTGAATAGTGAAAAAATAATATATTTTTACTGAAACACAATTTTTTAATCAAAATAATTTGTACTATTAAATTAAACATTTTAATGGTTTGTAAGTATAAATAGATTATAATTTTACCATTTAATCCAATTCTGGTCATTGAAAATAATTACACTTTAAAATTGTACATAAACAAGTGTCAATCATTTGACAGTTATTATTTCTTAAAAATTACCCCTTTTGGTTTTGATAATTGGAATTAATTTTAAAATAATAAATGAAATTTATATGTTTTTAATTTTGTAAAATAGGCATTATTTTTGAATTTGTAATATCAAAATTATCTTAGGGTGAATTTTTGGTATGTTTCTGAAGACATTCAATTTTTGATGAATAGTGAAAAACACTATATTATTGATTAAAATCGACTTTTCATTTAAATAATTATTTATTTAATTTAAATTTATTGTAGGTAAAAATATATACAAAATATCTATATATGTTAAATTTAATTCATTGTTTTCATTTTATAATAAGATTAGATATATAAAAGTTTTATAAAAATTTTACTGTCTTTTACCCACCTCCTGGGAGTATTTGCAAATTTACAAACAATGTAATTTTTACGCTTCTGTGAGTTGAATTTCAAAAATCTGAGAGACATGGTTGATATTAGTATGTAAAATTTTGTTCAATAAGATGAAAATAATTTTTGATGAATTGTAACTTTATACATTTATTTACCACGGTTAAAAGTAAATAGGGTAATTAAGGGTAAAAATGATATTATTATTACCCTAACACATATCCGAAATATATTAGATAAGTTTAATTCAACCAAAAACAACCATAGGAGTAGAATATGATCCTTTAGGTCCGCTTGGAGTATATTAGGTCATTTATTATTATTTAATTCAAAGAAAAGATAAATGAGTAAAAATCAAAGTTTAATAACTAAAACATTTTTAATATAGAGTTAAACATAAGATAAAATCCACTATAAATATTCATTATAAATCTAAAAATATTCCCAACATAATGATATTTTATTTATATTTTTTAGACATTAAATAATTTAATTTATTTATGAAACACTGATAATGCAGTAATTACCTAATTAATGAAATATTAAAATAATTGGTATTATACATATCCAAATAAATTTAATTTGAGACTTTTTATTAATTACACTAATTTTATAGGTTAAAATGACATATAAGGTTTGGTTAGATGAATTTTTTGCGATGTATTAATGCTATTATGAGTTTAGGAAAAATAAAATAGAAAATAGTGTCAAAATTGACATAATAGTGTTTTTATAACCAATATTATATAATTAATTGATAAAATATTTCTAAAAATATAAGGTTCGGACAAAATACGTATATAATTATAGGAATACCATTAATTAACCCCTTGGGGTTCTCTTGGAAGTAAATATTATGTTTATTAACCATATAATATAAAAATACAAAGAGACGTGGTAAATGTCAAACTATTTAACTAAGAGTTAAATCTAAATGATAAAGTTAATATAGTGACCCAACCTATCTAAAACCTATTGGTTGAGTGGATTTCGACCCATACCCACCTTATCCTTTAAATAATCCATCTTGGAGCCATTAGAAACCAAATATTATTTTGTTATAAAATAATATTTCTAGCTTTTCCTAAGGTTCCCCTCACCCCTCTTATAAAAGGGAAATCACGCTTCTTTCAAATTCACACCTTCAAATCCATTTAGTAAAACACAAAACTCTACAAAAGTACCCTCTCCACTATCCTACCTTTATCCTAAAGGACTTCCTTTAGTAAGAAAGTCATCCTAAAGATCCCTTTTTATCAAATCTAAAGAAAGAACCTGTTAAAGAGGTAAATATTTAATCACCTCTTTCAAGTTCTTTTCTTCTTATACTTTCCTTTTATTTGTTGTTTCCATTATAAAATAATAAATCAAGTATCTTCTATATACTGTGATGTTATTATAAATATGGTACAACCAAATTCATTATTCTATCCATCCATTTAATGACATGTCACCATACGTGCATACGTATGGCTTACCGTCTCCACGTCGTGCTGTAATTGTTATTCATTACATTATTATATGGATGGTTATAATAATGATATTTAATTGATGTAAATTATAAATATAACATGATAATAATTCTGTATATTTGATATTCCATCCAATTATATATTATTTTAATATCAAAATAATGATATTGTCGCTCCTCCATACGTACGGATTACCGTCTCCATGAACGCGAGGAGATTCATTCCCCATCGTATCCATTCAAGACTAATTTTCATTAGATGATTAAAAATAATTTTTAAAAACATGATATCATTATGGATATTAATTAGATACATACCACCCATAACAAATATGACTCACATAACAATGAATATAAAGGAAAATGAATCTATTAACACCAGAACCAACGATACAACTTAGATATTATTAACAAAGAAATGTTAAAAGATCATATCTGATATCATATTAATGTAAATTATTATTGAATTATTTAATTACAATTATTTCACCATGATACGGGAGGTTAACCTACCATCGACCAAGAAAATGTACAAGGTAAGGGTTAGTTCTACAATCTCTTCATTATCTAAGGTTGTTTATACGTAATTATCTACCGGGACATCTTTATAATCCACATCCATGTTTTTTTAAATGTATTTCCAACCATTCTTAGTATTTACAAGACTATGGGTTAAAGTCATTTACACCTTTTTTTAAATTAATAAGATGTTTATAAAGTAATCGTTCTGTTGTTTTCCAAACAAGTTCCTTTATAACCTTTTCGACGAAATTAAGGTAAAAATGGCTTTTATTAACTTATACGGTGGGTGCTGCTATTTTTCGTTGTTATAACATCTTCAAAACTTCCCTTAAAATCTAATAAGAATATTTTCAAAATAAATGTTTTTAAAAAAATTATATTACTCTTAAATGATTTCCAAATAGAAAGGGATATTTCTCTAAAAAAAGGTTTTTATTTCATCTATGTCAACACCCTTTGATCGATTTTAAGCTATTTTGAAGTTGATTTATTATGATACAAAACTTTTATATTGTATTGTAGGTTTTGTGATATGTTTGACTATGGATGTGTAATTTTCACACCATTTATGGTTTATGGATAAATTATTGACATTTATTATGATAGTTTTAATATTAATGCTTATGTTATGATTAAAACTTTTCATATTAGGAATGCATTGGACTTAGTAAGTGATGAGCGGAGCCCGTTATAGCTCTTTGATTAATCATTAGGTCTCATGAGACAAACTAGTGTCTATGTACAAGGCCTTTAAAAAATCTTATATGTAGTCTTGGCACAAGGCTTTGACTATGTGGTTATGAAAGTTGGGCATTATTCATTCCATCATTATGAAAGTGGCTATTGATATTGTGTGTGATTATTCGACTGGTAGAATATCCATGTGAATAAGTAAAAGGAATTATTTGATTTTTATCTTTTCTATATTATGATGAAGTTAATGTTTAAAAGGATTTTGTTTTAGTCTTATACATTGTATTAAATGTTTATGCTTATTTATGAATGTTTCCTCTATATTGTTATCCTTACTGAGCATTTGAGTTCACCCCTTTCTACGTTTTATTTTTCACAAGATTCTAATAAGTTTATTATGATTGACCTGTAGGGAGTTTCTATGATATCTCAGTGTTGTCTACAGAAATGATGTTGTTGTATTTTTCCATTTTGTGATGTAATGTAATCCATGTGAATGTATTTAGTACTTCCAAGTCTACTAAACTAATCGATCATTCGAGACATGATCATTTGTGATCATGCCAATGATACATAATAATGCACCAACTCTGGGCTTCTGGGGTCAGGGCATTACAGTTGGTATTAGAGAATGTTTAGCAATTACCTTGGAAACTGGATTTAGAGAAACTCTTATTAGAGCACATTACCATATGATAGACTTTTAGGATTAGTATAGAAGAACTTCCTAGAATTTTGGTAATGTAGAGATTTTTTGAGTTTTCCGAGAAATACATCCATGTCTGGATACGAGCAGGTAGAGGCGGCTCTAGAACAAATGTACCTAAGGGTAAAACTCGAAAACACTACTTTGAGCTAGACTTGAATGGGAACTAGTGCATGAAAATGGGACTTACAACACTCTTGGTTACAAAACTCCTAGGGGATATTCTTAGGATAATTGTCAATTTATTTACAAATCATTATGAAGGGTTTATTAGTATATACTTCTCAAAGAAAACATTTTTTATGGTTATGGTTCATATCCATAAACTGTTCAATTTATGTTAAGTGATTTATAATTTTGGAATTATGTATTTTGATTCATAAACTAATCTAGTTTATGCTGTTGTATAGAAATGGCTCCCAGTAGAAGGAATGTGAACTCCAGTAATACGTATGATCCAAAGAGTAATAAGGATCATATCATTCATTGTATTAAGCCAACATGTAGAAGGGGAATAGTCTCCTATTTATTTTCAACATATAAAGAAATAGTATCATCTATTAATAAGATAAGTAATGAATTCTATGAGTTTTATGGCTTTGAAGGAAAGAAATAGAAGAAAAGGATGGAAGAGAGAATGATGGATAAAGGGAAGAGGGAAAAGAAGGATTTTCCCATATGTGATAAATGTGGAAATAATCACCTTGGTAAATTATTGAAGGGAATGGGAGTTTTTTATAACTGTGGATAAAAGGACACCATGTACGTGATCTCAAGGGTAAGAAAAATGTTTCAAATGTAAAATTCTTCATCTACAAGGCGTTGGGACACTACACAAATCAATGTCCCAGTCATCAGAGTATACTGCAAATGATGCTATTGGATAATAATAATGTTATGATACTACCTCAGATGAATATGAATGACTAGTGTTCTTATATTGTTATTATTGAGTTATTTCATTTGAGTGTTGTATCATCAATATACTGGTTATATGAATTATAGAGATAAATAAGGATTGAACCGCATTACCATTTTATTAAGGATTTGAGATTATATGGTTATAAGAAAATTGACTTAATAGGAAGCTACACTTTTTTGGAAAATACACGGATAAAGGAAAGGTAATCCTTAATATGGTCCCCGATAATGATGTAGTGATTTTGGAATAAGAAATAGTTGATTTGGATAAATTATATTGGATATTCTTGACTAACTTGAAACAGATAAATGATTTGTATATTCCATCATTGTTAGAGTTTACATCTTTTTTGTATAAAAAGAGTATATCCAGTATTCTATAAGGAATAAGGGAGCATGAATGTAATCAATATGGTTTTATGGTAATTCATGATGTTTCAGCGTTTTAAAAGAAAACATGATTAAGTTTTTTACATGTTATTACATGGAAAAAAGGATCTTCATTGTGTTTACCATCCTTATAAATTGTGGAATATGAGTTTGGATAGAAGTATTTTGGATAATTCTTGTTTGAGATTAATTTTGGATTGCCATAAATGGAAAACCCAGAGGTAGGGCGACAACCTATCACATCTGACAAGGCCGCAAGACTTGACCATGCAACCGAAGGGCAACAAGGGTGTATCAGCTAACACTGGCCCACATGATGTCCTGGATTGAATAATGTAGTCTTTTTTAAAATGTTCTAGTAGATTAAATATTAAATCATTTTTGGAACACTATATGAATAGGATAAATAGAATATTTCTTTTATGTTCTATTTTATTTTAGGGTGAAAGATAAATTTGTTGTAGAAATCAGTTAAAGGATGGAAATCTACATGTCATGTATATATTTGTTTCTTCTCTTATTCAATGAAGAAATTAATTCTTAAACATTAGCTAACGGATCTGAAAACTAAATATGTTTTATCCTAATACCTTATGTTTTGTTGAAAAAATGATATTTTAAATCATCATAGATTCATATATTTGAGGACTTGAATTCTACAATAGTTTGTGACTGATGACCTCAATCACTCCGTATAAATATTTTCACTTTTCTTCCAATTATGTGTCTCTAATTGCTACCAATGTTCTCCTAATCAAGATCATAACTTGATGGTGACTTTTTCATTCCCCTTTTTCTCTTATTAAGACTAAATTTTGTAAACCCAATTTCTGATGTGGGTTTTCCCACAAAGGTATTTTCTATTTTTAACCTTTTATTTTCGAAAAACAATTTAAACTTGCAAGGAATCAAGTTAATGATTGAGGGAAGAATGTAACACCCCATGATTTCATAGTACACTATTTCATCAAATTAATTTAATATCTCATGCTACACGCAACACCGAGTTTTTTGCGCACAATGACTTACCAAACTAGCCGTTCAAAAGCGGTTATGAATAGTATTAACAGAATTTTGAACATATTAAATCCATAAAATTTTAGAATCCGTATTGTGAGTTTCTTAGACATAATGTAATAAATAATTTATTTTTTTACAGATAAAAGAAGTATTTTTCAAAAAAATGCACTTTTACTGCCCTATAATGGTGAACCCTTGTTAAATCAAATATTTGAAACTTTTATATTTATATTTTTCAATATAATCTTCTTTTTTAGACTCAGAACATAAGAATTTATTTTCAATAAATTTTTGGTGTTCTTCTGATATCTTTTATATTGGGGTGAATAGTGAAAAATACTACATTTTAACTGAAAACAAATTTTTTTAATCCAAATAATTTGTTGTGTTAAATTATACATTTTAATTGTTTGGAAATATAAATGGATTATATTTTTACCATTTAATCCAATGATGGTCATTTTAAGTAATTTCACCTTGAAATTGGACATAAACAAGTGTCAATCTTTTGATAATTATTATTTCATAAAAAAAACGCCTTTTGGTTTTGGAAACGAGAATTTAAATAGAATTAATAAATTATATTTCTATATTTTTAATTTGGTAAAAAAGACTTAATTTTTGAATTAGAAATATCAAAATTATCTTAGGGTGAATTTTTGTATGTTTCTGAAAACATTCAATTTTTGATTAATAGTGAAAAACACTACGTTATTGGTTAAAACAAACTTTTCATTTCAATAATTATTTATTTTATTTAATTTTTTAAGGTCAAAATAGGTACAGAATACATATATATGTTAAATTTAATTCATTGGAGTCTTTTTATAATGATTTTAGATATATAAAAAGATTATTATAATTTTACCGTCTTTTACCCACCTCCTAGAAGTATTTTCAAATTTACATAAACATAATTTTACCGCTTCTGTGAGTTGATTATCAAAAATACAAGAGACATGGTTGATATAATTAAGTAAAATGTGGTACAATAAGTCGAAAATAATTTCTGTTGAATTGTAACTTTTTTACTTTTATTTACCACGGTTAAAAGTAAATTGGGTAATTAAGGGTAAAAATGATATAATTATTACCCTAACAGATGTCCTAATTCTATTGGATAAGTATAATTAGACCAAAAAAACCTTAGGAATAAAATATTAACCTCTTTGGTCCACTTGGATTATATTAGGAGGTTTATTATTATTTAATTCAAAGAAGAGTTAAAAGAGTTAAAATCGAATTTTAATAACTAAAACAATTTTAATATAGGGTTACACATAAGATAAATTCGACTTTAAATATTAATTTTAAAGATAAAAATATTTCCAACACAATGGTATTATATATATATTTTTTATACATTAAATAATTTAATTTATTTATGACACAATGATGATGCAGAAATTAGCTAATTAATGAAATATTAAAATAATTGATATTATACTTTTCCAAATAAATGTAATTTGAAACTTTTTATGAAATACAATAATTTTCTAGGTGAATATGAAATATTAAGGTTGGTTAGATTAAATTTTATCTAATTAATAATGCTTTTATAAATTTATAAAAAACAAAATAATAAATACTGTCAAAATTGACATAAAAGATTTTTTAAAACAAATATTATATTATTAATTGATATGTTGTTCCTAAAAATCCAAGGATCATACCAAGGACTTTTAAAATGATAGTTATATCATTAATGAACCTCTTATGATTCTCATGAAATTATATAGTAAGTATATTAACCATATAATATAAAAATAATAAGAGACACGATAAATGTCAATCTATTTAACTAAAAGTAAAATCTCAAAGATAAAGTTAATATAGTGACCCAAACCTATCTAAAACCTATTGGTTGAGTGGATTTGGATACATCCACACCTTATACCTTAAATAATCCATTTTGGATCCATTATAATCCGAAAATTATTTTATGATAAAATAATATTTCTATCTTTTCCTAATGTGCCCCTTACCCCTCTTATAAAAGGGAACTCCCCCTTCTCTATAATTTACTCCATCAAAGCCATTTGGATCATCCAAAATATACAAAAATACCCTATCAACTATCCTACCTTCATCCTAGAGGCCTTTATTTAGTCATAAATCCAACCTATAGATCCTTTTTGATCAAATAAATAGGATGAACTCGAAGAAGAAGTAAATATTTCATCACCTCTTTCAAGTTCCTTTCTTCTTTCCCATCCTTTTTCATTGTTGTTTCCATTATAAAATAATAAATCCCATGTCTTCTTTGTATGGTGATTTTATTATAAATATGGTACCACCAAATTCATTATTCTGTCCATCCTTTGAATGACATGTCATCATACGAGCGTATGTATGACTTATCATCTCCACGTCGTGGTGTAATTATTATTAAATGCATTATTATTTGGATGGGAATAATAATGATGTGTAATTTATTTAAATAATAAATATAACATGTTAATAATTATTTATATATAATAAACTATAAAATTTTATATTATTTTAATATCAAAATAATGATATTGTCGCTCATGCGTACGTACGGATTACCGTCTCCATGAACTTGATGAGATTCCTTCCCCATCGTATCCATTCAAGAATAATATTCATTAGATGATTAAAAATAATTTCTAAAGACTTGATATTATTATGGATATGAATAAGATACATACCATCCATAACAAATATGACTCACATAACAAAGAATGTAATGGGTAATGAATCCATTAACACCCGAAACAACAATAATACTAAGATATTATTAACAAATCAATGTTAAAAGGTCATATATGATCTGATATTAATTTATATGATTCTTGTATAATATAATAACAATTATTTAACCATTATACATGATTTTAACCTATCCTTGAACAAGTAAAGGTACAAGTTAAGGGTAAATTCTACAATCTTTTCATTATACGAGTTTGTTTATATATAATTATCTACTGGGACCTCTTTATCATCCACTTCCATGTTTCTTAAAAATTTATTTCAAAACATTATAACTATTTACTAGACTATGGGTTAAAGAAATTTATAACCTCGATTGAATTTTATAATATTTTTATTGAGGAATCTTTCCGTTGTTTTCCCAACAAGGTCCTTTATAACCCTTTCGACAAAATTATGCTAAGAATGTCTTTTTTTAACATATATAGAGGGTGCATATATTTTCCACCATTATAACATCATCGAAGCTTCAATTACAAGTTTATAATATTACTTTACAAATAAATGTTTTAATTATAAATTATGTGACTCTTAAATGATTTCAAAATATAAGGAAATATTTCTCTAAAAAAGGTTTCTGATTTCATCTATGTCAACATTCTTTGATTGATTTTAAGACTGTTTGAAGGTGATTTATTATGATACAAAACATCCATATTTTATTGAATGTTTTGTGATATTTTTTACTATGGATATGTTAATTCTACACCATTAATGGTTTATGGATAAAGTATTGACATTTCGTAGACTAGTTTTAATACGAATTTTAATGTTATGTTTAAACATTTTTAGATGAGGAATGCATTGGACTTAGAAAGTGATGGGTGGAGCCCGCAATAGCTCCTAGATGCATTAGTAGGTCTAATTAGACAAACTAGTTATTTTGGCACAAGGATTTGCTAAAATCTTATTTGTAGTCTTGGCATAAGGCCTTGATAATGTGGTTATGAAAGTCTGGAATTTTTCATTCCATAATTATGAAAGTTTATTTTGATATTGCATGTAATTATTCGACTAGTAGAATATCCAAGTGAATAAGTAAATGGAATTATTTGATTTTTATCTTTTCCATATTACGATGAAGTTTATTTTAAAAGGATTTTTTTAGTCTTATACATTGCATTAAATATTTATGCTTATTTATGAATGTTTCCGCTATATTTTTATCCTTACTGAGCATCAAAGATCACCCCATTCTGTGTTTTATTTTTCCTAATATGTGAGGAAGTATATTATGACCAACCTGTAGGGATAGTCTATGGGATCTTAGTGTTGTATATGGAAACAATGTTGTTGTATTTTTCCTTTTTATTTTGAATGTAAACCTTATGAATGAATCTAGTAATTATAAGGTTACTAAACTGATCGATCATTCGAGATTTGATCTTTTCGGATCATGATAATCATAAGTAATAATGCACCAACTCTAGGCTTCTGGGGTCGGGGAATTATAGAATTTCCCATGCATGAAAGTGTTTTAGTGTCTATGTCACCACTAAGTAAACCCCCTTTGATCTAATAAATAGAATTGTTATGTTTTAATAAATTGAATGAGTTAAATTGAACCGGACATTGTGAAATTGGAACATGAGTGATAATGACTCATGTAGTGAATTATGTAATGGTTATACCTAAAGGGGTGTGTGCAGGGGGTTCATGGGGTGTTCATGGGGTTTGTGTAGAAGGTTGGACCCTTTTTATTAAAATGGTTGTCTGAACCAGAACTCCCATTATGTGTCATTATACTTTTAAGATGGAATTTCCCAAGAAGGCATGTTCTGTAATAATCAAGTCACCACTATTTTCCCCCTATTGAACTTATAAATAGAATTTATATTTTGTTTATGAATTAAATGAGTTAAACTGATCCAAACATGGTTAACTTGGCACAAGAGCGGTAATGCCTCATGTAATGAATTATATAACGGGTTTGCCTACTGGGGGGTGGATGGGGTGTGCAAGGGGCGCATGTAGGGGGTTTCACTCTTTTTATTAAAACATTTGTTTGAACCAAAACACCCTTTAAGTTCCGTTAGACATTTAAGATGGAATTTCCCTTGCAGGAAACTTCTATAATGACCAAGTCCCCACTAAGTGACCCCCTTTGATCTTATAAAAAGATTTTCTATGTTTTAATGAATTAAAAGAGTTAAATTGAACCAAACATAGTTAAAATGGAAGATATGTGGTAATTTATCATGTAGTGAATTATGTAATGGTTATTCCTACTTTCAAACATTTAATTGGATATCATTAAATAAATATAGTGACTTATTAATGGTGAATTGAAATCCACTTTTGAACTGTGCGGGTGAGTGTAGGTGTGTAGGGGGGAGCAAGGGTTGTTGGGTGGGGCAGTGTGGGTGTTCAAGGGGGGGGGGTGTGAATTTGTGCAGGGGGTGCAAGGGTTGTGTCGGGGGGGGGGGGTGTATGGGTGGCTGTGCAAGGGGTGCATGGGGGGCTTTGTAGGAGGGGGGGGGGGTCTACTTATTCATGTTTAATGCACTTTTATAGTAATAATATATACCATAAATGTGTGCTTTAAATATATTATGTATAATCAATATTCCTGTTGGGTTTTGATCTTGTATACAAGATGACAGGGTGGGCTAACACTAGATTTTGGAGAAATACACCGTCATGATTGATTATAGCAACCGTGTATTTTCAAGTAGTGGGTAATTTTATTTTACTTCAGTTAATATTTTCTTTTACATGTATTAAATATGAGTTGTGATTCTTTTTTTAGACTGCATGTTCTCTTATTGATAAAATGGCGATTTATTTAATATGAGAAGTAGATATTTTCTTATACCATTAGAACATGTATGTTTTTGAGCAGTTATGTTTTTTTACTGATTTGTGGGTAATTTATTAGAGGATTGAATTATTATCGTGTTAATTCACATGCAAGAACTACTACAGGGGGACTGTCTGTAGGGGCATGGGCCTTGTCTGGGGGGGCGGGAGCTGTCTAGGGGTGGGTTAGAGAAATGGGGGGAGGGTCTGTCTAGATGGGGGAGTGGATGGGTGGTTATGCATGGGGGAAAGGGAGATGCAGTGGGTCATGTCCGGGTGGGGGGAGGATCTGTCTGGGGGGGCTCTATCTGGGTGGGGGGGGGGTGTCCGGGGGTGGGGGGAGGGCGGTCAAGGGGGGGGGGGCTGTGTATGGGGGGCAGGGTAATGGGGGGGATATTCAAAGGGAGAGAGTGGGGGTGGGGGGTTTTCATGGGGGAAGGGGTGCTGCAGGGGGGTCCTGTTTGGGTGGGGGGGGGGGGGGTCCTGTTCGGGTGAGGGTGGGATCTTTATTGTTCTGAGCTTCCCAGTTTTCTCAAATGTTATGAAATTAAAGGATTATTGTTGAGATAATCAGGACTTCTTTATATCCTTGATACTTTTAGTAATTATGAATGTATGGATTATTCCTTATTTTCATTCTATCAAACACTCTTGAGTACATAGATATTTGAGCTAACTTGTCACATTATGTTACCTTTATGGTTTTAAGGAATCCTATTGGGTATATTTATACTCAACCATGCACAGAAATTATTCCCACATGTGTTGTGATTGAGTAGAAGATTCATGGGTTTGGAGATGGCTTGGATAGACATAGAGTTGAGGTGGCTCGTTCGGAGAAAATGATTGGGGATTCTAGGAGATTCATTATGGATCATGGTGATTTCTGACAATAGTGGTCGACAATACATATAAAGAGTGATCCAATAGTATGTGAAATGTGGAGGATCTTCTCAGTATGTCATGTTCTGTATTATTTTCATATATATGTCTTTTTTTCCATGTATTTATCTCATGGGATATATATTTGTGTCTATAGTCTCTTGCATATATTAAATACAGTTCAGATTATTATATATATTCTACTGGTATTTTGGATTTATCTTATGTTCTGTAGATTATATATATTCTATTGGTATTTTGGATTTATCTTCTGTCTGGGGGTGTTAGGGAGATGAGAAAAGGGGGGTAGTGGGGGGAGGGAAAACTGGCAGGGGGGAGGGTGCAGGGGGAGGGGGAAGGGGGGTTTGTAGGGGTGCAAGGGGGTGAGGTAGGGGGCAGAGAAACTGAAGGGGGGGGGGGACTTGCAGGGGGTGAATGAGGGCATGGGTTCTATAGGGTAGTGGTGAGGAGGGGGGGGGGGGTGAAGGAGGGGGGGGGGGTATGCTGGGCAGCGGGCCTGGGAGGGTGTATGAGGGTAGATAGGGGAGGTAAATCTGGCAGTGGGGGGAGGGTGTAGGGTGCAGGAGTGTGTGTGTGTGTGTGGGGGGGGGGGGGGGTCTGTAGGGCAGTGGGAAGGAGGTTAGGGGGGAACGTGCGAGGGGTGGGGGAGGGGGTCTCTAGGGCAGTGGGTACAAGGGAAGGGGGTGACGGGGGGTCTGTAGGGTAGACGGGAGGGGTGAAAGGGGGAGTGGGCTGGAGGGTATAGGGGATGGTGTAGGAGGGCTTGGGGGTGTCTGTAGGGAAGTGTAGAGGAGTGCTGGGAGGAGGGTGCACAAGGGTCGCAGGGCATATGGGAGGGGTGAAAGGGGGAGAGTGCAGGGGGCATGGGTGGGGGGGGGGTGCAGGAGGGAAGGGGAGTCTGTAGGGAAGTGGGGTGTAGGGAGGGGGGGGGGTGCGGGGGGGGGGGGGGGGGGGGGTGGGGGGTTGGTGATGATGGGAGGGCCACGTGGGGGGAGGGTGGAGGAGGGCGTGGGGCATTGGGGGGGGGGGGGGTCTGCAGGGGTGCATGGGGGTCTGTCCAGGGTGCAAGGGGGTCTATCCTGAGGTATAATGGGTTATGTAAGGGTGAATGGGTGGTCTGTCTAGGGGTGAAGGGGGTATGTACCAGGTGTAGGGGGTGTGTCTATGGCGGGGGTCTTCAGGGTAGTGGGGAGGGGGCATGTTGTTGTAGGGGTGCAGGGGGGGGGGGTTGGCCGGGGGGACGGGTAGGTGGGAGGGGTGTCTCCAGTGGTGCAAGGTGTTCTGTCCAGGGGTGCAAGTGGGGTTTGTCCAGGGTGAAAGGTGGGTTTGTTTAGGGTGAAAGGGGTTCTGTACATGGTACAAGGGTGGGGTATGTCTAGGATGCAAGGGTGGGTTCTATCCCTAGGTGAAAAGGGCTCTATTTAGGGGTGCATGTGGGGTCCGTCCAGTGGTGTAGGGGGTAAATCTAGGGGTGCAATTGGGGTCAATCTAAGGGTGCACGGGGGTTTGTCCAGGGGTGGGGTGGGGCTTATTTTTTTTTATGAAATGGGAAGGGCTATATCCACAGTTTTAAACTGTGGCTAAAGCCCTATAGCCACACCAATAAAATCCACGGTTCAATGAACCATGGAAATAACATTATTCCACTGTTTTTGGGCTTATATCCATGATTCCAAACCATGGCTATAACATAAATTTCAAGTAGTGATATCCTAGTACTTCACAATGGGGGGATCTTATTTTGACTGTTAAAAAGAAAAATATTTCAATGCATAATTTCATTGATTATAAACCCTTGAATAACATATCTATTAAAAACAAGTACCACTTACCTCATATTGATGATTTGTTTGATTAGCTTTAGGGAGCACAATATTTTTCAAAGGTTGGCTAGAGTCCAGGATACCATCTGTTGAATGTAATTAATGTTGACATTACTATGATTTTCTTCATTATATATATGTGAATTATGATTTTTTATTTGTGTTTTTTGGGATAACTAACTTACCTATAATTTTAATGGATCACAGGAATATAATATTTAATGAGTTTTTAGATATGTTTGTGGTTTTGTTTTTTGATAACATTTTAGTATATTCAAAAAGTAATAAGGACTATGATAGGAAGATAATGTATTTTTGATAATCTTAAAATAAAATAAACTGTATGGAAAATTATTCAAGGGTGAATTTTAGTTTCAACAAAATTCATTCCATGGTCACATTGTTTCTAAGGATGGAAAACTCATTTAACTGCTAAAAAAATGTTTTAGATGAATGGAAAATACCCACATATATAACTGATATTGTAATATCCTAGGTAATTATAGAACAGAACTGTTTGATATTTATTAATATTTATGAATTAGATAGTTAGTTTACTTTAATAAGACACTATATTCAATAACATACTCGGAAAAAAAAATAAGTTTCTCTGAAATATTTCATTGCATAGAAGCCCTAGTTAGAATAAAGAATAATATATTATTAATATTATAAATTTAAATAGTACTTGTCACCTACCTATCTTATTGATAAGAATGAATCTAACTAACTATGTTTTGATTACACATGTTTATTTAAATTTTTTACTTTCATCAAATTAAATTTCGATGCTTAAAATGAGAATTAATCCAATTTTATGTATAAAAACTCTAATATATTAAAAGAGGTAGTTTTACCCTATTTAATGGGGAAAGCATTTTAAATTTAGTATTTGTCACTTTTATATGTTTTGTTTTACAAAATAAACTTCTTCTTTGGATTTGGGACATCAAAATTTACATTGGTTGAATTTTTGGTATTTTTTGATGAAATTCATATTTTAATGAATATTAAAAAATATAGTATTTTAATTAAAAATTTAATTTTAATTTAATTTATTTATTTTGTATGATTATACGTTTATAAGGTTTTAAGGTATACTTAGATTTTGTTTTTATTAGTCATTCCAACGTAGTCCATTAGATGCGTTTTCAAATTAAAATTAAACAGAAAAATTATGTGAACTTTAGAACGTTTTACTTATGGAAAATGTTTTCTCGATCCGTTAATGGGATTAGTGTTAAACCTAATTTAAAAAATTTTGTGAATTGATTTTTTAAAAATATACAT
Source organism: Viscum album (assembly GCA_963277665.1). Taxonomy (NCBI): domain Eukaryota; kingdom Viridiplantae; phylum Streptophyta; class Magnoliopsida; order Santalales; family Viscaceae; genus Viscum; species Viscum album. The sequence continues at coordinate 2,060,718,804 of OY728140.1, forward strand.
ACATGGTTTTACTTAGTATGAAACATTTGGCCCAATAAGATCAATTTTTTAATAGTAACTTTAATATTTTGTTTTTTGCGGTTAAAGGTAAATTGGGAAATTAGAGTTAAAATTAATATTTTCCTATTATAAAATAACCCTTACACATTTTTTATTATTACTGGATGAGTTATTATCAACAAAGACCATCCTTGGGATGAAATTTTTTCATTTGGAAGCCACTTGGGTTTTATTATGACATTTATAACATTTAATTTAATGTAATGGCTAATATGTCATTAAAATGTCTTTTCTTATAATTTTTTTAATATTGGGTAATTTAATTGATAACATAGACTATTAATAGTACTTATAATTCTAAATATATTACCTATATAATAGTAATTTATTTATACTTTTTTTAATTAAATAAATAAATTTAATTATGACAAAAAGATGATGCAGTAACAGATTTATTAAAAAAAGAATCAAATAATTGATATTATTTACATTAAAATAAATACATTTTGAAATATATGATGCCACCCACGATTTATTATTAAAAAATGACATGTTATTATAGATTTAATCTAGTTTTTTATGGAATAAGGTTGTCATGATTTTTTTTAAAAGTCTTGTAATGAATATTGTCAAAATTGACATAATTCATATTTTAAATATAAAATATTTAATTAAATGATATAAATTTTAACAAAATATAAGAATATTCCAAAAAGATTTATCTAACTATAAAAATATAATTAATGACTCATTCATTGGCAATTTGGCATGACATGGTAAATATTTTGACTCTCAACATGTAAATTACTTAATAAAATGGTAAGAGTAAAAAGGTGATTAAGCAAAACATATAAGGATTAAAAAAATACTAAAACTTATCTAATTTTAATTCTAATAATATATTTCGACCCATAATTAATATCTATTAACAATAAATGAATTTTGACCCATTTTTAATTGAATGTTAATATATATTAATATAATACTTTATATAATTCTAAGGGTTACCCTACCCTCTACTATAAAAATGAACACATTACTCTCTTTTACACACACTTCAAAAAAAATTTGGATTTGGAAATATCTACCCAAAACCTATCCTGGTATCCCATCCCACATTCTTGAATCATTTTTTTAGGCAAAACACACGACTTAGAGGTGTTAATGGGTTAAGAAATGTGATCATCCGAAAAAAATATAATGTTTTTAATTTAGGGTTTCTATTTTATTTATTCTTCCACTTAATTAAAATATCACCCAAACATGATGAAATCATAAATCATGTATCTTAAAAATATTTAAATATTATTACATTAATATCTTTACATAAATCCATATCTATATTAATTAAATTGGACTGGCATTAGTCATTCGAGCATATGTGTGAACTATCACCTCCACAAACAAATTTAATTTGTTTTCTATAACTGTCTCTCATTATTATTTATAATAATGGAATTAATTTTTATATGTGATATTATTTTCATATTAATCCTAATAAGTTAAAAATATATATTTATTTATTTCTTATTTTCAAATGCATAAAAATGATAATGTCTTTCGCACGTATGTGTGAACAATCACCTCCACGAAGCGATGTGACTCAGTTTTACTCAATATATCAATTGCATGTTATATATAATTATATTTAAATGATTAAATATTAATGATTTTTTGATCATTATATTAATATAAAAAAATACTTACGTTCTTACAACAATTATCAATTAAAAATGGAAAACATTACTCATGCATACGTATGGCTTACCGTCACCATGATTGTATTGTTGTCAATTTTTTATATCCATATTTAATGATTGTATTTAAAAGTATAATTGATATATAAATGTGATTATTATGACATGAATATTATTCTTGATCTTATATAATTATGACCACATGGACTATTGACATTATACCCTGTCCATTTCGACTCATGTAACGAATATCGACGAAACATCTGACATGAACTCAAATAATTAACTAATTATTATAACATGGAAATTAATGATTTAAAAGGAATAATAAAATTCAAAGGTTATAATGAAAGTATAAATTAACATATGATTATTATTTAGAAATATCAGGGAATCTACATGATGAATCGATCTCAAGGTAAGGGACTTCATCTCAATCTTTTTGCATCAATACATTTCTTGATAATATTAACCTATATTGTTTTATTAGGTTTATATAAATCCATTATGACATTTCATATCCACGTTTTATCTATAATATTGTCATTTAATGTTTTGGTAAATATATTAATTCATGTAGACTAGGATTTAATTGTTCAAAGAGGTATGTGACACATTGAACATTTAAAGATTTAATTATCAAATATTGTCTACAATATATTAATTTAAATATTTATTTATATGGATATAAAATGATTATACATAAAATTTTATGTCTATTTTTTATTTTGTATAAATTTAATTTCTAGATTAATCTTTTTATATGACACGTTTGACTTTATTTACAAAATAAAAAATGAATATTTTTTAATGTATGGGTCTACAATGACTTATCCACCACTATAACAATTATTTGATATTTGGATTCATGTATAAGAATTAATGTTTTTAAAAGGAAAAGAAAAACCATAATCCATTTATGGGTGTTTTAGTATTGAATATGGTTTTGAATTTTTATTGACTATATCAATATCTTGATATGATTTCATTAGATTACAATTGAAAATTTATGAGAGAAATATTGTTAATTGAAATATTTTATGTTCTATGATTATGTAATGGTACTTAAAAATTTGACGGGTGATTACATGATAAACCAAAGATTGATGGATATGTGATAATCCAAGGATGAATGGTTACATTATATCTTCCAATGCATTGGATATGGATGTCATTCATATGACTATTCTATTTGTAAGAGTGATATGTATAGAATATGACCATATGGTTAATCCATTTATGTATTATTATGTCTGAGGTTACCTTTATATGTTATATGTGCTTCCTATGTGTTTTATGGTAATATTTTTATTGAAAAAAGGATATGAATTGAACTTCTATTCAGTGGTGTGAATTTACTACTTTTAAAAGGTGAAATGTATTACATTATGATAAAGAATATATCGGTTACAAATTTTTTTCAAGGCTAACATTTCCCCTACTTTGTGATTCCCCTATTGATATTTTTATTCTCTTCCAACGTTTTGAAATGTTTTTCATTGTATTTAATTGAGAACCGAGTTATGAATGCGGTCATGGAAATGTTATTATGATTAAACATGAAACTCAAAAATATTTACTTTATAATATTTTCATTTTATGAAAAAATGGTTAGTGAGTAGAAGGGTCTAGTTTTTAATGTTTTAGTGGTTATGTATGAGTTAAGGAATAATTATCTAATGCTATAAACGTGAAAAGATCCTCAATGTGAAATAATGTTAAATTATTGACTTTAATAAATATTATGTACTATTTATATATGAGGCCTTATAGTTGGTATCAATGGTCGTTTTAGATAAATTTAGAGGAAAGGGTGATATTTAAGCATAAGTTACATGTTTTATATAACCACAATGGCTAGAATAATAGAAACATTCATAGTTATTTTAGATAAATTGAATGAGTTTGAGGTAACATGAATATGTATATCTCAATTTTTATCTTCTAGATAAGATAGTATATGATGATTTTATTGATATAATCATACTAACATTTTTTGTTTTACTAAATCATTAGATCCATCAAGAAACAATTTAGTAGTATATGTGAAGGAAAATGTGGTGGTTCTCAAAATAATAAATTGAATGAAATGAGATCTTTAATTAGAAATGTCATGGTTATTCTATGCCAACAATCTTGAGTTATGATTATCTACATTAAATTGGTTCTTTTTATGATGGATCATACATGAGAGAAATAAATCCTTATGGGAGTTAGACTAGTAATGGTCATAAAGGAATGTATATTCAATGACAAAGGGGTATATGATATGGAAATAAACACCTAGAAAAATGTTTCAAAGGGATATGAAGATGTTGTAGATGTGGAAATGAAGGTCATAAAGCAATAAACTTTGATGAAAAAAGGCATGGTTTAATTGTTTACAGGAAAGGGAAAGAAGTTATTTCCTGGTTATCAATTTATTGTTTTAAATGTAGGTACAATGGTCACTATAAAATTGGATTTCCCATGAAAATGTTTTAAAAATGGGATTAGGAGGACTGTACAAATATATGATTAGTAATACCCAATTTCATACCAATTGAATATAATTAAATAGAAAATGACCTATTAAAGTTATGGATTATTTATTGTCTCAGGTTTTGACATTCCGAGGACATCATTCATGTTTTTGTTTGTAGGAAAGAACTACTATGGAATATGATGTAAAATTGTGGATAAGGGAACATGAAGAATGCTAAATGATTAATAAGTCTAAATATAATCGACTTAAGAGTTACAGAAGATTATAAGATGGTGAATTGTTTAATTGTATTAATTATTTTTTAATTATGGGATTACATTGGGTAAATTTTAATAGTTTGTGTACCCATAATTTTTTTTATGTGAAAATATTATTTGATAAATAATTAGATTTTGTAGATATAACTATATATAAATGGATAACCTTCTTATGATCTTGTTTTTTTGAGGTAGTTAAGGATGATTACATTTTCGGAATGTTATAATAATTATATAGTTTAAGAAAAAGGATAACCCATAGGATTGGTGACAACCCGTCATTTCAAGAAAGGATGAAGGTATCAGACCCACAACCAAAGGGTGACAAGGGTGCATTGCCTACCACTGGAATATGTGATGTCCCTGGTTAGCATGAACTTTTATTTCTATTTAAATAATTTATTAAATAAGAAAAATTTTATTATGGTAACTTATGTTTTATTAAATGGATATCCTTGGTTTTTGGAAAATGACTTGGGGATTATGTGATAAATGTAATTTTTCAAAATGTTCACTATTTTGGAAACATTTTATGACTAAGGTAAATATAATAAAATGGGATTTTATTTACAGAGTAATAGTTCAGTTATATTTTGTAATAATATATTATTTAAATTTTGGACTTATGGGTAATTACATTATTTAGGGAAATGATTAAATTATCATGGATAATATATGATTAAGAAATTAATTTTATTATGATATATTGAGAGTGATTTATGTTATTTGAAGATAAATGTTAACATATATCCTAGAAAAATATTAGATCAAGTCCTTTTGAATTTTTGGTTTCAAACTTAGATTGAATTGTTTGAGTAATTTTTTTACAGTTATTTGTTGAATGGTCTATATTGTAATTTTATTATTACAGTTGAATTTTGGAGATTAAAAGTTGCTTTTCATCATAAAATTGTTTATTCTTTTTTGATAACTGTTTTATCTTATCCTAAACATATTGGTTTTTGTCTAATGTTTGAAGCATAGGGAAATATATAGTTAATATTTTACGGATTATTTTTTTCCTTAGATATTGATTCTAGTTCATCAAGCATGAAAAATGCATCTTAAATACTCATAGTGTGGTAAAAAAGTCAATTTTATGGTTGAAGTCGAGAAAACGATGAAATCAAACATCTAAGGTATGTTTATTTATTTATGTTCTTAGTCATAGAAGTAAATGAATTCTACAACCTGATGAAGAGGATATTAGAAGAAAAACATTAACCATTTACTTTTCCTACTACGAAATCAAAGGCTGTTTAACCAATCTTAAATTTATAGCTTTTTGATTGCTACCATTTTCGTAAAATTTCTTTCTATCACTATCCATCCAAACGTGATGAATAGTTTTCTCTTCCATATCCATGTTTTCCCACATGGTAGCCTAGTATGAGTTTTTTAGGTGATCTTCATACATAGATTTATTTATTTTAAAATAGATATTTTATTTACTCTTTTTCTTGTAAGGGGTTTCATTGAGGAAATTTTGAAAATTGAAACCTCAGTTACCGATACAAAATTTAAAATTGGGAGGGAGAAATTTCCCAAATGAGGGAAAGATATAACATTCCAGGTAATTGTTGAATTATATTTTTTAATAATTATTAATATATATTAATTAGATATTAATTTTACCTTAATTGGATGGTATACCTAGTAGCATACTCGACACAAAATAATAGATTTCTCTAAAATTTATAGTTTCACACAAGAATGAGTTATACCAAAAAATAATGTATTATTAATATTATTATTTTAAATGGAAGTTATCACCTAAAGGTTTAATTAAGGAGAATTAATAGAAATAACTCTATTATTCTTACACATGTTTATTAAACTTTGTTTACTTTCTCAGAATAGATTTTAGAGGCAAAAAATGAGAATAAATTCAAATTTAAGCATAAAATAATCTAATATTTATTAAAAGGTAGTTTTAACACTCTTTGAATGAAAACACATTTTAAATATACTTTTTCAATTTCTTATGTTCTATTTTAAGAAATAATACTTTTTTTGAATGGGGGGCCTCAAAATTTACTTTGGTTAAATTTATGGTGTTTCTTGAGAAAATTCATATTTTAATGAATAGTTAAAAATACTGTATTTTAATTCGAAACATCATTTTTTTATAATTTATGTATATTATATGATTATTATTTTACATGAGTATAAGGTATAATTAGATTATGTTTTTATCATTTAATCCAATATAGTTCATTGTATAATTTTTCCAAATAAAATTAAATAGAAAAACTCTCTGAACTTTTGAACGTTTTACTTAAAGGACATATTTTCTCGATCTGTCAATGGGATTAGTGTTCAACATACTTTAACAACATATATTAATTGAATTAAAAATAAAAATAAAAATAAATGGTTATATATAGTATGAAAATGTAGTCCAACATGATCAAAATAATATTTTGTGAATATTACCTTTTTTATTTTATTTACCATAGATATATGTAAACAAGGTAATTAAAGGTAAAATTAATATTATAATATTATAAAATTAGCATAACACATTTCATAATATTTTTGGAAGAGTTATTATCAATAATTAATTTCCTTGGGCCAAAAGATTAATTTTTTGAATCTACTATAGTGTGATTATTATATTTATAACATTTAATTTTAAGAAAAGGAAAATATGTCATAAAAATATCTTTTCATACAATAACTATTTTAAAATGTGATTATTTTAATGATATATTTGACACTGAATAGTCTTTATAAAGGTAAAAATATTACATACATCATGGTAATTTATTTATAATTTTTATGACTTAAATAATTAAATTTAATTATGACATAAAGATGAAGTAGTAAAAGACTTGTTAAAGAATGAATTGAATAAATGAAATTAATAATATAAAAATATATATAATTTTAACTGTATAATGTGAAAAATGATTTTCTTTATGAATATGATATTATCTTGAAGATTTAATGTTGAGTGTTTGAAGAAATAACGTTGTAAAAAGTTTTCAAAAAATCATGTAATGAATAGTTTAAAAAATTGAGAGATTTCATATTTTAAAATATAAAATATTTAATTAAATGATATAGTATTTCTAAGAGTCTAATATTTTTCTAAAAATTTTAGATCACTATAAAAATTTCATTAATGAATCATTCATTTATCATTCAACATGACTTGGTAATTATTTTAACTCTCAAGGTGTAAATTACTTGATATAATTGTAAGAGTTAAAAGGGGTTAAAGAAAACAGATAAGGATTTAAAAAAATACTAAAACATGTATATTTTTAATTGGATGAATATATTTCGTCCAATAATCATCCAATATTAAAAATAAATTATTTTTTACCCAATTTTAATCTAAATTTAATTTATATTATTTTAATAATTTTATTAATTCCAAGGATGCCCCTCCTATCTCATATAAAAGGCACTCATTCCTCTCTATTACAAAAACATAGAAAAAGTTTTTGTTTTGATATGAACTACCAAAAAACCTTTCTATAATCCCTCCCCACATTCTTGAAGCCTTGGTTTAGGCTTAAAAATCTCTTTAGATGTATTCATGTCCTAATAAAAGTGATCATCTGAAGGAAATGTGATGTTTTTATTTAAGTGTTTCAATTTAATTTCACCTTCCACATCCTTAAAATCTCTTCCATTCATGATGAGATAATAACTCTATTATCATAAATATTCTAATATGTTATTATTTTAATGCCATCACCTAAATGTATCTCTAATTCTGTTAAATGAAACTTGAAATAATCATTTATGTGTACATTTGAACAATCACCTCCAAGAACTGATCTAATTCATTTCCATAATCATCTCTCATCCCTATTTATAATAATGGAATTAATGTGATGATGGTATATTAATGAAATATTTTTAATTATAAGTAAATAATATATGAATATCATTTTTACTTCCATGCACATAAAATTTTTAATGTTGTTCTTGCGCATTTGTGAACTATCACCTCTACGAACCAATGTTAATCATTTTTACTCAATATATCTGTTGTATGATATATATAATTATTTTTAAATGAATAAATATTTTTTATTTTATAATCATTTTATATATATAAAAGAATACTTTCCTTTTTCTGTAATGATCAATGAAAATGGAAAACATTACTCATTTGTACTTCTGAATTACAGTAACCATGATTGTTGCATTGTTCAATTTTTCATATCCACATACAATGAATAAATTCAAAATAATAACTGACCAATAAAAGTGATTATTATTTTATGAATACTATTTTTGAGGTTATGGACTTATGAGCACATAGACAAGTGACATCATACCATGTTTATTTTCGAATCAAGTATTGAATATCCACCAAGCTTCCGACATGAACACAAATAATTAACTAACTATTATAACATGTTAATTAATGATATAAAAGGACTAAAAAACATTAAATGGTTTTGAATCAAGTACAAATTATCGTTTTTTTATTATTCAGTAATAACAAGGACTATACGTGATGAATCAAACTCAAAGCAAGAGACTTCATCTCAATGTTCTTTTATCGAGTAATTTTGTGATAATATACACCATTATTTTTTGATTAGGTCTATATACAACCACTAGAACATTTAATATCCACATATTATATATAATATTTTTATTTAATATTTCGGTAAATGTGTTAATTCATGGAGATAAAGATTTTAATTTTCATAGTGGTATGGTACACCTTGAACATTTAATGATTTAATTATCTAATATTTTCTTTCTGATATCAATTTAAATATTTAATTATATTGATATAAACAGATTATACATGAAATTTTATGTCTATATTTTAATTAAATTTAATGTTTTTCAAAATTAATATATTTATATGAATCATTTAACTTTCATTACCAAACGAAAAAAGGAATGTTTTTTTTAATTTATGCAGTGATAATGGCTTCTCTTCCACCAAAACAATTTTTTGATATTTGGATTCCTCTATAAGACAAAATGTTTGTAAAAGGAAAAGAAATACCTTATTTCTTTTTTGGGTGTTTTTTTATTTAAAAAGTCTTTGAAATTTTATTGACTATTTATATAACTTTAAATTAATTCATTTGAAAGAAAATGAAATTTTCTAAGTGAAATGTTTATAATTTAAATCTTTAATATGTAATGATTATGAAATGGTACCTGGAAATTTGATGAGTGGTTATGTGATAATCCAAATATGGGTGGTTATGTGATAAAACAAGGATGTTAGTTTATGTTATAACCACCAATAAATTGGGTATGGAATTAATACCTATAGCGATTCTATTTGAAAGAGTGATATGTGTGGAAGATGACAGTGTGGTTATTCCATTTAAGTATAATTATCTCTAAGGTTTCCTTTATATATTATTTGTGATATCTCTGGGTTTTATGGTAATATTTTGATTTTAAAATGGGTAATAAATGATCATATATTTAGTGATGAGTATTTATTACTTCTTAAACGTGTGAAGTATGACATTATGATCATGTATTAATGGTTAACATGTTTTTTCAAGGATAACAGTTTTTCTTCTTTGTGTATCCCTTACAGAGATTTTTTGATAATCCCATGTTTGTAATGTTTTTCAATGGGTTTATAGGATAGTATAGTCAAGGATGGGTTCATGAAAATGTTTTAATGATTAAATATGAAATGAAACTATGTTTATTTTTAAAACATATCATTTTCAGAAAAAATATATATAGTGAGTAGAAGGGTATACTTTGTAATATTTGAGTTGTTACGTATGAGTTATGGAATAATTCTCTAGATATATAAACTTTAAAAAATCTTTAATGTGAAATAAAGTCAAATTATTGGAATTACAGAATATTAGGTAATGTTTAAGGTGGGGGCCTTATAGTTGGCATCAGAGGCCAGTTTAGATAACTTTAGAGGCTAGGGAGATATTGAAGCATAAGTTACTATTTATATATAACCACAATGGTTATAAACATAGAAAGAGTCATAATTATTTTAGATAAATTGAATGAGTTATAAATAACATAGATATGTATATCTTTGTGTTTATCATCCTCATAAGATAAAATATGATGATTTGATTGATACACTCACGCTAACCTTATCTGTTTTAGTAAATGGATAGATCTAGATCGAACCAAAGTAAAAAATGGATGTGAAGGAAAATGTACTGGTTCTGTGAATAAGAAACTGAATGAAATGGGAGATGCAATGAGAAAATTCTTGGTTATTCTAAACCAACTATTTTTATTAATGATTAAACACTGAAACTGTGGTGATTTTTCTAATGCATCATATATTAGAGAAGTGAATCCATATGGAAGTTCAGATAATAAGGATTATAAAGGTAAGTATATTAAATGAAATATATGTCAATGATGTGGAAAGAAACACCTAGTAAATATTTTAAAGGGATGGAAAGATATTATATATGTGGAAATGAAGATCATAATTTAATATCCTTGAAAAGAAAAAGGAAGTGTCCAATTGTTTCTATGAAATTGAAAGAAGTTAATTTTTAGTTAGGAATTTACTATTTTAAATTAGGGGAGTATGATCACTATGAAAATGAATATCCATTGAAAAAGGTTCACAAATGGGATATTGAGGTCAGTAAGATTATATGTTTATAAATTCATCCTTATATTCTAATTGAATATGAGGAAACTGAGAATTACCTACGAAATGTTTGGATTATTTCTTGCATTATTTTTTTACATTCATAGAACTTGCTTCATGTTATTGTTTGTAGGAAAGAATTTTTAAGGAATATGATGGATAAATGTAGCTAAAGGGAACATAAAGAATGCTGATTGATTAATAATTCTACATATAAGGGGTTAAAGGGTTATGATTGATTGCAGGACTATAAATTTTTTAAATGTATTAATTATATTTTTATGATGGGATTAATTTGCAAGATTGTTTCTGGTATGTGTCACCCTGATGTTTTTATGTGAAAATGTTATCTGAGAAAGAATTATCTTTTGTGGATATAATTATAAATTAATGGATAAACATCCTATGATATTTTTTTGAGGTAATAAAGGGTTATTACAATTTGGGAATGTTATAATAATTTTTTACTTTTAGAAAAAGGGCAACAAGTAGGATGGGTGACAACCCATTCTTTCTCGAAAGGCCACAAGAGTGTATCCCACAACTAAATGGTGATAAAGGAGAATCACCAACCACTGACATATGTGATATACCTAGTTAGTAATAATGTTTCTTTATAGATAAAAAATTGATTAAATAAAAATAAGTTGATTTTGGTAACTTATGCTTTATCAATTGGATATCTTTGGTATTGGAAAATGACTAGGACATTAAGTGATAAATGTTATTTTGGAAGACGTTTACTATATTGATGACATTATATTACTATGTTAAATATAATACAATAAGATTTAATATGATTTGTAATGGATGAATTAAATTTTGGAAGGATATATGATTTTAATTATGGAGTTATAGGGAATTGGGTTATTTATGAAAATGATTAACCAATCATGGAGAATATATGATTAGGAAATTAGTTTTGGTATGAGACATTAAGAGTGATTATTTTATTTGGATATAAATGATAAAACTTATCTTGGAAGATAATGTTTTTAATTCCTTCTGAATTTTGGGTTTTTTTATTATTTTGGATTGTTTGAGTAATTTTAAGGAAAATTATTTTTTGGATGGTCAATGTTGAACTTTTTGAATTACAGTTGAATTTTGGAGAATAAAAGTAGTATTTCCTTAACCAATTATTTATTCATTTTGGAGAGTTGTTTTATATTATCCTAACAATAATATTTTTGGTAAATGTTTGAAGGAAAGATAAATATATAGTTAATCTTTTATGGATTATGTGATTCTCTATATGTTGATTAAAGTTTACATGGTATGAAAAATTAATCTAAAATACTCTTAGTTTGGAGAAAAATTCTTTTCTGGTAGAAATTTGCAAAAGGATGAAATTCTACTTTTCAAGAATATATGTATCATTATGCTCTAATTAAAGGAAGTAAATAAATTCCACAACTCTATGAAAAAGATCTAACATAAACAAATTATGAATTTATATTTCCTACTACATAATTAATGTACATTAAACCAATCACAAATTTATATCTTTGTGATTGTTAAATTTATTCTGACAATGTTTTCTATCACTCTCTATCAGAACAAGATGATTAGTTTTCTCTTCGATATCCATGTTTTCCTATGTGGAACCATAGTATGAGTTATCCCTAAAATGTTTTTACATACCATTATTTATTTTAAAATATAGGTTTTATTGAATCTTTTTATAACGTGGGACTTCAATGAATAATGTTTTAAAATTGTAACCTTAGTTACTGAGCCTAGATATAAAATTATGGGGAATAAATTTATAAAAGGTGTGAAGGATGTAAAATAAGAGATAATTATAGAATAAAACTTTTTTATATTTATTAATATTTTTGAATTAGATATTAATTTTACCTTAATGGGATAGTATTTCTATTAGATTACCCAACATACAATAATGGGTTTCATTGAAGTCCTACATTGCACACAAGATTGAGTTATACCAAAAAAATAATATATTATTAATTTTATAATTTTAAATGGTAGTTATCACATAGCTGTTGTATTGGTGGGACAGAACATAATTAAATATATTATATTTACACGTGTTTATTAAATATTATTACTTTATTTCAATAAATTTTAGAGGCTTAAAATGAGAATAAATCCAATTTTAGGCAAAAACTAATTTAATATTTATTAAAAGATAGTTTTACCTCCTTTTGATTGAGATCTTTTTTTAGATCATGTTTTCTTCACTTCTAGATATTTTATTCGAAAAAATAATCTTATTTTTTGAAATTGGGAAATCAAAATTTACTTTGGTTTAATTTATGTTATTTTTTTGGTAAAATTCATAAATTAATAAATAGTGAAAATTACTGCATTTTAACTCAAAATTTCCTTTTCAAATAATTTATTTATATTGTAAGATAATCCTTTTACATGTTTTTAAGGTATAATTATATGATTTTTTATTATTTAATACAAATTAGTTCATTTTATTAATTTTCAAATTAATATTAAACTTAAAACTGTGTCAACATTTGCATGTTTTACTAAAAGAACCTATTTTCTCAATTCATCAATGAGATTAGTGCTAAACCAAATTTAACCACTTGTGTGAATTGAATTTTTAAAAATGGACATAAATGGTTGTACTCATTATAAAAAATGTGGTCCAATAAGATAAGAATAATATTTGATGAATAATAACTATAGTATTTTATTTTCCAATGTTAAAGGTAAATAGGGAAATTAAAGGTAAAATTAATATTTTAATATTATAAAATTCCACTAACACTTTTTTATAATATCATTGGATGAGTTATCATAAAAAATGACCATCCTTGAGTCAAAATTGTAACCTTTGGAAGCCACTTGGGTATGATTAGGATATTTATAAAATTTAATTTAAAGTAGTTGAAAATATGTCATAAAAATTAATTTTTTTATAATTTTTTTAACATGTTGTTATTTAAGTGATATATTAGACAATTAATTGTCCATACGAAGCTCAAAAATATCACCTACATCATGGTAAGTTATTTATAATTCTTATGAATTAAATAATTAAATTTAATTATGACATAAAGATGATGCATTAAGTGATTTACTAATGAAATAATCAAATAAATGATATTAATAATATTAAAATAAATATAAAATGAAATATATGATGTCATCTAAGAATATTTTAGATGAATATGATATGTTAGTATTGAGTTAATATAGGGTGTTTGAAGGAATCAAGTTGTTATGCTTTTTTAAAGCCTTGTAATGAATAGTGTTAAAATTGACATAATTAATATGTTTAAATATAAAATAATTAATTAGATGATATAAAATTTATAAAAATCTAAGATTCAGATAAAATATATATATAACTCTAGAAATTTCATTAATATCACATTCATTGGTCGTTTGGCATGAGTGGATAATTATTTTAACTCTCAAAGTGTAAATTAATTGATGAAATGGAAAGAGTTATATAGGGTAAAAGAAAAGAAGATAAGGATTAAAATAATAGTAAAACTTTATTAATATTAATTGGATGATAATATTTATACCCATAATAATCCTATATTCTGTATATGTTAGTTTTCACTCCTTTTTAATCAAAATTGAATTTATATTTATTTAATTATTTTAATAATTCCACGTGTGCCCCTCCCCTATCCTATGAAAGGCACCAATTACTCTATATAAAAAACATCCAAAATTATCTGACTATGTTAATAACATCCCCAAACACTTCTTGTAATAAATCCCCACATTCTTGTAGCATTATTTATGGAAGAACACCCTCCTTAGATGTGTTAAGATGTTATGAAAGCAGATCATCTGAATGAAAGCTAATGTTTTAATTTAAGTGTTTCTATTTAATTTATTCTTCCAAATCCTTAAAATATCCTCTAAAAATGATGAGATTATTACTCAAGTATAATTTATATACTAGGATTTTATTATGTTAATACTATAACCTAAATCCATCTCCACTTCCATTAAATAGGACTGTAATTAATAGTTTGTGCTTTCGTGTGAACTATCATCTCCACGAACTGATCTAATTCATTTCCATAATGGTCTCCCATGACTATTTATAACAATGGAATTAATGTTAATATGTTATATTAATGAAATAGTAATCATTATAATTTAATAATATATAAATTATGTTCGCACTTCCTTGCACATAAAAATGATAACGTCATTCGTGCGTTAATAGGAACTATCACCTCTATGAGGCAATGTGACTCGTTTTTATTCAATATATAAATTGAAAGAAATATATAATGACATTTAAATGATTAAATATTAACAATTTTATTGTCATAATAGAAATATAAAAAAATTATTACCTCCTTTCTGTAGTGATTAATGAAAAATTGAAAATGTTACCCATGCATACAACCAACTTACCTTCTCCAGGACTGAAGCATTGTTCAATTTTTCAGATCCATATTTAATGAATGGATTTAAAATAATAATTGATATATAATATTGATTAATATTTCATGAATATTGTTTTTGAGATGATGTACTTTTGACCATAGGGACTAGTTACATCATACCATGTTCATTTTCTACTCATGTACTGAATATCGAAAAACTATCAGATATGAACTCAAATAATTAAAATTTTAATATATTGTGTTAATTAATTATATAAAATGAATAATAAACATTAAAATTTCATAATTCATATATAAATTAACCTAATTTATATTATTTAGGATGAACAAGGGACATATATGATGAATCAAACCCAAGGTAAGGGACTTCATCGCAATCTTCATTCATTGAGTCATTATTTGATAATACACACCATTATTATTTTATTAGGTGTATATAAAACCACTTTGAAATTTTTGTATCCTTATTTTATGTAAACTATTGTTGTTTAATTTTTTGGTTAATGTATTAATTCATGGAGATTATGATTTAAATGTTCAAAGTTGTATGGGACACGTTCAACGTTTAAGTATTTATTTATCAAATAATTTCTTCATGATATTAATTTACATATTTATTTATATAGATATAAAAGGATTATACCTTAAATTTTATGAGAATATTTTTATTTCCTTCATATTTTTTCAATAATAATATTTCTATATGAAGCATTTTACTTCATTTACAAAATGAAAAAATGAATGTTTTTTAATGTATTATAATACACTAACTTCTCCTCCCCCATAACTATTATTTGATATTTGTATTACGCTATAAGAAATAATGTGTTTAAAAGTAAAATAAATCACTTATTTCCTTCTTGTGTGTTTCGGTGTTGAAAATTGTTTTGAAAGTGCATTGACTATTTTAACATCTTAAAATGATTTCATTTTATTACAAATGAAATTTTCTATGTGAAATTTTGATAACTGAAATATTTTATATGTTTTTGTAAGGTAATGGTACTTAGAAATCTAATGGGTGGATATTTGATAAACTAAATACCTATGGTTATGTGGTAAAACAAGGATAGGTGGATACATTGTAACCTCCAATACATTGGGTATGGAAGTCGGCCATATAAATATTCAATTTGTAATAGTGATATATGTGGAAGTCGACTGTATGGTTATTCCATTTTAGTACAATTACATACAAGGTTTCCTTCATATGTTATATGTGCTTTCTATGTTTTTTTGATAACATTTAAATTATAAAGGAGTATGAAATGGACTTATATTCAGTTATGATTATATACTACTTATTATAGGTAAAACTTATTATATTATGATAAAGTATTATTTGTTTAATGGTTTTTACAAGGATAACTATTGTCCTTATTTTTGTATCCTTTACCTAGATTTTTATACCCATCCCAAGCATTGAATTTTTTTTCATAAAAGTAAAATGAGAATATAGTCAAGGATGGGGTTACAGAAAATTTATAATGATAAATCGTGAAATGATACCATGTTTCTTTTTAAAGGTTTTCATTTTATGAAATGATTGATAGTGAATAGAACTGACTACTTTGTAATATTTGAGTTGAAATATATAATTTATTTCCTAATTATCTAAACCCGTACACTTGAATATATCTTTAATTTGAAATAAATTAAAATTATTAAATTTATTCAAGATTATGAAACAATTAAGAATGAGGACTTATATATATTCCTATTTTTCTTTATTTAGAAGGATATTACCAAATATTTATTAAATAAATTTAATTTTTATCCATCCCAGTGACTATGCCAATTGAAAAAGCATTTACGTTCATACGGAGAAAATAATTTGATGATTTGTTTTTAGGAATTGAAAATAACTTTGGTGAATGAGGTAGTTTTGTACATACATTATAGAAAAGGTGAATATTTTATCTATATTGATGGTTCATTAAAAGGACATAGTTGTTTCATAACATATAATGATCTGGTAATTTCTTATTCTCTTTTTAGATGAAATATCATGAGTTAAATTACCCTACATATGATTTATAATTATATTATATTTATTTTTCATTAAAAATATTAGGGCTTCATTTATATGGATTGACATATGAAATATATAAATATCATCAAATTTTAAAGTATATATTTACTCAGAATGAATTGAAACAGATATAGAGAATATGTCTAGGTATAATCAAGGATTATTATTGCATGATTCAATATCGTCATAGATAGTAAAACAATGTTTTTGATTATTTTAGTAGGAAATGTAATGCTATATTAACCACATTCAGTTTGAAACATGAACCTTTGTTCAATGATTTGATAAATTTTGGATTGGAAGTTGTTGGTGCATAAAATTCCCATGTTTTGTTTCTTGTGTTAGTGCAATAGTTTCTATTATAAAGAATTATAAAATCCTAGAAGGAAGACCTTTAATAGTAGAAAATTTTATAATTGGTTAAAAAGGGTATATTTCCTAAGTTTAATATTGAAAAATATTGTGTTTTGAGATTTTGGGAGACGTTATGTGTTCCTTGTGATTCATAGTTAAAGAACGATTTGTTATGTGATGCTCATTGTTTTTCATTTTTAGTTCATATTAAATGCACTCTAATGTATAGAGACCATTGAATGTATTACAATTGGGATGGATGGAAAAAATGTACTTATGAATTTACTAATAAATGTTTGACTTCTCAGTAGGTAAAAGCCAAATGATAGTGGCTAAAGGTGATGCTTCATCATTTTCTGGTGCCATAGTTGAAATGGAAAAATATTTCCTCATAATTAATTGTGGGATTACTGATGGAATCTCTAGGTAACAATGCAATTTCAGTTATTATTGATCCACTAACTAAATATGCTAATTTTCTTCATATTCAAGAGACCATATATCTTGATCAATCATTTTGGTTTTATCTAAGGATATTTTTAGGTTACATGGAGTGAATCTCTTCCTTATATTAGATCAAAATCCCAATTTCACTACTATCTATTGGAAAGACATTTATAATTCATTGGGTACTGAATTAAATTTCATCATAGCCTTTAATCATCGGTCTGATGGATATCAAGAATGAACAACTCGGACCTAGGGGGATATGCTACATGTGTTTTAGATAGATTACTAAGGAATTTGAGATCAAAACCTTTATTTGGTTGATTTTTATTATAATAATGGTTTTCATTCCTATACACAGATGATATAATTTGAGGTACTATATAGGAAGCATTGCTAAACAGAATATTTTTGGGATGATGTTAGAGAAAGGGTATTGATAAGATTGATGTTTATAGAGGAAAAAATGGATAAATTATAGTTGATTTAGCAACACATGATAAAATGTTAAAGAAGGTGAGAAATTTTTGTGGATAATGATAGGAAGGAATATTATTTCGAGGTAGGTGACTGTGTCTTTATAAAATTTTCACTATGGAAATGTGTAATGTTCTTTGGTAAGAAGGGGAAGACGAGTCCACAGTTCATCCAAACATATGAAATACTATATTTAATGGACTGGTTTTCTATATATGGGATTTTCCTATATTTAATCCCATGTATATAATGTTTTTCATCTTTTGATATTAATAAAGTATATGCTAGATCCATTAAATATTTGAGTCCAGATGTAGTTTTGTTGGAAGATAATCCTTACTATGAGAAATAACTAGAATAGGTTCTTGAAAATAATGATAATGTTTCCAGGAATAAGGTGATTCATTAAGTTAAGGTTTTAGGAAAAAATCATATGGTTGAAGGGGAAACAAGATAATTTGAAAATTCTATAAGTGAAAGATACACCCTTACTAAATTATTGAATTAAAATTATAAGGATGTAATTTAAAAATGGGGGGAAGAATGTGAAAACCATGTTAATGATATAATAATAACATTTCCTATATTTAATAATTTTATAGTATTTATGATATACCCAATGTTCAATAGAGTATTCAATAAATTAAGTTTTATGGTTAAAAACGTTAAATTTGTAAATAGGATGATTTGTAAATGTTTTGCAGAACAATTTTTTTAAACATGGATTTTGACACATTGAGAAATTATTTTATAAAAAATAAAATTAATCTTTGGAATTTGAATATAATAATTTACATCGGTTGATTTTTTTATTTATTTGATAAGATTCATGTTTTTATGAATACTGAAAACACAACATTTTATCTGAAAAATTCATTTTCATAAAATTAAATTATAGAGTTGAATTATACATTGGAATAATTTTAAAATATAATTAGTTTATGTTTTTATCATTTAATCAATTTTTTTATTTTAATCAATTTCAAATTGAAATTTTATATAAAAACATTGTGAAAATTTCAATGTTTTTACATTAAAAACCATTTTCTCGTTTGGTAAATGAGATTAATTTTTATTTAATTTCTACAATTTTTCTATTACGTATTTTAAAAAATAGATTATATATTTGGAATTAAATGTTAGAAATAAATTAAATAGGTATTTTTATTGTTTGATATTATGAATGGTTACAATAGTAATTTTTATTATTAATATGGGCAAAGGTAAATCTGTTAATTAATTTTAAAATAATATTATAAATTTTATAAAATTATAGTAACACTTATCAAAATTTAATTGAATGTATTAGTTTAGACCCAAATAACACGTGGAATTAAATTGTGGCCTTTAGAGGACACTTAGATGAGATTATCACACTTATAATATTATATTCAAAATAAAAGTCAATTTTGTTACCCTTTTGTATTTATTAAGTGAAATATTTTTAATTTTTTGTAATACTAGGTGTATTATTGAATCTAAATAGTCTTTGAAAATATAAAATGTTTATTTTAGTCATGATAATTCATTTTTAATTTGTAGGAAACAAATAACTAAATTAATGGCCTATACAATGATGATGTAATAATTTATTTAATTTAGGGAAATGTCTAATAAATTATATAAAAATTACCAAAATAAATTTAATTTGAGATTATTAATTTCATCCACCAATTTTTTAGATGATTTTAAAACTTAATGTTGTTTTATAATTATATTTTTTATGAAATTTTGTACAAATAAATTATCAAATTGTGTGAAAAGTGACATTATTGATATTTTAAAATAAATTATACCTTATGAAATGATAATTTTTTTATAAAATATCATTTTTTTCCAAAAAACTAGTATATGTCATAAAATTAAATCGATGACTGATTTATTGGACTTTCTGAATTCAGTAGTCATTATATTAATCCTAAATGTGTACATTAACAGATATCATGGTAAGAGTTAAAAGCATTAAAAAATATAAGTACTAAAAAAATAATTAAAAATTGTCTAATTTTTATTTGAAGAATTTATATTGACACAAATGAATACTATATTTTAAATAAATAACTTTGGACTTATATTTAATAGAAATCTAATTTATATTAATTAAATATTTTGAAGAATCCAAAAAGGTCCCCTCCCCGATCCTATAAAAGAGCACCAATTTTTATTTTTCATACAATTAAAACCTATTTGGTTCAGCCAATATCTCCCCAAATAACTTCCTATAATCCCTCCACACATTCTAGAGTTCCTATTTTAATTATATCTCCCTCCTGAGATTTGTTAAAATGTTAATCAAAGGTCTTCATCTGAAGGAGATGTATCATTTTTATGTGTTTCTATTTTATTTCTTCTTGCACTTCCTTTAAATCATATTACACTAGGATGAATTATTTAATAAAATATCATCAATATTAAAATATGTAATTATGATAATTTCTCACCTAAATCCATCCACATTTCCATGAAATGATAAAATAATTAATCGTTCATGTGTACGACAGACTACTACCTCATGAACCGATATAATTCGTTTTCTATCTCTATCCCTCAATAATTGTTATAATGAGGGAATTAACTTTGATTTATGATAATATTGATATATTTATCATTATTAATAAATAATTTTGTTTTTATTTTCATTCCATTTCATTGAAATAAAAACGATAATATTGTTTGAGTGTACATGTTAACTATAACATCCACTAAGTAATGTGATTTGTTTTTCATCACCACGTCACATGGATAATATATATATATATATATTAATATTGAATTTATTAATTCAATATTAAGGTTATTATGATATTTATGTAAAGATAAACTAATAATCACCTTCATTCCATAATGATCACTCAAAATTGTAAATGTTATTCATATATATGTATGACCCACTGTCACCATGATTATGAAATTATTCATTTCTCATAACCATAAATAAATGTTTTTATTTAATATAATAATTTATATATAAATTTGATTATTATTTTCTGAATATTATTCTGGAGATTATAGAAATATAACCACTTTGACTATTTACATCATACCAAATTTATTTTGGACTAATGTGATGAATGTTGTCAAAACATCTGACATGAAAAATATTAATTGGGTAATTATTTTAACATGGTAATAATTGATATAAAAATGAGTAATAAAAATTTAAAATGTTCTATGTAAAATTAATAATTAACATTATTTTATTATTTAGGAAAATAAAGGACAAATGTGATTAAACTGACTAAAGGTAAGGGATTTCATCTCAATTTTCTTACACTGAGGAAATTTCGTTGTTATACGCTTTTTTAGAATATAATTTATATATATAGTCTCTTTGAATTTTTATCTCAACAATTCACCTATTATGATGGATTTTAGTGTTTTACGTAATTTTTTAATGGGTTTTATGATTCATGTGTTTCATAAGTTAGAAGGGTAATTTCTTTGTAATAATACTCATTTATGGGTTTCCTTCAAAATATTTTTCTTACATGTCCACATTTGTTAAAAAATATTTCTAATTTATTATTCATGATGTGGTTCTAGGGCATTATAAATGATGGGTGCCACAAATTTATTGGTTGTTCCCGTTATATCTTAAAAAATGGGTGCACCCAAATAGTGCTTTAATTCATTGGGAAATGATTTTGTTCACTAGAGAATTATATTGGTAGTCGGTTGTATGGTTATTCCAATATATAATGATTATATAAGGGTTCTATATGGGTTTTATGTGATGATGTACCAAGTTACCTACATGATTTATATATGCTTTTTAATTAGTTTTTATGATAATCATTTATTTTTAAAGTGAAAATTAAATGATATTTTAAACAGAATGTAAGTTACCTTTATGGGTAAAATGTTATGTTTTCTAGAAATGCATTCTCCATGGGTTTTACTGTTTTCCTGAAAAAAATGGTATCCATTCCTTTTATATTCCTTATTTGTATTTTTGTTCTCATTCCATGTTTTAAATTTTAATCACAAAGTGAAAGTATGGGTAAGGGAAAGGAGGAAGTCAACATAAAATATATGACAATTTTTCTTGAAAAAGAATTCATTTTTTATTTTATATGTTTTTTATTTTAAAATAAATGGATAATGTTTTAGAATTTAAATATTTATAGGAAAGTGGGATGTTATATATTAATTATAACATAATTATATCAAACTCTAAACCAGAAAAGATTCTTAATGTGAAAGAATTTAATATCTTTACTAAAACTCAAGATTAGGTAATGTTTATGGTTTAGTCCCTATATTGGGGATATGATTTAGTCCATGAAATTTTAATTATAGACCGTTATAAAGAATATATTTTTTATTACATAAATAGATTTTATTAATAAGTAAAATATATCATATTTTAATGTAATTTAGACTTAACTAAAAGTATCAATATATTAAATAAAGGTGTCATTAGAAAAGTAATAATAAGATTGATATTTAATATTCATTTTATCATTTTCTCAAATTATATTGAATATTAACCTAATAAATTTGAATTTACTATTTTTTTTAAATGGTATCATGGAAATCATTTTGATAACGATATATATATATATATAAACCACTATTTCTTATAACTAAATAAGGTATCACACTTATAGTGTTTTGAATAGTAGTATTTTTTGGATTTGATAAAAATGGTAAATATCCTAGTCTACAATAAATTTGTGATATTTATTTCTTAGTATAAATTAATTCTATTTCATTTTATACATTTTAATTATTGAGTGATATTTATCAATGGTATTCTGATATATTCTAAATCTTATAAGGATTTTGTGCCATTTTTTATGACTGTTCTTCAGTAGTTTTTCTTTAATGGAATGGAAACATATATTAAACAGAAGAAATAAAGATGAAATTTTATTTAATAAAAGTGTATTTTATTCGGTATAACTATTGAAGAATAAATTATTAAGGTTTGGATTACTCTTAGGATCGTATATGCTTTATTTTTAGTTAATAAAGGGATTTTTTTTGTTAAAAGTATGTAAGATATTTTTGAAAATGATTATTTATCTAGGTAAATATTAATCCTTTATATATTTGGTGATGTGTATAAAAAATGTTGGATTTTATGTATATTTTATACTTTTTGAATTTATAAACTAGTGATTAATATATTTTAGGGTTATAGATTTCTTTTGGAGAGAATGTATAATATCATTACTATTTAATTAAATATATATTGGAATGGTATTTTTCCACGGTGTGTCATTTTTAATATATTATTTGGATATATATATACTTTACAACATCACTATATGGATAAATACAATTTTTTAAGGATAAGTAACATTATTTATATTAATAGAGGAAGATAAATGTTATATTAAAAGTTAAATCCTGATTGATGAATGTGATTTGAATACCCTCACCTATAATGATTAGTTAGGAATAATTAAAATTTAGAGGAGAAAATTTATATAATGGGGGGAGAATCAAACGAGTTCTTATTTTAATATATGTTTTCCTCTAGTTATGTAAAATAAGTTTGATATCATTATACAAATAAGATATACGACTATAATGAAAATAAGGTATTGTTTCCACCAAAACGTTTATGAAATCCAACAATTGTTACTTTAGAATATATCATTTTATAATTATAAAAGGGATGAAAAATTTAAAGTATTAAAATCATGTTCAATAATAATATTTTAGAAAAAATATACTATCAGATTTAATTATAATATGATTCCTATCTTTAGATTCAATAATTTTTCTCTTATTAGAATTGACACATACCTGTCGTGTGGTGTGAGAAAAACAATTATTAAAATACTTAAAAATGTAGCAATGTCATTAAAATAGGTTATCTCTAGAGATTATTTCATAACAATCATGTTGACACCATTAATTAGATGGAAAATGTGGCATTTTTGAAATTTTATAATTGTGAATAGAATAGAAAACAACTAAAAAAAGTAATTAAAAAAATATTATGAAAAAAGTGACAAATAAGTGATTTAAAATATATTATATGTGACGTGTGATCAGGTTGGGGTATGTTTTCATGTTGTATTTCTATTATAGTTCCAATTTATCAAATTCACATCTACTAAGTCGATAAAAATGAGATTCAATAATCACCTCATATCACTCCCTTGGTCAAATGGTAATGGTGAGAATAATCATTACCATAATCTAAAAAAGTTATAAACTCCTTACAATGCGTGATATAGTTTCATAGAATATGCCCAATTAACTTTGGTAATTTAAAACCAGGTTTTTTTTATCCCAAACAATCAAGAATGTCCACCACCCCTCCAACGCGTACGAGTGATCGTTGGGTACTTCACACCATCAAACACTAGTCTGTTCAATTATATATAAATCAAAACCCAGGGAAGGGAAATATTGGACATTTACCCATAAAATAATAAATACATAATCCAAAATCAATTACAATAATACATGATAATGAAATCCACAATTAAAAATTTTAACTGGATTCGCCAAAGAGAGGAAGGGATATTAAATCATTATGTTCAAGAACATAATAATTAAAAAAGATAAAACCTCTCATTCACTAATAAAAAAATTATTTATCCCTTTATGTTAAGGGTATCCACAAATAATGGGGATTAATAATCCAATAGAAAACTAAGAGGAACAACAGAGTGAAAAAAATAATTGGAAATTTGTCCTCCAGAATCTGTTCGCTAGAAGATTTCTTTGATTTTGCCACCATATGGAGGAACATATAAAATTTCTTTTATTAAATTATGTTACTAATATAGTTTTATATCAACCCATTAATATTTAATGAATTTCTACATGTTTAAAAGATTTATTACTGCATTAATGAAGATGATGTTTTCGGGCCGACCAATAATGCACCACATACCCCGCTTTGACTCACGATAACGCTTCCTTAATGAATATATTTCTTAATAAAATTTAATTTGAACCTGAACCTTCAATTAATATTTCTATTGCATCTTTAATAACCTCTTTTTGAGCTTGTAATCCCATGATATAACTCATTTAATGAGGTATGTTCCATTCTTAATTCTAGAATATGTTTTCATACAGATTTAATATTTTGGGCATTTTAGATTTTGAATGGGCTCTGGGTACAGAAGAAGAAGTTGAATACCAAGAAAAAAGAATCCTACAAACCAGAATCCATAAAATTAGATAATAATTATAAATTTTTTAACTACAAAATATAATTGGAATAAATTCATTGAATATCAAAAACTAACCAATTTTCACATTTTAGCTAAAAACTCACCATGAATATTAAAATGATGGAAACCAGTTCAAATTGTTTAATTGGAAGGGACTAAATCATTGAAAAGAATTTAATGAATTATGAAAATATTCTCTATGTTAATTAAACCACAATTGTCAATAAGACTACTATATAAGTAATAATCAAAATTAGGTTAAATTAAAATTAAAACACATATTCAGGAGAACCACCAATTTAACAATTACAAAAATATATATGATGCATCCTCAAAAACTATTATTTTATGTTCTCCATTCATATAATTTTATATATTTTCTCATCATTTCTCCCCCATTCACACTAAAAAATTTCATCACATAAGTTTTCTCCCATCATGCCAATGTGAATAATCAATAAACATTTTCTCATCAAAACTCATACAAAGTCACCCTAGGCTTGCAAAATTCCAACATCTACACCCAACGTGAACCAAAGAGATGTTTCTATTATTAAGATTATTTAGGGTTATTCTGTAGCATTAAATTTTTAGGAATAATATTTTAGATATTCTAATGCCAAATGAGGGGGGTTTGGCTCTTTTTGAAGCAAAATTGCAAGATAATAATTTTCAATCAAGTATGGACTACTCATTAAACCACATAGAATAAAATCAACTCCATCATTATGAAAAAACATGTAAATCACACAAAATTATACATTTCGACAGAAAAAAATTCCATCTTCTCAAAAATAATTTTTTCCGTAAAAGCTCTAGATATGAAAAAGTTTATTTCTTCATTGGATGATCTACAAGGGCACAAATTCTCATATCACTAAGCTTCAGAAATGTCATAGATTTAAACTCAAATTATTTTTTAATCATTAATAAAACCAATTCAATATTTTATTTTCCACTCAACGTATCACTAAATGAGGTAGGACAATACAATATAGCCCCCTATACTTAATTTCAAATATATCATGAAATTTAACTTCAAGAGTATGCTGGATAGGGAAAATTAGATTGTAATATAGTTATCCTTACAGGATATACATGGATTAAAAGTTCTTTAAGTATTAAATGAAAAAGTAATGCTATAATTAAAAGGATTATTTTGAAAAGGTTGATATAAAAAAAATAAATGCTTCAATCATTTATAACAGAACTACCTCCAAACATTATGTTTTTTACAAGAATAAATCAAATTATGGTTAAAGTAAAAATGTTTAGGTTCTATAAATATGTAAGGATAATGAAAGGTATATGGATAAAATAGTTCTAATGCCTTAAAATAAATTGATTTTAAAGACAAAGATATTGATATGTGGTATGGGATTAAAAAATTAGAGTAATTTTAATGAAATTCCAAATGCATTGAACATGAAAAAAATTCATTTTTAGCATTCATTTCTATTCCATTCCATGGAATATATTATTTCTCACATGGAAATGGGTCTGAAAAATCATAAATGATAATAATTTCATCTCAAAACATTCAAAAAAACTCAAAATTTAAAAAATACACAAAAAAAGTTAACAACTTATTTCTTTTGGAAACCATAAATCAAAAAATTGAAAATCCTAAACCATAAAAGATACCTCCCCCACAATTATTTGATGCAGTGTCCTCAATGAATTAAATTGGATTTATCATTTACCAATATTTGAAAATGAATCATAGCCAGAAGGAAAGTGTAAAAGGGAGGTATGATCTCATGGCTTTTATTGATAAATTGGTTGGAGGAGTGTGATCTCCTCCACCGGATCTGATGGAATGGTCCCATAGAATTTCTTCATCCAATTTCCATATATAGTGAATGGATATACACTATCATACATCATAATATTCATAGTGATGAAAGGATATATAAGAGTGATTATAAACGGGCCCTCCCATCGAGAACAAACATTACCTATCATCAGCTAGAGTCTTGAGTTGAATAAAAATTACCTCTCTCTAGGATTAATGTCTTTCGATTGGTTCCTATTTTCATAGGAGACCCTTGTTATCTCATTCTAAATCTAATAATTTTTAAAATATTACCATATAATTTTTATAAACTAATGAAACTTAAACATCTCTATGTCCAAGTACATTCAATATCCAAATTGATCTTCCTCACATCCCAATACATCTTATGCTACAATTCTACTAGCAGATGACAGTTTTCCAATAAATCAATCTATATGGACTCATTACAGTTAGGGTATTATTGGTAGTAATATATGTCCATAATGTGCCTTCCAACCTTTGTCTTGAATCCTTATTATTTAATTTAATATTCTTTTTTATAATCAATTTGATTCCCCTATTAGACACTTCATCTTGACCATTATTCTATGGAGGATTGAGAGTTGATTTTTATAATGTACCCTATACTTCTTCATTAAACCCTCCATTATACTATTTAAAAAGTGAGTCCCATAATCACTTATGTTATCTCTATGCACTCCAATCCTATAAAATATGGTATCCCTGTAAACATCAAAAAAACATTAGAATCATGAGTCCGAGTGGGTTTTGCTTCAAATGAATTTGAAACATAATCAACTGAAAGAAACCAAAATTGGAAAAAAGTAAATTCGGAAGGGGTGATATAATCTATCTTCCAAAATCTATAAATATCCCAAATATTATGTTGTTTTTGGGGAATTTCTTATCACATTGAAATATTTCTGGAAAAGTGACATTTTCACACATTTTTCAAAATTCATGATTATATTTCAAATTATGGGCAACACAATCCAGATTCTAAAACCATAATTTCCATATTTTGAGGTCCAAAGATACCCCTGCAAGATAATGTATTAAAAAACATAAATATTTAACCAATTTAACTCTCATGAAAACATATTCTTGTATTTTTTCATTGAAAATCAACCAAATAAATAGATCATCCCATATATATTATATAGATTTAGATTTCTGTTTTTGAATCTAGTGAGAATTGAAATGAAATTGGACTTGAAGTGTTTCCAGATAATTGACCATGATAGTATATCATGACACTTATCATTCAATCATGCACATATTCTCTCTTACATGGTGATTATTCAATGGTTTTGTTCTAGAAATTCAGCTTCATCCGGGTTAGGAAGTCTAATAAAATAGAAAGAATGATTGTTACTAGATTACCTATTGTTCTTTATTTCTATGTTGATCTCCTATAGTAGTAAAATCCATTTTACTAATGTTGGATTGGTATTATCTATCTTCATCAAGTACCTAAGAGCATCATGATGAAAAGACAATTACTTTAGTTCCAATATGATATGATCTAAATATTTTGAAAGAGATGAAAACCGCTAAAAAATTACTTTTATGTGGTTTTGTAACTTAATTGAGACATATCTAAGGTTCTTGATGCATTGGATATGAATTTTGACCTGCCCTTAATTTCCTAAGAATAGATTGCAACAACTGATTGGTTGAAAGAATCATAAAGTAGCTCGAATGCTTCTTCCTAATTTGGTGGTTGTGTAACTAGTTTTGTAATCAATATCATTTTAATATCATCAATATATTCCCTACATGCACCATTGAAATCAAAATATGAATATATTAAATGAAATATAGATAGAGGGAGAGAAATCATATTTAAATAATTGATAATTCTTCGGCATAATTTGGGACATCGTAAATATGATCTAACATATTTCATTGAAGTTGGGTAAGGAAATGAATTTATCACCACAATTTTTGATTTATCCACTTCAATTCATTTTTCTTGAAATGAAATACCCAATGACTATTCATATCTCTACCATGAAATGACACTTTTCCTGATTTAAATCAGGATTATTTTCTATGAATTTTTTCAAAACGTTTACTATATTTTTCAAACAATGGTCAAATGAATGCCAAAAACTATGAAATTTTCTAAGAAAATATCTAATAAATATTTAATGGGATCATAAAAATATTTACCATGTACCTCTAAAATGTACTTAGAGCATAACATAATCATATTGGAAGCCTTTTATATGACACAAGTTAATAAGGGACTAGTAATGGTTGTCTTCTATGGATCCTCATGAGAAATATGTACATGAAAATAACTTGAAAATCCATCTAGAAAAACATAATGAGTTCTCCCTACCAATCTATCGATCATTTGATCAATGAAAGGGATGCAGAAATTATATTTTCATATAACCTAATTCATCTTCCTAAAATCTATGCAAACTGTCCAACAACTCTGAATTTTCATAGGAATTAATTCATTTTTTTCATACCTTATAATGGTTCAGATAGTTTTTTGGAAATATATGAATTATAATAACCAATTTCGAATATGAGATGGGATAAATGATCCTAGCATCAATGTTATTATACATCACTTTATTTATAACCTCTATCAAGGTGGGGTTCATCCTCTTTTTGGGTTTTGTAATAGGTTAGGAATATCCCTCAAGATGAATTCTATATGAAAATATTTTTGGTTCTATTCCTAGTAAATCACTTAAGGTCAACCCTATTTAATAGAAATTCTCTCCAAAAAGATAAATCAAATATTTTCATCAGTTTTATATATATTATTACCAATAATAACCAGTAATTTCTCTCCCTTCATAAGGTAAACATATTTAAAATCAGTGGATATTGGTTTTAATTGTTGTTCTAGGGGATGTCAAGAGAAGAATGTTAATTATGGTTCCCAACATCCAAAGGTTGTACCTCCTGCATAAAATAAATCATATCATTTTCTCCATAATTTATCAAATCATTAACAAAATAATATTTTACCTCTTCTCCCCATATGAAATTAGTATCTCCATTGTTTTGGGTATTCAAAAATTTGATGATATTTTTATTAAAAAAAATTCTCTCCTTAGGAGAAGAATTCAAGGCACATACTTGATTATTTAATTGGTTCAGTTCCATCTACACGGGAGAGTGAAAAGGGTGAGTGACCTTCTGATGGGTCACTTATGGACTCAAAAATAATGAAGTGGAGAGTGTTTTCTCAAAGCTTATTTATGAATGTACCATCATGGACATCGATGCTGATTTTGGAAATCTTTGATAATTTTCTCCCAAAAATTTGGGTTGAGTGTGATAGGATCCTATCTTATTCCATATTTAGTACATAGAAGTCAACAGGGAATGATAGATGTTTGAATTTCCCAAGGACATATTAAAAACCTCCTTCCGGGAAAGCTATGGATCTATTTGTAATCTAGACCACCAATCATGTAGGCTTCAAGTCTCCCATCTACCAAAAAGTTTATATTGAGTGAGGCAATACATTAATGGAAACAACTTGATCACACAATGCATTATTGATATTTAAGTAACCAATTATTCCAGAAATGTAAAATGTTCTAGGATCATGTCATTTGGTTAAAAACTATGGTGTGACAAGGGTTAAGACACTTCTTCCCAATATTATCCCCTCATTCCCTTAATGTATCCTCTCCTTTGTGAAAATATACTTCAAAACATTAGAATATTTTTGAATTTTTATCAGCACTTTAATAAGGGATAATATTTTCCACATTTCAGAAGGTGTCTATAATTTATATTTCAATTTTTTTCATCTTTGAATATCTTTGATTGATTAAAATTTAATGTAAATGGTGGGTTTAGTTATTTATTCCCCCTTTCATTCCCTTTTAATGGTGTTTATTGTCTCTTACACCATGTCTTATCCTTCCCCTCTCTCTCATTCATTTCATATTATCAGATCATTTTCATATAATTTTATGTAGATTCATCTTTTGTATCCCTCACCTCATATGGCCTTGTTTTAGGTTCTTGGGATACTAGTGGTGAGATTTAATTTCCACTTATTTTAGTTATCATTATGAAATTCTATTTTAGGCTTGGGATTTTTTAGTGAGGGAGTTTCCTAAGATTTTTGGTTTTAAAGTCTATACATGTTTTTAACATGTAGGAAAAATAGTTTACAGTGTCCTTAAGCCTCTCAATCTCATATGTATTAGATTGGTTTAAAATTTGGGGTTGTACACTAGTTTATGTATACTTATAGTGACTTTGGAAGCTAGGTGGTTGGTTGTAGTAAATAGTTTTACAAGAATACTATTGTTGAAATAGTGGTGGGTTTTGGAATTGTTTTGTTAATGGGGGTTGGTTTTGAAATGTGTTTTGGTATTGGGTTCTAGCTTTATTATTATGATTTCCAAATCCATATTGAACTATTCAGAATATCTTCTTCATTAATTTTTTTATAACTACATCAATTGAAAGGATTACACACAAGTTTCCATTCACTAAATTTCACCACACTGGTTGGTGAAATGATTAGGTGATGATCATAAAACACATTCCTTATCCAATGCCTATTGGTCACCCCTTGTTTCATGTTCATCAGTCTCACCATACTGGTTTGCTCATAAATCATATTTTCCCATAAATGGGATTGATAAGAAGTTACTACCTAATGAATTCCTCATGTTCGAGTACCTCTTGTATGAAATTATTATGAGTTTTGGGAAATTATATCAATCATGCCCTTAGCTTATGCTAGAGACTTTTTAATCAATGGGCCTCGAGATGATTCATCCAGAAGATTTTTTTCATTCTCTAGTAAGCCTCAGTAAAAGAAGACAGGAAACTGATGATCCTCAATTGTTTTTTGTGGAAATCTGGAACATATCTATTTAATCATTTCCCAGTACTCGTAAGGGGGTTCTCTATATTTCTACCGGATGAGATAAATTTATTTTCTAACAGTTGTTCTTCTAGTGGTGGAAAAAATTAATTTCACAAATCATCTCACCATTTCATTCCAATAATTCACATCTCCTTGTTTTAGGTTATACAACCATTTTTGGAAGCTCCTTCTAATGAATATTGGAATTCCATTCACATTAATTTATCCTTGGCTACTCGTCGGGGTCTGAATGTAGATAAAACATGCCTAAACTATTTAATATATTTTTTGGGGTTTTCTCCTACCAATCTAAAATATTTTGGGATCAATTAAATAATGTTAGGTTTCATCCCAAAATATTTTTGTAACTATGTAATATAATTTTGGTTATTTTTATTAACAAATTTTGTTATATAGAGGCTTGTAAGGGATGGATTCTAATTTTCACCCATTATTACAGTCTCAGAGTGAACAATTTATGTTTCATTTGAGTTAGCAAGAGAAATTTCCTAATATTTATACTGAAAATTGATTTTTATATGTATATTAAACTTATTTTTTTTCCATTTTTTTGATATTTGGGGAATGTTTCAGGGTTTTAGGTTATAATCATGCAATTTTAAAGATAAAACAATAGAAGAAGAATATCTTGACAAAGAAATATTTTTGGAACCTCCTCCCTAGAAACGACACCATGTTCTGACATGATTCTATATTGGGGTGTGAAAAAAAACAATTATTTACCAAGTAAAAAATGTTGTAAGTGGTTAACCTAGGTTATCTCCTGAGAGAATCTCTCAAAAATTCAGTTTTCACTTTTAATTAGACAAAAATTCGGTTATTTTTTAAGTTGATTGATTTTTAGAAGAAGAGAAGAAAACTAAAAAACAAATTAAATAAGAAAAATATTGAGAATATATAGATAAAACAAGTGATTTATCAAATATTATATGAGAATTTTGATCAGATCGAGGTCGTTTTTCAAATTGTAATTCTATCATATTTCTAATGTATCCAATTCTCTTCTGGTTTATTTATAAAAGTGAGATTCTACAGTCAAATTATCTCACTACAATGGTCAAATGGTAATGTTGATAGTAAACCTTACCAAAATATCATCTTGGTTTACAATACATACAATATGTGATATATTTTTAAAGAATAACCAAAATTGACAAGGGAAATTCACTATCAGGTCTTTTCTATCCCAAGAAATCAAGAATGTACCAACCCTCCCAAATGTAATGGTGATCCACATGTACTTCACCACCAAGACCTAGTCTATTTCATCATATTTAAACCATAGCCTAGTAGAGGGTGGTACTATCCAAGTATCGAAGAAATAGTAACAATAGAATCTAAAATCATATAAAACCTTACATGATAATGAAAACCAATATTAAAAATTGAAACTGAATTTGCATAAAAGATAAATGGATATTAAAAAATTAAGTGGAAGAGATCATGAAATAAAAAATAGAAAACCTATCCTACCCCAATAACATAGAATCTTACTCCTCCATGTGAAGGATATCCATAAATAACGGGGAAGAACAATCCATTACAAAACAAAGGAGAAAAAATGAGAGAGAGAAAAACAGAACAAAACATTTTCTCTTCCTGAATCAGTATGGCAGAAGCTTGCTTTGGTTCTTCCCACCAGATAGCCAAAATTTCCATGGCCCCTTCCTAAGTAATGTTTATAATTGATTTTTTATCAACCAATGTAATGTTAATTAATTTGGGAACATTTATAATATTTTATTGACACATTAATGAAGATAAAGTTTTCTGGCCAAACATTACTATTCAATGTTCACTAATTTGACTCATGGAAAGGAGACCTTAATGAGAATATTTATACAAGAAATTTAATGTGAACTTTAACGTTCAAGTACTCAATCTGTCCCATCTAGAATACACTCATTTATATGTCATTTTCTATATATATTACTCAAATAATAATGTCGGGTTCACTATGTCATGCTACTAAATTTTTCAATTTTTTTTGGATTTTTTGGAGTTCTAATAAGATTTGGATCAGGAAGAAGAAGTAGAAAACTAGGAAAAAGTTATTCCTAAAAAGGAATTATTCAAATGGGAAAAATATAAATGTTATGTCAAAAATACAAAAGTGAAAGAAAATTGTTAAATTTCCATAATTAAACAATTTTTATATTATAGATTAAAATAGTCTAAATTTCCATAAATTATGCAAATTAGTTCAAATTGATTAATTTTTAAAGATTTAATCATTGAAAACAAAATAAATAATTATTAAAATATTATCTCAATCAAGAATATCCCAATAGATTCGATTTCTGTAATGATCCATATGCCAATATTCCAATGGAAGACTGTCATTAGAGTTTCATAACAATGATGGTTATAATTCAAAATAGTCAAGTGGCAAGGAGGTCAGGTACATCACACCTTTTGGGAAGATTATCTTACTAATTTTGAACTTCTAATAGATTTATGATATATTTGTGGCTCTTTCTTAATTCATGGTATAAGACCTATTACCCTAATTAAATTATCCCTTGTCGAATCCATGCGAATTCAAGAAGGGTCCCTTAAATGACACCATATGTATGTATTATAGGTTCTCCATATTTTTACCATTTTTTAATTAAAATTGTGGGACTACATATTAATAAGTTATATAAAAATGGTAAATATGTATATTACTACCATCCTGGGGGGAAATAAGTATCTAAGGATTATAATTGGATTGACAATCATCATTATATGTATCAAGTGGGGAAAAGAATCAAAACCCATGTAGGTTTTTGTATTTAATTTCCTTCAATAGCGTGTTAATAGACGTTTGGGAGGGTATTTTCATATTGGTATTCTATAAAAAGATTCATTAGGAATATAT
This sequence comes from Viscum album, assembly GCA_963277665.1. NCBI lineage: Eukaryota > Viridiplantae > Streptophyta > Magnoliopsida > Santalales > Viscaceae > Viscum > Viscum album. The sequence goes on from OY728140.1 coordinate 2,060,754,194, forward strand.
CACTCTAGAAGAAGAGGGGATGTAATTAGACTTACATTTAGAAGGTGTGTCATATTATAGGAATCCACATTATTATATTATTATAAACATCACTGATCTCTAAGACCACACAAGTCATGCTTGGTGTGAGAAATAATTGATAGTTGAATAATATATCCATTGGATAATATTATAATATTGTACTTTTTTTTGTGAATATTCATTGAATATTTCTTGATATTTTATTAAAAGTCTTGTATTGAATTGGATATAGAGCTCGAGCCTTAAAAAGGAATCCTATGTATCATTTTCATAACATGAATCAGAGTCCTCATTATTAGGATAATCCCTAACATGTTGATGGTTGATAAAACATAATTAATAGAAATGGGGATTATTTGCCCCTATTTTAGAAATTTTGGAATACACTAGAGATTTAAACCATGGTGGAAAATCATATATGGAATCATTTTAATTATATTGTTTGTATGATCACCACATATATATAAGAACATGTGAGTCACAATCAATTTGAGAAGGAAAATATACCATAAGACAAGAGATGATGAAATGGTTACACAACTTAATTTTTATAGTGATTACACAGCGAGACTACCCAGATATGTGAATGAGTCTTACACACTGATGTTTCCGATATCGATTGGGGTATATTTTAATAATGCTTTGATTCTGGTAATCCCTAATCTCACATGTGTGTTTCTCATTGTGATAATCAAGAGATAACAAGGGATCAAACACATCTCATATTGGTTTAGGACTTCTGAATTGAATCTTCCCTAAACCAATATTACTAGAAGGACCATGATGGAAATAAACCCACAAGGGATGATATGGGTTGGTGTAGGGTGAAAACATTAAAAATACATCCTATAAATATTATTTATAATATGATTAAGTGTAATTTTAGTTCACATAAACATCACTCACTGATGAGAAAGGAATCATGGATGTATTTTGAGACATAATAACATAATACTTTATGGTGTATAATAAGAAAATTAAATGAATATGGATCTATGAGAGGGGAAAATGATTTTTAATGAAACCTCATATAAACCATGAAATATTTTTCTCCACAAGGAGGAATAGCAATCACACACTTGGTACAATCTATTTTGGATTATGTGTTTTACATGGTCTTTTTGGATTCATATGTGATGGAAAGGGTTTGAGGATATGAAACTTTCATGTGGGTTTTCAATTAATGTAATAATTCTATAGAACACTATATGCCATAGAGTGATGAGTGGGTAGTACCATGCTTAACCAAAAGAGAAGGTAGTATTATACTTTGTGGGATCACTATGTAGTCACTTGAAATGGTGAGGATGTGAGGGTATGAAATTACATGAATGGAAAGTATCTAAGTGATCACATGTATTATTCTCATGACCCGGAGGCTTACTCATGATCATATATTTACATCATATTCTATAGTTTTTCTCACGGTTGACCTGCTCACAAATAATTCATTTATACTTCTCCAATGCTACACAATGGGCACTAGAATAGGACACTTCTAATCATGTGATAACTTCATTCCAGACAATCCACTTTCATCTCTCCATTACATTGTTTCCCCCTTATATGGGGTTTTTATAGATATTTCCTCCCTTGAATCTATTCCATTATAAAATTTGATCAACCCAAATACCATGGTTTATTTTACAGGAAGTGGAATCTTTACATTTTCTCAATAGATTATTTTTTTCATTTGATCATGATTGAGATATTCAGGATGACCTACCGTCATCACATTATAAATATTGACCACCTGATTGTTCCTTTGTTCCAAGTCTCATCAATCATATTATAATTTCTTATGACTTGATTGATATGTCATTGGTCAAGAGACAATGAGGGGGAATCACCTGATGTTTAAGATGAACACATAAAAAATCTTTGTGTGATCTTGATTTGATGTTTGAGGGACTTCATGAGATCATGATGAAATATATAAGGGCCATTACAAGATCAATTCAGCATGTATGAAGGACTTTATGATGTCAAGCCCACATGTATAAGATCATTGACTATATCAATGAACTGATTATACTAATCAGGTAATCCCATCATGTAAAAAATAGTCTAACTTCAATCAACTAAGGATCCCATTATTTCCATATTTTTATATCATGATGTTTTTTGATATTTTAATGTGCTCAACTACTAGGGTAGATGATGATCGAGTTGAAACATTTAAGTCCATTTGACTATTCAATGAACTGATCTCATGATGCATATATTCTCATCACATGGAAATTTTTTAACATCCATTGAATAAGTATCACATAATTTTTTATATCAGATGATCTATTTAGTGATAGTAATGATTTTTTACACTGGGGGATCTCATTGTCAAGCTGACATATATGAGGTATTAAACATGATCATGATGAAATTTCTTGGGGATTCTCAGGATCAATTATCTAATCATGTGAACCCTATATTCCCTCCGCATAACTTAACATTCATGGCATCACATGTCATAAATGGGGGTGTTTCGTGATCAATCATGGACCATGCACTTTTTTGCACCCTATTAATAGAAATACCATATTGGTTGTCCTAGAAGCACTGTTTAATGATTTTATACTATCTTGAGTCTCTAATAGGGTCATGTGATTATGTAACCTTGGTGCATGACCTCTCATATAAGCTTTCATTCTTATTTTCATTTTGTGATAAAATGATAAACATGCCATTTTTATTTTTAACTACCATTTTCTTATATATTTTTGTATTGTCAAAAAATCCCCCCACATAAATGATTTATAAATGATGGTGTAAGGACTTTGTTTTTGGAAGCAAATACATGCATGATCCACTTGGTCATCTACTAATTAGTCTACTGAGGGATTAGTTGTTTCTATACAGACAAATAATAATCTACAATACACCCTTTGAGTAATAGTGTATGGGTCCACACATTTCACTTATGAATTAGATGATTAGAGGTCTCTCAAATTAGTTTCATAGATAAAACTCTGTCATTTAATCCCATTGTGAGAACTGTTTATGAGATCTAATATTGTATAACATTATTAGATATCTTTTGAATCTAATAAACTTTTTTGTCTATCATTACTAACATTAAACATGTTTTGAATCCGTGTATGTGGGGAAAAATCATGTGATTTTCATGGATTTACCAAGGATTTATAAATATTTACATGATTTGTGTGAACTTTCTATTTTCATAGGATTAGAAGACATGGAATGAATTATTTGATCAAAAGGAAAGAAATATGTCATGTGATCATGAGACCTAGAATAGATTTTTTGATCCCCATGAATCCATCATAGTCACATGATTTTTCTATATATTCCACTCTTTTTTAATCCTACATTTCTCTATTGTATACTTTTTATGTCTTGGTGTATATGGCCTTGAGATTTCATAATTCATCAAGTATGGATGCCCCGGTGGATATGATCTCTAAAAACCAAAATTATGATCACTGCTATATGGAATTGCATAAAAATGAGGTACTAAAGAAAATTAAATAAATCATCATTTATATCTATCCTACATCATGTAAACTTACTCAATGTAAATGTGGACTTCTTAATAATGCTTTCATCCCTTCACTCAACCACAATCTTCCAATATTTAGGTTTCCATCTTCAATTGAATTCATGAATGATATAGTATCAGAATATAGCCAACCAGTTTTTCACCATTACATGAAACATCCAACACATTTTGTCACTCCTCTATATTCTTAAGTGTTTGATATATCTCTCATAGAAGAATTTTATAGAGTTACTCAAATATAGTATTTTATCTTTCCTAATAATATATAATATGGAAAGATATTTAAATGGTATCTACAAACTATAGAATCTTATTCTGATGATTTTAAATTTTAATTATCAGTTATATATATTTATATAATATTTTATAATCAACAAAATCCCATCAACATCTACAAGTAAATGTGGATTTGTCAAATCATCATGTATCATCAACCTGATGTATTTTCATCTTAACCATGTTGATGTGGGAATCAACCTACTAGAAATATATCAGTATTGTAGAATACTTCATCTTGGGGAGATGTATGATTAATTCCTACATTATGTGAATTTTTTGGAGGACCTATAACAGAATATAACATGGTATAAGTATATGATCAAAAATGTGTGGGAGTAGATGAAAATAATGAAAAATCAACAGATGATCATTTCCATCATTGTTTGGATAAATACCATTTTTTTCAAAATGTATCTTAACCAACAATGATACATTCACATCACTACCATTATCTATATGTTATTTATAGTGTTGGATCTAATTGGCCCATTTTAGAAGTTGTTGAGAATAATTTGATTGATATAAGGTAAAACATGGTGTGTCTTCAAGTATCCAATTCACAAGATGATGGAAATTTTTTTGAAGTGATGGATTTTCCCTACTAGGGATGTGAATATAGTCATATAGGTGGGTAAATTGGTGATTTTTGAATAACTAGCATAAGGGAAACCCCTCAATTTTTTTTACAACCCTTCCTTTCCATTATCAACTACTTGACCACATTCAATATGGTCATACCCATTATTAGATCAGAAACCCATTTGAGTTTCTATTTTTCAAGAGAGTAAAGATATTCCTATGTTTTGGATAGAAATATTATGTTAAGATCCCTCATTATATATCCCAACTAGGCTATTAAATATCTCCGAAATTGACGTAACTGCATTAACTTTTCATGAGGCTATTAGAAATATTAGTGGACATAATAGTTTTAATTTCATTCTATACCACTCTGGATATAGGTTGATCGTTGATGATGAAAGTTTTCCCCAGGACAAGAGTTCATATAAAGTTCCATTCTAGGATGGGGATCATGTAGCTCGATTAGAAAAGATAATCATATATGATTTATACCCCACTTACATGTTTCCTCATAAATTTAAATGTCCATAAAAGGTGCATTCTCTTACTTTTGATAGATTCAATAAAAACAACATAGAATTCTCATTATTTAAATTTGTTTACTAATGGTGCATGTGGAAAATAATTACAAGACATCCTTGTCACATGTCAAATATTTTACATATCTATATTGAGATTGTGCCAAAAAAATTGATGGAATATAACCAGGCTAGTATACTAAGACAACTTGTTCAATGGGTGTATACATTATGTGCCTTTATGAACCCATTTCTCATGGACTCAATGGAACTGGTGTAATACTCTAGATTCACTTCAAAAAAAACCTCATCCTAATAAATTTTCTCTGATGACGAGGTAGAATATTTTGTGGAATCCAAACCTTCAGTACCAATAACCGATGATTCAAAAACTTATGGAGGGGTAGAGTATTCCATTAATGAATGGATATTGTCCCAATCCACTATTTTCACTTTTTATTTGTATGGATACTATCATATATCAGTGGATTTGATACCTAAATATAACCTGAACATTTTTCCTCATGTTGATTTATCCTCCGAAATAGCAAATCAGGGTAGAAGAAAATGATTACTGATTTTTCACTAGATCAATTCATTAATTATCAAGGTTTACTTGGAGACAGTTTTTGGTCAGTGGGAGAACCTATTCTATATTTTATATGTCATGTGGGTTGGTATATTAAATTATTAGTGGGTATACAAAATGAAACCAAAATTCATTACATAAGGGTTATAACTAACCGATAGAGAGAATTAGATACATGATATTGAAAACAAAATTTTCCTTCTTCAAAATACGTGGGATGACTTGGGGTTATTAGACTAGAAACATTGTAATTCCTCCCAATAATGTGATCAGATGAGAAACTTTACCACATAGTTATCAAAACATGATTCATTCATAGATCATAGAAAGGATGACTTCTTGTATACAACTACATTATTGTACACCACTCGAATAGAATATCATGAGTTAATTTCAATGTTATAGTATCTTTTCCAACTATAATTATTGGATAAATTTTAGTTTATGAAACAACAATATTCAATTGATGCCACTCGCTAGGATGTAGACAATGTGTAGAATTCCCGAGACTGGTTTTTACAATGATTTCTTTTTTTTCCTCTATTGAACCCTAGGAGAGACTCTATAATATGAATATTCCATCCTTTATTTGTGGACCATTAAAGAATGGATTATTCAAAAAAAATTCGTTGATCCAATCATCTTTTACCATTGGCATGTCATTTTTTAATCTTAATATCATACACTACAATAAAAAAATCCATAAAATCCCATAATGATGATGAAATCCTAATTATAAACTCAAATGATCAAGTCATAAATGATCTACCTTTATAATTCCCCTTAATTATTAAAATCATAAGAACCCTTATTGATGTATCAACACCCATACATTCAAGAACATCTAGTTTAAATGGTAAATTGGTGTTAATATTTACCAAAGTGATATTTCTATAACTTCATCCATTGTCAGGGGACTAGAGAGAATATATCAAATTTTTCGGCCAAATAGTCATTTATATGAGCTTTATATCTCGTGTATCAAGCCCAAACTGGTTCATATGATGCTGAGTGAAAGTAATAGTGGTTAAAGTCTCAATGTTTTCTCCAAATAACATTTATGGGGTTTCATTATGAGAATTTGTATGCACTTACCATTTTATGGGGAATCAATATTTCCTCTTCAACTCAGAGTGCATGTTTATAATGAGTAGAGACAAAAAATTCCATTTGTTCCCTTTTTGTGTTTTCAAAACGGTTACTATTATAACTATTTCAATTTGAAGTTTAGTTTATTACATGTTAGAAAAACGAAGTTCTATAGTTTAGTGTCATATATCTTGATCATATTTCTCTATAGATTAGTTTCATCTAGCTCAAAACATTATTTTCATTAGTTTAAGTCCATCTAATATGTACCTTTTTTTGATAGAATAGGTTTATATAACATAGACCATATTTTGTTTTAGTTTTGATTCACCTTGATATAAAATTCATTGGATGTATTTTTGGATTATATAGCTCATAATTATTTTTTCCAGAGTTTAGGGCCATTTATATTATACATTATTTTACATTTAGAGTCATATGATATGGAAAGGGTTATAAAGGTTTGATATTCACAAGGTGTCCTGATAGCCTGTATCCTTACGTGAATTGGGAAGGAAAGATATTCATAATGAATTCAGACACCCTCCATCCTTACTAGAATTATTGTGGATGGATACTCATGGAGTATATAGATATCGTGAAACATTATATGATTTATTAAGGATGGGTATTGATGAATAATTAAAACAGCCTACATCCCTTCCAAAATGATGAAAATTAGGTATTCATGAAGGGTTTAGACAACATGATTTCTTGATAAAATTATGAAGGATGGGTACTTATAAAGGATTGGAACATCTTGAAACAATGTAGAGTAATGGTTTTGTATACGGTGACTTAACATCAGATAAATTAAATCATCATGGATAATTTGATTATAGAAAACTTAAATCATGTTTCACTATGTTTAAATCTAGGATAATGTTCTTGTATAGAAACACCATGGACGATTTCAAAACACATCTTTGATTCGAGTTCTAATTTAATGTTTCTAGAGCTCTTGAGGATATGATATCCTTTAATTCATGGTGGTGGTGGTTTTAGTTAATAGTTCAATGGATGTTATTAAAAATAAAAAATAGTCTTAAATGAATGGTCATACAGAGGGGTTCTCACTCATAAATAAGGGTTATGGTATTTTTTATGATTGAAACACATGAATAGTGATGTAGAGTTAGGATGGAAGATGTTCCAAGGAATATTTTGGAAGAATAGGGGTAGTTTTTGGTTTGGTCATGAAGCTCAGTCCGTATACCACATGGTTTATTTTCCCAAGAAACTATATAATAAATGTTATAATTATGAAATACCACATTCCATATTTGATAAGAAGTACAATAAATGGTAATATAATATCAAATATATTACAACCACATTAATAGTTTGATTATGGGATTGGTAAATATTTATATGGAAATGTTAGAGCCATTGGTATGTGGATACTTGTGGGAACATTCCAACCATTATTAATTTTTTAATCCTACAACACACATAATTAGGGAAATAACTAATTGATTTAAGGGGTGAAATTATTCTACAACCAAAACATCCCCAATGAACAAGCTACCAAGAATTGTATTATTCACTGAAGAATCCAAGTGGGGTCCCATTGGATTAGCTAGTGAATGTTACTAATATGCTACAAAGATGAATCAAGGAAAAGGAATCAAGGCTTTGGGATTCCATTATAAGTGTATAAAATGATTTATTTTTTTGGTATCAAAATAGACTTCATAGACATTTAGGTTTCTTGTGGAAAATATAATATTAAATAAGGGGTTGAGCATACTAAATGTTTTGTAATAGGATAATGTACACCATATCATAGTGAGTGGATACCAAGAATCATTACTCTAAATTCATCCTAGACCATGGGGTCCAATGATCATAGCTTGGAATTTCTTAGTGAAATGAAATAGGCCCCATAATCAGTGTGAAAATTTAGTTAGACTCAAAAGTTTTCCTAAATTATAGAGATGAATAGTTTTGTCTTTGAAGACACAAAATTTTCCCATACATCCCTCGGTGGGTTTTCATCCTAACATGTTTTGTGCAACTTTCAATATCAGTTTTAGGTCATGGGATTTGGACTATAAAGGGATAAAGTTTATGGTAATATATCAATGGCCAAGGTGCACACATTTTAAGTTCTCGATGAATACAGAAATATTATTATGAGATTGTTTTACAATATACTAATAAGGATTCGAGAGGTCAGGAGTAATTCATTACCCTTTTGAGTGGAGGATAATGGTGAGGTGAATTGTGGATCAAGGTTTTCAAACCAAGAGTGATGGTGTAAGTCAGTAATTATAGGGTTGATTATAAATCAGGCTATGGTGTTGAGTTTGAATACAATGCTATCAGGGATAAAAATGTTTTGAAATCCTTTATTACAAGGTAAAAATTCATATGGTTGACGGGTCTTAGGCTCTTATGTACATCCAACTCATACATGGTCAAACTGAGATATGTCTTCTTCTTTATGAGAGCCATGGATTTTTTATGGCTACCTGGGATTATAAAAACAAGATGTGTGATTTATGTATTTAGAATATTAGAATGTTGTTTGATGTACCCTGTATATTGGTTAACAAGGGTTAGTCACATTCAGTCCTTTGAAAAAGTGTGATGATGTATGATGTTCTACAGAGTTTAACATCTTTTAGGGTGGATGCTCTTTCCATTCCATTTAAAATCATGTAAAAAAGATTTAATTTTCATTCAGTTTACTATCATGTGACCAATATGTATTCCTTGAATTTTAATACCATGTTGTATGTATTTTTCTATAGAGTTTAACATCATTTTGTAAGTGTGATTTCATTTATTTTAACATCATGTTTGTAAGAAACCATCCTTGAAGTTTATCATCCCACAATAATGATTTTTTCCTTGTATTTAGTATCATGTAGTAAGGAAGTTGTCATATTATTAAATTTAATGACACTAAGACACAATTTTCAGGTATATTGACATATTATTATGATGTCTTCCTTGAATTTCATCATCATGTAGTACAAACAATTTCTTTCAAGTTTAATTTAATATTGTAAGGATGGTGACATGTAGATTAATATCAGGTGACTAGGTTGTAATTATTGTTAAATGATATAAAATTTATGTAACATTTCTTTATGGAATCCCTTAATTTTTATGATTTATTAAAATTAAGGAGGGTTTCTTTATCCTTACATGGGATTATTAGTTGATAACCTTATATTGGGTTCTAGTTTTTGAAGATATAATTTGTACATGAAAAGATATATATATATATATATATATCCAACTCAAATGAAGGTGAATCAAGTCTATATGAAATTTAAATAAAAATAAAGTTAAGATCATACAAGGTGTGCAATTGAATATATTAAATTTACGTGATATGGATTTCTTGGGATTTACAATTCATTTTTAAGGTAGAAATCATGCCATACATATCTTTTTTAGAAGATCCCTCTTCCAAAATATAGATCATTGGGGAAAGGGGTAGTAAATTTATTTATTTTATTTTTTGGTTGGGCTCATCCTTAATGTATAATTAGTTTTAATACATATTTGGTGATATTGGGATTCAATACACTTATAGTTCTCATATTTGATTCTTAATTTCATAGTTCGGGTTCCTACATAAGGATTAGGGGAATTATAATTTTAAATATTTTAGCCATACCTATGATAAGGGGAACCTTGAATCATAGTATATCATGTGTCAATATGTATAATGCCACAAACAGTTCTTTTAAAGTCTCACTATATATACATAATTCATATACTGAGATAAGATATTTTTTTTATATTAAATTGGTGAGCATTAACACCATATTCGGCTAAACTGTCCTCTACATAGATTGAAATAATACATAGGGAAAGTAATTTATTATATCTTATCCTCGTATGGGATGGGGGATTATTATTTAGCATCTATTTATGGATCAGCTTCCCCTCTCTATGATTTTTAGGTATTTTATGATGGAATAGATTGGATTTTTGAGAAGAATGTCTATCTCGGGGTCTTGTTCATTATAGGAGATGAAGACCATGAATTTAAAGGGTTAAAATAATACAATTTTATAATATTTCATTGATAATGAGTATGATCCAAAAATGAATAACATTGATATTTTTAGAATGTGCATGAATATTTAGGTTATGGGAATTGTAAATCATAGACCAAGAAAATATAATTCAATGGTAGATGAATACTAGTGTAAAATAGACAACCATTATTAATGGTGGAACCCTCTATCATATGTAATAATGACAATTGAAATTGAATTAAAGGGGGTGGGGTCTCCTCTAGGAACAAAACATCACCTTAGCACAAGATCATTGCAATTGGTTTTTTCAACTTTAAATCCTATTGGGGTCCCTTTTAATTATCCGGTACCTATTACCAATTTTCTACATGGTAAAAAATAATGAATGTGGGCTTGAGGTCCATGGGGTTTCATGAGGAGTGCACCACCTCAGGGAATTTATTAGTGTTAAATAATATATGGTATGTATGAATTTGGTTTAGGGAGAATTTAATATTCAAGAACATTTCGAGGATACTAAATTCAATGCCTAAATTTATTGAAAATATATTTTTTCCATAAGTGATAATCCATACAATTCATGAGTACTCAATCAACTGAGGGTATGGCTTGATCAATGTGAGGCCCTCTTTTCCTGTAGTTTAATATTACGAGACAAGAAAATTGTTATGTAGTTTCACATATTTTATTGAGACTGTTGTTAAATATTTTTGAATATAATGTGCCTCGATCACATTGGAAAGAGTGTCATTCCTACTAGTCTAAGATCACGTGTTCCATGACCATTCATAGAAATAAAAGGATACTAGACATTCGATTATGCTATGAGAAAGATAATGTTATGGAATTTGAAGGGGAATATACATTTATGTATTCCTAGAAATACCAATAATAATTGTTTTCCATTGAGGAACATGTTTAAATGCAATAATGAGCCATGGATTGTCCCATAATGAAACATCTATGCATCACTATGTATACAATGATGATTAGAATCAAGACACAAGTAGTTACCCAAAAAGAAACTCCCCCATATGTCTGGAAAATATGATGGGTGGGGCATTATATAGATTTTTTATAGTATATCTTGGCCCATGATTTTAGATCTTGAAAGAACTATGTATACTATGTCAATGGGAATCAAGACATAAGTAGTTATCATAAAAAACTCCATATACATGTCTCATGAATATATTAGAATGGGAAAATACACACACACACACACACAGATATATATATATTATGGCTATGCCTGAGAATTTATATCTTGTCATCATATCATATTATGTTTTATTAGGAATCAAGCCACAAGTATTTCTTATAAGGGAAATCTCTTATACATGTCTAACCCATACACCAAGAGGAGACATTATTTGGTTTTAAATTACGATAGGGCCTATGATTCATTATCCTAACATCTCTACCAATATTGATGTAACAGGAATGAAGACAAATGTTGTTCTTATATATGATCTCTTATATGGATTAGAATATCACTAACGGAGAGGTGTCTAATTTTATTTCTAAATCTCGATCATGAATACTACACTTACATTGAAGAAGTATCATAGCTTGATAATGAAGGACATGTTCTATATAGTATAATATCATAATGTAAGGATTCATTCCATGAATTTCAATTTCATATAGTATGGATGTGGGGATACTATATAGTTTAATGTCTTTCCACCATGATATTAGAATGAAGGCATGAAATAGATAGATAATGTTGAACCATCTTGGAATTTTTAAAATGGGATTAATAAATTAATTCATTAAATGAATATATATCAATGATTATTTATTGAAAATTGGTCGAAATAATGTTAAAAAATTATGTAATTATTGTTGGAACCATAGTCATCTATGCATGAATTGGTGTATGGTTTGTGTTTGTTGTTAATCCTCAGAGGAAGTTCAAAATGTGTGCCAGAAAAGTACTCTTACAGGTCAAGAAGATTATAGTATTGAAGGTGGCACCGTTTTCCAGTATTTTAGACATTTATGGAACTAAAAATTGACAAAAGGGGGAAAATGTTTTCTGGGAAAGGGGTATGCGCGCCAGTTCTGTGTCACGCAAGTGACTTGTGCGCCGAGAAATGACTTGTGCGCTAGTGCCTTGGAGGATTGGAAAGTTGTGTGTCATATGATTTTCAATATCAGAGCTTCAAAATATGGAAAAGGGAGAAGGGCACCGAAGTTTGGAAGTTGGACACGCAAGTGATTTTCGAGGGCAGATACTTGCGCACCGAAACTTACACGTCGAGGGGAGACTTTCGTGCCATCGTGAAGGGTGTACAAATGCCTATAAATATAGGTCGACCCCTCCTCATTCAGTACGAAGTTCAGACTTAGAGAAATTCAGAGCTCCCGTCGTGCATGTGTAGTGGTCGCGCAAGTGGTTGTGTGTCGCACAAGTAGTGGTTTCATGATAGTTGTTTGCAGCACGTCTAAGGTGGTTTGGGTGACAAAGGGGGTGAGTCGGCCAAGTTTGAAGTTGAAGAAGTGAGTTCCACGCAAGTGGTTGAGGTGAACTTGCATGCCGTGACTTGCGAGATCTCTTGAAACTTGTGCACCAGGCTTGGAGAAGTGCGCCAGGTATTATTGATGCACACTAGTCTTTCTAGGGCTGCGTGACAGCTGAAAGTTTTCCTGATACCATTGGTGCAACGTGATATTTGTCTTCGGGTGGATGTTGAACTTCAACAGAGCATTTACATACAATAGAGGATTCATTCATTAGCGATGATTAAGAGACCATCATGTCTATAAACTGAGTGGGACTTCACCAAAGGCAGTGAGCCAGGAGAGTCAATTGGAGTGATCTGAGGGTCGAAGTGAGCTATCCCCAAACATTTGTAAAGGAAATGAGCCTGGGACTGAGTGACTATGCTCTAAAATTTGTAATCCACATCTATATAAGTTTAGTGGAATTTGGTACGACTGAAAACCTATTGGTGTATGCTCCTTGGACTTAGCCCTTAGTGGTGAACCATGTAAAAAGTGATGTGTCATCTCTCTGCATGTGAATGATTGCTTTCTGATCTTTTTCATCGTACAGGTTTAAAAAGTTACTACCGACGTGGTAACAAGATACAATACATTAAAATAAAAAGTTTTCACCCTGATTCTCCCTCCCCTATTGGGGTGTCCCAGGGTCCTACAAGTGCTATTAGAGTATAAAGGTTGCTGGTGTTGAATCTTTACTTTGTCGTCATGGAGAATGCAATCAATGTCAGGGGAGTCCCTCTCATCAATGGATGTAATATCAAGATCTGGAAGAATAGAATGAGATCTCATCTAAGATCCCTTGGAATGGAAGTACTTTTTTCCACTGTCCAAGGTATTCATGTTACTAATCCAATAGGGCAGGCTATGACGGATGCCGATAGAAAAATTCTTGATGCAGATGCTAAAGCACAAATTTCTCTCACCGCAGCCCTTTCTGATCAGATCTATCTAAAGGTGATTAGTTTCACCTCATAAAAATACATGTGGGATAAACTCGAAAATATTTTTGAAGGAGATAGAAAATTGATGGATTAAAAATTACAAGTCCTATACAATCGGTTTGATGATCTATTGAGCAGCTTGGTAGCATATGAAATGAGAGTCAAACAAGAAGATTCTACAACTCATGTGAGCAAGGAAATATCATTCAAGGCCATGTATAAACTGAAAATGTCAAATGATATTATCTCTAAATATGATTCTGAAAAATAAATTATTTCTCTCATTGCAATGAAGTTCAAGAAGGTAAAAGGGAACTTCAAAGGGAAGTTACCGCTCGCATGTTTTCGTTGTGGGAAAGTTGGTCACATTGCTTCTTAGTGTTTAAGACAGATCAATGATGAAGATAGTGAGGATGAAAAAATTGATATGCCTTAGAAAAGGTTTTTCAAAAATAGATACTTCAAATATAGAATGAAAATACAGAGGAAGAGTTTTTTCTGTGAATAGGAAGATGAGGATACTGGATTTTGTGAAGAAGAAGAACCCGAATTTAAAACAGGAAACCATGCATCCATGATGGATACCATTGAAAATCCAGAACCCTCTATCAATAAAGTCATAGATAATCAGATTACTATTTATAGTGATTCAAAGACTCAAATTAAGGATGCTTTTTCAAAGAATGAGAATAAATGAAAGAGATGCAATAAGTGGAAGGAAATGGTGGAAGAATCATCAAAATATATTGATGAGCTTGAAGCATAAATTGAATGGCTAGAATAACTAGTGAGAGTTCAGTCTTCAATCCTAGAAAGCATAGATGATTTTGTGAAAATAAAGCTCATAATTTAAGAACAATCAAATGTCATAAATGACCTTTCATCCAAAATGGAAGATAAGTCCAAGACTATCGAGGGACTTGAGGAAGATGTTATTACTCTTAGGAGTAAAATTGATTGTCAATCAACCACAAATGAGGGCAAGAAGAAAATTTATTTTGAAAGATTCTCATATGTAGAACTACTTTCAAGGGCCAAGTGTGGTTCTGATGGGGTTGGAACAATTTTGAGTGATTAATGACCCACTTGAATTGGAAAGAGTGGAATTGGCTGTGAAGCCGAGACATCATCCATTGGAAGTAAAGAGAGTCAAAAGAAGGAAAAGATGAAAGTTGGACATGTTGAAACATTACCTGAAGTGATGAAAAAGAAACCCTCAATCCAAACTAAAAGAAGAATTGAAAATTATGCTCAATCATTCAGAAATGTTGGGCATTTCAACTTTTCTCCCAATGAAGAACGCATGAGGATAAATTCAAGTGAGAATTCATTTCTTCTCATGAAGTGTCAGTTATATGGGTATCTGGGCCATACCATGTCATACTACAAAGAGGTTAGGAGCTACTTGAATGGGGAAGATCTGGGATGACAACAATGGAGTCTGACATCATATACTCCATCTTATAGAAGAAATAGTTTTTATGGATACTGTTTTCATTATTCTAACTTTTTCCATAAGGCTATGTATTGCCGTTAGAGATTCGATAGAAGAGATTCATACAACTCTCAAAGACGTGCCAATATTCACCCACCTGATGGTGTTGATCTCACAAACAGGTTTTCTCATCTGGAATAAGATTTTGGGTATGAAGAATTTTATTATATAAAAGAAATAATTAGAAGTCCATCAATATCTTATACTCAATCCAATATCTCTTGAGAAAGAAAACAAGAAGATCAAGAAATCCAATCTTGCAGAGGTTTCCCTCAAAGCTACAAAAAGCAATAGCACCTAGATTCTAGAAAACATTTCTCATCCCATATGACAGGAAATGAAATCCTGTTAATGGACATCAAAAGGACGGTTGATGGTATTGTACTATTTTGTAATGATGGAGCTCTAAAAATCAAAGGTAGTGGAAGTACTGAATTACATAATAGAGAAATAAATAAGACTGAATTCCTTTACATAGATGGCCTACGTCATAATCTACTCAGCAAGAGTCAACTCTGTAACTCGGGAATTATAGTTACTTTTAATCATAAAGGCTACACTATCAAGGGAATGACATGCATCTCACTTATAAAGAGATGCATAATAGAAGGCAACTTGTATCTGGTTGATAGTAAAGAAAATTTTTGTTACATGACTTTTGATGAAGAAAACAGTTTGTGGCGTTAATGATTGGGACACATCAATCAACAAGACATGGAGAAAATATAATAATTGAGGATTATCATGGACATTCCCACCCTAAACCATGAGCGTGAAAAGTCTTGTGATGCTTGCATTCGTGGAAAGCTGGTCTGCAATTTATATCGGCCAAAGAAGAAAAGAGCATCTCATCTTCTTGATCTAATTGATACAAATGTATGCAGGCTGATAAATGTTGCAAAAACTCATGGAGAAAGGTACTTGGTCCTTTTCGTTGATGATTACAGTAGAATGGAACGTTTAATGGTCATTCACAAGAAACAAAAAGTGCTTGACAGCATGAAAACATATCAGAAAATTGCTGAGAATGATACAGGCCAAACAATCAAAGTTCTGCGATCCGAAAATAGAGGGGAATACACGTCCATTGAATTTTAAAATTACTTGGAGAAGCATGGGATACAACATGAGGTAGCTGCTATGAGAACACAACAAAATGGAGTTGTTGAACATAGGAATCTTTAGGTGAACAACATGGAACTGACTATGCTGATTGAGATTTGTATTCCATGATATTTCTGGAAAGAGTCTGTTAAAGCTGTAGTGTATATTCAAAATTGAACATGAATTTATATGGGTGAGACGAAGACACCATATGAATTGTGGAAGGGAAGGAAACCCTCCTTGAAATACTTTAGGGTTTTTGGAAGTAAATGCTTCTTCAAAAACAAATAAGGAAATCAAGGGAAGTATGGTGACAATGAAGATGAAGGAATATTCATTGGTAACTCAATGAACAGAATAGCCTATAAGTGTTTCAACAAGATATTAGGATGGATTGTGGAAAGAAATCATGTTAATATAATTTAAGAGAGGACCAAAAATGCTTCAAGGACATCATATGCTGATGTGATAGAAAGTGAATAAGAAAGTGAACGTAGAGAAAATAAAAATACAGAAATAGAAGAAGCTATACAAAACTCTCAGTAGTCACATCATGATGTTGACTTAGAAGAAGAATCTAAAGAAGAAAATATGGTTGGAGAGCATGAAACTGAACTGCACAGGAGAAATCGTAGAGCTGATATTGATCTATCTAATATAATTTTGGATAGAAGTGCACCCACTCAAAAAGGAGGATGAGGAATAACACACAATCTGCATTTCTGTCAGTTGTGGAGATATCCTCATTTGAAGAAGCTACAAATGAAGAATCATGGGTTAAATACATGAATGAAGAATTTGATCTTATTGACAAGAATCAAACATGGGATCTTGTCCAGAGACCCAAAGGTCACAATGTGATTGGTATAAAATGGATCTTCAAGAACATGTTGGATGAGCATTGAAGTGTTATTAGAAACAAGGCATCACTGGTATGTAAAGGATACTCCCAGATTAAAGGTGTTGTTGTTGAAGAAACCCTTGCTCCAGTGGCTAGACTGGACTCAATCAGGATTTTCCATGCCATGGCACTACAAATAAGATATAAACTATATCAAATGGATTTCTAGACAGAATTCTTGAATGGTGTACTCGAAGAATAATTCTATATTGAATAACCAGTGGGTTTTGTTCTTGGTACTGATGAAACAAAGGTCTAAAAACTAAAGAATGCTCTATATGGTTTGAAGTAGGCACCACAAGCATTGTATTCTTGGCTGCACTCGTATCTCGAGAAGCTAGAATTCAAAAGTGGAGTAGTAGACTACAATATATATATGAAGAATTCTCCAGAAGATCAGTTCATGGTTCTAGTCTACGTTGATGATATCGTATTTGGTGGTAGTAGGCTGAAATCAGTTGATGAATTTTCCAACAAAATGAAATCTGAATTTGAAATGTCTATGATTGGAGAGCCACATATTTCTTGGGGCTTCAAGTGATTCAAAAGAAGTATTACACTTTCAATTATCAGGAAATGAATGCAAGAGAACTGCTGAAGAAGTTTAATATGCCAGACTCCAAACCAATGTCAACTCCGACTGAAGATGGGACTAAACATGGAAAGCACGAGGATGGGACCTATGTAGATACCTCATTGTACATGAGGATCAATGGGATCCTACTTTACCTGACAGCGACACAGCCAAATATTGTCTTTGCCACATGTCTTACAGCCCTCTTTCAGAGTAATCCAATGGGGGAACATATGGAAGTAGTAAAAAGAATCATGAGGATTGTTGAAGGTACTCACAATTGTGGCTTATAATTTGCTGTGGGAAGGGATAATTAATTATCATCATTTTCTAATGCTGACTGGGATGGCGATGTTGTTGACAGAAAGTCCACCAGTGGTGGTGCATTCTATATTTGGAATAAATTTGTTGGCTGGTAGGGAAAGAAAAAATAAAGTACTTCTCTTAGTACAGAAGAAGCTGAGTATATCTCCACCACTAAGGCATGCACTCAACTAATATGGATGAGGAAAAAACTAACAGATATTGGTGATGAGGTGAAATACAAATGGTGATTTAATGTGATAACAAGAGCGCAATTGTTCTTAGGATGAATCCTATTCAACATTCTCATATGAAACATATTGAAAACAGATATCACTTTTTCAAAGAATAGGTTGAGAAACAGGTGATTAAAATAGATCATATGGGAACATATGAACAAGTTTGCTGATATCCTGACCAAGCCACAGTCAATGGCTGTGTTTGAGAAGCATCGGTTGAAATTCAGTGTTCTGCTACCTCCAAATGCATAAGGAGGTTAAAAAATACCACTCTCCCTAGATATGTTAATTGTTTTTAATCTGTATATGGATGTGATGCAGGTTTGGGGGAGATACTATCTAGGGGGAGTGTGGTTTGAGCTAAACAAGGAACAATTACAGGTCTTTGTTTTTTTTTCAATCGAGGAGAAAGGAATAAATTCAGGCATGTAATACTTTTGGGACACATTGAGAATTTAGTGTAGGTGATAGGATGGGATGGAATTCATTGGATGAGAACCGAATTCAAGATTTCTCTATTGTTTTCTACACCAATCATTTCTCACATCGACATAGAGTGCTGGTTGAGTTGATTCATGCGTTATTGGTTTGCATGTGGATGGTGTTCTATTGAATTTATTTACTGATTTCCAACAAAACCAAAGGGGTAGATTGTAACATCCCAAGTAAGTAATGAATAGTAGATATTTTTATCTATGTCTATTAATGATTAAGATAGTGTTTTAGAGGCTTAAAATGATATTAAATCCAATCTTAAGCATGGAATACACTAATATTCTTAAAAGATTGTTTTACTTCCTTATGATGGAAAACCATTTTTTAATCTATATTTTGACAATTTTATAAACTATTTTTGTCAAAATAAACTTATTCTTTATGATTGGGACATCAAAATTTACTTTGTGTGAATTTTTGGTATTTTTCTGACAATGTTCATTTTTTTAATGAATAGTGAAAAATACGGCATTTTACATCAAAACTGATTTTTAATCTAATTTATTTATATTATTATATTATCTTTTGAATTGTTCTTAATGTGTAATATGAATATATTTTTACCATTTAATCCAATGGTGGTCATTGGAATCAATTTCACTTTGAAATTAGACTTAAACTGGTGTCAATCTTTTGATACTTATTGTTTTGTAAAAACACGCTATTTGCTCTGGCAGCGGGAATTAATTATTAAATTAATTAACGTGACTTATATGATTTGAATTTTGTAAAATAGACTTCATTTTTGAATTCGGAATATCAAATATAGCTTAGGGTGAAGTTTTGGTAATTTTCTGAAAAACTTCAATTTTTGATGAATAGTGAAACCACTAAGTGATAATCAAGTAAACTGATTTTTCAGTTAAATGAAATTTTACCCCTAATGTGTATTGAATTTTGAAAATCCGACATACATGGTTGTAATTAAGAAGTAAAATGTTGTCCAATGAGATTATAATAATTTTTTGGTGAATAGTAACTTATTAAGTTCTTAATCACGATTAGTGGTAATTAGGGTAGTTTAAGGTATAAATAATACTTTAGTAAAATGAAATGACCTAGACACATGTCACAACCTCATTGGTTGTGTCATGGACGACCATGACATGCCATGGGTCAACTTGGGGACCCCAAGGATCCACTTTTGATGGGAAATGACATAAATTACCTTTTATTTAATGTTAAAGGGAAAATGACACAAACATAATATGTTTTACGAAAACAATTTTTAAGTGGGGTTATACAAGTCCAAAGTTTTATTATAAATAGTCATTGGAAATCTAAAAAGATTTACTATATCATAGTATTTTTTTATAATTTTTAGACATTAAATAAATTTAATTATTTTTGACATAATAATGATGCAGCGATGACATCATTATTTGACGATTTAAATAAAATAGAAAGATAATGTAAAATCTATGAACTACACATGTCCAAAACCAATTGGATGAGTGGATTTCGAACCCTTATCACCTTATACACGAATTCTATCAATGTAGGACCTTTTAAAACCGAAACACATTTTCAAATAATGTAATATTTCTTTACTTTCCAAAAGTGCCCCTCCTCTCCTCTTATAAAAGGCCCCCACCTCTACCTCATTTCACACACTCTTCAAGCCTTTGGCTCGGCCAAACCCTGCCCATTTGCTCTCTCCAAATCCCTCTCCTCATCCTAGAGTATTCCCTTTGGGAATAATCCTTTCAAAGGAAGCCTTTAGGCTCAACTCAAAAGGAGTTACACTTTTAAAGGTAATTCATTCTCTCATGTTCATTTGTTTTATTTTGCTTCTCCAACCCCCTAAAATCTTTTTATTTACTTCTTTTGTAACAACAGAAGTATCATCAATATACTAGGATGTTGTTATAAGATTTATTTGAGCTACACTCTCACACAACTACATCAAATGGTTAAAGAACATACGGTTTCCGTGGATGGAGAAATTCTGCCTCCCGAAACGATGATTGTTCAACACTCATTTAACACCTTCAAAGGTGGCCATTATGATGTCACTATTTTTATATATGATATATAATATGTTTATGTTTTCCTTAAGCTTCTGTTTTTTTATTTTTGGCATACCTTTATGGTTTCCATTATGGGTAAACACGATATCTTCATTTTAGGAAGTGCGGACTACCGCCCCCTAAAAGTGATTTGATTCGTTAATACCATATGTGGGATGTGTAAAGGATAAAGTTAATGATATTATATATGTTATTATACTGGAATTATAATATACTCTTATATCATTATGATTCCATTCCAGAAAATATGAAATAGAAATGGAAGTAGCGTTCATGCGTACGTACGGCTTACCGTCTCCATGAACGGTGCATTTCATTTCTTACCTCTAAATGTGATGTAATATTATAAATGCATGTATGTACTGGATATATATGACATATATGGTATCTACATCATGAATACCATTCTGGATATAATGAACCTTTGACCAAATTAACAACATGTAAGTGTAAGAAGTCTATTTTTGACTTAAGAACCAAATACCGACAAAATGAACATTATTAACTTAAATGATTACATGATGTCCATAACATGGTATAAAAGGAATAGTGAACTTGAAAAAGGTTCTTAAGCAAGTAGAGATTAACTCATGTTTATTATTCAGGAGATTAAAGAATGGTCAGGTCAAGTCGGATACGAGGTACGGGACTTCGTCTCAATCTCCTTTCATTGAGGCATATTTTATTTTATACACAACTTTCTTTTATACGGTGTATAAACCCCTTTGACTTTTACATTTATTCAAAAGGAATCTTTTTTATACGAAGCGTTTACTAAACGAAAAAAGGGAATGTTTTTGTCGTACGTATGCGGCGACAACGACTTCTCCGCCGTCGTGACCGTTATTTGAGTTTCGGCTTCCTCTACAAGCCATACCTTCTTTTTAAAAGAAAAATAAATACCATGTTTTACTTTTCTTTTATTTTAGTATTGAAAATGGTTTTCATAATGTTTTTATATCAATGTGTTGTATTGATATCTCGTGATTGAAATGTGGAAATTTTATGTTTCCTTTATGCATGTTTTATGTGATATGATTATGTTATGGTTCTTGGGCATTATTATGAAGATGGGTGGTTCCGT
Organism: Viscum album; assembly: GCA_963277665.1. Lineage (NCBI taxonomy): Eukaryota > Viridiplantae > Streptophyta > Magnoliopsida > Santalales > Viscaceae > Viscum > Viscum album. The sequence continues at coordinate 2,060,776,467 of OY728140.1, forward strand.
GATAAACTAAGGGCGGGTGAGCCCGTTATAGCTCTCCAATGCATTGGGTAACGCGAAGGAGTGAAACGTTAAGGTTTCTCTGAAGAGATTTTAGGGAATATACTGTGATGGGTATTCCAAACGTAGCCAAGAGGGTTACTCCCTACGTAAGAATGTTATGAATGCCTCAAGTTACCTTTATGTCTTATGATTTCTATGATTTATTCATGATTTTATGAGGTATGTTAAAGTGCCTATGTATTATGGGTAAAGTATGATTTCATTCTTATGTATATATGAAATCATGTTTCTTTTCCATGTTTTTATAACCCATACTGAGCTTTTTATGCTCATCCCAAGTTTTTTTGAAATGTTTTTCACAGGTCAAGGGAAAGGTACATGATATGATGATAGTGTCAAGGAAGTGTCAAGAAATAGTCCATGTTTTATTTTAAATGTGTTCCCATTGAAGGGAATGAAGAATACCATATTTATGTAACCACTTTGTTTATATGTGGAATGTAATGCAAGTTTTATGATCTAATTCTCTAAAACGCTAAACCCGAAAAGATCCTCAATGTGTAATCTTGTAATAACTCAAGATTAAGTAAGGTTTAAGGTTGGGGCCTTATAGTTGGTATCAGAGGTCGGTTTAGATAACTTTAGGAGTTAGAATTCTATTAAATGATTATCCAAAAATATTTTTTTTTCGAAATGATATAGAATTTAAAGATTACCATGTTGCTTCATCTAAGACATGTTTGTTCAGAATGGTTTTCCGCAGAGGAAACAGGGAAGCAGTGCTAGGAAGGCATACAAAAGGAAATAACCTTCCGAATCGGCATCCAGAAATGGTCGGAATTGGAACTGAACAGTTTGTTGCAGTAATGGCACAGTTGACTCAAGCGATAAATGGCGGTGGTATCCATGCACGAGATCAGCCAGATCAACCGCAGAGGAACATGTCAGTGGTGGAACATTTCATGAGGCAACATCCACCATCATTCAGAGGATCATCTGACCCTGTGCTAGCTGAAGGATGGATTAAAGCACTGGAGAATATTTTTGATGTCATGGGGTGTTTAGACAATCAAAAGGTTAGTCTTGCTATTTACCGTTTGAAGGGTGAATCAGATCAGTGGTGGTCTATGGTTAAAAATATCAGGGACGCCGATGAGATTGATGCTCTTGACTGGGATGAATTCAAAGGTATGTTTCTTGAGAAGTATTTTCCTAAGGCTGTTCGACTTAGGATGGAAAAGCAATTATTGGAATTGAGGCAAGAGGAAGACTCAGTGGCTGCCTATGAAGAAAGGTTCACTTGATTGGCAAGGTATGCTCCAAATTTTATCCGAGACCTTGATAGTAAAATCAATCGTTTTTACTTAGGATTAAAGCCAAAATATCGAAGGGCATTAGCTTCTCGTGAGTTTAAAAGTTATGAAAAGCTTGTTTGATGTGCTGAGAAGGTGGAAATGGAGTTTGCCGATGACCAAGTGTTCTATAACAACAAGCAGAAGAAGAGACCGAGGTGGCAGGAGAAAGGTAAGAATTCTTCAAAAAAGTATGATGGTAAGAGAACTAAGTTTCCAGTTTGTGATAATTGTGGCAAAAGGAATGCTGGGGAATGTCTTCTGAATTCTGGAAAGTGCTACCGATGTGGTAAGATGGGACATAAGGCTTGTGATTGCACTGAAAAGGATCAAGGTGAAGGTAAGACCAAATTTTATTTACAGTTAGTGAAATGTTATAAGTGCAATGAGATGGGTCACTATGCAAACGAGTGTCCGATAAAGAGCTTGAGTGATGGGAAGCAGTTAGACTACAAGTAGAAAGGGGTGGTGAAATCTTTTGCAACTACTTCAGCAGATGTCGGTCCATCAAATAGAGATTCGTAGTTTCCTTGGTTTGCCAGGCTATTACCGAAGGTTTGTTAGAAATTTTTCACGGTTATCTAGTCCAATGACTAAGCTAACTCAGAAGGGTGTTAAGTTTATCTGGACAAAAGAATGTGATGATTGTTTTCAGGAATTGGAAAGAAGATTGGTGAATGCTCCAGTTTTGGCACTACCTTCCAGGAATGGTGAGTTTGTTATGCTTCATTGAAAGGACTTGGTTACGTCCTAATGAAGAATGATCAGGTAATTGCTTATGCTTCACGACAGTTGAAAACTCATGAGGTAAATTACCCTACACATGATTTGGAACTAGCTGCTGTTGTTTTTTCTTTAAAAATTTGGAGGCATCATTAGTATGGAGTAAAGTGTGAAATATATACCGATCACAAAATTTTAAAGTATATATTCACTCAGAAAGAGTTAAACATGAGACAAAGGAGATGGCTGGAATTAATCAAGGATTATGATTGTACAATTCATTACCATCCGGGAAAAGCAAATAAAGTGGCTGATGCTTTGAGTCGAAAAAGTAATGCTTCATTAACAATGTTGCGTTTGGAACGTGATCCTTTGGTTAAGGATTTGATGAACTTTGGCATAGAAGTTGTTGGTGCAGGAAGTCCTTCTGTTTTGTTTCAGGTATCAGTGAGATCATCTCTATCAGATAGAATCAAGCAAGCACAGAAGCAAGACAATGAGTTGCAGAAAAAGGTAGAGCTGGTTCAGAAAGGTAAGTTGCCTGAATTCAACGTTGATAATGATTGCGTTTTGAGATTTTGGAAGAGATTGTGTGTGCCTTGTGATTCACAGTTGAAGAGAGAGCTGTTATGTGAAGCTCATAGTTCTCCGTTTTCAGTTCATCCGGGCAGTACTAAGATGTATAGAGATATGCGGGAGTATTACTGGTGGGATGGAATAAAAAGAGACATTGCTGATTTTACTGTGAAGTGTTTGACTTGTCAGCAGGTTAAAGCAGAGCGGCAGCTACCGAAAGGGATGCTTCAGCCTTTACCAGTGCCAGAGTGGAAATGGGAGAATATATCCATGGACTTTGTTGTTGGATTACCGAAGACATCTCGAGGTAATAATGCAATCTGGGTTATTGTTGATCGCTTGACCAAATCTGATCATTTCCTTGCTATACGAGATACTTTCTCTCTTGATCAACTTTCTCGTTTGTATCTTAAAGAGATAGTCAGGTTACATGGAGTTCCTCTCTCCATTGTATCAGATCGTTATCCCAGGATTACTTCTAACTTTTGGAAAGGCCTTCAGAAGTCGTTGGGTACTGAATTAAATTTTAGTACAGCTTTTCATCCTCAATCAGATGGGCAGTCAGAATGAACAATTCAGACATTGGAGGATATGCTACGAGCTTGTTCTATGTATTATCAGGGAAGTTCGGACCAACATCTTTCTTTGGTTAAGTTTTCATATAATAACAGTTTTCATTCCAGTATACAGATGGCACCATTTCAGGCATTATATGGGAAGCGGTGTCGAACTCTAGCTTTCTAGGATGAAGTGGGTGAAAGGAAGTTGATGGGACCAGAATTGGTAGAAGAGATGGCAGAAAAAGTTCAGCTGATTCAGAAACACATGAGAACAGCTCAGAGCCGGCAGAAGAGTTATGCAGATAACCGGAGGAAGGATCTATCTTTTGAGGTAGGTGATCATGTTTTTCTCAAGGTTTCTCCTTGGAAAAGCGTGATGAGATTTGGTAAGAAAGGAAAGTTGAGTCCAAGGTTTGTTGGACCATACGAAATTCTGGAGAGAGTTGGATCAGTTGCATACCGAGTGGCTTTACCTCTGAGTTTATCTCAGGTACATAATGTTTTTCACGTTTCAATGTTGAGAAAGTATATGCCAGATCCATCTCATGTTTTGAGTCCAGAGGTAGTTCAGCTGGAAGAGAACCTATCTTATGAGGAACAACCGGTCCAAATTCTTGACCACAGGGATCAAGTGTTACGGAATAAGATGATTCACCAGGTAAAGGTTTTTTGGAAAAACCACATGATTGAAGAGGCAACATGGGAATCTGAAAATGCAATGAGGGATAAGTACCCCCATTTATTCGATAAGTAAATAAATTGCGGGGACGTAATTTTCTAAAGGGGGGAAGGATGTAACATCCCACGTAAGTAATGAATAATAGATATTTTTATCTATGTCTATTAATGATTAATATAGTGTTTTAGAGGCTTAAAATGAAATTAAATCCAATCTTAAGCATGGAATACACTAATATTCTTAAAAGATTGTTTTACTAACTTATGATGGAAAACCCTTTTTAAATCTATATTTTGACAATTTTATAAACTATTTTTGTCAAACTAAACTTATTCTTTATGATTGGGACATCAAAATTTACTTTGTGTGAATTTTTGGTATTTTTCTGACAATGTTCATTTTTTTAATGAATAGTGAAAAATACGGCATTTTACATAAAAACTGATTTTTAATCTAATTTATTTATATTATTAGATTATCTTTTGAATTGTTCTTAATGTGTAATATGAATATATTTTTACCATTTAATCCAATGGTGGTCATTGGAATCAATTTCACTTTGAAATTAGACTTAAACTGGTGTCAATCTTTTGATACTTATTGTTTTGTAAAAACACGCTATTTGCTATGGCAGCGGGAATTAATTATTAAATTAATTAATGTGACTTATATGATTTGAATTTTGTAAAATAGACTTCATTTTTGAATTCGGAATATCAAATATAGCTTAGGGTGAATTTTTGGTAATTTTCTGAAAAACTTCAATTTTTGATGAATAGTGAAACCACTAAGTGATAATCAAGTAAACTGATTTTTCAGCTAAATGAAAGTTTACCCCTAATGTGTATTGAATTTTGAAAATCCGACATACATGGTTGTAATTAAGAAGTAAAATGTGGTCCAATGAGATTATAATAATTTTTTGGTGAATAGTAACTTATTAAGTTCTTAATCACGATTAGTGGTAATTAGGGTAGTTTAAGGTATAAATAATACTTTAGTAAAATGAAATGACCTAGACACATGTCCCAACCTCATTGGTTGTGTCATGGCCGACCATGACATGCCATGGGTCAACTTGGGGACCCCATGGATCCACGTTTGTTGGGAAATGACATAAATTACTTTTTATTTAATGTTAAAGGGAAAATGACACAAACATAATATGTTTTACGAAAACAATTTTTAAGTGGGGTTATACAAGTCCAAATTTTGATTATAAATAGTCATTGGAAAGATAAAAAGATTTAATATATCATAGTATTTTGTTTATAATTTTTAGACATTAAATAAAGTTAATTATTTATGACATAATAATGATGCAGCGATGACATCATTATTTGACGATTTAAATAAAATAGAAAGATAATGTAAAATATATGAACTAAACATGTCCAAAACCAATTGGATGAGTGGATTTCGAACCCTTATCACCTTATCCACGAATTATATCAATGTGGGACCTTTTAAAACCGAAACACATTTTCAAATAATGTAATATTTCTTTACTTTCCAAAAGTGCCCCTCCTCTCCTCTTATAAAAGGCCCCCACCTCTACCTCATTTCACACACTCTTAAAGCCTTTGTCTCGGCCAACCCCTGACCATTTTCTCTCTACACATACCTATACTCATCCTAGAGGATTCCCTTTGGGCATAATCCTTTCAAAGGAAGCCTTTAGGCTCAACTCAAAAGGAGTTACACTTTTAAAGGTAATTCATTCTCTCATGTTCATTTGTTTTATTTTGATTCTCAAACCCCCTAAACTCTTTTTATTTACTTATTTTGTAACAACACCAGTATAATCAATATACTAGGATGTTTTTATAAGATTTATTTGAGCTAAACTCTCACACAACTACATAAAATGGTTAAAGAACATACGGTTTCCGTGGATGGAGAAATTCTGCCTCCTGAAACGATGATTGTTCAACACTCATTTAACACCTTCAAAGGTGGCCATTATGATGTCACTATTTTTATATATGATATATAATATGTTTATGTTTTCCTTAAGCTTCTGTTTTTTTATTTTTGGCATACCTTTATGGTTTCCATTATGGGTAAACACGATATCTTCATTTTAGGAAGTGCGGACTACCGCCCCCTAAAAGTGATTTGATTCGTTAATACCATATGTGGGATGTGTAAAGGATAAAGTTAATGATATTATATATGTTATTATACTGGAATTATAATATACTCTTATATCATTATGATTCCATTCCAGAAAATATGAAATAGAAATGGAAGTAGCGTTCATATGTACGTACGGCTTACCGTCTCCATGAACGGTGCATTTCATTTCTTACCTCTAAATTTGATGTAATATTATAAATGCATGTATGTAATGGATATATATGACATATATGGTATCTAAATCATGAATACCATTCTGGATATAATGAACCTTTGACCAAATTAACAACATGTAAGTGTAAGAAGTCTATTTTTGACTTAAGAACCAAATACCGACAAAATGAACATTATTAACTTAAATGATTACATGATGTCCATAACATGGTATAAAAGGAATAGTGAACTTGAAAAAGGTTCTTAAGGAAGTATAGATTAACTCAAGTTTATTATTCAGGAGATTAAAGAACGGTCAGGTCAAGTCGGATATGAGGTACGGGACTTCGTCTCAATCTCCTTTCATTGAGGCATATTTTATTTTATACACAACTTTCTTTTATACGGTGAATAAACCCCTTTGACTTTTACATTTATTCAAAAGGAATATTTTTTATACGAAGCGTTTACTAAACGACAAAAGGGAATGTTTTTTTCGTACGTATGCGGCGACAACGACTTCTCCGCCGTCACGACCGTTATTTGAGTTTCAGCTTCCTCTACAAGCCATACCTTCTTTTTAAAAGAAAAATAAATACCATGTTTTACTTTTCTTTTATTTTAGTATTGAAAATGGTTTTCATAATGTTTTTATATCAATGTGTTGTATTGATATCTCGTGATTGAAGTGTGGAAATTTTATGTTTCCTTTATGCATGTTTTATGTGATATGATTATGTTATGGTTCTTGGGCATTATTATGAAGACGGGTGGTTCCGTGATAAACTAAGGGCGGGTGAGCCCGTTATAGCTCTCCAATGCATTGGGTAACGCGAAGGAGTGAAACGTTAAGGTTTCTCTGAAGAGATTTTAGGGAATATACTGTGATGGGTATTCCAAACGTAACCAAGAGGGTTACTCCCTACGTAAGAATGTTATGAATGCCTCAAGTTACCTTTATGTCTTATGATTTCTATGATTTATTCATGATTTTATGAGGTATGTTAAAGTGCCTATGTTTTATGGGTAAAGTATGATTTCATTCTTATGTATATATGAAATCATGTTTCTTTTCCATGTTTTTATAACCCATACTGAGCTTTTTATGCTCATCCCAAGTTTTTTTGAAATGTTTTTCACAGGTCAAGGGAAAGGTACATGATATGATGATAGTGTCAAGGAAGTGTCAAGAAATAATCCATGTTTTATTTTAAATTTGTTCCCATTGATGGGAATGAAGAATACTATCTTTATGTAACCACTTTGTTTATATGTGGAATAAAATGCAAGTTTTATGATCTAATTCTCTAAAACTCTAAACCCAAAAAGATCCTCAATGTGTAATCTTGTAATAACTCAAGATTAAGTAAGGTTTAAGGTTGGGGCCTTATATAGATTGTTGGAACCATGGTCATCTATGAATGAATTGGAGTATGGTTTGTGTTTGTTGTCAATCCTCAGAGGAAGATCAGAATGTGTGGTAGAAAATTACTCTTATAGGTCAAGAAGATAATAGTATTAAAGGTGGAACCGTTTTCCAGTGTTTTCCGGATTTCTGGACCTCAAAATTGAAAAAAATGGGAAAACATATTTTTTGGGACAGGGATTTACACACTGGATATGTGTCACGCAAGTGACTTGCACGCCGAGAAAGGACTTTTGTGTCGGTGCCTAGGAGGATTGGAACGTTGTGCGCCATATGTTTATCAAGATCAGAACTTCAAAATATGGAAAAGGGAGAAGGGTTCCCATGTTTGGAAGTTGGTCGTGCAAGTCATTATTCGGGGGAAGAGACTTGCACACCAAAACTTGCGTGCCGAGGGGAGACTTGTGCTCCATCGTGCAGGGTGTCCAAATGCCTATAAATACAAGTCAGCCCCTCTTTATTCAATACGAAGTTCAGACTTAGTGAAATTCAGAGCTCCCATCCTGCATGTGTTGTGGTCACTCAAGTGGTTGTATGTCAAGCTAGTAGAGGTTCCACGCCAGTTGATTGATGCAAGTCCGATGTTGTTTGGGTGAGAATGGGGGAGATTTGTGAAAGTTTGAAGTTGAATAAGTGAGTGTTGCACAAGTTTTTGAGGTGAAATTTCATGCTGGTTTGGACTTGCGTGCCATGACTTGCACCCCGGGCTTGGAGAAGCACGCCAGGTATTGTTGAAGCATGACCGTCTTTTTGGGGCAGCGTGAAAACTAAAAGTTTGCTCGATACCGTTGGGGAAAAGTCAGATTTGTCTTCGGGTGGAAGTTGAATTTCAAATTAGCATCTACATACAACAGAGGATGCATTCATTATTGATGATGAAGAGACCTTCACGTCTATAAACTGAGTGGGACTTTACCAACGGTAGTGAGCTAGGGGGAGTCAACTAGAGTGATCTGAGGGACGCAGTGAGCTATCCCTGAACTTTTGTAAAGGGAGTGATCCTGGGACAGAGGGACTGTGCCTGAACCATTGTAATCCATATCTAGTAATGTTTAGTGGAATTTGGTATGACCAACAACCTATCGGCGTATGATCCTTGGACGTAGCCCTTAGTGGTGAACTATGTAAAAAGTGTTGTGTCATCTCTCTTCATGTGAATGTTTTCTTTCTGATCTTTTTCATCGTACATGTTTAACATTTTCCTACTAACGTGGGAACATGATCCATTGCATTAAAAGAAAATGTTGTCACCCTGATTCACCCCTACCCTCTCAGGGTGTCCCTGGGTCCTACAATTATCTCTTAGGGTTTAGGGGGAACATTATTCTTGGAACAAAAAATACCCTATGATTGATATCTGGGAAAAAAATTATTTACTAGTGAATCCTAGTAGGGTCCATTCATGATTAGTCAGTCCTTATTACTAATATTGCGTATGGGAGAACCTAGAGGAATTTCAATCAATGTCTATGAAATGACCGGAGAATATTCACTCAAGGAATTTAGTGATTACCACAAGAAAACTAGGAGTGAATTTCTTTTTTGAAAAGTGGATTATCCAAATTGATTTAGAAACTCAAGTAAACTAGTTCTTCATTAGAGACACTCACCCCGAAATAAATATGTATAAGAATTGATTATTATAATATTGATTTTATAATGGATATTCGACATAGATCAGTAACATCAATGGTATTATAATTCACATTAATATTTGCATTATTAGTATTTTAAATTCATACCCATGCATATATAAGTCAACAGGAAGTAGAGAACAATGTGTATAGTTCAAACAATGGTAATATAATAGTCTTTTACCACACATTGTTAGGAAAATACTTCATGGATTTGAGGTGGGCCTCTCTGTTGGGCACAAAATATCCCCTAGACACAAAATCGTAGACATTGTTTTATTCAACAATGAATCTAAGTGGTGGACCTTCATATTTTCTAATCTATATTACAAATTTTCTATATGGAAGAATAAAGAGTGTTGACTAAAGTTCATTGGGTTTAAGGAGATGTATATCGACATAATGAATTAGTTTTTATTAACTCATATTTGGATATAATAATGTTGGTACAAGGAGAAAGTGATATAAATAGATGGATTCAGAATCCTAATGGTTATAAAAATGAGTATTGAACACATTTTGGGGAATAAGGGATAAAACATATGATTCTATAGTACATAGTCATCTAGTGGATAATCTCTTCATCTCGAAGACCTATTCTTGTTTAATACAACATCAGGTGACTATGATGTTATAGTGATGATTAATGTCTTATGACTAGGGTGATATTTTTTATTTTATATCATTTGACTAGAATTTTGATCCCTGTCTTGAATAGAACTCACCCTGATCGTGTTGATTAAAGCATCTTTCTATGTTCCCTAAGATCACAAGAGACAAGCGTAACATAATAATCAATACAAAACTGAACATTAAACTGGATGATGTGAGTGTTCATGAAATGGAATATATAGGGATGTTCTCATTTTATGATGGAATAGAATACCTATATAGATCTAACATTAATGGAAGGACATGGTTGAGAGTAATGGAAATTCACAACTGGGCATGAAATGGATGATCTGAGTATCACTACGTATCCTATAAAGTTATCCATAATGTCATTCATAAATCTTCTATATGAAAACTCCCCCGATAGGCCTAACCCATATGAAATGATATTGTGCATTTCTATCTTTAAATTTTTATTTCACTAAAGATTTGATATACATGAATAACTATGTATCATGTAGTTACATTAATCAAGACACAAATTATTCTAATTATAATCCCTTGTAAATATACAACTCTCAAATAGGGATGTCGACATCCTATTTTCTATGTAGGTATTTCTCACTCATAGTATGTTTCCATTTATGAAAATCATGGATTTATTACAAATGAAATATGAGGTATGTTGTTTCAATGTCATGGTCAAGTGAGGCTTCCTTGTACTATTGTGTGGTTATAGAGAATTATCATCATGATCTCATAAGCACATACCCTTGACACTATCTATAAAGATATAGATCATGTGTAAGAAGAAGAGGTAGGTTATAGAGGGTTAGCTCATGTAAAATAGTTTAATTTATTAGGATTATAATGAAATCCAATGAATTTACCATTATGTAGTGAGGACACTGTACTTTATTTTAACAATGTGCAAATGGGTCATGGGTGTCATATAGTTTATGTTCATAAGAAAATAACCTCGGTTATTGTGATGTTTTAAGTTCTACTTTTAGGGATTCCTCTATTTTTTGGGGGGTAATTAATGAAAAGTTTTTCCTAAGTGATCTCACATTAATGGGTGGAGCAATGTGTTCATCAACCACTATAACGAATGAGTAAGCCCCATTAGAGTAGACATTATGTATGATGTAAGGTCCATACTACTTTGCATCCACCATTAGAGATTTATTCCATATCATCATATGGTTTAAAATAAACAGCACCAATTATCCTTAGAGAAACGAGTGGAGATGAACCCTTTTTTGATGGATAGACTAATCTACTTTTAGAGGACTTTGAGGTTGTTTAATGTACAATACATTTTTTCATCAACTCTTCCTAACTCATACAACCTCTTCTGTGATTCTTTGTTGTCTAAGACCAGTAAAATGATAAGAGTTTGGTGTGTGTTCAACAAGACATTTATGAGTAAAACCACTGATATTCCATAAACTAGTAAATATGGTGTCTCTTTTTTGGTAGTTCTGGATATGGTACATTAAGACCATAAAGAAATCAGGTGTTTATCTGTCCATTAAATCATGTAATTATCCTCAATTTCCTAGTATATATCGGAAAAGGCCTAATTTAAAGCATTTAACTATCAATTTTCAACAATGTGATTACTATAGGAATGTTTGGACTTAATGTTATACTCCAGACACAACAACATAAAATTATAATAACAATAACGTGTTCCAATTTCCCTTAGTATTGAGTAAGGGAAATTGAATATGTAGACAATATTAGTCTTCAAAAAAGATGATGATACTATTTTATGAGACATCATTGAGTGGTATGAACTCATCCATTTTGAATTATATATAGATAGCAGATATGGTTTATTTTAATATCATAGATTTATTTGGAAATATATCCCCACAACATTTGTTCCTCAAATGGAAAATATCTAGCAATAAATAGCTATGTGAAACAACTGTAATGGAATATAGATTATGTTTTCATGAATGTAAAATGCATGAAAAATTCTTGTGAAATCTAAAAACTCTGGAAAAAGAATCTTCAAGTAGTGACCAAGGCTTCTAGTTTGTTGGTAGAGCCTAGTTCCAGACTAGTGGGTGCTAGAGGAGCCTATATGGACATGCTTCATAATGGAAGGAGTCCCACGTTCTAAAATATATCTAAGGGGTCTGTCAAAGGGTAATTTTTTATGACTATCATTGAGTCTATTTATTTTTCCTGTTTTTAATGGGTGGGTCCCATTTTGGAGGTCATCTATTATTGGATCCATCTATATTCGGGTGGATACAATCTCATCATGATCTAGATCAATGTTAATCTGGCTAATTTTCTCTTTATTGTAGATGAGGATTGGTATGGATACCCTTTAGTGTGCAATGTTTAAGTCTACCTCATACTATTCAGGATCATCCATGAGTGTGGCGACATTATACATTACATTTTCACAAGTATTCTATGATTGATAAAATTTATAAAGTGTTACTTTAAAAGGAAATTATGTCATTATTTCTACCATGTATTTAATGAACGAGGATAATTATTCATTATTTATTTTATAATTACCATTGATAAATTTTATCACTATCCCTACATATCCTTTGAATTTAATTCATTTTATCTAGATTTTCTGATCTAGTATGATTGAATTTCACCCCATTCGGCTAGATCCTTACTTATCTCCTCCTCCTAGGATTTTCACAACCCTTGGGAAGGGATAAATCTCCCCACCTTCTCTTATTCTCCATCCTTTTTTTTCACTAGACATCTTATTATTTTCCATTTCCTCCTTATCCTTAGAATATCTATCTCTTATTCACTCTAGGTTTCAATTCCATGAGTCTTCATCCTATACTCTCTTGGTCTTACCATCTTAAGTTGTTTGATGTGTAAGTGCTCAGTTGATCTCACCTACTCTGATCCATTGTTCCCCTACACCTCTCCATCTTGGCACTAGAGTATTTGTTCAAATATATTTTGGGTTATGTGGTCCGATGGATGATGGGTCTCCAATCACATTCAGATTCAACTTGCACATATCATGACTGTACAAGGATTCTTTGAAGATGGAATCTTTCGAAGATATCACTCTCTCAACCCTACTTAGACCTCACATTCATCTACACATCTCAAAGTCGTATCTTGAGTGATGGAATCATTGAAGTTCTAGGATGATTGGTTCATGGGATATAGGTTATTCAGATGCCTCGTGAGGTGGTATTTTCTGGTTAGGTCGGTTTCTTTATTGTCAGTTTTTTTGTTTCTTCTTTAATTCAATCGGTTTTTTTATTATCTACATGATATATATTTTTTATTATTGTTTGTTGTTTAATTTGAATTGGGATTCTATTTTGGATGGTGTTTGTTTCTGGGTGGTGCTGTATGAGGGTGTCGATAATGACAATGAATATGGAATAATGGTGAGGTGGGTTTTTCTATGATGATAGCTGCTCTAGTGAGGTTCTATCTGGTGATGTGGTAACATCAAGCGCATGGCTCATGGTAATGTTCCACCCATTATTTATGGGTATGAGGTGATAGGAAATGTGTTCTTGTAGTTTTGTAATTTTAAATTTGGGATGGATGTTTTGTTTTGTATCAAGATTTTGTACTCTGTAATTTGGGTGGTAGATTGGGGACATTGGTTTGATTGTGAGGTTCCCACATTTCTTTAAAGTGGTTTTTTTAAAATACCAAAAAAAGGATTTGTATGGTCTTCCGCGATGTCTACAATAAGTTCATCAAATTCCACCTCATTATTATAGTATGAATAAAATAATCTAATGGGGTCGGGAAAAGTTTTATTTTATGTGCAAATAAATAAAATCACTAGACCTAGCTAGTTGAGATTCAATATTTCCATTTTATTTTTAATTAAACTTAATTACAAACCATAATAATACAAAACCAGCATTATATATGTTTCGTGGGATTAATATACTTCTTCTATTATAATGGAACAATTTCTGGGGCAATATGTGGAAAAAGGAAATTATTTATCCCTTACTCTTGAATTTTAGTTGCTAACACAAATTAAATTAAATTAATTTATTGAATAGTTGAATATTTAAGAAATTATGAGTTAAAATTGGGAGTTTATGAATAAAAATGAATGTGTTGATATGAATGACTAGGTGGACCATGTTTCACTGTAAATAATGCTTTACTTTTACACTATGAATATGAGCATGAAGCACTTCTTCTAAATATCATAAAACTGATTCATTATATCTATCATTTTTATTATTAGATAGTAATGACTATTTTAATTCCCCACATAATGTTTCTTTGTGATGAGGTATTCAATAAATTGTTACATGGGGGCTTATAATGGATATGTGGCATCCCCTATAATAGAAACATTAAGATGAATGGATGAAGTAGGTATTAAATGAGGTTATCAAAAGATTCATGGAAGACCCAATTCTATTGGTAGGAAACTCCTTTGTTAATTAACATAGTGTAGGGGATATATACATTTTCACGGTAAAACACCTAATAAAGTGATATTATATTGGATACCTTTAAACAATTTATGATTCCAAGGAGGTTTAATCTCTAGGATTGCACTAGTATTTTCTAGAATGATATCCATGCCATGGTGTTACACTAAAATACTGTGGAATTTTCTTAATGTTACTCTAAAATTAAAATTTAGAGGATTCATATTCAAACATTGTTATATGAATTTTTTAAGGATTATTTGATGATCCATGAGGTGATCACAATGTTTTAGAGATTTAACAACCAATTATTCAATTAAAATCTCCATGATTCTTCATGTAATTGTTATAAATATTTGATTCATGGCATGTTGGTATTTGTCACAATCATTTTTTAAGTTGAAGGGAATTATCTTCTAGAAAATTTACCTTTAGTTTCCCTGAATTCAACAGCTTCTTTATATTTGGGGACCATCTTCATAAATTTATACCCTTAAAACCCATACATAAAATATTCTACATGGAATATAGTAGTCGTATTAATTAAATGCTCTATGATAAGATATAGGAAATAATCCCCTTAGAAGATCTTATAAAAACCCCTAAAATCAATGAAAGTCATGATTTTTTAATTATTATATTTATGGTAATGATTTTGTAAATCCATTTTTGGAACATCACTTGTTGAAAAAAGATATATTTGATAATTTTTTAACTTCAAATTTTAGTTTGGTAATATGAGAAGGGTTAAACCTCATTAATTACTACATGAAACCTCAATGTCCATTGAGAAATCCCAAAAGATAAATATCCACATTTGAGTTCTTCCTTGAAATAATTCTTTTATAAATTAAATATATATCTCGTAGTCCTTGAGAGGAATGGATACAATTTTCAACATAGTCCGTGGAATATATTTTTTCCTTGAATTAACTGCATGACCTCATCGATGGTGGTAGAGAAAGCTTCCTAAAATGGAGAAGTGGAATCTATAATGTCATACACTTCCACTTCTATATTTTTATTAGTAGGAGAATCTCAAGGAATTTAGGGTAATTTAATGGAATCACCATATTCACTATGTAAGAGTGGAGATAATAAAAAGCATTGAAATAATGAACTTCCATGTTCATCATTGGGATATTTTGGGTATTATTGTTTTCATTTATGCTACTAAAAGTGATAGAATGGTTATTGAAAATCCAAGACATTGTGTGCATCACAGGGTACTCTTATCATCCTCTGATATAACATGGATTGTTTTTGGTTCAGATGAAATATAGGTCAAGACATATTTTGTAAAACATACATCATCTGGTGTGACTACAAATTCATAAGCATGGTCCAATGATAATTTTGATTTTTAATGGCATTATAGGATTGCTTTTACTCCCTCGATCAGGTTTATAAGAAGTACATAATCACTACTGATCATAGTCTATTGATTTATAGGAGTGGTTCCCAATCCGTTTATAGTTGTTACCTATATTTCACCCCTATAGTAGGTTGTTTCCCTTCACCCTTGTATAAACCTACCATGATATATCTGTATTTACAAGAATAAAACGGGGCATTATCCCCATATATTATACCGACCCTTATGTTAAGGGGGTATTTTGAGCATTGTTGAAATTATGATGGCATTGCCATGTGTCTAGGAATCCATGACCTTTTGAGTGTAATGTTATATGTTGTGTCTTGCTGGAAATTACATAGTCATAATTAGATGCGATTTCTCTAAATTTTTCCTTGAGCATGAGATTTCATGTGTACTTTTTCTTCATTTTTCATACCCTTGTCTGGTCTGTTTCATTGGAGACAAATAAAACTTGTGGAATCTAAAATATATAAGGTTTGGGATAGGAATTTGGTTGATACCTAAACAGTTTTAATATAGAGCCCTTTAGATGTCAAAATTATGTAACATTTTTATAACATATAAGGGTTTGATATTTTACAATATAGCTTCTCCTAGATCATTCTTTGGAAATGAGATAGTAGTAATCCATTCTTATAGAGTAGTTTCAAAATAGTAATACATGATTGTAATTATTTTTTCCTAAAACTCATGGGGACTCTAAAGATACTCAATAAGAAACTCTTGGAGATGTTTTAAATTATGGAAAACAACTGGGATTGAGAGTCTATCTATCATATCTCCCAAATTTTTGGAATATCATTTCTATAGGAAAAAAGAATATGCCTCTCAATTTTGGGTTTCTTATTAGAATACACCTTAGGAGCTGAATATTTTGAGGTTAATGCTGGGTTAGAGGTTCCAATGAAATACATTTATAATGATGTATGTCATATTGGTCCACACCTTTATTTGGGTTGATCAGTCAGTTACACCCCCACCAGCCACTCCAATAAAATGAATGGGTATGAAAAACCACTAGCAGGATCTGTGTAATATTCATTATCCTACTCAAAATGATATTCTGCTTAAAGATGGGTCTCGATATCTTATATGGCATCGAAGGAAATATAACAAGAATATTATTTTTAGTGAAGACCATACAATCATTTTTATACTTACCTTCAACAACGTTGTCCTCAGACTCCGCTTTCTATTATAAAAAAATAATATTTAGGGAAGTATTCATATTTAGGGAAATAATTTTAAATGAATAGATTTAAAATATCTAAAAATGATCTATTTATCTAACAAAGATTCCATTTGGTGGGGTAATGGACCTTCTATAAATACTTGAAGAACTAAGTATTCATGAGTTATGGCATGTATAGTTGTTGACTGAAACTCTTATCTATAATTTATTTCATACAATGAGGATTAAATTCTCTACTTATAGATAGTTTCAATCGATTCTACCTAGATTTTGAAATAATTATTAGTTTATGAAGTTTCACTCTTTGGTTAGTGTGATCTCAGTCAGCTGTCTTTTGAGAGATTTAGTTATTGAAAATATATTCATTCTATGATAGAAAATCATTCCTTTCACCATCATACTCTATTTTTATCTTGGTCACCTAGTCCATATTCATCAATGATTATCCAATATCACTTATCTAGAATCATCCATTCGCTTTAGTATATCCTTTAAAATGATAAAATAATAGATTCTATAACCTAGTCTCCTATGATAAGGGTAATAGTCTGAGTTTTCACTAATATAAACCTCAATGTGTTTCCAATCCTATGGTATATGGGTGAGATAATTTTCCATAGAATTCAGGAAACTACCATGAATGTTTTCATTTTATAATTAATACACTTATAATTTATATTAATCAAATCATGGGTGACATCATCTCTGTGATGTTAAATTTCAGTAAACTTGTAAAATCAACCTATGTATTTCATAATGATAAATGGTTTTAAAAGAAGATATAATAGGTCACCATAATAAATTTCAAACTATTTTTGTTGTGATAGTGGGATAATGAGTGATATCATTACACCTTTTCAATGATATAAAATGTCAAATACCCTCTCATATTCATGTTTTATACAATTTTTTACTTCACTTATATTTATTTTCTTTATTATGGAAATTAATTGATAACAGAATTGATGATGAAGGTCTTTTAAATAGAGACATAGGCTTAACATAAATGGATTTTAAATTATTTTAGATGAATACTTAACACATTAAAAAGTGTATTCCCAAGGACTGTTATAGTTAAGTGTCTTTTGAAACTTCAAGAAAAATATTCTATCTTGGGGAAAGATATTAAATGTTTCCCGTAAAGATTATACCCTATAGTACATCTACATAAAAAATTTATTTATATCATAGGTAAAGTGTGAATAATAAAGGCTTATCTCATATGAACAATAAGAGAAAATAAAGGGCATACATAAGAAAAACATGAGCATAAGGGTACGAGAACATGAGAATAACATTTTAAGATCATAACATGCATATCAAAGAATATATACATGAATCTTGTCATAAATAATGGTAATTAATATGATATTAATAATAGGGTAGTCAACGAAATAATCCATAAGATAATAATATTGGAAGAAGACATTAAATTTGTGTCACACACGAAAGCATATAAAATCCTTCCCTATATGTCAATCCATTTTGAGAAAAAACTATCAGGGTATATCATGGGGGACACATCATCTCGGTGGGACACACCACCATTTCCAGTCAAATCCCTCTATTTTCAGGGGAATGGGTCTAATACCCATATCATATTACTTTCCAAGTATCGCTCCCAATACCATCTTAATGGCCAAGGTTCACTCCTAATACTATCATCACCAAAAAAGTTCTTTATTGAATTGATTTCAATCCCCATTCCATCCCTTTCTATCTCATGTGATATGAATCATTACCCAATGAATTATATGGAGATATAGCTCCCATATATCACATAATAAAATCATATATATGTGTCCCACAAGATAAAAGTCAATGATCACAACAAGACCAATAAAAATAGTCAGGTTTCCTATACATTATATCATAACCCATGAAATGAAATGGATATCATAGACATAACATCATATCATAACAAATAGAGAATAAATAGGTTTCATAATATTCTTATCAAATAATAACTAGTGAAAATATTTGTATTTTAAAAGCATAAAACCCCAAGAATATAAAAGGGTCTCATTAACAACATATCCTCTTCAACATAAACAAATCAAAGATATAATAAAAATGATGTCATTGTATCATAATACTTGTAAAGAATAAACTATTTCAAAGGATTTAATCTTATATGGAGAAGTATTTTGAATGATCAGTTGGGAAATTTCCAAAGGGAAATATCATTTCAATGAAAATTCCTTCCATAAAACATTTCCAAAACTAATTTTCTTCAAAAATAATAAGATAAATTTCATTTAAAACATTTATTGAGGAAAAGAGATTTCATGACATGATTTTTTATTTAAAATAAATCATTTTAAATACCTATTTTGTTAAAAATAAATTTCAAAATAAATAAAGTATGCTTCAATACATTCTTAAAACTTTTTTCTTTGATAAAACATTGAAAAAAATTCAATGAAAGATTGGAAACATTTTTTAAATTATTTTCTTTGAAATAATTTGAAAATTTAAAAAAGAAAGCAGGAACACATTTTAAAAATTATTTTCATTTAAAATAATTTAAAAAATTATAAATTAATTATTCAAAACACTGAAGTCATTTTCTTTGAAAATATTCTTTTGAAAAAATTTTAAAACATATTTTGATCATAAATATTATTAAATATCATTTTTCATTGAAAGTAAGATTAAATTAATTTAATTTCTATAATATTTTGTATTTTTTTCTTAAAAAAGAATCTTATAAACATGTAGAGGAATTATCTAAGGATGTACAATCATTATATAAGATATGTCTATACATGTTGAACATTCATTTTTCACATGAACAAGTATATACAAGTGGCTCGATCGGAAAATGACAACATGATACCCTTTTTTTAAACCATTTTTGATTAAAGGTAAAAAATATGTAATAATTTCTTTTAATGTTAATTGAATAATATTACGATGTTTAAAAAAATATTATTAGAAAACATTTTTTTAAAGGTGAACTGATTTTTAACTGAAGAGGGAGATAATGTCAAATTTTCATAAATACACTTTCTCAGTTATCTTAAGAACCAAAGAGTAGGAAAATGGTAAATTCAAATGAAGGTATCATGAATAACTAAATTATATTAAAACTCATGATGTTTCATGATATATGTATCATAATATTTCATCAATGAATTCATAGTCATAAACAATACCAATAAATAATTATATTGAAGCAAAAACATGATACCTCTAGGGAATCATTGAATCACAAAACCAATAAATTATTAACATTAAAAGAAGCATAAAATAAATTTTAAATAAATTTTCTAATTATATAACATGTAAATTGGATGATTTTATACCTCTTAGAAGAATATAGATGAATAACAACACATGTGTCTTAAAAAAAAACTTGTGAAACAATTACTTTCTCAACTTGGAAAATTTTTTACCATAAAATCCTTGAATGAGAGATCATAAAATGTATATTTAAATATACATAAATTTAAGGACTGTAATCTTTGAATATATTCTTAAGAATTATATAGACCATACAAAATAAACAAGTTGTGAATGAGGCATAAATCTCAAATGAATAAAAAAGTGAAGAGGAAACCCTTATCTTAAGTATTTAATTTCTAATTACTTGTTCAAATATCCTATATATTAAATATATATTAATTTCAAATATACCAAAACAATATATTATAATAACTAATACCATATATAATTTTATTATGACATTACAGTAATGGTTTTTTAAAATTTCGTTGTTAATGTAACATTTCAGGTAATATCATATTTGTTTTTCGTATATATTTCAACATGTTATTCTTGATGCTCCTATATAGATAATTATTTACTTATTTTCATATTGTAAAACAAGATTATAATATCATATATATTCATTAAATAAATATTTATAATAATCTATGATATATATAAATATTAAATTTAATACAACGTTCATGGAGTCAGTTAATCGTAAGTACAAATAATCTTTTTTCCATTTTGTAGTCGTATTTTGAATAAGAAACAAAATGAAATATATTTATATATAAATATATTTTATCATTACAATTTAATTATTATTTCATATATATCATATATTTTTATTAATCTCATCATTCATACATTCTCTGTAATGTGTGAACAAATCACATCTCTTTGAGGAGGTAGTAGTCCACATGTCCACACACGATGTTATTATATTTACAAAAAATGGAAAGTAAGAAGGTATGATTGATATAGTAATTAAAAAATAATAAATAAATCAGAAATATCATATAAATACATTATTTAAATCATAATTCACAACAAAAAATGGTAATAATGGAAAAAATAATGACATTGTTTTGCAAGGATGTAGTCTGCAGTACACATGAACTATAAGTTTTTTACCCATTTGATGTATGTGTGTGTAGTTTTAGGTCTAAAAATTATAATAACAACTAATAAATAAATTTAGGATACATATATTATTTTTAAATCACGTAATAAAAATTATTAATTGTTTTGAGAATGAAAACAAAACAAAAGGGAATATAGAAGGATGTTACCTATTCATTGGGTAACACTACTAGGTTAACACCAAAGCGATTCTTGGATGGATTTCCTCACAAAAAGAAGAATATATAAAGAAGGTTTGGAATTAAGGAGGATATTTTTAGAATGGAATATCTGATCCAAATTTTCTTTAGAGGTGTGAGGAAGTGATATGTTAGAGTGCCCTTTTATAATGGATGAGGAGTTGCATTCTAGTAAATATAAAAAAGAAAAAACTATGGATAGGTTCCCCTCACATTATTTTCCTCCAATAATTTTTCATTTTAAATAAAATTTGTGAAATGCTAAAGATATAGATATCAAATTTATTTTATACATGTTTCTAAGTCATTTTTTCCATTATGATTATCGTTTAAGGACGTTGTAAACTCATTATTACTTTAATTTAAGTAATTAATTTTAATTAATTTCACTTACTTCATTAGTAAAAAAAGTTTTTCATTATTATAATGTATAAATTCTTAGGATTATAAATATGGAATACATTTTTAAAAATTCTAATCCTAGAATTTGTAGAAATTAATTTAAATTTAATCATACAAATAAGATGAGACAACAAGTTCTTAAGGAGAAATGGCCAAAAAGATTAAGTTTTTTATATCAAATTTAAATGTGAAATTAGTTATAATGAAAAAAATTTATAAATTAATATATAATTGATATAATTAGTCATTACAAAAATGAAAATATAATTTAACTATATAAATAAACTAGATGGATAAGTTGTTTCCAGTTAAAAATTAGTGTTTTTCATTATTCATCAAAAAATGAAACATCTCAAAAAAATATAAAAAATTACCTAATGAAAATTTTAGGTAATGATTTAAAAAATTTATTTTATTTCAACTAATAAAAATTAAGATAGATTAAAAAATTATATTTAAATTTGGTTCTCTATTAAAAGGTGGTAAAATTTCCTTTATTTAAAAATACTTCTTCTAGTTAATAAAATTGGAATTATTCTCATCTGGCACATATTAAATATATTAGATGAGTAATGAAAATATTTACTGATTATTTTATATATAAATTATATTAAAAACATTAATTAAATGTTTTTTAAAAAATTTATTGTTGCATTTTTTTACATAGAAATACAGTTTTCATAGAAAATTATGTTCTATATTTTCGAATAGTTCATAAATTCACTAATACTAATTGATAACCAAAATATTCAGTTTATATACATGTTTAAATAATATTATTACTATTTATATAAAAATATTTGTTACTTACATTCACATGTCGGGTGGTATCTATAATAATATTTTTATAATAATATTATTAATATATTGTAGTCCAGTAAGGCTCGACATTACATGTATCACATGTCATAAAATAGAATGTGTATTTAATATAATTTAATATAAACAATTCATTTCATGTACTTAAAGCTAAAATAATTGTTTATTATAGTGAAATATTAACTAAGGGTTGCATATATGAAAAGAAAAACTATGTTATTTCGTATTAAAAAAGATATATTCATTGTTTTGTAAAATGAAAAATATAAAAAATATTAAACTAATTTGAAAAATAATAATTTACAAAATCTCAAGGTGGTATATTCTAACCCTTAAAATGAATCTCTCCCTAAAAATTAATATGAGTTGTCAAAGGATTAACACTTGAATGTTCTATTAAGAGAAGCCCACATTGTAAAAATTAATACCAAAACATCCTTTAAATGGGAAAATTACAAATATAATGGTTACCCAAAGTAACTCATGACTTTGCTTCTTCATTGTAGAACAGAGGTTATATTTGTAACAATGGATGTGGAAGAGAAATATAACTATCAATTTCTGATGGAAATAGATATAAAACATGGTTAAGATAATGTTAATGATTTCAAATCTATAAACCAATTAAGTATGAAAAATTTCATTGATATCCTAAAAAATTATGATATCAGGTCAAACGTGTAAATATTGATCATTTTTCTCTTGTAAAATGCTTTTTCACAAGAAGATATAATTACTTGTTTTTATTCCATTTTATATGACTAGTCTCACCATTTGGTTGTCCCATGAATAATTTCCTCTTCATCTCAAACTCTAGGAAATGATGGTTAATTTTTCATTGTTGAAACATTAGCATATCATGATATCCATTAATAGAATAATAGGTTATTACATATATCTTTATCACATCAAAATGTTATTTGATATACATAAATCATCATATTATGAGATAAGAAATTAATATATAAAAAATCATCTAATGTTTAACTAAAACCATTCCCCAAATATTCATCCTTGTAACCCATTAAAAATATGAAAATCCAAAACATCATAAATAATTTCATTAAATCATATTATCTTTGATCCCATATATATCATAATGTAGATCATAGTTTTCACGTTCTAAACACGTGAATACATTTATGAAGTATTCTGTTAAAACATGGTAATAACCTTAATTACTATACATTCTCATGGAAAAAATGCATGATTTATTATGAATGCACTCCTTAAATCCAAAATGTTGTAAAATTAATACATTATAACATATATCAATTTTTACCAAATCTTTAGTCATTCCAAGGTAATCAATATCATCCAATTTAATTATTTATATCGAATACACCATTGTCCAAGCAAAATTATATCAACATCAGGAACATAACAATGGTTTCATTTCCATTAATAGTGTGTTTTCCCTAAATATAAACATTCCATTTATTTACTTTTCTAGTTTATTTTATAAATTCAAAATTTTCCTGTAAATCCATATCAAAAAACATAAACTGAAAAATCCTTATATTATTCACCATTTATATAACATAATTATTGAATCTAAATACATAAAAACATTGATTATTACAGTTCCTCCTAGATCCATTAACAAGGATACATCATCCTTGTACTTAATACCTCTTTCCTTTAATATTTTAGCAATAGTCCCATCATCATCAATAATATATCCAATAATCATACCATTTTGGTATTTAACTTCTTGAATTTTCCCTTCGAGACATAAATTTTCTTAATTCCTATTCATTCCACAATTAAAGAATTTAAATTTCATTGATATATTAGGGTGGAAAATATTATCATCCCTTATATTAACTAAATTATTCATTTTTTATTTGCAGTTAATTTCATTGTGTAATTCTTTTCCATAGACTAAGAATCCTTATTTTTCTCTAAGACAATATCTTGGGTGATTATTTCTATATTATTGACACTTAGTAAAATGAATTGTTTTTCATCCATAGTCTTAATTAACGAAAATATATGTGAACTCATTCATTTTATTCATAGGTGGGTTTGAGAGTTGGTTAAGGTACACATTATTCACAATGTTCTGAGAAAATTAATTAATCATGATAAAAATATTATTCCCTCAAGTGATTATCACATTTGACTTCTCATCAGAAAATAGTATGTCACATTGATTGTTATACCAGTTCCTTCTAGTTCACTCAAATTGTTAAAATAAAAAAGAATATTGTGAGAAACAATTATCATTGTGGAAAACCACAGAATCATTAAAATTATCTTATTGGATGTCAAAATTATGACACAGATTTTAAATCTATTAAGCCTTAGGATTATCCATCGATACATCCCTAGAAATATTATTAGAAATATTCCTCGGAATCTCATGAAGGTTCTCCCATCCTAGTTTAAAAATATTTTCTAAACCTTTCCTTTGGTACTAACTATGGAGAGTCTATCTTATCATACATTGATGTTACATCATTTCAGATTAATATTCTGCACATTACAAAAATACATGCTTGAGGATTTCAATATATTAGTTTAATTGGAATCTTGGAACAGAAAAATATTTCTTGGTGAAAGATCATCAATGATTCCAAAAAGATCATCACCTTTAGTAAATCTACTAAAAACCATTATTCACAACCTGGGGAATGGAGACACAAGAAAGTTTGATCTATGATGTTCGTTAATGGCTAATAAAGTAGATACATAATAATAACATGATAATAAGGGTATTGGAACATGAGAATAAAATTTAATGATCATAACCTATATATCAAAGATCATATTCATGAGTATGGGAATAAATATAGGGATTTAAAAAGACATTAATCATAATTTAATCAAGATAATAACCTATGATATCTTAACATAGGAACAAGACTTGAATTATGTGTCATACATGTAAGCATATAATGTCATTCCCTATAAGCCAGGGATTATTGATAAAACATATAAAGAAATTTCATGTTTGTACACATATTATTCGAGGCGCACCGATATCCCCAATCATAGAACCTTCCATGTCGTGGAATGGGTTCACTACCAAAGCAATCTTAGTCATCATGGTTCACCGTCAACACTATTTTAGTAGTCAAGTTTCACCCCCAAGACCATCATCGTGGAAAAATTACTTTATAGAATCGAGTTCACTAATCATTCCATCCATATATATATAATGAGATATAAATTATTTCACAATTAATTATAGGGTGATATAGTTCTCACCCATTATATAATAAAATATTACATGTGTGTCCCACAAGAAAATAAACAATCAATACATCAAGACCAATAAAAATAGATGAGTTTCATAAAAACCATACTATAACCATGAAATGAAATGGGTATCACAAACTTTTCATAATATCATAGCCTAAGGAAAAGATAATGGTTTCATAATAATTTCATAAATTCATAACCCATGAAAATAAGATGACTTCAGAAGCATATAATATGTTTAATAGAAACAACTTTCATAATAAAATGTGTCAACATAAAAATAAATTTTTCAAAGAAAGAATATGAATGTTTTCCTTGGATCATATCCCCTATAAATCATAAAATATATTGATGCATTTAATCTTATATGGATAAGGATTTTGAATGCATAACCTGTATATTTCTTATGGAAAATAGAATTTCTTGGAAAACCCCTTTCAAAAAATTTTTAAAAAAACATTTCGTATAATGAACGCTTTGAAATTTCATTTTAAACAATTTCTATGGAAAATATATTTCCCTCCATAAAAATTATTTTTAAATCCTAATTCATTTTGAAAATATATATTATTTTAATATACCAATTAAAACATATAAATTAATCTTCATAACCTTTTGAAATCATTTTTTAGAAAAAATTGAAAATGTGTAAATAAAGCTTTAAATCCATCTAGAAAACATTTTATTTGAAAAAACATTGAAGAATTATAAAGCAATATGGGAACATTCTGAAAACGATTATCAAGGTAATTTTATTGGAAAATGATATAAAATGCTTTTAAATCATCTAAATATTTTTATTTTAATATAACCTTATGAAGACATATAAATCTATCCTTGAAGATAATATAAAACATATTTTAAACATATTTTTTAAAAAAATTATTATTTAAAAATTTCATTAAAATAAATTAATTTTATGAATAATAATTTTTTTATTCAAAATGAATATCTAAAACATTCAAGGAAAGGATAAATGAAAATATGGTCATGATGGAGGAAAAATCCATACATTCAGAACATTACCTTTGTGTAGTAAAAGGTTTAGAAAAGTGTAAGAATCAAAAAATTACAAGGTGATTCATTTTTTAAATTTTTTGAATAAAAATTAAACATATTGGTAAAAATTAATTTTAAATATCATTTCATAATAGTAACATTTTTTTTAAAAATGTTAGAAAACATGGTTTTGAAGTAACATAGATTTCCGATTGGAGATTGAGATACAATCATATATTATTAAAAATAATTTCATAATTATATTATGTACCAAAGAGTGATAAAATTTTACCATAACATGAAGATATAATTAAAAACCATAGGATAAAAAATTCATGATTCATCTTCAGATTTTTATCATTATATATAATCATTTGAATTATAATCATAACCAATCATGCTAAATGATGAGATTGTAGTAGTAAACTATTACCACTTTAGTAACATTGATTCATAAAACCCATGAAATAATTAAATTTAATGAAGATAAAAATATAATTAAAATAGTTATATTAAAAATATATCATGTAAAATATTATTGTATAAACCTTTAAGAGTAATATATGTGAATAACATGGGATATGTCTCAATGAAGGAAATTTAAGACAAACTTACTTTTATGATTTGGTTTCATCTAAACCATAAATATCAATACATATATATATATCATAAAATGGAAATGTAAATTAACATAAATTTATTTATAATAATCATATAATATATTACTAGTCATTATATAAACCACACAAAATAAACAATTTTTGAATAAGTCATAAAACTCCTTGTAAAAAAAGTGAGATCTGAAAACCCTTACCTTAAGTCTCGACTTTCTTCGTACATGATAAAACATGATGTATAATAAATATTATATTATTTTGAATATAAAAAATTTAAAAATTATTATATCAAATACCACATGTTATTTTATTAATGCTTTCTATTAAAATTTTATTATCAATTTTATGTTATGTTACGTTTTAGGTAATATCTGCTAGGTTTTTTCATATTTTTTTGACTTGTTATTCTTGATCCTCTTACATAAATCATTGATTACTGATTTCTGAAATTTAAAAATAAATTTAAATATAATATATATGTTTGTTATATAAATATTTATAATATTTTATTATATATAGATATATGAAATAGAATACACCATTTATGGAGACAGTTGTCCATCCGTACGCATGAGAGCTATTTCAGTTTTATTATTGTATTAAAAGTAATAAAGTAAATGAAATATATGTTTGTATTATCATTATATAAGAATTATTATATCATATTTATCATATGTATTTAATAAAAACATCCTTAATACATTCTATTTGAATTTTGAACGAATCAAATATCTTTGAGGAGGCGGTAGTCCACACGTCCACAAACAATGTTATTACCAAAAATGAAAAGAATTAAGGTATTGTTTATATAATAATTTTATATGCATAAGTATATCATAAATATCAAATATATGATATAAAAAAAATATTTACATTTTAATTATCAACTATTAAAGGTGGTAGAAGGAAAAATCAACGACATTATTTCACGAGATGGTAGTCTACCTTACACTCAAATGGTAAGTTTGTTACCAATTTGATTAATGTTTGTGTAGGTGTATTTACAAACCCCTTAATAAAAAAATATAATTATATTTATGAATCTTTTGTTATTATAAAATAATGTAAAAATAATGATTTAGGGCTAGGAGAAAGATAATAATACAAAAGACCCACTAGAAGGATGTTAATAATTCTTAGTGTAATTCATCTAGGTTTGAATCAAAGGTATTATTTGTTGGATTATCGCCAAAATGGAGGCTTATAAGAAAAATTTAGTTAATTTCAGATGAAATTTGGTCTGTTTTTTGTTTATCCCATTTGAATTTATAAGTTTTATGATGTGAGGGGAATGAGTTCCCTTTTATAATGGAGGATTAGTATCATTCACGTTAACATACAATGATAAACACTGTTGAGAGGTCTTCCTAACATCATGAGGATAAAATAATTATAATTTTTTATTTTATAGGGTAATTCGTATAAATATTGTCACCCAATTGTTTTTTTTAAAAATTTATTGGTTATTTTGACCTATAGAATTAATGTTTAAGCACTAAGTAAACACATTTTTACTTCAATTTCTGGAACTAAATTTAATTACATTATCTAATATATTTGGTAAAAAAAATTAATTTTTATTTATTATAAATTATAAATTCTTATGATTTTACATTTTGAATCCATTTTCATAAATTATAATCACACAATTTGTAGAAAGTTAGTTTAAAATTAATCATGTTGATAGGGCAAGATGACGAGTTTTTAAAGAAAAAAGGTCCAAAAGTTTTAAAAGTTTTTATAACCTATTTAATTTTAAAATTTCATAAAATTGTCTATATTGGATTAATATATTTACAATTGATATTATAATACTTTTAAAATAAATTGAAATGTAATTTAACTATATAAATAAATTTGATGAAGAAACTATTTTGGGTTAAAATTCAATGTTTTCACTATTTATCAAAAAACGAACCTTCAGAGAAAATACTAAATATGTACCAAATGAATAATTTGATAATAAGATTTCAGAAATGAAATTTACTTTTTCAAATAAAATTATAAATGTGGAAAAAATTAAATTTAAAATGGGTTCTTCATTCAAAGAAAGTAAAATTACCTTTTAGAAAAATACATTTTCTATTTATAAAATTTGATTAATTCTTATATTATCACAATAAAATCCATTAGATCAGTATCAAAAATATTGATTAAGTATATTATATAAAAAATTTAATGAAAACATTAATCAAAATTGGTTTTTTTAATTTATTGAGATAAAATTTTCATTTTATATAGAAAAAACGTTTTCCTAGAAAGGTAATTTCTTTATTTTAAAATTGTTCTTACATTAACTTATACTAATTGATAAAAAATCGAAGAATTGTATATAAATTTTTAAAACATATTTTTAAATTTTATTTAATATTAATCATAACTTCAATTAAAGTGTTTAGGTGGCAACAATAATGATATTTTAATAATATTATTAATATTATATTGTAGTTCAGTAAAAATTGACCATTCATGTAACACCATATATCTAAGAGACATATTATATTTGTTAATACAAGATAAAAATATTATTGTTTGTATAGAAATATAATCTAATTATTGTGTGTATTGAATGATAACCATGGGGTTTATTAGAACCCAATACATTTTTAATTATTTGATATAACAAAATATATATTCAGCATTTTATGAAATGAAAAATATCAAAAATAATAAATAATTTGAACAAAATCACCAAATCTCAAGGTGTTATATCGTATGCCTAGTATAGAACCAACTAGAAAGTTGTTTATACCAAATAAAGTATGGACCCACTAGAGATAGTAAGCTAATCATAGTTATTTATTCTCTTACTGGCCTTATGGGCCCATCATAGGGCCTCATAGGGTTATAATGTCAGATAGAGAGAATTATGGGACACATGTTATATCAAAGGTTAAGAAACAATGGTTTGATTAAATTCAGTGGGTGAAAATTATTATCCTACAATTTGGGTTATGGATTCCTTTTGGGATACATGGGGTAATACCACCCGTCATTAATTCCATCCCTGAATATAGTGACTCTATGGTGTTATAGAGTTCTAGAAGTGTCACTGTATAGACTACCTCATGTTCATAGGGAGTGGCCGAGACCTTACACGGTGGTCCTCCATTAATATATTTTTGATTTTCAATGCATCTTGCAGAAGGATAATCACCCTCCTAAAGTGGAGGCTTACAACCTAATAGATAGATATCATGGATATCATAAATTTCAACATTTATATAATCCAATTGATTATATCCAAAGCTATCATTATGTTTGAGTTTTTTATGCTTATTAGTTGGTTAATTTTACCATGTTATATGAAAATAAGAATAATCATTTTTTCTTAAAGGGGGTATGCAATGGAAATATTTCACTAGATTAATTCATCATGGAGCCATTTGATGATGAGTTTCTCACTATCATAACATGATATTCATTCTTTTTTAGATGTTATTTCATCCCATTAAGGTGGTGAGTGGGATGTAACAACACCCATACCTTTATCATTTATAAAATTCTATATAAAATGAGGCATCCCAATATTTATAGAGTCTAGATTTCGGTTCCTCCCCTTATTATTATTTATGTGAAGCCTTAGTTTGTGCGTCAGCAGAACTTGAATGTTGTGATATATTTTTCACATTTCACCCATATGTATTTTTATCTTTTTGAGTATCCTTTTCCGAGTTGATGGTGATAATGATCACTAAGAGATGTTGCTTGTAAGAAGTCACTCCATCACTCTTCAGGTAGTACGAAATTTTTATAAATATCACTTCTCCTTTGAGGTTTATGTCATGGTCTTCATATCAACCCTTGGAGTTGTTTGGTAGTCTAGGATTACAAACCTTATGGGGTTTTATTATCCTTTCCAAATATCTCCCCAGTCTTAGACTTTGGATAGTGTCCTTGATAGAGATTCCAATCATGTTTGACATTTACCCGCAAAATGAATGTGGTGTGTATGAGAGTTGGAGGAATGTATTGAATGTAAATTATTTGTATTTCCTCCTAGCCTAGAAAATATGGATTTTCTTAAGGGGGTTAAAAAGCATTCACACAGACATGCTAGATGGGGTTTATATGGGGTCATCATTGAAACTCTCTAATCAAGTTATTAGGGATCTGATGATCCTTGGGATGGATATTGTGATAAAAAATCCATCCCAAAAGTATGGGGTTGATTTGGAGCCATCACTAATTTTTAAGAGAACCTATTGGGATTTGATGACCCTATGGGTTTAGGTGGTTTTAAAAATACACCAATACTTATGGGTTTGGTAACCTCCTCAATGAATTTCTTGGTAGATACCACTATAAACTACTAAATTTAGCACAATTCCATTCATTTATGGACCAGGTGTAGTGAATTTTTGTGATGGGAATCGCATAAATCATGGATATTTTAGTTAGTTTTTTTCTCATATTTCATATGTGAGATGTGTTCCTATTTTATGAGAGTCTAATTTAAGGAGATTGTTGGCATCCCTCTCCCTATTCATGGTTTCTTCTCATTCTCAAAGCAGAGGAGCTTCAATATAATTACCAAGTGGCCAATAAATTACATAGTCCTATGACATCTCTAGCAGTTATAAAATTGTAGGACTCTATATATAGAAAGAATTTTTTCTTGGGATTTTTGTGAAGAAAAATTACATGTAATCACCCCATTCATATATACAAATGTATAATAGGAATTCATCGATTGATTCAATAGACCTAAAATACTATGGATGTAGGCATGATGCATTATTTCATTTTGAATTTCCAATATCTAGTATTATGACATAGAGAATGTAGAATGGATTATCTAACAACAATGTATGATTATAGCCTAGCAGTGACCCTGAAGTCCATAATATTGGAGGTTTTTATCATTTAAATATTGAATGGCTTCCCACATTTTATATCATAAGTATGGAAAACAATCTACTTTTAGCTCAACTGGGACTTTGTAATGATATGTATAGATGGTAAAACATAGATAGGTTGATTCTATCATCCAACACCCATAATATGTCCATGAAATACCCTTATTCATTAGGGTAATATTTATCAAGTGGTTTAGACCAATGAGGTCACATATTTGGGCCACTTACTGAATGAGGTGAGTTATTCATTGTATTTTATGGGTAACTGTATAGATTTCACCTTTATGTTATTAGCACTTCTTTAATGAAGGTTTCATGGAAAGGGGATACATTCCTTGTCTGGTAGAGACATCACCATTGGAAGGTTGTCTATAAAGAATTATTGTGGTAGAGACCATATAATCACCTCTATAATAGTACGATGAGGAAAATTGTGGTAATTATCACCCTCTTCTTAAGATAATGAGTCATCATACAATGAAATGTTTTTAGATAAACATCAAATTTCACTGATAATATAGACATTAGGGAGTTTAGAATGTGAAACTCACTATAATTCATGGCTAAAATATATTGACCTTCCTATTGTGGTTGAGTAAAAGTATGATCCGGTTGAATGGGAATGAACATAATAAATCATTGGACACCTATTTATATGAGAATATATTCCCACTGTTAAGAAAATTATAACGTATAATGATGATCTTTTCTATCACTGGTGGTAATTTAAGCTTCCTTTTAGTGGTTTCAAAAATATATTGGTCAGTCCCTATTGAAGTGAGGGTATGATCCAGGTTTAAATATGAAATCACCATAAGAATATTTTGATAGAACACTTTAATGGGAGGATGGATTTGCGCCTCATCCTATATAGCCTATGAAAGATGATGGTATAGTTTTTTTCTTGAGGGATAATAAATGATATCCCAACTCCTATAATACATTGAAATATGTCGATTAGATTCATCAACTGGAATATGATCCTACCTTGAGGTGATTGTCAATATCTTTTAAAGGACCTCAATTGGAGTAAGAAAATGGGTCCATTATTATTTATCCATGATAATATGTCATATTATTTCTTTTACCAGAATGTGAACCTTTCTTGAGGTGATTTTAAATTTAGATTCATGGACCCTAGTCGGAATGGCAGTATGATTCATACCTTATGTCTCATCCATTTTCAAAATATTCTGATAATCCGTGAGGATGGGAGAATGAATATGGGATTTCTCTAGAGTATCTGACTAATAAGGATGATAATGACGATATGATTCTCTGAATATTTGTATAGGGATATTTTTATATCCCTATATCACTGTCTAAATATATCATAGATGTTTCTACATCTCTTATATAATAATGTTGCATTTCATATTGAATTATGCATGTACACAGGACTACAATGTTCTCAGTCATGAGGATATATTAGCATATTAATTTAGTTTATGTTGAGATATATGAACATTCTTATCACCTTGTCCATTCAATATATATATATATGTGATTCTTGTGTGGGTGTAGGGATATGTTACTCCCCATGCTTGATAATGGGGTGTATGGATATAATTTGTCTAGTTGAATATGAATATGATCTATCTAACCCAAATCCACCATAATATTTCTATAGGATTCATTTCTATATTTATCTAAATAGTCCAACTCCCAATGGTGTTCATCTTTCCATTCCTAACGAGATCTCTTTAGTGGTGAAGTTTTAGTGTGAGGGTGGTGATCAGTATGGTAATTCCCTTAGTAGTTGACAAAAAAAATCATTTTACAGATAATGATGGTAGGACTAATTAATGGGGGGACTATGAAGAATCCATAAAACCATAATAGAGATACAATCATCCACTTGATCCAACATCATAAGGTAATGAATACATTGATCATTATGTTATATGGATAAACTCCAATTGTAATTAGTAGGGGTGATAGGAATCATCCGTTTTACATCATCCTTCCCTATGAATGGTGGAATATCATACATCATTACATGGAAGCCATTATCTAGGGGAATGAGGGTTTGGATCATACTGTGTCAGTATTATTCTCTTACCATTAAATTTTCCACCTAATGGAGAATGCATAGGGTGGGTGACATTTTTTCATGGTCCGCGGATGTCATTACCAAATTTATAATTCTAGAATGTTTTCATGATGATTCCATGACTTCACATTAATGTTATTTTTTTGAGTAATATATATGTAATTACAAGTCCAATAATAAATAATTTCACTAATTATTATATCATTGAAATAATGTCTCAAGAATAATACGATATTAATTTTGAATCATTTTCTAATTCTCATTGTCAGTTTCTCTATCTGCTTTCATGGAATATGATGAATGTACCATCCATGGGGAACATAATTTTAGTTATTCATCAAATTATTCAAATTTGATTCACAATTTCTGTTTCAAAAAAATAAATAACAAAACAATACTAGAAAAAACTGGATAATTTATCCTTTTATACGCATTAAAGTGTTGACACAATTAATTTTTTTCATCCATTTCTCCCTTTTATGATAACACTTAATGTGGATTACTTTTCTCAAAATATTAACATTTTTCAATTCACTAATGATTATATTAATAGAATATCCAAATGGATAACATATATATATATATATAGTGGCATGGTTACTTATCAAATATAAGTAGTCATTTGAGATTCTTACCAACAGAGGTTAGGAACTGGAATTGGTAAAGAGGAAAAGAGGTTAAGTTCATTACAACTTTTTATAGGGAACTGTTCCCTACTCTAGGACTATCTGATTGATGTATGATATGTTCATGAATCATTAAAAAATCATATTATTAGATATGTTACCATAAGAAATTGATTTGGGGTTTGAATATATGTACATGGAGAGGGGTCCCTTGAAATGACACCATCTATTTGGATAAGAGGTTCTCCATCTTCTTGCTCATTTTTTCTTGACTATAAGGGACAACACGTAGTTTGCATCCATAGAATGGGAACTCTATAATTTACAACTACCAGTGAAAAAACATGTATTTTAGTATTGGTATTGGATCTCCAAGTGTTATCCTACATATCCTATGGGAATAGGAATAAAATACTATATAGTTTATTAGACTTCAATTTAATGAAAATTACGATATTAGACTTTTGATAAAGAATTATAAACTTTTAGGGATTCCCTGAACTATGTCATCAAAAATTTAGTCTTCTAATAGAATAGGGAATATACTTATCCTCACATCTAGAGGGATCCCATATTGGTGGTATCCACACCATAATTTTAGTACAATCATCACTAGTCTTTAAGAACATGTGAGTAATGGTTAGTGTGAGAAACAAGAATGAAAAGAAAGATTATATATGTAGTTTGAGAGAATATGATCGATAATTTTCATAGATTAAACACTGATGATTCCCTTATATTTTTTATAATTAGTGTATATAATATGGTATCTAGGATAGTATCCAATGGGTCCTATTTATAATAGGAATCCAGGATCATGATATCCAGTTCACATCTAACCAACTGATCAGTGAGGAAGCATAATTGAAACTCATCAAGTTTATTTCCTATCATTTTTGAATTATGTTATTAACAACGATATGTACACAATGGTGGAGGAACATGTTTAGAAAATTTATATTTTGTTGTCGGTATGATCACTATGGACCATTAAGTCCATTTGAGTTACCCTTGGTTGTATAAAAATGATATAGAAGCGGACCAAACATGGCGCAATGAAGACATGATTGAAAATCTATAGGGATTATACACTAATGAAACCCTAATATATTAAAAATTATGGAACACTGAGGTTTCCCTAATTTTATTATTTTTATTTTGATAATGGTATTATCATTGTAATTCCTTAGGCACACATGATTTATGCTCTTTGTGAGAATCCAGGGATAGAAAGGGATCAAATGTACTACCAATAGGTACAATACATGTGAATAGAATATGTCATATTGTGATATAACTCAAAGCCTCATAAACGACATGACCCCACTTGTAAAGATATTGGTTTAATATAGATCGTGGTACATAGGAAGGTGGAATTGGATACCTTCTTATAATAGGAATTAGATCCCTAATAGATCACATATTTTTCCACCAAAAGTTGAGAAATGAATCATATATGGTCTTATATAAATCATGTACCAAAACATTTGGGAGTATCCATTGGTATTTGGATGAATATTTACCTCATAAGAGGAAAATTCATTAAATTAGTTCATGTAATACCAAATTAGAACCATGATTCCTTGTGTTACTCATGAATGAATAGTGATCACATGCTTCTCATGATCCGTTTTGGATTATGTGATTCACATGTTTCATATGAATTCCTTATAATGGTAAATGGTTAGAAGAAATTAAGCTTGCATGATGGTTTAGAATTTTTTTAGATGATCTAAGGAATAAAGTGTGCAATAATTTGATGGTAGGGTAGTCATGTACATCATGAGAAAAGAATGAAGTGTCACACTTTTCATGACATCTTTGGAGTTATACCGATTTGTGAGGATATGATAGTATGTGATCAAATGAAGGATGAGGGTATAGTTGATCATATATATTATTCACAAGACCATGATTCTTCCTCACAATAATTTTGTTACCACTTAATTAGAAGGTTATACCAAGATTTTACCTCACAAAACTCAACCATTCTACTCCTATTATGATTCTCAAGCAATAAAGGTGAATGAATCTTATGATCACATAATCAGTTGACTCTATAAAGTCTACCTTATTCTATCCATTCCCCCCCCATTCAAGTGGGTTTTTATATCCATAAAAAATCCCTTTTTCTATGATTATTTAACAAGTGATCATGGAAATCACCACGGTTTATGTTAGTGTAATGGGCATCTGTATAATTTGAAAATGTCTTATATGCTTCACATAATCGAGTTGGGTGTCATTCAGGATGTCCTCACCTAATTTCAAGAAAAACATTGACTGCATGATTAGTATATAATTTAAAACCTCTCCCATTACATTATCCTTTTTATTGAAAATAATATAATGGTTTTTTTCTTCACACATCAAGGTGGCCATCATGTGATTCTCACGATAGAGATGCCCAAAGTGCTTCATGTGATCAAGTTGGCATATCTATGAGACATTATGAAATCTTACTGACATATCTAATGGCCTTTTGTGATCAATTAGGCATGTATTAGGTCCTATAAAATATCATGAAAACATCTACAGAGTCCTTTTTCTGATAAATGAATAGATAAAGAAATGCATATATTATATTTCAATGAAAAAATATAACTTGTCTAAGGATCCCGTTTTTTTAAGCATAGTCTCACCAAATCCCTTTTTTGATATTGAATCATTTTCGACAAGGGTGAAATATTATTGATTTAACAAGTCTATAGTTCATAGAATGGTCAATTAATTGATCAGACATACTTCATAATCCAAAATAATGGGAAAAATCATAACATCCATTGTGTGAGGATCTGATGATTTTAATCCTTTAATTTCTTGGTCCCTTTATAAATGTTTAAATGTTTTTCCATCAGCAAACCACATAATCATGTTGACATTTCTAAGAACTTTTTCTTGATCATGACGACATGTATAGGGGATTTCATCTGATGAATGAATTGATAATGAGAACTGTGTAGGCCCTTTTCATGACTGGATATCCATTGCGTTGGTCTCATGTTTTCAATGGGGGTGTTTCATGATCATTCATGAATCATGCACAAGTGTGAAACCCTTGACATAGAGAAACACTTTTTCCTTAAATAATTGTTGGATTATTTATGTTTCCATGAGTATATAATAGGGTAAATAAATCTCATGAACTTTATAATAGTCTTGTATGCATCTTGTACTTTTATAAGAAAAAAATACCTTTTATTTGGGTATTTTTAACTCAAACATTGTAATTTTTATTTTTGTGGATTTCAATAGTTATATATACATATATATTATAAATATTAAATATAGACTCTATAACTATGTTTTAAATTAGTATTTATATACCTAGGTAAAGAAATTATGAACTAATGTAATATACATTAATATATAACGGTTAATTTATACAAAAATTAAGTTATTCATTATTATGTTTTAGAATCTATAATTATAAGTCATGTGATTTTTAGAAAATGAAACTATTTATATCATCTATAAATAATGATGTTAATAAATTATAATATTTATTTATCAATTCCACATTTATAATTAGTTTAATGAAATTAATAATAAGAAAAACTATAAATTTTAAAAGCAATTTTCTTTAAAAATTATTTTTAACTATAAATAAAATTAAATCTTATGCTTATTTTTTTAACAAGGTTATATTTTAAAAATATATTTCATTTTTTTATTCATCAATATGAAAAAAATATTACAATTATGTTTTTCAGTATTTTTTTAAAAATATTATTTTTTATGAGAATTGGGAATAATACATGTTTAAACATAACGATAATTTTATAACATTACTAGTACATAAGTTTGAAATAGAAATTAAAGAGACTATTTTAAAAGAAAAAATTATTATTTTATAATTGATGATATAATTTCAAAAATGTTTCCATTAATTTATAGAGCCATATTTTAAATTTTAGAATATTTGTTATATTTTTCAATAAATTGATATATATATATATATTATACAACAAGTTTTTTTTATAATTACTTTTACAAATTTTATAAATTCAATAAAATAAAATAAATAAAAATCATAGAACCAATAGGGATAAATTATGTAATATGGGAATTTTTATATCTAGGAAAAATAGATAAGGTAGTTTTTTTAAACTAGTTTGATGGAAAAATATGAAAATGAAAAAGTAAAAAAAAAAAGAATGAAATTAATCTAAAAATGTTTATAAAATGTGTGAGAATGGGGTTTTATGATAATAAATACCTTAAGTCTTCCCATAATTTTTTTTCTCAATTTTGGATACACTTTCCTTGATTTTGAATTCTGTTATTGAAACTTTCTAGCTACCTAAAAATGTCATCCCGTTTCAGTTAATGAAGAGTCCCTCATCTACTCACATTTAATCTCCACAATATCCCATCATTCAACCCAAAAAAATTTCAAAAACCAATTACAAATTTTTATAATCTATTAAATTATTCTAGTCTTCTCAATATACAATCCCATAAATATTTATCCCCTTTAAAAGGGAGATAATTAAAGTAGTTAGGTATATATATTTAACCGCACCTTGCTGGGTTTTACATCTTTATGTGAACTATTTTTTCCTAAAATTCCATTAAAAAATATAAAAATGATAAAATAATTAATAATTTTATAATAATTATTTATTATATTGATTTTCCATTAACTAACCATCCTTCCATTTACAATTTATGTAAAATTAATACATGATTTGTGCATGTGTGCAGACTACCTCCTACATGGTGTGATATGTTTTTTCATCCCTAAATAAATTTTCTACTTAAGAATATAATTTAAAATATAAATAATATATTTATTAATTATTTACTATTATTAATCAATAAAACATATTAATTCCTAATGAAATTCATTTTATATAATAATGAATTTTAGTGGGTATTAAGTGGCATGTCATTTTGTCTCTTTACATAGACTATGATTCAAATGATACTAATGTTATAAATGTTTTCCTAGTCTCAGTTTTGATTTAGTGGAAATGGTACATATCAAGAACCATGTTTCATTTTATTGATGTTATATTAATTCAAAATACCATGATTTTTATATCCATTATCTATATATTATTATTTTGATATACTAATCCAAATTGATATACTTTTTCTTAACCATCTTTTGACTCTAGTGTTACCCCAACCATAATCTTTTTAGTAATTCAATTTCCATTCATTGGGTTTGAAAAATTCCTAAAACTTATTTCATAAATTTTGTTCACATTATATCATTTAATTCTATTGTGTTCTATTCACTCACTATTTATATTTTTACCAGACAAAAAACTAATCAAATATTTAATTGATTATTGAGTATATTCCCCACAAGGGATATTGATAACACAAATATCCATTCGTTGAGTTAGTTTTATCAATATCTTTGAACTTCCATTCTTGTTTTCTTCATAATAAATAACATATTACATGGTATTTTATAATCCAATTTGGTAAAATGATATTTTAATACAATTAATGTTTCCCTACACATTTTATAATGTTCATTTTAGATAAAAATTTAATTTTAGAAGATTTAAAAGGTTCCTTTAAAAAGAAAATATTTCCTCCTTGGATCCATTTTTCCTGATGAAAATATTATGTAATTTTCAAGGATAATTTTCATATATTACTTTTAAAATATTTATTTATATTATCTAATATTCCTTTATAAAAGATAATATTGAATGAGATAGAAATATTTTTTTATTTTAATGATAAAACATTTCTCAAATATTTTTGATTTTTTACCTCTTTTTTATTTTCCAAATTCAAAAGGATGAATAATCATGGGATTTACTATACATGGATTATTTTATAATAAATTTATATATTTATAATTTGGTTCATTTAACTAAAGGTATCAAAAAATAATATTTTTTATCCCTTCTTATGTAATAATATTTTAATAATTCTTTTTCATGGTTTTTTCATCTTTGCAAACATCATTTAGACCTTCCATTGTTATATTGGGTAAATTACCTTTCCAAAAATTCCATCTTATTTATCTTTATGTGTTATCTAATGTTACTTTCTATCAAATATAATAACCATCTCTTACTTTTTCTTTCCTTACTTTCCACTATAAATATGTTTAACATTTATTCAAATTCCATTAATTTATGAATACTCTATCTTTAATTCCACTAGTTGATATTATTCATCAATATTTCATTAATTTGTTGATTAGTGTAATTATTTCCTTAAATATACACTCTTTATAAATATTGTGTAAATATAATATTAATTATTATCTTGAGATAAAGTAAATTACTAAGAATATTAGTGAATTTCATTTGGTATGCATGTATTTTTGTTGGTATTGTTATAGGATGATTATTGATGGAATTATTAATTGAATAATTAGTGATATCCCTTTGAGAATCCATTTTAAATATTTAAGATACCAATTTTCATGCAGTGGGATCTTTATGATATTAAATGTGAATGATTTTATTTTTAATGATTTATGAAAACCATTCTTATTCAAAGGTATGAATGATGTGAGAGTTTATTTTTTATTTTTGAAGACATGTGTATGGTTAATAATTAATTGATGGTTGGTCCATATATATCCCTCCAATTTGTTGGGGAAAACATTAAATCTCATGAGTTAATGTTGGAATGGGTAGTGGTGCTTGTGTACATGAGTCACAGCCTAGTTGGTGAGGAATTGACAAGTGCATCCAAGGGACACAAGATCAAAACTGGGTGGAATCATATTTTCAGGGAACTATAGTAGCAATATAGTTTCACTGTATCTACACTATTGCAGTCATGTTGTATCACTATAGTAGGTATTGTTTAAAACTGGAGCATCTAGAACAATTCATCCGTAGAGGAATTTGGGCCACCAGTTTGATCCTCAGGTCCTACAAGGCTTTCAGGCCACCCAAGGCCTTCTGGCCAGTTGTCTCTAAAGGCCATCATACCACTTCATGGACTTCAGGATACATTAATATGCAGTTGTATCATTCAGACTAAAATGGAAAAGGCTCTAGATGAGGATCAGAGCATGCACATTCACTAGAGTATAGTTAACTAGATGTAAAAGAATGAGAGGGCATGACATTTCCATCGGTACTGGGCCTGTGCATCTATACAGATGATAGCTAGCTGACCAACGTTTTGAAGGGGGAGTGTTGATATCATGACATGTGCTGGAGAGTACCAGTTCTATGTTTTCTTGTCTGTGTGACTTCCTCTAAGTCCTATAGTTCATGTAATTTGTCTGTAAGACTTCAGGATTTTTAAGGATTCCACATCACCCCTTAAAATGTTGATTATCAAAAAAATAATAATAATGTCCTTTGGTCCATTCTTCCAGTAGTGGAGCTCTTTCCAAAATGGGAAACTATGTGTGATGTGTAATTTTATATGGAACATAGGTGATTTAGGCCTGATCCTATATGGTAAAAAAGTTATAAATTCCTATTCCAAAAGTTTTTATAAGTTATTATAACTAATACACTATGATATTATTTCTATTAATATTGATGTTCCAAAATTCACGTTTATTCCTTCTTTCTATGATACGTGAAATTTTCATGATGTATTCTTATTTTTAGCCATGAGTTATTATTTATAATTTATTAGGGATGGATTTTTTTATGTATCTTGATTATAACCCAATTTTCCTCATATATCAATTATTTTATTTTATTTTACCACTTATATTATCCATTATTATTCATCTGAGAACAAAATATTCTTATGATTCTATTTCTATGGGTTATGGATAAAATTAATACATAACATGTGTCTATAATTGTATCTTTTATTGAGGATTTATGGAAGA
Organism: Viscum album; assembly: GCA_963277665.1. NCBI lineage: Eukaryota > Viridiplantae > Streptophyta > Magnoliopsida > Santalales > Viscaceae > Viscum > Viscum album. The sequence goes on from OY728140.1 coordinate 2,060,819,212, forward strand.
TATTGATGAATATTTATTGATTAGTAGTTTTCAAATATAGTGGGTAATATTATCATTTTATATTGACAACATGGGTTTTACTACTAAAATCATATTCCCAATTCTCTAAAAAAAGAAACCTAAAATATTCCTTGTAATTTTAATGTTTTTTATCTACAAATGATTTTATAATTACTGATTTTTTTTTTCAATTTAAGTGTTTAAATTATATTTTTTTCAGCCTTAGAACATAGTGTGTATGTAGATGGAGATTCAGTTCATGACATTGCTAACCCAAATAACATCTATGATGTTTGTGAAAAAAAAATGATAAAGATGGAGATAACCCCAATGATATGATGGTATTGAAAACCATTATTAATGAAATGGACCCAAAAACACTAAATTTATAGACAACACTAATGTGTATGATGACCCTGAAAACCTTAAAACACACGAAAATTCTAACAATTCCATTAATCATGAAAAATCGTTGAATTTTATGTTTTCATAGACCTTCATGACCCTAATAACCCCATCTATTTTAAATCTATCGACGATACGAATGACAAAAATTGTTCTGTATAAAGTTTTTTCATAGTGGGTGTAAAGACAACTGAGAACAATAATTATCATGATGAAACAAATTTTCCTAAAAACTCCAATAACTAAAGAATGCTGATGAAAATTATATTATTGGTAAAAATAATAATTATTACAATCCAAATTAAATTAATGATGCTTTCAACCACAATGTTATTGTTGATTCCAATGAAAATAATGAACCATATTATATAGATTTCTCCACCACCCTCAATGATCCTTTAACTACTGTCCATAATGGAAAACCAAAAGTCATTAAATAACCCAAAGAACCTAATAATCCAGATTTCATTGGGCATCCCGATGATACAACAGAGACCAAGTTATTCTAGTACACCAATTATTTTATTCACCCAATGGTAACCAAGGACCTCATGAGTTCTTTTATGTATATGAAAACAAAAAAATGTGATATTGGTGATAGTTATGATATTGATAAACCTGATGACTCTAATGACATCATCTAAGATGTAAATACTGATCCCAATGTCAGTTAGGACACTGAGCACCCTGATTCCACTAATGATGATGTCGATGACCTCAAATAAGAAAATAACTTGAAAAAACCCCAAAACATTATGAACCTTATATAATTTTATGACAATGATGTTTTTAGTGAAATTGATGATGATGATAGTGATAGATACAAAAATAATAAAAAAGATGTATATTTCACCAAATTCCTCAATGACATGGATGACCCTATTTTTTTCAATAAAATGATGAGTTAATGACTATGATTAACCCGATGGCATCATTGACCATGATGACCATTATGAATTTGATGATCAATATGAAATTGACAACACTTGTAATAATTATGAAACAAACCACCCTAATAACAAAAAATGGATGAAATGATGTTGATGAAAACATTGACCCCACCAACCCAAAAGACCCTCATGTTACTTCTGATGCTGATAATTTTGATGTAATAAATAGTGCAGATTATTCAGAAAACCTATATTTCCTAATGAGCATCACATTGTTGTTAATCTAAAAGACCAAAATGACACTAAAAACACTGATCTTATTGATGAACTAATCATCTAATGACATTTTAATCCCAACAACCCCAATATGTTTACGACATTTATGACCTTTGTGACGTTGATACTTCTAATGAAACAACTAAATCCCAATGAAACTAAAGATTCTAATGATAAGATAACACTATATACAATAATTTTATTGAAAAATAACATGACCTTAGTAATTTTTAGGATCAATATGGATATGAGATAACTGATGATGCTTTTCAATATGAGAGCAATGATGATTTAATTATTCTGATGATATTTACAATATAGATGACACCATCAGAATTTGTGTCTCTGATGACCATGATGGCACTGATCAGTAGAAAATTTAAATTATCCGGATGAACAACAGGACATCACAACAGTAGTGATAATTAGTAAATCCTAAAATACAAAATCATTTATGACATCGATGATAATGATGGATCTAAAGATATTGATGTTTTTTATAACAATGATGACACTGAACACCACAATGTTGACTATGTCATCAATGAGGTAATGGTTCCATTAATGCTAAATAAAACATTGAACACCAAAGAATTTTATAACCAAAATATCATAGTGAATAATAATTACAAAAAAGGTATTTATTATACTAATTATTCTTGTATTGTTGATAAATATGGTATTTAAATTTTTAAATAGTCCCATAATGATCTTGAACACCCCCAAACATTGATAGAAATGGTAACTTTGATTACCCTAATAATAAAGATGATGATTAAAATTTTAATATCCTCTAATAACATAGAAATTGATGAAATCGATGACCATGATGAACTCAATGGAACTTATAGTATCAATAATCCCAAAGACACTAACACTAATATTGATATTAATGATGTCAATGGCAATAGTGCTGCTAATGATATCAATGATGCCAATGATTTTGATGAACCTAATGGTTCCAAAAACACTTATAACCCGATTATTAGAAATAATAGAAATATACCATATGATATTTCTACACAAACTATATTGATTAATTACATGACATCGATTATCATGTTGTCAAAAGTGACTCAAGCCACACAATGGAGAGTTACAAAAAAAATAATGGGACCATAATGAAATTGATAAACTCAAGGACCCTGATAAAATTGTTGATTTAGATAAAACATAAAAAGAAAACATAACCTTGATAACCTTCCTAATAATGAAAAATCTAAATATTCTATCGACAATGTTTACATTGAGAATTATGATAATTAGGATTAAACTAATGATACCAAAGACACAAATTACTATAAAAATAGTGACAACACTAAACAGATAGATAAAATCAATAAAACTGATGACCCATATGACACTAATGATTCTAATAAAGTGGATGATTCCAATGTTTTCAATGAATAGTAATATAATGATAAAAAAGAAAACATATATCACTTTGACAACATTAATGACCACTATAATGACCCATCTCAGTAAACAAGAAGAAAACATGTAAATTATTTCTTGGACAACAAAACAAATTCCTCCCATTTTGCTCGAGGTTTCTAAAAAATTGCGAGGGCCTATGATAGACTTTGTTATACTATAACATCATTTATATATCATAATTGTCATGATAAAATTTATTATAATGTTAACATGACCCAACCATATAAAAAACACCACCAAAACCCAAAATCAAAATAATGAGAGGCAAATTTGTCTCTATTCAAAAAAAAATTTTGATTATATTAAACTATCTAATTAAAATAGAAAGTAAACATTGAGTAGTATATGATAACATGGAATAAAATTCATAATATATAAATAAATGGAACGATTGTTTATGTAGATGATAAACTATATCTAACCAATATATATAGTAACCTAAAACCAAACTCACATGCCATAATTCTCCATTCATAACCATGAATAAATAATAACATAACTATGTGTCATGATCTAAATGGATCATGTTACCTAATATAATAGCACGATTTTTACCCATGTACAATGAAAACCATGTTATGTACATGGGTAAGGGTGAGTCCAGTTTCTTATTTAAAGACCCGAATGACTCAAAAATATATATTTTTTTGATTTGGTAAATTATATTGTCACGAAATAAATATGGAAACACTTCATTTGTTTTAATACAGCAAACCATCTTGAAATAAAAGAAAATAATTCACATGAAATACAAAAAATCGTGTCATTAGGTGACACCAGACCACTCTAACACCTGACCCTACCTATATTGAATCATTGTTTGAAGGAAGTGGTCACCAAATACAACAACATGAACTATACCTGAAGGCATTGGGTATGGTGAACAGCAAATAAATTTCCATCCTACACCATAATTTTTGGTTTGGAGAGTCATCTAAACATCAACATAATACCTAGAAGAGCATGGCATGATCATATATATATATAGATCGATCTATTCTTAGTCATTGTATTGGGGTACATCATTATTACATCACATTAATATTTGATATAGACCCCTGGGAGGACCACAAACAAAGACTATAGAGGAACAATCGAATGTCATCTATCACTTCATAACCAATCCTTGCGCACCGAATAGTGGTTAGGATCTTGCATACTAACCCATCATTTCATAGTCATTGGAGGTAAGAATCAAGCACAATGATCCACCCTCACACACTCAATGAATTTCACATCAATAACACCAACTCATCAATGCATTCTCAAGGGTGGTTACATCAAGAACACTAACCCATCCCAACACATTTAATGGATGTCACTATCATTCAGATTGGCCCATCACTACACACTTAATAGAGGTCAGATAAAGCACACAAACCCAACACTATACACTCAATGTTGGTTAAATCAAACACACTAATCCATCACTATACACTCATTAGAAGAACATCAAGAACACCAATCTGAGCTTCATAAATAATTTTTAGATGAAATTTAATGAGCACCATAATGAAAAAATAAATATGGAATGCATCCTGTATTATAATTATCTAACTCACCACTCATGCCCTAGTCCATTTAGACCTAATCCCCCATCTAAATAAAGTCCTAAAACTCACATGAACACTCTATGATATATTTTATTCCCATCTAGATATACTATAGAATTTATACAATGGACAATGTTTTCATAGGGATACTACCACAAAATTAATTAGCATGAAATAATTTTACACTTTATTTAGAAAATCATGAATCTCCCATACAAGGTAAAATTTAATAAAATAAGTAATTCCATGAAAATTGAAAATCCTTAAAAAAATAATGAATGCAATTTTTAAAAACAAATCAAGAAGGTTTCAATCATTTATTTGATCATGTAGTACCCTTCCCCATATATTAACAAAATAACCTTTTCAAAATTCCTCAACAATACGATAAAAACTATTTCAATAACCATTCCAAAATCAACTAATTTTCATTAAAACTAAATTACATTAAAAAATATTATATTAAATTACTAAAAAGTGAATTGTTTACTATTTAAAAATATGAAAATTCCATCAAAAAATCAAAAAGGAGGTCCGTTGGTGCTCATTTTGAAAAGGCACCCGCATGGAATTGTTTAGTAATATATAATGTCTATGTTAACAATTATATTGTTTCATATACAACAAAACCATAATAGGAAACTCATAAAAGGTAAGAAATATGAGGAAATTATTATTAATAAGGAACATAAACATAAAATCCCAATTACTCCAGGAGGTTCAAATTGGCTCAGGGCCACATTCATCAACTAATGATCTTAAATCTATTTGTAGATTTTAATAATCCCCACTAATATCATAAGAACATATCACATCAATAAATTTTTAAAACTTTATAAATTAATAAAATAAAAAAAATACATGTATTAATTGATTCTAAACTCTTTAGGAATCCTAAGGGCACAGAATTCAGGCGCAACAGTGTGAAGACCAATCCAGACACATCCATACACATAAAAAACAAAAAATATCCAAAAAAATAAACCAAAATTAACGTCTTCTTTAACAAAAAATAATTAAAACAAAAATTAAATATGCAATACAAAATTCTATACAATAAAATATAAACACATGGTTGAATAGGGCCTCTAGATGGATTCTCTAAATGTCACATACATAAATCCAATTATGTGAAATTATTTCTACATTCTATAGAAAAATAATTCATTTAAATAGTATCCAAATATATTAATAGATAATGAATAATAAGGGATAAGAAAAATGGTGACTGTAGGGGGAGGAATTTCCATGACCCGATGAATCTAAACACTAATAACTGACCCAAAACCAAGGATATGGAAGGGATAGAGGTGAATTCAACCTCCCATTGGACACATGGACCTTTAAGTGGAAAACCCAATGCAGTTGGGGTTTAATTTAGAACACCCTCTGTCCATACTTTTAAAAAACGATATTTATAATTCGTATTGTGAACCTATGTCAGCATCCTGATAGACCCAAAGTACAGACCAATTTCCCCCACCCCATAAATTTCATGGACTGAACCACATATCCACATCAGGAAAGATTTGTAGATATTACTTTGTACAGTCCTATAATTTTGAACAATATTCAATGACATCCCACACAATCCGGAAACTAACAAGTCTGTAAAAACCTATATAAAAATACATATTATGGGCATCAAAACTTTTATAATCTCATTCTGAGTCCTTGTTATTAGAAAAACATGAAATAATAAAAGAATTTAAATTCATAGGGAATTTATGATGAATAAATATATGAGTTGTTACATACTACACACTATAGTTCCACTCCTCATCGATATGTAGTAGTAGTCATCTAAACATGAATTGTAACCAGCCTCATCAATAAAATAATTTCTTCCATTCCATATTTTTTTCAAAATTTACAACTTGATTGAGCTACAAAACACTGAACAACATGTACAAATACACTATATTTTCATCCAAAAAACCCTAGTTCTTTCATTGAAACACAATATCCATATCCCAAACAATTATAGTAACATGGTTTCCACTACCCCACACATTATTCTACAAGAAAGAACCATTCATTCATGTTTTGTATGAATTTACATAAAAAAATATGGCCACACCCATAGATATATCCACACATAATGAAAATACCCTAAATGATGACCTAGAACCTAGATAAAACATTGGGCCATCCAAAAAATCAATACAAAGTTATAGTCGATACTTATGAAAAAACCAGGGTCATATTCATAACCTTCTAGACAATCCCTTATAATCCACTCATGAGCACTAGTTATCTTCAACTTTTCATCACTATCAGATGACATATCCACTATCTCGAGTCTATCATCATCACATAGACTATTTCTTTCATTTCATCTGAGTAATCAATCCTTTTTAACTAATAAACAACATCAATCATCCTTGTTAACCATATACTAACAAGTTTTACCGCATCCATGACCCTTTATACCTAAGGGATGTAAAAACAAATTCTATTTCATAATTCCGAGGATCATAGAATCCTTCTCACCACTTCATGAAAACCAAAACATGATCTAAATGGTCTATTTCTTTTTCCCTTACAGTAAATAATGGTTGGATTTGACCAGCCCTCTCCCACCTAAGTTCTGAAAATTGAAATGTCGATCATCAAATTCAATGAGAGTTAAAAATTAAACACATAGATCTCAAACATTTATGTGACAAAAACCAATTCATTTTTTGGCATTGGTTTCTCTATTCCTTAAGTTTCGTCTTCAAATGATCGATTCAACCTTATAGTGGTTCCTACCATTGTAATCACCCCCATTGAACAAAATTCAACTGGTTATCACCATAGAGATATCAAACCACACATCAATAAGTCAATCCCCAAAAATCATAAGATAAAAAAACAAGGTTTCCAATCAATTAAGACACTAGAATTGATCTATTTCATCGAACCTAAATATTAATTGTCACCGAAAAAGACCTCTACACATGGATCCCTCAAAAAAATTGATGGTTTCCCACTAATCACATAATCATGGAACTTAGGACTCCCCATTTCAACCAAAAAATCTAGAAAATTGTTTATATAGGAACCCTATTCTCATTTTACACCACACTAACCCTGAAAATCAAACCATTTAACCTAAATTAGCAGTTTATAAAAAAATAGAGTTCAATATGAGAACATAATTCTTTCAAATGGGTTAACAAAAAATTCTAATAAGACAAGATTAATGAAGAAAAAAAATATTATTTTAAATCTAATTAAATAAATCATTACACACATAAAAAATAACCCATGTATTTTGAACACGTGTTTCCATCAAATGGGTTTTGGTAAAAACTAAATCCACTAAAATCCACATATTAGATAATTATTTTTTATAAAAGGGATTTGAGTTTAAAAATCATATTTAAATTCATATCAAAATAAATTTACATATATTTTCCACAACTAATTAAAATCCCCACCAATTTGAATATAATTTTGCCTATGTTCCATTTAAAAAAACGTTCAAATCCATTTACACACACCTCATTCCACTATATGAGTCATCATTCAAAAACATGTTTTCATCAAAAACTAACCATCTCAAAAACATTATTCAATAATGTCTGATAGGAAAAAATTAAACAATCAAGCCCCCCACTTCTATATTAATCTAATATAAAATTTTAATATATATGAGAAAACATAATTTCTATTTTAGGTTGCATCAATTAATAAGGATTTGGATGATGCGCCATGTAAAACATCACCACCAATAGGTTTTTTTTGATACCTAAGCACGAAATAATCCTGATGATTATAAAACTCACTCGATCCCACTTGATCCCAATAACTCATTTTGAGTCACATAAATTGTAACATCCGATGAATTTAGTATATTTATTCCCTTTATATTAAATAAGAATATACACATAAAATAAAATTAATAATATGATATGCTTATAAATTAATTTTATCACCTTTAAATTTATATTGTTATGTACCAATAAATGGTAAAATATATTGAACTTTTTCAGTTGTAATAGCATTATAATGTTGTATTTAAAACTCTTAATGATTAAAAATATATTTGGTTATAATATAATTTTATCTATATAGATTTTATTTTTAATTAAAGTTAATATAAATAATTTAAATAGACAATATTAGATTTAAATATCTTTATTTTTAGATTTATAACATCAAAAATTACTTAGTATGAGTTTTTAAAATTTTCTAAAAAATCAATTATTATTCAAGATTATAATATTTTTAAAAATTATAATTTTCATGAAATTATTACTATATAAGAGTAAACTATAAGGTTATAAACCCATCTTTGTGATAAAATAAATAATATAGGAATAATATTATTATTTTAAAAATTTATTTGATCTTGCAAAACCCATTACCAAAAATTTTATAAAACCAAAGTAAAATGTTTATTTAATAAAGAAAACTATCTTATTTATCTTCTGTCAATAAATGATATTGTGTGATAATTAGTTTATTGATAGATATTAAACATCAAATACAATTAATTTTAGTTATAATAAATCTTTTTATACATTAAAAAGTATTTAATTAAATAATTTTAACTCAATCCTTATTTTTTAGCTAAAAACATGATTACCTCATAAAATGTTTTATGCATTAAGAAAATATTTTTTAAATTTACATTTTATTAATAATATTAATTTTACTATATTAAATTATTACGAAATATGTTAACATAATACTAAATTTAATTTAAATAATAAAAAATAATTGATATGTTTTTATATTTTAACATGGGTTAAAATAAATATAACCTAGGTAAAAGTATACATGTGTAATGTGAGATGTTAAAGTGAAACCCTAGAAATAACAAAAATTTATCACCAAAAAGTTTTCATGGGATTATTTAATTATGAATATTGTCCCATATACCATGATTTATAATTATGGGGGTCATTTACCTTTGAAAATTGTAAATAAATAATTTAATAATTGAGTGTGTTTCCAAAGTATCCATTTCTTTCACATATAAAAGGGATAAATATTTCCCATTCAATGTACACACCATCCATAGGTTTCCTATAAAAAAATTTCCACTTACTACTCCTAGAAAAATATCCAATAATGTAATGATATTCCCTCCTTTATATATATATATATATATAACCATTCATTTCCAAGGAGAAGAACCAAGAAAATCTTAGTCTTGGACATGAGAGTTTCTTCTACTTAGTCTTTATTTTTTAATTGATCTTAATTGTATCTTTGCTAAAACCATTAATAGTTTTGATTAAATATAATTTATATAATGAATATTCATTAAAATTATTTTTATACAATTATTCACCCTCATTCTTCCCCTAGGAAAAACATAAGCACTGATTGTGTGAATATGTGGACTACATATTCCATGATGTGATATAGTTTATTTTTAATAAGTCAATTTCATTAAATTTATGGTGGATTAAAATGATTAATAAATATATTTTTTTACCTAATTACATCACTTATGTTAGTAATTATTTTTTCTAACACCATACCATTCTATGGGGAATGTAAAGGATTTTTCTGATTGTACACGTTGACTACAGCCTCTATGAAAATAATAATTTTTAATTTGTTGTATCCTTTCATGGATGAATTTATTAAATTTTTTATGTATAAAAATAATTTTTATAACACTATTAATAATATTTATTTTACTGACTTATTTTTATGATAACCATAACCATTATCAACATGTTAAGAGAATCATGTAAAAATTGACCAAACCACCTTAGGTAGCCAATAAGAGTATAAAATACATAATAAAAACATTTCATTGAAAAAAATATACCATCTGAATATAATGATATATTAATTAGGATAAAATTATTATTTTTAAATAAATTCATTTAATTGTACTAGATATTTAGTACAAGTGCATAATGTTTTTAGAAATAAAGGTAATAGATATTCCATATTCCACTCATTACTTTCTGGCTACATGTTCTATTTACATTTATACCATTGATAAAAAATGATTATCATTTACTTATTATTTATTATTATATATTTCCTTTAAATTTATACATATTTTAATATCACATGTATTTCCAGGGTTATACTAGTTTTTATTTTCAAAAATAATACTAATGCTTATAGAAACCCGTTCAAAGGGGATTTTCAAAAGATTTATATCTTGTTAAAACCACTGACTAAAAATGTTTTTAAACATTAAAATATACTAAAATTATAATTCATTATATATAAATAATTGGGTATAATTATACCATTAATTTAATATTATTAATTTCTTTCTCCATAATATCACTTTTTTATTTCAAAAAATATCACATATTTTTTAAATTTTACTATTGTTGCATAATAGAACCATATTATGGATTTTTTTTATACCATGTGACTCATGAAAAAGACTTATATTCCATTTACAAACTTATTTCAAAGAAAATTTATTCCAAATTCTCTTAGGAAACCTTATTTTATAGGTTTAAAATATAGGTTGCGACCGAATCTTGAAACCTAGTTATTAATTATGGGTTTTTATCATTTATGTGACTTGTGTAAGGTTTATTTTCCCTATGTGGAAACAATAGGTATGATTTTAATCATATAATTGGTGGTACAATATTTATATGTACTACTAACCCATTTTTTGATGTTATCTTCTCATGAAATATCATGGTGAGTGTGCCCTGAGCTTTGGCAATAATGTGTGTGGGAAGTTATAGTTGCCAACTATTTTATGTTAATATGGTGGGAAGCCTTGAATTATTACTATGATATCATGTTTATGACTTTTTTTCATTCCAATGACTTTTTTCACTTAATATAAAACAATTTTTACTCTATACTATTTTTTTGTCATTTTCTTATGCCATGATTTTATGCTTATGATCATTTTTTATTCTATCATGTTATTCCTCTAATGTTGTGTACCTTTATCATATTTATTCTAAAACAATTATTTCTAGATCACTTGTTTCCTTATTTATTTTCATATGTCATCGAATTCAATGTTATTTGGACCTGTTGGAATTCAAATCACTCTAAAGAGATTAAATAAATATAATGATCATTTTGATTCAGAATGTTGTATATTTCTGTTCATTCCTCTAATGATAGTATCCCTTATATCCTTAGATTATATTTATTATATATTATCCTAACTTCTATGAAATAGTATGTGTTTAAGTCTTCGGTCATTATAGTTTCTATCAATGAAAGTTCTGGTAATTTTGTAGATTTGGATTGGAGAATTATAGTGTAAACCCTAAAGATAATCCTAATAATATGATAAGATACCGACATCATGACAAAGTAATGATTATATATTTTCACAAAAAACACATCCACATTTTTTATTACAAGAGTATGTGGCTATAGTAATGTTTTTTCGATGGGTTATATTCCTATAAATATTTATTCATGTATATCTTTTCCATGAATCTAATGCACGATGAATGGGATATTATCGTACACCGGGTTTGACACTCCCATGGGATATTATTTTGTTAATACACAATCTATTTACAAAATATTTTAAGGATTTCAATATGATATATATAATTTAAGATGTTTTTGGGTTAAAAAACTAATTATAATAAAGATATGGATAACAAAGATCAAAACAAATAGATTCATATGTAATTATTTAGAAATTTTTGAATTACTCTTCCATAGTATATTGATTATATTTTTAAAATATATTAATATAATATTTATAAACCATATATTTCCTTCATGTTTGGAAATGGATACACATAGGTGGAATGGAGTTATTGTAATGGACAGTTGACAATGTGATGACTTCCCTAATGAAATTATTAATATTATAGGAAGGTGTTATATGAAATTAAATGATATACAAGAACAACTATTTAATTTTAGGAATACATTCATGAATTAAAAAGATCACTGTCCAAGAGAGAATTTGTATTTCATAACTTTATGTGACATAACTATCAAATGTAATGTGGATATATATATCCAAATATCATTAAATAATGGATTAACTCTATCAAAATGTTATTTTTGTCCTCCAATTATCTAAAAACAGAAGGTTATATTAGTAGTTTTTCTTTGTGAGGGAGAATATGATTTGTTGTGGATAGTAATCAAAAATATTATGAGTATGGAATATATAGAATACATGGAGGTTTTTTAATTCCATAATATGTTTTTCAAAAACTATTCTCCATGTGATCTATTCTTAAAATAGAGAGAGTTTTATGCACTAAAAAATATGAAAAAACTGTATGGTCTTATGAGGTGAACTAAATGACACTTTAATGGTATACTTCTCATATTTTCATGACCCTTAACTATATGATTAACTATATTTATATTCAGTTTTAGCTTATAAATCGATTGTTATTGGTGGGTTGGTATAATGATGTTTAAAGAGAAAATTTATGATGTTCCCTTAAATTGGATATGGAAATGGGTTATTCTTAGGGCCATAAAGATAAGATATATAGAATTTAGATTATACCTAGTATATCACTGGAAAAACCAAATATTTTAAGAGTGAAAAAATGGATCCTACAAAAGGTTTGGAATGAACAATCATGGAAACTGCATCATGGGGGACCATGAAGTCCTTCAACTGTGGAAGTAAGGGGCTGTGGATACCCACCAAATGATCATTAAAAATTCCACAAAGGAAGCAATACCTAAATATGGGTATTATTATACCATAAAATAAAAGGAATAGAATGGTTTTTGAGATCATAAATATTGCATAACCCCCAAAAAACACGTGATCACAACACCTTTGGAGGATTTTACGAATAGTCACATGCAACACAGAGCCCTGGATGATCCCACAATGCCTATCGAACAAAGTCCTTTTTCTCTCTTGAAGGCACCCCATATAGTTGTTGATCATGTAAAGGGTGCCAGATAAGCTCCTCTAAGTCATGTCTGTTATCAATCGGTGCACCCCTATTAAACCATATGAATTCCACGAAAAATAGAAGGAGAGTATCTGAAAATCTGGGAGCCTCTTACAGTCATAAAAATCAAATGATGCATCACCAATTTAGACAGTGATTATTTTTGATAGTGATCATATATAAAAGTTAAACCACATGCCTCTATAAAATAAAGAAATTAAATAAATGGGGAGAAGGCGAGAGCCTCTTATTGTGGTAAACAACACGCGACGCTCCCTTGGAAATCCAAAAGTCACAATAATCACCCAATGAAATATCCTCATCATCTTCCAAAAACCAACTAGAATTTCATCCTTATCACACGAAGCACCGTAGAAAAGTTCGGGTGGCCTCACACTCCCCCTTTGGAAGCTTAAAGAAAAATTCATAATTTTTCCCTGGAAATTCACTTGAATCCCCATAAAATAATTTTTTGGTAACATGATGCATCACCAAGAGGTATGGTAATTTTCCTTGACAACACTAATACAACCTCATGATATTCCCTACTTTTTTCAAATGATAAATGTAAATAAAGGAGGGACGAGATGAGACACTCTCATAGTTGTAAGACTCATGCAACATGGAAAGGACGTCCACAAAATCATCTTTCAATACCCATTGACAAGTCAGTTTGATTTCACAAAGGTCCTTAGGAAATACATCATTATCTCACAAATGGTTTGAGACAAGTATCATGATATCACTAGTTGTTTTTGGATAGGTTCCCTGATCTCATAAAGGAATTTAAATATATTTATATGAAAAAATATATATATCCCTCTATATGTTCACATGATTCAAAAAATCCCTATTAATTGGAAATAATAAAAAAAGTTGTAGTGAATCGGTTTTTTGGCCCTGTCAGACTTTGGAATATTTCTACGAATAATTCCAGAGCTAGGCGCGAAGACGGCGTGCGATTCTGAGGCCCAGTGTGCCCGGAATTAATTTTTATAAAAATATTAAGTATTTTTATACTATGCATGTGGAGGGGGTGTGATATCTCCTAACCGGTAGCTCAGAACGGGAATCTGAGGGCACGGTTACGTCCGGAATGTGTCGTTTACCCTAAGCGGGGTGTAAACTTTGCGGGCGCGGGCCTGCGGTGAGAAACGCCACCAGGGGCGTTTTCATAAATAAGTAGCAAAGTTAGTGTGCGAGCGTCGGCTCGAATAACTTCTGAATGGATTCTCGGATGGAAAGATGTAGCGACTCGGGTTTTTGGCCCTATCAGACTTTGGAATATTTCTACGAATAATTCCAGAGCTAGGCGCGAAGATGGTGTGCGATTCCGAGGCCCGGTGTGCCCGGAATTAATTTTTATAAAAATTTTAAGTATTTTTATACTATGCACGTGGCAGGGGTGTGATATCTCCTAAACGGTAGCTCAGAATGGGAATCTGAGGGCACAGTTGCGTCCGGAATGTGTCGTTTACCCTAGGCGGGGTATAGACTTTGCGGGCGTGGGCCTGCGGTGAGAAACGCCTCCAGGGGCGTTTTCGTAAATAAGTAGCAATGTTAGTGTGCGAGCGTCAGCTCGAATAACTTCTGAACGGAGTCTCGGATGGAAAATCTGAGTCTGCCATTGCGTTCAGAACGACGCGTTTACCCTAGGGGTGACCTTACTTTTATTCGCATCGGGCGTCGGGTCCGAGGCGGGTTTGGTGTCGGCGGGCGGCTGATATAAATATCAGTGCCCCCCCCCCCACTTTATCATTCCTCTCGACGTTCTTCGCCATTCTTCACCGCCACACCGCCGAATCGAGCAAACGAAGCGCCCACGAGCTTGGAATTCGACAACGGACGTTCCAGGAGCGCGCAGCGGAAGCTCTGGAGCGCGGATATGAGGCAGAACGTCGGCGTTTCGCCCGCGAGGTAGGCGGTTTTGAGTTTTAACCCCCGATCCCGTTTTTTCTGCGTTTTTCTGCAAATTGAAGCCGTAGCAGTGGAGATCGGGTCCTGAGGGTCGTGTAGACGCCTCCGGATTGCAAAACGGACCCCCGGGGTGCCCCCGGCGGTCCGCGGAAGGTCTGCCGGCGCGGCACCGGGGCAGCGGCGCCGGCGCCGGCGGAGTCCGGCGGCTCGAGGTGGCCCGCGGCGGCCGGCCGGACCGGCCGGTCGGGGCCGGTCCGACCTCTTTTCTTATACGGGGGTCTTTAAACCCTCGTATCTTGCAATCCGGGAGCCGGATTTGCGTGCCGTTTGCGGCGACGTGACCCTGACGACGAGGCAAACCCTCCAGTGTATGTTCGTGGGTTTAAAGGTTCGGGATCATGACCTGGGAGCTAGAAACGTCGTAAAAAATAATATTATTTTATTATTTTATGAATTCAGGCCGTTGTAACTTCTACCCGGAGCGTCCGATTGACGAGCCGTCAGCGGCATTGAGACCCTGATGGTACGACTGACTTTCTGAGATGGTTTTCGGGTGTTGGGACTGAGAACGGGGTGCGGGCCCCAAGATTCCGGGTTTTGGCGTTTGCGGAGAAACGCAGCTTTTACACCAAGAGTCCGATTTTGGTGGATGAATAGTCAATCCTGTGTTTTTTTCCAAGAGGAACGCAATGGTGCGTTCCGTTCGATGAGTTTCGGAATCCAGGCGTGGGCCCCACCCGAGCTGGCCTTTGGTGAATAATACCTTTTTCACCGGGTGTCCGTTTTGGACGAGCGAGTAGTCGATTCTGCTTGTTTTTTCGAGGGGATCATCGTGGTACGGTCCGCTCGATGAGTTTCGGAATCGTTTTGTGGGCCCCGCACGAGCTAGCTACGGTGAATAGTGCCTTTTTCACCGGTGCTTAGTTTCGGGTGAGTAAACAGCCTATCCTGTGTGTTTTTCCACGTGGAACGCGATGGTTGCCTCGGTTTTGGCTTAGGAGATGCGCAATGTGGCGTTGTGGCGGGTCGCTCGGGTTAGCGACGTTTGGACCAGCAGTAGTTGAGGGTTCTCCCTTGGTTCGTTCCTACGAGGGTTTGTGTGGTATCACTATCTTCGTATGGGTTTGTGATCCTCTCGATGGGATGTTTAAACTGTTAGAGTTGTGGTATCCCTTCGGTGGGCCCGGAGTGGATCCTCTAGCATCTTTACCCTAGATTGGGTTCTTGGTATCGTTGTGATCACTTATTTACAGGCGGCGATCCCCTGTCTAGCAGGTTAACCCCGTAGGGTTTGTGGAATCATCAGGAATATGATCCCCTACGCAGTGGGTCGTGCAGAGTAGGGTTGTGGCATCGTCGGGTTTACGATCCCCTACTCAGCATGATGTTTATAGTAGGGTTGCGGTATTATTGGTTATACGATCCCCTACTCAGCACTTGGTGCCGTTAGGGTTGTGGTATTGTTGGTTATGTGATCCCTTACTCAACGCGTGGTTTCGGTAGGGTTGTGGCATCGTCGGTTTGATCCCCTACATCGTGAGTTATACCAGATAGGGTTCTGGTATCATCGTGACCATATTTATATGGACGATGATCCTCTATCTGAGTGTGGAGTTTCTGTCGAGCGCCAGATCGGGTTGTGGTATCCCCAAACGGTTCTTGGGTGTGATCCCCTATCTGTGCGAACTGCGTATGCCAGATTGGGTCGTGGTATCGCCCAGCAGACCCTGGGAGTGATCCCCTGTCTGTGCGCTATGTATACCGGAGTGGGTCTTGGTATCCCCTAGAGGACCCTAGCGGCGATCCCCTATCCGAGGAGTTTGGTGGTTATGGTGTTTCAGCGATGTTTCCTCAGTGATGTTATCCGACGAGCGTGGTCTCTCGGGTGAGCATCTGAGATGTTTTTTTGGGACCCGATGGAGTGTATCTCTCGGATGAGTGTCATCTGGTATGACAATGATCATGGGGTGTACTCTCCTTATTGGGACAGTTGCTGGTGATGAGGTCGGTACCTCTTGTGGCTTTGTGGCGTGAGCTGAGTATATCTGGTTTGTTCAAGGTGTATGTATGGGCATACACATGAGATGAGCTGAGCTGACTTGTTGTGTTTAGCCGAGGATGGTCACGAGATGGAGTTTCTCTCTCGTCTGGGTTCCCTCTGGCTGGATTGAGCGGACTGTTGCCTTTCAGTTGCTCCCTTGGGTTTTGGGTTTTTGGGGTGCCTACTGAGTATGTTTATACTCACCCCTACACGGGCTTTGCCCGCACATGTTTATGTCTTGTGCAGACCACATGCCCTTCGACGGAGTCCCAGGAGGACCCGGAGCAGGCGGAGCTTAGTGAGCGTGTTGACCGGGGTGTTTACCGGAGCTGCGCCGAGGGAGCTTTCCGGCGGGTGTTTGTGGCAGCGTTACCCTTCTTCAGAGCAGGTTGGATACTCTTTTGTAGTTTTCTTTTGGTGGGTCCTGTTTTTCCCTTTTGTACTTCTGCTGTACTCTGGTTGTGGGATAGTGTATGCATGCATTTACTTTTCAGTTTCTATATCTCTGCACTGTTGCATGGAGGTGTTTGTGGGTGCGTGTGTATAGGTACCTTAGGCTAATGCCTCCCATGTGTGTGATAGCCTACTCGACGCTAGTCGCCAGCCCCTATCCTATTGGAGGCGGGCATGGGGAGTCGCGGCTCGAGCCCCATTGGGTCGGGTCGTGACAGAGTGGTATCAGAGGAGGTTTCACCTTTGGGATCTCAGAGCATAGCTGGTCTAGCTGTGAGTTTGGTTTGGGTTTCATAGCGGTAGTGTTAGGATGTTTCGAGTTCGGCTTTCAGGCTAGGACTCCAGTGTTGGTGCGGTGGCCGACGTATCCATACACCAGGACTCTGATAACCTGCCTTTCAACTCGGGACATTCGTACACTATTCGCAGGGACATAATGGTACATGCATCATATAAGACTAGGTTTTGGGTTTTCCTTGTCCTTCTTGATTAAGCTCTCCAGATATACTCTTTGACCGTGGTGCGTCTGGAATGTATTTCAGGATGCCTCCATGACGACAGCCAGCGAGGGTTCCTTAACAAGATTGTACTGATGACCCGCCCCGTGTAGTGGCTATGGAGTAGGGCGCAGGTTCTGAGGTTGCACCTCCAGGTGGTCTTCCAGTTGAGCCACCACCTGTTGAGCAGATGGTTGTGCCGGCGGTGCAGGACGAGGTTGCGCGCAGGCTGAGTGTGCTGCACGAGTTCCAGAGGCAGCGACCTCTGAGGTTCCGGGATGATCCAGACCCCTAGGCGGCTGATGACTGGCTCGAGGTAGTCACCCGAGTTTTTCTCCTAGTGAGGACACCTCCAGATCAGATGGTGGTCCTAGCGGTGAGCCTTCTGCATGGTTCTGCCGGGCGATGGTGGAGTTTGGTGACGCAGTCCCATGACGAGGAGATGCTCACGTGGGCAGAGTTTGAGCGGCTCTTCATTGAGGAGTTCTATCGGGTGACGCTGAGGTCAGTACGGATCCAGGAGCTTCTGCAGCTTCGACAGGAGAGCATGAATGTGTCGGAGTACTCAGCGAGGTTTACAGACCAGTCGCGCTACTCCCTGGATATGGTTCGAGACCCGTTCTTTAGGGCTCGGAACTTCGAGCAGGGCTTACGCAGGGACATCCGAGCAGGTGTGGTTTCCTTGTGCCTGCCCACCTATGCTGGAGTGCTGGAGCGAGCGTTGGTTGTGCAGAGTTTTCTAGCTATGCAGATTCCCCCTGTTAGTGTTGTGCACTCGAGGGATGAGACTTTTTCAGTCGGATCAGAATCTGGTAGCCGAAGACAGACTCAGGCGTCAGGATGTGGTCGATGTTTCAGGAGGCGACCCCAGGATGGAGGATCTGAGCCTCAGGGATCACATGGCTCGCATGCCAGTTTTGGTCAGCCGCAGGAGGGGCGGTGTTACGCTTGCGACGGTCTAGGACATCTTGCTAGAGATTATCCGACCCGATGTGCTGTTGAGAGGGAGTCGGTCGATGGACTGCCTTGGCAGAGGCAGCGTCTCGAGCAAGGGGGTCCGCAGGGCGGCGGACGTGGCGGCGGAGCAGGTGCAGTAGGAGGCGGTGGTAAGCAGTACTAGTTGCCACCACCCCCACCCCCAGGTGGTCCACGCCAAGCTCAGGGAGTTGGTGGCTGAGGGAAAGGACAGCTGCATGCCCTGGAGGCAGTTGACCCAGTGGCACCGCGGGTGGATCGAGGTACACCTTGTGTCTTTTCTACTTACTGCAGTAAAGGTACACCTTGTTTCCTTTTGTTTCTTGCTCGAGTTCTGTTCAGGGCGTTGGTAAGAACCTATGTGGGTGTTGGTTGGTGAGCTCGCTGGCGTGTGAGACCCGGTTGAGAGACTACTCGCTTTCTTTGTGATTAGGGATTTTCGGGGACGAAAAGTTCTAAGGGGGGGGGGGGGAGGATGTAGCGACTCGGGTTTTTGGCCCTGTCAGACTTTGGAATATTTCTACGAATAATTCCAGAGCTAGGCGCGAAGACGGCGTGCGATTCCGAGGCCCGGTGTGCCCGGAATTAATTTTTATAAAAATATTAAGTATTTTTATACTATGCACGTGGCGGGGGTGTGATATCTCCTAAACGGTAGCTCAGAACGGGAATCTGAGGGCACTGTTGCGTCTGGAATGTTTCTTTTACCCTAGGCGGGGTGTAAACTTTGCGGGAGCGGGCCTGCGGTGAGAAACGCCACCAGGGGCGTTTTCGTAAATAAGTAGCAAAGTTAGTGTGCGAGCGTCGGCTCGAATAACTTCTGAACGGAGTCTCGGATGGAAAATATGAGTTCGCTGTTGCGTTCAAAATGGCGCGTTTACCCTAGGGGTGACCTTACTTTTGTTCGTATCGGGCGTCGGGTCCGAGGCGGGTTTGGCGTCGGCGGGCTGCTGATATAAATATCAGCCCCCCCTTATCGTTCCTCTCGACGTTCTTCGCCGTTATTTGCCCCCACTCCGCCGAATCGAGCAAACGAAGCGCCCAAGAGCTCGGAATTCGACGGCGGACGTTCCAGGAGCGCGCAGTGGAAGCTTTGGAGCGTGGATCTGAGGCAGAACTTCGGCGTTTCGCCCGCGAGGTAGGAAGTTTTGAGTTTTAACCCCTGATCCCGTTTTGCTTCGTTTTTCAGCAAATTGAAGCTGTAGCAGTGTAGATCGGGTCCTGAGGGTCGTGTATATGCCTCCGGATCGCAAAACGGACCGCCGGGGTACCCCCGGCGGTCCGTGGAAGGTCAGCAGGCGCGGCACCGGCGCGGCGGCGCGCGACTGAGCCGCGGCCGCCGGCCGCCCAGCACGGCGGCGTGGGGCGGAGGGCCTCCGGCGGGGGCGGGGCGGCGGAGGGCCGCCGGCGGGGGCGGGTCGGCGGCGGCGGCCGGTCCGACCTCTTTTCTTATACGGGGGTCTTTAAACCCCAGTATCTTGCAATACGGGAGCCGGATTCGCGTGCCGTTTGCGGCGCTGTGACCCTGACGACGAGGAGAACCCTCAGGTGTGGGTTCGTGGGTTTAATGGTTTGGGATCATGGCCCGAGAGCTAGAAACGTCGTAAAAAATAATATTATTTTATTATTTTACGACTTCGGGCCGTTGTAACTTCTACCCGGAGCAACCGATTGATGAGCCGTCAACGGCATTGAGACCCTGATGGTACGACAGACTTTTTGAGATGGTTTTCGGGTGTTGGGACTTAGAACGGGGTGCGGGCCCCAAGAGGCCGGGTTTTGGCGTTTGCGGAGAAACGCAGCTTTTGCACCAGGAGTCCGATTTTGGCGGATGAATAGTCGATCCTGTGTGTTTTTCCGAGAGGAACACAATGGTGCGTTCCGTTCGATGAGTTTCAAAATCCAGGCATGGGCCCCACCCGATCTGTCCTTCAGTGAATAATACCTTTTTCACCGGGTGTCCGTTTTGGACGAGTGAGTAGTCGATTCCGCTTCTTTTTCCGAGGAGATCGTCGTGGTATTGTCCGCTCCATGAGTTTCCGAATCGTTTTGTGGGCCCCACACGAGCTAGCTATGGTGAATAGTGCATTTGCCACCGGTGATTCGTTTTGGGCGAGTAAACAGCCTATCCTGCGTGTTTTCCCGCATGGAACGCGATGGTGGCCTCGGTTTTGGCTTAGGAGGTGCGCAGTGTGGCGTTGTGGCGGGTTGCTCGGGTTAGCGACATCTGGACCAGCAGTGGTTGAGGGTTCTCCCTTGGTTCATTCCTACGAGGGTTCGTGTGGTATCACAACCTTCGTATGGGTTTGTGATCCTCTCGATGAGATGTTTAAACTGTTAGAGTTGTGGTATCCCTCTGGTGGGCCCGGAGTGGATCCTCTAGCATCTTCACCCTAGATTGGGTTCTTGGTATCGCTGTGACCGCTTATTTACGGGCGGCGATCCCCTATCTAGCAGGTTAACCCCGTAGGGTTTGTGGAATCATCAGGAATATGATCCCCTACGCAGTGGGTCGTGCACAGTAGGGTTGTGGCATCGTCGGGTTTATGATCCACTACTCAGCATGATGTTTATAGTAGGGTTTCAGTATCGTTGGTTATACGATCCCCTACTCAGCGCTTGGTGTCGGTAGGGTTGCGGTATCGTTGGTTATGTGATCCCCTACTCAGCGCGTGGTTTCGGTAGGGTTGCGGCATCGTCGGTTCGATCCCCTACATCGCGAGTTATACCATATAGGGTTCCGGTATCATCGTGACCATATTTATATGGACGATGATCCTCTATCTAAGTGTGGAGTTTCTGTCGAGCACCAGATCGGGTTGTTGTATCCCCCAACGGTTCTTGGGTATGATCCCCTATCTATGAGAACTACGTATGCCAGATCGGGTCGTGGTATCCCCCAGCGGACCCTGGGAGTGATCCCCTGTCTGTGAGCTACGTATACCGGAGTGGGTCTTAGAATCCCCTAGCGGACCCTAGCGGTGATACCCGAACTAAGGAGTTTGGTGGTTATGGTGTTTCAACGATGTTTCCTCAGTGATGTTATCTGACGAGCGTGGTCTCTCGGGTGAGCGTCTGAGATGTTTTTTTGGGACCTGATGGAGTGTATCTCTCGGATGAGTGTCATCTGGTATGA
This sequence comes from Viscum album, assembly GCA_963277665.1. Lineage (NCBI taxonomy): Eukaryota > Viridiplantae > Streptophyta > Magnoliopsida > Santalales > Viscaceae > Viscum > Viscum album. The sequence continues at coordinate 2,060,841,629 of OY728140.1, forward strand.
CAGTGATCATGGGGTGTACTCTCCTTGTTGGGACAGTTGGTGGTGATGAGGTCGGTACCTCTTGTGGCATTGTGGCATGAGCTGAGTATATCTGGTTTGTTCAAGGTGTATGTATGGGCATACACCTGAGCTGAGCTGAGCTGACTTGTTGTGTTTAGCCGATGATGGTCACGAGATGGAGTTTCTCTCTCGTCTAGGTTCCCTCTGGATGAGTTGAGCGGACTTTTGCCTTTCCGTTTCTCCCTTGGTTTTTGGGTTTTTGGGGTGCCTACTGAGTATGTTTATACTCACCCCTGCATGGGATTTGCCCGCACATGTTTGTGTCTTGTGCAGACCACATGCCCTTCGATGGAGTCCCAGGAGGACCCGGAGCAGGCGGAGCTTAGTGAGCGTGTTGACCGGGGTGTTTACCGGAGCTGTGCCGAGGGAGCTTTCCGGCGGGTGTTTGTGGCAGCGTTCCCCTTCTTCAGAGCAGGTTGGATACGCTTTTGTAGTTTTCTTTTGGTGGGCCCTGTTTTGAACTTTTGTACTTCTGTTGTACTCTGGTTGTGGGATAGTGTATGAATGCATTTACTTTTCAGTTTCTATATCTCTGCACTGTTGCATGGAAGTGTTTGTGGGTGCGTGTGTACAGGTACCTTAGGCTAATGCCTCCCATGTGTGTGATAGCCTACTCGGCGCTAGTCACCAGCCCCTGGCCTATTGGAGGCGGGCTTGGGGAGTCGCGGCTCAAGCCCCGTTGGGTCGGGTCGTGACAAAAGTAGGAATTGGTGTAATTATATCTTGGTCGTTGAAAATCATGTGATTCCCCAAAAATGATTTATAGAGGGAACTCATGGATCTCAGGAAACCTAATACATTTACCAATTCTATCCATGATTTTTGTGATATACGTAATGAAAAGTGATGATTAAAATTGGTATATTGGGCTATAAATTCCCCAACCCAGCATGAAAAACCAACATTCCTCTGAGCAGAGGTAGAAAAACTTTTCCATAGAACATCACACTGGCACACACAATCACTAGAGTGGATTTATCGAAGTCGTTGATCACAAAAATATAAAATCATTATGTCAGGTAAGAACATGGGAACAACTAGAGGGATCATGTATCATGCATAAATCACTTCATGAGATTAATAATATATCACACAAAGGAGTTATGCTAGGTTATGTAAAAAACATCCCACATATCTGTAAATCTATTAAGTCATAAAAAATTCTATCATCGAAAAAAATATAAGTAATTTTCAATAAAACTCTAGAACAAAAACTAAAATTTTATAGACATGTGTGAAGAACAAATATGTTAATCCCCATGAGATTCACATGAACCAGGCAGGACATATGACTACACTGGGTTATGTCTCCCAGATCTCACGATGCTGCTTTGGTATACTATTTGGATCATTATAAGTCCTTTGTATATGTCAAATAAATTCACACAAAAAACATTAGGAATGCCACCATAATTTCATGAATCACATTAGGCTCACCATCAAACCTTGCAGTGTCATCCATATAAGTTACCCGACTCAAATAATAGCACCAACACATGTTATATGAGTTTCAAGGTAGCACATGGGCATATCAAATGACTCTTGTTACTCACTTGGGGAATGCCGTACGGTCTTTCTGTTACCCTCACACATTTTTACATGAATCATGAGTCACCCTTCAAATGTACTTCATTGACTCTCATGAGGCCTTCCAAGAGTCTGAATAAGATTTCACAATAAAACCACAGAAAGACAACAAGATCATGTGACACCATCTAATGCATATTTATCGAGGTCATTTTATGGCTACTACGATTAGGTATCCATGTCTTGCGATGTCCTCAAGAAAAGAAATAAAAGTTCATATGATGGATTCGAAGACAATCTTACTAGGTATCATGATGTTCTCCAGACAATCCAACTGAGGTCATGTAATGACTTCTAGGACAATTCATCGAGTTCCCATGATGTCTTCTAGATAATCCATCCATGAGAATGTGTTATCCTTTCGAAATTTAATCTAAATTATATAATGTACATATAAAAATTCAACATGATCATGTGATTATTGATCGAAATATCAGATAGTTTTCCTCTCACATTTCAAATAATAATGTCAAGGCATGTTGATTGGACAGTCAGCACATATCTAGAATACAAGCAGTCCATGTCAAGTAGGAATACCAATATTTGAAAGCCTTATTTTCCCTTATTATAGAAGCCCCAACCAAAATAAAAACATATGTGTGTATGCCTAGACCAATTTAAGTATGATAACTAGGATTCCTACCATAACGAGGATATGTAGTATTCCACTTCGAGGATTGAGCTCTATATTAACCTCGAATAGGTAATCTCAGTGCATATGTCCAAAATCAATAAGAAATGGCATTGATTTTTTTCATCCCTTGTTTCTCACAAAGATAATAGATCGTATGGGATTTGGGAGTATCAATGATCACATCATTCTCATCATAAGCCTCTTCAATGATAAGGGAAACCTTATTGTGTAAGACAATATCAATAGCATAACATGATATGTCCCTCATATAAGGGAAACATCAATGTGTAATCCCTAACCAATTAAACTAAGATGACTGTAATTATTACAATAACCACGATATAAAGAACACCTTCATATTTCCCACGCTCAAATGAACGTCCACCTCAGTGGAAGTTTGTCCATGTCTCTAAAGTTTCAACCATTAGGACCCAACCATTCCCATGGGATGATCATTCTATGACATCTATCAAGGGAATAAGAATCCATTTAAGTATAACAAACTTGATTTATTCTATAACTATTATACATATGATACCTTTTTATGGCTTGATATCCACAATAAAAAATCTAGGGGTCTTCTCAGTAAACTAGTCCCATATCCCTAATTCTAGCTGTAACTATAATACATCAAACATCTACTAGAGACTCTATATCAAATATCAGGAACATGAGAGACCTCACATATTTCCTTTACATGTGATGTTAAACTACATGGTTTTAATGAAATATGTGGGATAGGATTCTTGTAATAAACATGATATATAAGATTCCTTATAAGGGATCAATCCCCTCCTTAAGGTATTAACCACCTCCCTATGAGGTAATTTTTTTTGAAGTGTCCAGTTATATAAATTCATCATTTATGTTGTAGTTAATTATTGATTTTTGGATGATGAACCAAAAATACGGATGGACTCCCCAATAGGATACCTCCTTTCGTTTCATAAAAAGATACATAAACTATAATCGTTTTATTGGGGTAACTGGTCTGGTATCGCTATTAAGAATAGATCCCCAAACATGTCTTAAATCTACAAGATAATCTCAGTGTTGGAAAAAATTCAACCCAATAGCTTGTGATGATCCTAGCATCTCATCCACTAAACCAATGCAGGTCCCTAAGTTTCATTAGGTCTAAAACCCCAAGTAGTAACCTACATTTGTAAATAGTGTCTGTACCCAGCTATGGATGAGGGAAACACCAGTAGCTTCCATTATTAAAATAAATGGACACATAACCTAAATTATTGTGCCTCACATTCATCCCCCCACTCACAATCAATTTTTGGGCCGAATCGAATGCACCTAGAAGTTTTCGCTTCTCCATCATAAAAATTGTGAACCTAATGTGAATCTTTCAACTTAAAAAATTATTGGTTTATTATCCATTGGGAAATTTTGTTTTCACACTGTAACAAAAAAATGGTGATCCCAATGTGAATATGTCAAAAACATTATTAGTTTATTATCCATTGGGCTTTGTGTTTTTAAACGATGTGCATAAAAATATAGTGAACCTAGAGTGATTATGCTAAATAAAAAAAATTCTCGGTTTACTATCCATTAGATAATTTTGTTTTCACACTACATGAAAAAAATGGTTAACCCGACGTGACTCAATCAAGTAGAAGAATGATGGGTTACCCACTTTTTAGACAAATTTTTTTGCTAGTTAAAAAAGCTGATATGCCTAGAATAAATTTAACAAATGGTCGTTTATAAGTATGGTTATCATGATTTCTTTACTTTGACAAGTCAATGAGAGTGGAATGGTTGGATCAAGAATAAAAGGAAAATTATATAATCATGCATATCTGATTGAGCACATCATGACTATGATATTCCAATAATCAGTGAAATTTTTCCGTTTTGTTTTCATGTAAAAAGATACTTGTCTCCTCAATGACAACTTGATCCGAGATAATTTCCACATTTAGCGATCATTGGGAAAATTCAAATATGGATACGACCCCCACAATTCATAAAATGACCTCACTTGCATGACAACATCAATGTTAGGGAGCACACACAATTGTTCTATAATACAACTGATGTGGTATAATCCTAAACATTGAATCTAGTTGTTATGGTGTCCAATGGATGATTTAAAAAATTATACATCATCTAGGGAAAAGTGAATATTAAATGGTGGCACTCATCACCACCACCAATCACATAGATATTGTATCCTCAGAGTGAGAGAATCACCACATTCAGTCTATGATGAACATGGAATAGGAAGTCAAATACAGATCCCTTACTGTTCTTGGTACTCCACGGAGGCCTCCTTTCAACTATTGTCAACATCACCATCACACTAGTACTCATCAGTCTCATACTGGGGGTACCACCTAACACCCCACCACCTCTTATTTTCATGTACCAGGAATAAGGAAGACACGTTAGGCAAGTATGGCTTAGGATAACCATTAGTGGGATCATATCCCCACTCCCACTATTGAATTGTTTTGGAATATCTTGATAGTAACTAATGAGTAGGATTGTACACCTACTAACTCAAAATAAGTTAGTGGGAGTATTCTTTTGGTGATGATTTTGGAGGCTTGTATCCCTACCCCCATGCATGATTTCCATTAGAAAATTCCGATGGCACATAGAGAAAAAAGTGGGATCATACCCCCACTTCAATCGAATATATCTACCATTATATAACAGAGAATAAAAATGTACAGGCTTATATCCCTAATCTCACATTAAAAAAATTCAATACATCTTAGATAGAGATGAATAACTACACAAATTTATTCCTACACTTGTATAAATACTGGTATAGTTTCATATTATAATACCAACAACTATTTTAGATCAAAAGTCTATTCATTATGAATAAGTTATTTATTTGGAGAAAGAGAGAATTCATTTCTCCATCTTGGAGGATTATCCACATATTTTGATAAACAACGAGTCGTTAGACTGGGATCATTTTCCCATTCCAATGACACAAGGTGAGAGAGGCACAAGCTTTAGGGAAGAGGAAAATGCATGTTAAAAAATCCTTGTGGAATATTCCAATGTACCAAGATCAAGATCATATCCCCATTATAGTAAAGGTTCACCAATTGAGTGAGGGGAAGGCCTCAATACACACTCATATTCCCATCAAAGAAGTCTGGAAGCATATTACAATTCCCATGATTGGGATCATATCCTCGTTCTGGTTGGGGCTAACAAGTGATAATGGATCATGCCTCAAGATAGGTTTAAATTCCTATCAATGAATCTTCTTGAAAAATTCTAGTTGACCACATAATCTAGGTTAGTATTCCTACTTCCATCATTGAATGACTACACTATCATTTATATGAGGCAATAAAGGTGGAGGCTCATAAACATTATCCTCTTCTAGTGGTATGTTGGCATATTCTGATAGGGAATGAAAATTCAGAATAGGCTCATTTTGTTGTTCCATCCGGGGATCACCATGTTAGAGAGACACAGACCTCAGTGTAGGCTCATATAAATGAAACAAAAGGCCATATTTTTATCCCAAAGGTTTAGGACCGGGCTCAAAATCTTGTTCTATCTACGGCTCACCAAGTGATAATAGAACTTTCCTCGAGATACACTAATATTTCTTTCAATAATTAGCGGGATCATACTCCTATAGAACCACATGGTTATAAACAATTTTTTGAAATTTTCTTACATCAATATTATATCCCTAATCAATTCCAAAAGGTAGGTTAGTATATTTAATCCATGTTATATAAAGATACCCACATTCCCAATATACTCAATTCTAGTGTCCATGAGGTAATTTGAGACATATTTAAAACTAAAAAGTGTTCATAGATTCTTTAAACAAAGATGAATATGATCATTACCAAGATTATCATCCTTATGGTAGTGTAATGATAGATCACATGGACTGTACTCCCTACATCCACTATGGTAAACCGCCCCTTGAAGATATCTCCCATAGGCAAGAAAATCCTCCCCTTTCCCAGACACCTAAAAAAATTGAGGTTCCCAAAACTCATACACCTTGTAATATAGAAGTTCCTGAAACATCAGGGTCAACTACATATAGTTCTCCATCAACATATAGGAGAACTATACTCCATCTAGTAGTAGACACCAAGAACCGTAATCTATAATATAATCATATGGAGTCATGTAAGTTAGATAAAGTGAGGTATACCATTGATATTTGGGGAGAGTCAGCTGAAAAAAAACCTTCACACCATGTTCTGGACCCTCACTACTTATTAATATGAGGTCCCCAATGAGCTATAAATAGAGTTCATGCCTTATAAATACTAAAATATTTGGGATACTAATCAGTAGCTGAAGGATAAACATATCCACTATCTAGTATAAGATTATGAATGTTATCGCAACAATAAAATATGTTTTCAGCTGGATATGGCCAACTTTTCCATTGCCCAAAACCATAGAGTGGGGGAGTATGATATTTTTTTGCATAGTGTTTTTCTTCTCATCGTAATAACCCTTAGCTAGCTAATTTCCCATGTGTCGACAGATGTGCATATCCAAGGATAGGATAAATATAGATCATTTCACTTCACTATTTCCCCAAAACAATAGAACCATTCAGATATGGAATCCTATAATGTCATAGCCTATAGTGAAATCAGAGGCCTTAGTAACGTACGAGTTAGTTTGTCACTACAAATGAACACCCCCACATCAATGATTTAAATGAATCATTAATATAGGCATAAGATACCCAATATTAATTTAAAATATATCCCTACATGCAATGGGAATGTATTTCATACACGAAATCCAAAGTTGCAATCAATTGGAAAACCTCTCGTAAAGTGTGATTCCCATTATAGACTACCATCACATCCATCTCTTACATGATAATATATGTGCTACATAAATTAGGATACAATATATGCTTTCATAGTATCCATCTAGGATCAAACAGAACTTTCCATGTATACGGAATATCTACCCCCACATACCCCTCTTAGATCTTCATTTACTAAGAGTATTCAACACATATCCTCTATAGCTTCAAACAAACCCCATCCCACTGGGATAGGGATTTATATTCCTATCACAATCAATAGGGTCATTACAATCTAAGTGGATTCAGTGGAATTAAATAGTGATTATAGATAAACAACATCCTGTATGGAAGGGGGAATCTATATCTCAATGTTCATCCTGGGATTCGTAAAATCATCGATTGTATTAATTTGATCCATAATAAAAGAATCAATCAGTTCTAAAGTGGGCCCAAATAACCCGAATTCTTTAGGTATGGGAAATTTTCATCATCGTCATCCTAATTGTAGAGAGAATATGTCTTCCTCAGAATGTGAGGTAAATATTGATATTCTACATCGCACCTATTCCTCCCTCCCTAAGAAAAAACACTACTAATTAGCGCAAGTTCGATAGTCATGACCAAAAGATCCCTCAAGTTCATTACTCAAAGACTAAGATATTATGAACATACAAAAAATGTGATTAGACCTTACTGGGGTCACAATATAGAAAGTCCCAGAATGGAAAGGGGTTCAAATAATGACACTATTGAAGATAGTGCAGAATTAGACTAATATATTGAATGAAATGGGACAACCACATTTTATTGATATTCCTCTATAAATGTCATATATATGAATAAAATAGATATTATGGATCAATTCACAATTGTAGAGGGCCAAAACATGGAAAATGTTACCTGGGAGGAGGCTGATTTGGATACACAAATATAGGCTGCATGCACCCGGAACAAAAGGAGGATCTTAAACATGTCACCTTCATACAACGAGTTTCCACCTATATGGAGGAAAACTACAAAATAAAAATGAAATGGTATGGATATATTCCAATCACTTCCTGGAATAATTGATTTTTTTTTCATTGAGGAACATTTTTTACCATATGATAATGAAATTTGAACTCTCATTCAACTAACTAAGGAACTAATCAGTTAAAATATTTCATTTTGGTATCAACTTTTGGCTGAGGAAAAAAAATCCACCATTCATACATCTAGAAAAAATCAATCTTCCCATAAGGGTGTCATCTGAGCATTAGACTGTCTCCTGATCATGATAGTTGATCTACATAAATGTGGAAGTTGAAAATGATCCTGAATTAACTCAATCATGATGATGGACTCTCCATTTCAATGGAAATGATTCAGTCTTAGTATGAATTGAGAACGAGTGGGAGACATAGGCACATCCACCACATCGACACCCACCCACTCCCAGTAGAGGAGAGGTGGCTCTGATAATAGTACCCCCGAAGCTTCTTAATTTCATTTAGTCCTTGTCTACATGAATGTAATACATAGAAGGGTGAAAAAAACCTTTGTATCCTGAGAACAAGACATTTCCTCAAAGGGTAGAATATATATGTCCCCAATATTTTTTTTTAAATACTACCTTCTCCACTTTTGATGGTGTAGGAGACCCTAAATAGCATCTCACATGTTCAATATCCCAATGTGGACACATGATGGCCCCTTTTGATCAATAAGAGGAAACAAAGCAAATGTTTATTTTAGTCTTGGACAGTGTCAGCCTTTTTTCATATATAAATATTCTAAAAGGATCCATTACAGGGTGGGAAGAACATCATCATCAATTCCATTATTAGTTTCCCTCCACGCTAAGTAACATGAAAAGAAACAATCTAACAAAATTCAAACTACGTGAAAATGAGATGGTGCCTAACTTTATATCTAGGTAGAAAGGATTAACCGTTTTAATCAGTATCCCTCTCTTGTGGGGGAAAATTTAGGAACTATATACTGAAAAACTATCAGATTATTTGCAGACACATCTAATCCCAATTCAATATCCAGTATTGTTATATGATTTCAATCAAATTGATGAATGTCTATAAATATCTATTTAGTGGAACTAATCCAAATCTAGACTCATTACCTAAGAATATGGTAAATGCATAGTCAAGGTAAAAGCTACAAATTTCACCCTCAATTAAGTAGTAGTTACGATCCATTCACTTAGGTAGGCCCCAAACAACCCTACACCTCATATCGAGCAGAAAATCCACAAAATAGACCTAGATATGTAAGGACCCGACCCTAGTTGCCCAGAGCCAGAGCCTTATTTGATTACATTGGAACACATACAAGGAATTTGAATCATGAAAGATTGAGTAGTTTAGTTTTATTATAAACAAATTACATACATAAGTTTATCATTACAACCTGAAGGTAAACAAAACACTATTTTAATCCACTAGAAACCTCACGTCTCCTAGATTATGCTTGCAAGTCATTCATAAATTACTTCTTCATATCCTGAGAAAATGAAACATAAGAAAGGGGTGAGCTCAAATGCCTATTAAGAGTATGCAATACAGTGGAAGATAATATAAACATTAGGCATGGTGAATAATTTAAAACACAAGCCATTAATAATAAACTTGAAACACATTATGGCAGGTATATGAGCTGAGTGAATAATTCCAAAATAAAACATAATCATGGGTATTCTACTAGTCAAATAACCACATTAACTTTAAATTACTAGATTCATAATGAGGGAAGTTCATATTCGGAACATCATAACCATACCGTCCAAGCCTCGTACTAGGACCATAAAATAATCGTTTTGTCAAGGCCTCATGCCAAGACCATTGTTTGTCTCATGAGACCAACCGATGCATTGAGGGGAGATTGAGGGCCCCAACCGTCACATAATAAGTCCAATGCATTCCTAATATGAGCGGGTATCAACATAAACATCATATACATACATATTGAACCTATCATATGAAATGTAACTAATATTCACCAATTATTGAACATAAACACTAACCATTAGGAATAATATAATGAATGGTTTTAGGATAGATCATTCATAATAAAGTTACTCATATACTATTAAATAAAATATGGTATATGACTTCATAAATGATTAAACCCAATAATACCATGGAATCAAAAAGTTCATTGAACGAAACTACTCTTATAAAATCATTAAGAAATTTTGAGATAAATACTATTTTATTTTGAAAAAAGAGTTCTTTTAAAAAATAGTTGTATAAAACCATAAGTGAAGTAATATAGTATTTTTATAATAAAATTAGTATTTTTAGAAAGATAATGGTTTCCAAAAACATATTTTAGGGTTCCCTTGTAAATTGATATGATTTGGAGAAATTCCCTTGAATCAGGCTTCTATTTTGGAAACAATTTTGAAACTTCCTTTTAAAATGTGTAACTATCCATAAAATAAGGAAGTTTTCTGGTTTTTAAACATATTTATGATACTCACACAGAATATATAATGAGTACATAACAATAAATAAGAATTTCATTGTGGTAATTAGGCAATGAAAGTGTCCCGAATGAAATTGAAAGTTCGGGTGGGAAAACAATTACCTTAACAGAAAACGTGTTCTTACCTAAAACTGAATGTCCTAGAATATGAAATTATACTTGTTAATAAATTATTTCAGAACCTATTAGAAATGTATTTAGTATACCATAATTCTTTTTATTTCATTTATGAGTTTATTGAAAAGTTATTGTATTGAATTTTGTCGTTCTGGAGTGTTCGTTTCCTTTATTTTCATATTCAGTTCACTTGTTCTTAAGTATTGAAGTTCATGTGAAATGGTTATAAATCTCCAGAATTGAAATTACAAATTATTTTTGAAAATGAAAAATTGATAATGGTTATTTATTTCATTTGGTTACATGGAATGAGGATGAATCATTAGATGACAACCACTTCGATTATTTGGCGGTATTTGGATTATTATAAACTGGTTTTGTCATATAACTTATTTATAAGTACATATTATGGTTCTTGAGTATTGATTAGGTTATAATACATATATTATATTCTAGTTCAACCATAAATATGGTTTCATGACCATTAATTAAGATGAAATTGAAGAACGAATCTTCATCGTCCATGAAGGCTATAAATTGGAACCTCATGGACGTTGATTTCGTTTATAAAAAAACAAAGGGAGGGAGTAAGAATATATTTTATGGTTCTTCCATTCACATGATATAATTAAAATATATATATGATACTGTATTTATCATGATCATTTGTATTGAGGAGGTGAGGAGATAAAAAATAATAGAGATGATCTTGAAAATAATTGAAAAGGTGAGAGATCCCTTATGAAAATTCAGCAGCCTAACGGCGTCGCATACTATTTCATAAAATGAAATGATGAGATCAAAAGGGTACCTCATCATATTGAAATCAAAACTAAAGTAAGAATAATACATAAAATTAAACCCCAACATAATATAATGTAAAATCAAAGAGATAACATAAATGAAGTGTAAACTTAAAGAAGAGAATAAAGGATTCTCTTACCTTGTAGAATAACTCCTAAATCATGATGGTTGGAACCTTGGAGGCTTAAGGACACCTTGGGAGGACTCTTAGAGAGGTAAACCCACCTGAGCTTCAAGGATGAGGGATTTGGAAGGAAATAAAACGAATGGATGAGTGGGTATTTATATAAGAGAGGTAATTTTTTAATAATTTCAAAGGGACACCTCATTAGTGGTTTTTTTCCAAACCGTGGGCTTGCCCATGGTATTTTCCGATGGTTTAAGACAATTGGGACACCTAATGTCATAAGTAACTATACCCAAGTCGACCATACTTTTATATATTTTTATTACATCATTATGATGTCATTAATCTACCGAAAACCCAAAACTGTATTTTTATTATTCATTAAAAATTCAAGTATTTTAGAAAAATCCCAAAAATTTCCCCATAATATTTTTTGACATGTAGAATTTAAAAGTGAAATCCATTTTTCAAAAATAAATTTCTAAATATAAGTAATTTAATTTTCACATAAAAGCATACTTAATTCAAAAATTAATCATTCTAATTCTTCAACTACTTCTTTATCACAATGAAAACTTAACCAAGATGTTATTATCTTCTAGTCGTAAGAAAATAAAATAATAATAACATTTACCATTCATTAGGGTCATATTACTATTCATATTAATATTCATAAGGGTATGTTTCTATTCACTAAAAAAATAAAGTTTGTTATATCGAACTCTAAATGACTTACTGAACACAACTATAGATTACCATTTTTCAAAATTCAAAACATAGAAGTGGCAAAGTTTTGTTTAATGGATAGATGATAAAATTTCATTCTATATTTATTTTCAAAACCTTGGGGTGTTACATTCTCCTCTCCTTACAAAAATTTCGTCCTTGAAATTCACAGAATATTACCTAAAAAGATTCAGGTATGTCTTTAACATAAGCTCTTTAGGCTTCCATGTCGCTACCTTCATCTTATGGTTTCTCCATAGAACCTTCACCAGACGAGTCACCCGATTTCTCAATACTTGTTCTCTAGTATCAAGAATCTTGATAGGATCTTCATAGTAAGATATATCATTCTCAAGTTCCACTTCTTCATAAGTGAGTACATGTGTTGGGTCTGGCATGTAATTTTTTAACATTGACACAGGGAACACATTGTGAACCTTGGAGAGACTTGGAAACATTGCCAAATAGTACGCTACGGCTCCAATTTGTTCAAGAATTTCAAAAGGTCCAATGTACCTGGGACTTAATTTTCTCTTCTTACCGAATCTTATAATACCCTTCCATTGAGATAACTTTAAGAAAGCATGATCACCTTTATGAAAATCCAAATCCTTCCTTCGGTTATCAACATTTCTCTTTTTTCTACTTTGAGCTATTTTGATAGGGTTTTGAATAATCTTCACCTTCTCCATTGATTCTACAAAAAGTTCTGGTCCCATGAGCTTTCATTCACCAACATCATCACAACAAGTTGGTGTACAACATCTCCTCCCATATAATGCTTCATAGGGTGCCATTTGAATAATTTAATGGAAGCTATTGTTGTAGGAAAATTCTACGAGAGGTAAATACTGATCCCACATGCCTTGAAAATCAAGTGAAAAATACCTCAACATGTATTCCAATGTTTTAATAGTCTGTTATTATTGTTCATCAATTTGTGGGTGGTAGGAAGTGCTCAAATGAAGATCAGTATCTAGGGACTTCTGAATACTTTTCCAGAATCTTGATGTAGAACGTGGATCACGATCAGAAATAATCAATAGGTGTACTCCATGAAGTCTCACAACATCATTAATATATATTCTTGCTAAAGGTTCAATTGTTAGATCTTCTCTTATAGCAAGAAAATGTGATGACTTGGTAAGACGATCAACAATGACCCATATTGCATCATTCCTTCTAGGAGTCTTTGGTAGTCTCGTGACAATGTCGATCGTGATATTATCCCATTTCCACTTAGGTATTGGAAGAGGTTTCAATACTCCTCTAGGTTGTTGCCTTCCTTCTTTCACTTGTTGAAAAACAATACATCTTGACACAAAATCAGCAATCTCCCTCTTCATGTTATCCCACCAAAAATGTTCCTTCAAATCTATATACATCTTAGTGCTATCAGGGTGTATAGAGAAATTGGAACTATGAGCATCATCCAACAATTCCCTTTTTAGATCAGGTATATTGGGAACACAAATTCTCTTCCCAAATTTCAAAATTCCAACTTCATATACAAAATCACTCAATATCCCATCATTCACAGCTTTAATCTTATTTTGAAACTCCTCATCTTCAGCCTGAGAAATTTTTATCCTTTCTAGTAAAGATGGTTTGGCAACCATTTGAAAAAGAATTGATGTTTCACCTTCCATGGTTATTCCCATATACATCTTTACTAGATCCATGAAAATAGGATCCCTTTCAATGCTCATGTTGTTCAAAACTCCATGATCCTTTCTGCTCAAAGCATCATCCACCTTATTTGCCTTCCCCGGGTGGTAGTGTATCGTGCAATCATAATCCATGAGGAGTTAAATCCATCTCCATTGCCTCATGTTGAGTTCATTCTGTGAAAAAATATACTTCAAAATCTTTTGATCAGTACAAATCTCACATTTTTCACCATAGTGATAATGTCTCCATATCTTCAAAGCAAATAATACAACAGCCAACTCAAGATCATGAGTAGGATAGTTTTGCTCATGAATTTTTAGCTGTCGTGATGTTTAAGCAATAAACCTATCATTTTGCATAAGGAAACAACCAAATCCTTTATTTTAAGCATCACTATAAATAACAAACTCATCATTCCCTGATAGTAGAGTCAATATAGGTGCATTGACTAATCTTCACTCTAGTTCTTCGAAACATTTTTAACAATATTTTGTCCAAAAAAATTTAACCCCTTTATGTGTGAGGTTCGTTAGCGGATTAGCCAGTCAGGAAAAATTCTGAATGAAACTCTGGTAATAACCTACTAAGCCAATAAAAATGCATACTTCATTTATGTTTGTTAGCGTGGGACAATCTAGGTTTGCCTTTGTCTTTGCAGGATCAACTAGGATTCAATCATTAGAGAAAATATGGCCAAGAAAAGAAATTTCCTAAATCTAGAATTCACACTTACTAAACTTATCATATAATTCATGTCTTCTAAGAGTCTTCAGGATAATGCACAAGTGATATTCATAATCTTCAAAGATTTTGGAGTATACCAAGATATCATCAATAAATACCACTACAAAATCATCGAGATATTCATTGAAAGCTCAGTTCAATAGATCCATGAAGACAAAGGGTGCACAAGTCAATCCAAAAGGCATTACTGTAAACTTGTAATTCCTGTACCGGGTTCAAAATGCTTTTTTTCAGAATTTCTTCCTTCTTCACACTCAACATATGATATCCAGATCGAAGGTCAATCTTTGAAAAGTATTGAGCTCCATGTAGTTGGTTAAATAAATCATCAATACGAGGTAGGGAATACTTGTTCTTTATTGTTTTAGCATTGATTTCCCTGTAATCAATGCAAAGCCTCATGGATCCATCTTTCTTCTTGACAAAGAGGATAGGGGCTCCCCATGGAGAAACACTTGGTCGAATAAATCACTTATTATTCAATTCCTCTAATTGTTTCTTTAGTTCAACTGATTCCACAATGGAAATTTTATAAGGGGTCTTCGATATGGGCCTTGAACCATGAATTAAATCAAGGGAAAACTCAATTTCCCGTTCTGGAGGATGTCCAGGTAAATCCTCTAGAAATACATCAATGTACTCTTTCACTATGTGCACATCCTAAAATTGATGATTTATTTCCTCACCCACAGTTATTTCATTCTCTTACTCCCCAATAATTGAATTTAGTTGGTCTACTGGGGGTGGATCTAGATAAGAATCTGGTGGTGATGATTCTACTCTAAAGATAAGGTGTTCTTTTTCATCATCATCAAAAATCATAACCTCTTTCTTCTTAAAATAAATTTTTTCATCATGATCTAAATGCCAATCCATACCGAGGATTATATCAAACATAATCATGGGTATGAAGATGAGATCGGCAGATAAATACCATTAATATTCCTTAATGGGAACTGATTGATAGAACTTTGAAGCAATGATCCTTCCCTTACGAGTTTTGACTGACAACTCCCTTGTTAAATCAAATTGGAAGTATCTAATTTTCTTAGCAAACTGGGAAGATATGAAACAATGCGATGATCTAGAATCAAATAAAGCTTTGGCTAGACATGAGGAAATAATTAAAGTACCTGCCACCACGTCATTAGAAACTTCAACTTCTACATTTGTGATTGCATAATCTTGTCCCTGAAACCTTTCCCTTCTCTGTTTCATATTTCCTTGATGTTTTGGACAATCATTAGCATAGTGTCCCATATCCTGACAACTATATCATTGAACATCATTGGCTTCCTTCTTCCATTTGAAATCACCATCAAGATTTTTTTTCTGACCACATTTGTAGAATACTCTGTTTCCTTTTAAGCATGCACTAGGGCGTTTCTTTCCACAATTGTCACATGGAGGAAATTCAAATCTTTCATTCTTCCCTATTTCCATATTTCCTTTCCCAGGGTTTTCAACAACCCTATTCTTTTCTTGCTTTCCCTTAAAGTCATAACACATAGAGAATTATTTTTCTATCTTTATAGAATATGATACTATATCCTCATATGATGAAAAAATTTGGGTGACAAGTGCCCGCCAGAGGAATGGCTTTAGGACATCCAAGAACCGATCAATTTTGCTCATTGGATTTCATATATAGTCTACAACATGTCTTGTTAATCTTGTGAAGTTAGCTTCATTCTTGGAAACATTTTCATCCTCCTTTTGACTCAGATTGATGAATTGCCTCTCCATATCTGCTTGCTGCTCATGAGGGAAATATTTTTCTAAGACGATTTACTTAAAATCCCTCCATTCCATATCTTCTATCTTTTCCTCCTCCATTGCGTTCTGGATTAAAGACCACCAATGATCCACATCTCCCGATAGATGATATACTTCAATGACAACCTGGTCTCTTTCATTATATCCCAAATCTAGAAATATCTTCTCAAGGGAACATATCAACTGCTCTGCTACAAATGGGTTTGTAGTCCCGTTGAATGATGGAGGCTGTTGTCACATAAAGCGATAAACCATGGCTCATCCATGTGCTAGATCTGGATTCTCCATACGAGTAAGGTTATTATTCATAACCTGAGTATGTTTTCCTAGTATAGTTATGAGTGGCTCAACACCAGTCACAGCACCAGAGCCAAAATCATAATTTTGCGTCGCAGGAAAATCCCTATAGGGGACACGTGCAATCGGGCGATTTCCATTCCATCCACTAGGATTCATGTCTAGGTAATTTTATACACTATAATAGGTTATGAATCATAATGTATAATCTTAACATAACAGGATACATAGAAAAATTGAGATCCTATGCATAACTAATCTCATATTCACAAAAATGGTTTCTTTGAGGAATATTTACATTAAACTCATTACTAATGTCTTGTAAAAAAATATGAATTATCCTTTGTTTATCCCCTGGGAGTGTCGTAACCAAGAGTGCATCATGGCCCATTGTCGTGCACCAGTTTCCATTCGAGTCTAGCTCAATGAGGTATTTTCGGGTTTTACCATTAGAAACATCTATGCCAGAGCAGCCTCTACCTGCTCGTATCCAGATAGGGATGTATTGCTTTAAGAATCCATATAATCTATTCCTTACCGAAATACTAGGAGGTTATTGTATGTATATTCTACAAGACTAATTTAGGGACTCTTCCCTAATTCTACGTTTTTCTAAATCTAGTTTCCAAGTATTCTACTAAACTTCCCCTGATTCCAACTTTAAGGACCCGACCCCAGTTTCCTAGAGCCAGTGCCTTATTTTATTAACTTGGCATACATACAAGGAATACGAATCTCAAAATACCGAGTAGTGTAGTATTATTGGAAACAAATAACATACATAAGTTTATCATTACAATATGAAGGGAAACTGAACACAATTTTAATCTACTAGAAACATAACATCTCCTAGATTATGCTTTCAAGTAATTGATAAATTACTTCTTCATGTCCTATGAAAATGAAACATAAGAAAGGGGTGAGCTAAAATGCTCTGTAAGAGTAAGAAATAAAGTGGAAGAAAATATAAACATTAGACATGGTGAATAACTGAAAACACATGCCTTTAATAATAAATTTGAAACACATTATGGCAGGAATATTAGATGAGTGAATAATGCTATAATAAAACATAATCATGGGTGTTCTACTAGTCGAATAACCACATGAACTTTAAATTACTAGCTTCATAATGAGGGATGTTCATATTCTGGACATCATAACCATATCGTCCAATCCTCGTAATAGGACCATAAAATAATCATTTTGTCAAGGCCTCGTGCCAAGACCATAGTTTGTCTCATGAGACCTACCGATGTATCTAGGGGCTATATAGGGACCAAACCATCACATAATAAGTCTAATTAATTCCTCATAATGGTGGGGATCAACATAAACAACATATACATTCATATTGAGACTATCATATGAAATGTAACTAACATTCACCAATTATTGAACATAAACACAAACCATTCAGAATAATATGATGAATGGTTTTAGCATAGATCATCCACAATAAATTTAGTCATAAAACATTAAATAAAATATGGTATATGAATTCATAAATTATTAAACCCAATAATACCATGGAATCAAGAAGATAATTGAACGAAAATACTCTTATAAAATCATTAAGAAATATTGAGAAAAATACTCTTTTATTTTGAAAAGAAGATTTCTTTTGGGAAATCATGGTATCAAACCATAATTGAAGTTAGATATTATTTTTAAAATAAAATGAGTATTTTTAGAAAGATAATGTTTTCCAAAAACATATTTTAGAGTGCCCTTGTAAATAGATATGAATTGGAGAAATTCCCTTGAATCGGGCTTCTATTTTGTAAACAATTATCAATGTTCCTTTTACAACATGTAACTATCCAAAAAATAAGGAAGGATTGTGGTTTTTAAACATATATATGATACTCACACAGAATATATAATGAATAGAATACAATAAATAAAAATTTCATTGTGTTAATTAGACAATGAAAGTGTCCCGAATGAAAATGAACGTTCGGGTGGAAAAACCCTTACCTTAACTCCAAACGTGTTCTTCTCTCAAACTTTAGCCCAGGGAATATGAAATTATACTTGTTAATAACTTATTTAAGAACCTATTAGACATGTATTTATTTTACCATATTTATGGTTAGTTAATTTATGACTTTATTGACAAGTTATTGTATTGAATTTCGTTGTTCTGGAGTGTTCGTTTCCTTTATTTTCATATTCGGTTCAATTGTTTTTAAGTAATGAAGTTCATGTGGAATTGTTATAAATCTCCAGAATTGAAATTAAACATTATATATGAACATAAATAATTGATATTGGTTATTTATTTCATTTGGATACATGGAATGAGGATGAATAATTAGATGACAACCACTTCGACTATATGGCAGTATTTTGATTATTATGAACTGGTTTTGTCATATAACTTATTTATATGTACATATTATGGTTATTGAATATTGATTAGGTTATAATACATATATTATAGTCTAGATAAACCATAAATATGGTTTCATGTCCAGCAATGAAGATGAAATTGAACAAAAAAACATCATCGTCCACGAAGGCTATTAATTGGAACCTCATGGACGTTGATTTCGTTTATAAAAAAACAAAGGGAGGGAGTAAGAATATTTATTATGGTACTTCCATTAACATTATATAATTCCAGTATAAATATGATAATACAGTTATCATGATCATTTGGATAGAGGAGGTGAGGAGAGAAAAAGAATAGAGATGATCCTAAAATAAGAGAAAAGGTGAGAGATCCCTTATGAAAATTCGGCAGCCTAACGACGTCGCTTAATATTTCATAAAAGGAAATTATGAGATCAAAAGGGTACCTCATCAAATTGAAATAAAAAATACAATAATAAGATTACATAAAATCAATCCCCAAATAATATAATGTCAAATCAAAGAGATAACATAAAATAAGTTTCGACTTAAATAAGAGAATGAAGGATTCCCTTACCTTGTAGAATAACTCCTAGATCATGAAAGTTGGAACCTTGGAGGATTAAGGACGCCTTGGGAGGACTCTTAGAGAGATAAAACCACCAGAGATTCGAGTATGAGGGATTTTTAATGAATGAAAACGAATGGATGAGTGGGTATTTATAGAAAACGGAGGTAAGTTTTTAATAATGTCAAAGGGACACCTCAGTAGTGGTTTTTTGTAAACCATGGTCTTTCCAATGGTATTTTCCCATGGTTTAAACCACTTGGGACACCTCATTTCATAAGTTACTATACCCAAGTCGACCATACTTTAATATTTATTTATTACATCATTATTATGTCATTAATCTACCGAAAACCCAAAACAGTATTTTTACTATTCATGAAAATTTTTTGTATTTTAGAAAAATCCCAAAAATTCACCCTTACTATTTTTCGACATGTTGAATTAAAAAGTGAAATCCGTTTTTCATAAATAATTTTCTAAATATTATTAATTTAATTTTTAAATAAAAGCATACCTAATTCAAAAATTAACTGTTCTAATTCTACAACTACTTCTTTATCACAATGAAAACTTAACCAAGATGTTATTATCTTCTAGACTTATGAAAATAAAATTTACTATTCATTAGGTTCTTATTACTACTCATATTACTATTCATAAGGGAATGTTACTATTCACTAAAAAATCTTGTTTCTTCTATCGGACTAAAAATGAATTACTGAACACAACTCTAGATGACCATTTTTTCAAAATTCAAAAAATAGAAGAGGAAAAGTTGTGAATAATGGCTAGATTATAAAATTACATTATATATTTATTTTCAAAAACTTGGGTTGTTGCTCGATAGATTCACAAATAAATCAGGGTCTCCTAGGATTTGGGGAATGGATGGATAAATCATACTCCTTTTAAAATTTACATGTCCCCAATTATTTCATGGTACTAATGGACAATAACCTAATAAAGAAACCTCATCCCAAGATTCCTAATGTGGTCAACCTCACTAAGCACCCCAACAACTACCCATTCCATAGCTGGTTGGGTCATAATATCCAGGGTTGTTTTTTCTTCAAATACATCCTTCAACACATTTTATATTCAAAATATGACATTTTAGATAACTCCTCAGAGATGGGAGCCTACATAACTATTTCCAAATCATAAGAGGAGCTTAATTGGAAGAATGGTATAGTGAGGCCTGAATAGAAATTCAACAAGTAGATAAAAAGAAAAATAGTGTACGTTGGTTATGACAACATACTAGAATCAATTTGTCAGGCCACAATAGATCCAAATATAAAGAAGGTGACAGTGGACATGAATCCTAAAATTTGGTATGGCCACAATATATATAATTAAACTAATAAAGAGGAGTTGTATTCTGCTCCAATGCATGCTCGGACTCATATAAATTTATTCCCTCCAACATATGAAGCACAAGAGTAGTCCCACAAAAAATAACACCCATCATATGAAGAGATCATATTTGGTAATATCAATGTGTAAAACCTAGTATAACCCTTATATTATTATTAAATTGTATCAGAATATGAGTTTTATGTACATAATTGGGAAATGGGAGGCCATGCAGGAACCAAGGATACATGGGAATGTATGTTGATGGTTGTACCCAATATTTTGGTCCTGTCCCCACAGAGGATATATATACTCTTAAGACCCATGGGAATGTCCTCCAAAACACCCATGAAGAGGCCTGGAGGTGTACTAGTACCGTCTAGTTGTCATCTATACATGGTTGTCTTGTATAATGTCCTCGAAGGTGTTTTATTATCTAATCATCCCAATTGACATGAAATATCAGAACAAACCACACCACTTGAAGAATATTCTCCCAAAACCTCAACACAAGAACCGGGCCATGTCCAACTAAAATTCATCAAGTCCCAAGATACATGTTCTAGAGAAACCCCACTATGGGAATTGACGACCTATGACACAAAAGTATAACATTCTTAAGAATCTCGTATTTTTTCTATCCAATCTATAAATATTTAATTCGATCAATATTTCAAAATTAAATAATGTGGAAATCATTAAATCCCTTTGAATCGCACAAGAATTTAAGATAGAATTAAATGACGTCTAAGATTAATGAATCGATAATTTTACATAATAATTCCATGTAACCATCTCATTAACATACCATGATTAGCAAGAGGTCATTTAGGGAACCATCTGACCCCTATAAGTTTTGGGAAGACTCGATAATGTCAAAATCAGATTAGCTCTAATTGGCAATGTATCTAGGATAAATCTCATCCAAATTCGAACCCTTTTATGATTGGGATATAGAAAACGAAACTTTTATCCCATATTGATGACCACTCAAGGGTATGATATGCATGAGAAATGAGCTCTTGGGAACATAATACTCAAAACATGATTTTGGGATCTCAAATATGATGTTGATTTTATGTTTATCCCACAAGAAACCACATACAATGTACTTCTCGTAAGTCCCTGGCTCTAAGGACACATGTTGGTTCTTCCAATATTCCATCAATGTTTGAAATATCTCATTGATGGAAAGGTCATCATATATCATGGTGATAGTTTCCCATTCTAGATATTTGAATGGATATATGATGATGTAGGTTTCTACTAAAGGTTAGTCAAATGACTAATGGAAGAACATGATATACAAGTGTCATCTCCCAATTGATTGTGGAAAACCCTTGTAAATCCTTAAAGTATAATAAATAGCGACTGTATCCTCCCCATAAATATGGTTGAGGAAATAGTCATCATCCTAATGGATCATTCCTCTTCTATGACTTGTGAGGGTTAAAAAGACAATCAGCTATAGAATCTCTCTGAAAAAATCAGGTATCATGGAATGATAATGTCCCCTTATATAGCCTCTATCACCTCAATAGTGATAGTAAATACCCTATAATTCCAAATTCAAATAAAATTGTCTCTATAGACTAAAATATGGGAGAAGATGAGGATGACCTCAAGAATTCCCCTCCTACATTTGAGGAATCTGTCTCCACCCCCATTGATGAAATCATATAGGTAAATCTAGGTACATTAGAATACCCAAAACTTATATTGATTAGTGTCTTCATACCAATCGAAGAGAAATATATGTACATTGAATTTATAAAGTAGCACCAATATGTATTCACATGGAACTATATAAAAATTTCTAGAGTGAATCCATATGTGGTAAAACACCATACCATATTACCTAATGATCATTGAGGCTTCAAAAAATTATCTAGTGCAACACACCCATCTCATGCAAAAAATTAATAGGTTGATGTTGATAAATATATCATTGCCAACCTTTTTTAAAATTGAAATACCCATGATGGATTCCAAAAAATTTCCATGTCAACAAATAGAGTTTACAGATTAGGTTATTTAACAATTTCAGAGAAATTAATCGACACTTACTAAAGAAATATTTTCCATTTCCGATCATAGAACTCTTGATGAATTTACCTGCTAGATTCCAATCCATTTAATTAATTTATGGGTATTATTGGTACAATAAAATAATGGCGTCCCCATAATATGAAAAATACACTAACATTAGAGAACCTCAAAGGATATTATTCTATCATATCATGTCCTTTGTATTAATGAATATTGGTGTCACTTATCAATCTTCCATGAATTATCTCTTTCATTTATTCCTAGGAAGGATAATTGAATCTTACGATTATAAAATGGTTTCCAAATCTGTACAACAATGTTATCACTTCATATATCTTCATACAGTATTTGTTAAGATGCGACACCACGGTATAAAGATGAATCATATGAAATGTGCTTTCGAGGTTACATTAGGGAATTTCCATGGATTTGTGGTACGCCACCTCGAAATCAAGTCTAATCTAGAGTAGGAATGTTTTATTTTATAAATTTCATCCCCATAAATATAAAGCAACTAAGGGGAATTTTAGAGAACCTCCCTTACATTAAACGTTTCATAGTTATCTTTGCTGGAAAATATCTACTGGTCACCATGAAAATGAAGAAGGAAATCCCCTATCAAGGGAATGTTGACTACCAATGAGCCTTAAAAATTATTATGTAATATTTATTTCACCCATTTGTCCTAATTAATCATGTTGATAGGAGTTCACTCAACATATATGTGGCCACCATGGAATTATAAGTGGGAAACCTCCATGTATAGAATAATGAGGTAGAGAGTGAGAACCATCTCTATTACCACAATTGAAAAATTCATGGTACTAAAACCCAATATTATAATGTTGAGAAAAAAACCTTCCATCAATATTCATTGGGTAAATATGAGGCATTACTAGAATCACCATGAAGTCCATCTGGTCTATCATATCTATCCTCTCAAGTTGACCCTTTCCCATCATTTGATATATGGGAATTTGGCACGATGGTTATTCCTTCTACCACAATATGATAATCAGATCATATAAAAAGAACCGATAGAAGTTAATGAAATGAATAATTTCCAAAAATAAGATCATTTCCTCTCGAATAGACTGGTGGAAAATAATCTTGAACATGAGGAGGGATTTTATGCCTATGTCAGTCCCTGGAAATGGGAGTTGTATTTTGATGGTGCCTCCAAACATTAGATCAGTGAAAGGATGGATAATAAAATACAGAACCATGTTTATTGAGTTATTTTGTATCAATGTCTAAAAAATCAATATTTCCCAACTATTTCTTACTCTCAGAGGGCATCAAAAATAATTATGCAGAATACTAAGCCCTCATTACTGGGTTGTAATAAGCCCTATAAATGTAGATAGCCTACTTGAATATCAATGATCATTCAAAACTAGTGATAAAAAAGATCAATGGGGAATATTACATAAAAAAGGAATAAAATTCACCCTACACTAGCAACATTAGGGAACTGATGATAGAATTCCCTTTTGGTCACATGTTATATCATCTTCACCCATCAATGAATACTCTCACCAACACATTGGAAATTGTAGCCATAGTTTTGGCCAAACCTGATCAGGTGGAACTAATCATCCATATCATGCACTGAATAATGGTATCATCAATAATACTTTCTTATATGAAAGAAATCAATCAGTTAATCATTTCCCCAGAGTGTGATAAACTAATATCCACCCCTCGATGGATGGACCCCACAATTTATTATCATTGGAAGCGTATATGAATGTGACAGGAGGGAATTTTTTTGATGTTGTGTAATGTACATTACCCTCTGGGATGACCCAACCTAGAAAAAATCCTTCTAAAAACAAGGTTGTGATAGAATCCTCCACATATTCATAGTTTAAAGAGAGACTCATGTTTCTTGGATGAATCCAATTCAGGTTCTAGTGGAACTCATAAGTATCTATCCAGGCTCTCCCTCCAAATTAAGAGGCTATATTATTACTAGAAAACCATGATACCAGAATTTTTGGAGTTATATAGGAAATTTCATGGGTTAAAAAACATTGAAAGATTTATTCAACAACCCCTAATGTTTTTACAAACATCTAAATACTCCTTCATGTTTTCAATTTAATGAATTTATGTAGTGAGGACATATCCCCCAATAATAGATAAGTACTGTAAGCACATCCTCACTACTACCAAATTTTTTTTTACAAATGGGCCGATGAAATAAATCTCAAAGAAGTTGTGAAAAAAAATATCATCAGGTTTGTAAAGTCCCATATCATGCCAAGGTTCAGATCCCCTCACATGATATTCATGGACTATAACACCAACTTCCATTCCAAGGAGTTGAATAAATTGTACCAAGATTACAATATCAAGTCCAATCACTTTTCTCAATACCATGTAGTAGATAATGGATAAATAGTGTCCATTAATGAGTCTCTATCAAATATACAGTTTAAGATGGTGAAGAAGGATATGAAGACCAATACAAAAAACTACTTTACCTTTATGGGCCTACCATATCACCACATGTATTACTACAGAAGTAAGACCATTATAATCATTTTACTGGACCTAGGTAGTGTTACCAATATAATTCCATATTTTTACACTCCAAATAGCCATGTTTGGATAGCTTTCACATGACAAGAAATAAAAAATGTGACTAGATGAATTGGAGATGCTTGATAAGAACTAGTTATGTGCATTGGACATCCTTGAAGTCTATCAAAATCAGATCACATGATCCATCAATAGAATTTATCACCAACCTTAATTCATCTATGGATAATTAGCACTGGCTCTCAAGACCCTAATTAATCTTAGAGACAAGACTATAAAGTTGGAACCTATATAAGAATAAATTTACACCATAAATATGGTCTTCCAAATGGATCATACTCATTGGACACAATGGATCGGTATCATGTCACACCCCCACCAACACGATATTTCTCATTAAGTAATTTGAATAGTTGTTTTCATGCACTTCACATCCTAAACATTTGAATTTTAAATATATAGGGTCATACTAGAATCAGGAATTCAAAATGCGTAGTGTCTATCCTCCTAGAAGAAGCACACTAAACAACACATCATCCTATGTCCTACCAGCTAGACATTAAACTGCATGGTATCCCATGTTCTGGTAGAAAGACTTTAAACTCCACATCGAACCTTATCCTTATAACAAGACATTAAACTACAAGATAAAATTCCTTAACACATGATGTAATAGGACCACGACATCTATCCTCGTTCTTTTTGGGTAAGCCTCATCCTTAACTCAAGATACTTAACATCACAGATGATGTCATTTCTGTATGACATAAACCTGCATAGGTTTTCTAGAAATATGAATTCCCTAATTGCGATTTCAATTTTTTTATAAAAGTGGTGGAATGAATTGGACTCCCAATCCATTTACCAAATAATTTTATTAAAAAAAATTACAAAACAAGCAACAGGATTAATGCGATTTCAACAATAGTGGATTGAGGGGGTACAATATATGTTTTCTAAGAGGAACAAACCAAATATTGAGTTGCACTAAGACTATATGTCAAACTATCAATGAACTCCTCCAACTAGATGATTCTATAACAGGGGTTGTTAATCCTATTAGCATTAGATCTATAGTGTCACCAAATTCTTCAATGATGTGCAACATTAGAGTGCGTGAAAAACTCCATCTTGAAATCCACGAATAGTAACTACAAACCAATGTAAAAATTGAAAAACATATATCAAAAAAAGATCAAAATCACAAAGAAGCTTTAAAAAAATAGTGAACCAAAAGCTAAACAACATCATCTTCGCACCAGTTCCATTCCATCTTGTAAATTTTGATGATGTAGATCACCAACAAATCTTGTTACACGAGCACTATTTCCAACTGACACCCTCCATAAATCTACAAGGATCAGTATCTTCATTCCATCTTTGAAAGGGATAATACACATTTATTACCAAAAATATGATGTTGAACAAAAGATGATTCAAGACTTTGCACATAGATTGTCAAGAAACATCCTCTAGAATGGTGAATTAGTTTTCCCATTGAGACCACAACCACAAATATTTTCCATCAAAACATGGTGGAAGAAAAAATTATTTATAATATTTAAAAAAAATCTCCATTGATGTTATAATTTTCTTATAAAATGATTGAACTCCATTTTCCAGCTTCACAACATTGAAAATAGTTTCTATTACTGATTTCTGCTACATCAGATGTCTATTGAGTCTATCAAGTTAACCCCTAGTCCATGGGTCTTTATAAACGGATCTTTGTATGTAGACCATTATAACTTTTTAAACCACAGTTCAATCAACCATGCATTTATAGGGAAAAAACTACTAGAAATACAAACTGCAAAACATGGATAAATAGATCATGGTTCATGCACCACAAAAAAAATATATCAACTCATTTCCCTTTTAATAAAATTCTTGGAAAATGGAGAAGGATTAAACAAATTTGACCACTCTTACAGGCAAACTTTCACCAATTTGAGAAACACCTAATATTAGGAAATAACCGAGATTCCGATAAGGGTCAATTATTTTATAAAGGGAGGATTCCCCAAATAACACTAAAAATCTTTTTAAAATGTCACTATACATTAGAATCTATCACAAAAAACAATCAAATATTAATGAATAATAATTCCCATGGTATGGATTTCAATTCGAGATTGAGATTTCTTTTATTTTCATCCTACATCCCAATGAACATTCATTTTCTTATTTCAAGGTATTTATCAGTAGTAATGTTACCATTTTTATATTTATGGAATGTGATCACGTCTTATTCATCCACCTAGGCATCTACTTATTCTCCCACCTCATCCAAAATACAATACGAATCTCAGTACACGATATTAATATTTCTGTTATCAGTTTCCTCATTTGAACTAGAGGTTGCAATCGATTGGTCAACCACACATGGGAGTGTAGGTAGTTCTATATATTTCATAGTGGATGGAGGTTTAATCTTCTTCCTACTAGATTTAATAGATCTTGTTAAAATCATTCATTTAATGGTAGAGTAGTCTATACGCTTTCTTTGTTTCTAGGATTTGGGGTAATGTTTCCATTAACATCCACAATTGGTTTTTTTTTCTTTTTAGAGCACTTGATTTTATGAGGATTTACTCAATGTAAGTAGTTTGATCCTCATCCTCAATCAAGGATTCACAAGAATAAAAATGTTCACCTTGCTCATAATCACCTTTATCATGTGACTCAAGGTTTTTCTCATATTCTTTAACTAAGGGGGAAGGAAAAATATAGGAAATATCCTTAGGTAGTGCATCAATAATGTGTTACATTTCAGTATAATGATGTCTATATTGAGAAGTCCAGACATTGGATACTATAACCTCCTGGATCACATCTATTTCATTCCATCCAATAGTATATGGGATAGCAATGGCAATGTTACTAACATTAATCTCATATATGATAGGTTTATTTTTCCCCTTTTCCAGCCCAAGTGACTTTCTTGGACTCTAGACGTGTGATCATATCACATTCCTTTTGATCATGCCCAAACTTATGGAATGAGTGATTGTAATTGGGTAGTCATTCATAAACAACAAACTGATAGAAGCCATACTCACCATTCTGAATCCAAATTTTAGAAGGAAGATCCATAGAGACATCATTTTCAAGACCAATTCTAGCAATTTATGGTCTTGAGAGATTCCTAATTATGAATCCAACTTTAAGGGATTTCAAATGAGTATAGAAATCAGAAAAATGGATTTTTTTAAATAGGTCAAGCGGAAGCCCAGGCAAGATGATCCATATTGGAACAATGGGAGACTAAAAAAAGGGGTTGAAATTGGGTGCTCTTTTCTGAACCTTCATATAAAATCCCCACAAAACCCAAGACCACCTCATCCAAAGCCTATAATAATCACCCCGGGAGGAAAGTTGATTTTTTTTTGAATAATTAAAAAGTCTCACATGAAAACACATAATTTAAATTGTTTCAAGAGTATTTCATAAGTATTTAAAATATGGTCTATGGTTAGGAAGCATCCCCATAAGCACAAATCTTAATTCCAGAGCAAGAAGAGTTACCTCAATTATTAAGAAAGAAATCACTGGCTGTATGTGGTGAAGAAAATGCTTTGGAATGATGTGATGATCAGGTACCACAACATCATGTGGGTTTGGCTTGACATCAGTAGTTCTTCTGAAAACAACATCTCGGAAGGATTGAGCTCGAGTAGGGTTTTTTCACATGTTTTCCCCCGATCGGGTTCATCCATCCCTTTTTATTGTAACATTCATCATTTTGATGGGATATTTAAGGATTCCTAAATCCAATAACTTTTTCCATTGACCGAATCATAAAAAATTTCCTTGTATTATCCATGACCTCTTGTTCATGGATTAGAGGAACCCTTATCGTTCTTGTTTTCTACATTTAGTGTAGCTCATGTAGGCTTTCTGATTTCAGTAAGGGATTCCCCACATATACAATGCATAAACATCTTACGAAAAACTCACCGTGGTCTTGAATGAAACTCCTTAAAAGGTATACCATATGTCTTCACCACATGATGTTAAAACTAAATTATTGATGTCCCTTTCATGACATAAAATGACAAATTCTTGTACAAATCATGCAGGAGGACCACTATTATTGGAATTAGTCACCTACCACACCTGTCACACCCCAAACCCTGCATTTATTTTATTTTATGATTTATTTGACATTAATTTATTTTTATGGGGTTCGAGTTATGTCCCGGACTAAACCTATGAGTCTTTGAAAAAAAATGCATGCTTTGGGTTCAACGTCGTTGGACGCGTAGGCGGAGCACGACGCTGCACGACTTCTCCCATGCCACTGCATGACCTCTTCAGCACTGAAAAATTAAAATAAATAAATAAATGTCAATTTGGTATGTCATGTAAAATTTTTATGGTTATTAGGAATATTAATATTTTTATCTTAGATTAAAACTAAAAATTGTTAATTTAATTATTATCAAAATGATGTAAATACTTATATTATTTTAATATTTTTATTAGTGTTATTATAAATACTACAATTAAAATTAATGCTAATTAAGAATATTTTTAGGAATTATCTTATTATTATCTTATTAGTATTATGATTATTGTTATTACTTTTATTATTATTATTATTATTATTATTATTATTATGTTTATGTTTTAATTAGAACCTCTATTTATTGATATTTTTTAAAGGAAACCATAGCCCTATGTGCTACCCCCCTTCCCTTGTTGCGTGAGATCCATCCCACCGCCACCTTATTCTTTTGTCTGTAGAAGCCCCACACCTTGGTCCCTCATCCTCTCTTTGTCGCAGTGACCCAACACTCGCCGCTCCATCCCCCCTCTTCTTCTCCCGTGCGACCCGACCTCCTATTCTACCCCAATTGTAGTGTATGTGCCTCCTTCCTTCGATGCAAGTAGCCCAAAATTCCCCTCCTCATCCCCTTGCTACAACCCGTGCAGCTGAGTCACTGGGCACCCCACAGATCCACCTCCCAGAGCCTCTTTCCCTGCTCTGCCATCCCTACATCAGCTGCGACACCGCCCAGCACCGGCCTCTGGCACCTGAACAGCCCGACCAACCTGCTTCTCCCCCCTTCATGTGGCACCCCCTCCTTTTGGCCTCCTCCCATAGCCAATGTCACGGGATCACCTAGCCTCCCTATTCGGCAGAGATTCTTTCCCCCTTAGCCGCTCATCCCACCCAAGCGCAACCCAGCACTCCCCTGTAGCGCCACCTCCCTCCATTTCAGCGGTGTAATACTTCTCCCCAGCACCTCGGCCTCCTTTTCCTATCTTTTATTTTTAACGTGCAAAAACCTGGTGCGGCCCCTGTTTTCAGCACGACCCTTGATGGAAGACGTGAAAACCACCTGATGCCTACTTTGAAGCCTCCGCCCCGCTCCAGTGCTTCATTGCAGCATTCTCATCATCCCACACATAAACCCCCACCACAACAACCTACCCAGCCGCAGTCGCACCTTGAGCGCTGTAGCCCACCACTGGTGCCCTCCTCTTCCCTCCTGCTGCCTACCGCTGATCTGCCCTTTAGTGCACACAACAACGCCCCAGACAGCCCGCGTACCCCCCATTGAAAGATGTCTTTTATTTTTATTTTTTATTTTTATTATTATTATTATTCTTATTGTTATTATGGTTATTATTATTATTGTTATTATTATTATTACTATTTTTTATTATTATTACTCTTATTATTATTATTATTATTATTATTATTGTTTTTATTATTGTTATTATTATTATTGTTATTATTATTATATTTATTCTTATTCTTACTCTTATCATCATTATTATTATCATCAACTAACTCTTGTGGATTATGGGATTTATTTGATGGTGGGTTTTTATTGGGTGGATTAGGATTTTTTGGACTTGTGCAGGGTGTTTTCGAGCGAGCTTCATCATCGAGCCATGTTGCTGAAGTTTTCTTGTCGCCGCGCCTTGGTTCTGAGGTTCCATTGTCGTCGCAGACTGATCTCTATGTAGGTTCCTGTTGCACTACTTTTAAAAATTTATGTTACATTTTTTCATGCTGTTTATTCCCTATATGTATATATGTGTGTGTTCTAAATAATATTGTGAAACTTAAGATTAATTCATTTAGTATGAAAATTTATAATTCAATTCTTGTGGTGAAAAAAATGGTGTCATTTGGTTGTGTTTTCCCCCACCAATTTTTCAATTAAATATTTTATTAATTTTAATAAATATTTAGTAGTAATAGATAAATAAATTTTTAAATAATTACTTGATGTAAAAAAGGGATGTTTATTTTATACACAATACATGAAGTATTTTCTTGATGATCGGACGCACAATAGTGAAAGAACGCCTGTTTGGATTTTAAACATATTTCACTCAATTTCAAGTAGAGTTCTAGTTTTAATGATAAGTGATTTATTCGGAAGTGTGAAAAAGAATTTTAGGTCTTTTTTAAAGTGGTGATTTTGAAATGTGTTCAATGCCCGGTTAGCACTTTATGGAATATGATGGAAATGTTTTGATGAAAACCCTCCTAGGATAACTCTCCTTCCTTGGATGCAACTGGTGGATGGGTGGCCGTTCTTAGAGGCTCTCGGGTGCCCAAGTAGTTTAAAGGCAAGATTTTATCCCATGGAGTGGCTTGGGGAGATTCATGTTGTGCATTATTATTATATATATATGTACGTGATTGGATGCTCGACTGGCATCGGTTGGCTCACCCCCTTAAGTAAACACATGAGACACATGAATCTGGCATATAGAGAGAATATTCTAAGAATGATTGCTACACTGGTAGGTTATGTTACTGACCAGTGGCCCATAGTAGGTGGATATATTGGGTTTATTACTATGGTATTTTCCCTCGGCCTTCCTGAGATAAGATGATCAAGAATATTGGGCGTTTTGATTTCATCATGTGTAACATGTCAATGAGGATGATATCCCATGTATTGGTGTCTTCTGGTTTATTGTTTATCTCCTAGGTTCACCATGTCTATTCAACTTTTGTTTCTTCTAGTAGTGATTATGATGCTTATATGTATACCTACATTTCCCTTGAAATGTGTTTTACTTTGTGCATTTCAAGTGTATTTTTTATTTGGAATGTGGTAAATTTCTTTCGATTAGGGTTCTAAAAATAGTTTTGGAATTAATGTGTTTAATACTCTTTATACAGATTTGAAAATATAAACAACACATTCTCTTTCTGAAATTCCATTGACATTAATAAAAAGAATGCAGATTTGAAAATTTTTAAGGGAAATGTCTTGTACTTTTCTTTTAAGTAAAATTTATAAAATAACTTACTTTAATAAATTTTATTTCAAACCTGAAATGCCGTTTATTTTATTTTAAAGCTAGTGCATTGGGAATAGATATCGGGCTAGCCTACTGAGTTTTAATACTCATGCCTAAAGTTATTTCTATTTTTTTATTTTTGTGCAGGTTACAGCTTGAGCGTGCTTGGATAGGGAGATGCTAGATCATTGATTTAGAGAGTGACCCACGAGGTCACACAGAGTTAGTTCAAACTTCATGCTTGGTTAGTTTTA
This sequence comes from Viscum album, assembly GCA_963277665.1. Classification (NCBI taxonomy): domain Eukaryota; kingdom Viridiplantae; phylum Streptophyta; class Magnoliopsida; order Santalales; family Viscaceae; genus Viscum; species Viscum album. Next base: position 2,060,874,851 of record OY728140.1, read on the forward strand.
TTTTTTTTGTTCATGTTTAGTCGTTCTGTTCGGCTTAATTTTCTCCATTGTTTTGTATTATTTAAACTGATATATTTATTTATATTGTGCGAAATCATTCCCACAGCCTCTGTTGATGCCCTGACGCTTGTCGCCAGCCCGGGAGGATCGGGAATGCCTCTCAGGACATGTCGCAGACCGGTTCGGGGGACCGGTTCAGGGTCGACCAAGGTTGGTTCGTGACAACACCTCTATTCAAGAACTATATGAGACTTGACTCTTTACATCATGGGATATATAGTGTCACCTAAATCATCAATATAAGGTAAAATCATAAAAAACCCAAAAATTTCAACTCCCTAAGAATACTTTATACTTACTTGAAATATCCTTACTCAAGAACTATGTATGGATTGATTTCCAGTACCACAGGATAAATAGTGACACCCAAATACTTATCCATGGGTCCATACAAAATACCCTTTTCCACGTTGGGACACTTATGTTTGTGAATCAAAACATTAAACATGACAGTCCCTTGGGAAATACATTTTTCTTGATTCATATCATCCTAGGATATATAGTGACATATAGATCTCCAATCATATGCCCAACTACTAAAATACTAATAAAATACCCACCTCTACATATGATCTAGAACTGCATATAGTGTTTCATATCCCTGAACTACATGTGTCCTGATTTCCATCATCAAATGATACATAGTGATTCCCAAATTCCAAATCCTGGAGAATGTGATGACAATCGACAAAATAAATGTCCCTCAGCTACATTGGGACAATGTTATAAAATCTTGTTTTTTCTTTGAATGATCCATATCTATGTTCATCTTTCTTATGTGCATGATATATCCTACAAAATAATTCACATCGGTTCTCACATCATTTCCTCATGATGTTAAACTACATGTCCAATATCTTTTCAACATGACATTAAAACTGCCAAAAGAAAATTTCCACACTACACTACGATAAACTGCACAACACTCATCCATAATAATTGAATCCAAACTAGATGAGGATAAATATGTCCCTAAAAATGATTATAAACATTGTAGACCACCACCCATTTTTCATCTTATATGAACGGACTATGAGATCCTTACCATGGTCCAATAGGGTATGGTGGGATTCTATCAACTTATAGGTTCCTAAATCCCTAAATCATAATTCATGTATTGAGTGCCTCAGGATTCCAAAAATCATCATGGCTCTTGGAAAATGATACTCTTCTTCAGGAGACCCGTTGTTTGAATATGAATGCATGCCTATGGATCTAGCATATACACCTATGATCATCAACCTAATGCACCGCTCTTCAATAAGACATTATGATCCTTGTGATCCTTGACATCACTATGGTGGAGCTCAGTAGCAGAGTTTGTTTTAGACCATCCCTGATATGATTCTTTATTATCATTATTTATTACCTGAGAACCTCAACCCATGATTTACAATATATCTATATCTCAGTCAGAAGGATATTATAGCACTCCTTACCATTGGTATATTGATTGGAACATTGTGTATCGTCCTCTATATTAGGTATGTGTGCATCATAACCTTAAAGTGTCTACATGCTGGTCAATGATTTAGAAACTTTAACACACTTATATAATGGTTTAAATATTATGATCTTAAACTAAAACAAAGAGAGAGATATTTAAAACTTATCTTGTTAAAAACCCTCAAATGGAACCCTTAGTAAAAGTTATGTCTTCACTTGATAAAATATTCATCTCTATAGTTTAAAATATAATAGGGTGCAATTAAAGAATTGAAAAGGATCATAGGTTATACACTATATCCCAAAAAAATAATAGGCTCCTCTCACTAGATCCCATGGTTCATGAAAAAGTTACAATAATCATTTATCATATATCCTCACCATTATAAAATGTTCTTTAAGAGGTGTGAAAACTTTTATGGTGCTCAAAATATTCGTGGATATTAAATTTTCCACAAATAATAGTTTTTGGATTGATAGCCATAGATCACTGTGAACATTATATTTCCTTTTAAAATGGATACACAACTTCAATGGACCCTTTTCAAGACTATGAATGTATGTATATGGCTTCGACATATGCAATTAGATTCATCAACCAATTGAATCACTCTCCAAAAATTGATTATAGATCTTTTTTGATCCCTAAATTCATCGTAAGAGAACTCATCACCTCAGAGTGTATTAGTTCACTCCTCGCTTGATTGTCCTATATCATCCTCTTGACCTGAGAACTTTGGACCAAGATTTACAATATTCATACCAAACAATCCAAGTGAATTTTATATACTTGATTTTATTCCACTGTATTTTCTAACCTATATCTTGACCAGAATGTAACACTACATTCCCAAACCTTCAATGGAACACACCTCATGATTCGAAACCTTAGGGAGTAGGTTTTAAGATTTAAAATTTAATTGAAAAAAATCCCTAGTGTTCCAAAACCATTCTTATATTGATTTATTCCCATGAACAACCTCATAATCTGAATGTTTTAGTCTACACCAATATTTCATGGCCCTCCAAATGGAGTGGATATCATATTTTATTTTTCATGCTAATGAGGATTAAGGGCCTCAAACTACCAACTAAAGTGATATCCTTCTTTCATGATGGGATATTCAATCCTTTTGTTCCATTTAAACACCATGTAATAAACTATAATTTATGATTATTATGGGTTATGCCTAGCATGACTACCCCATTCCATATTCACAAACACAAACTTATGATTATGAATTACAATACCCATATTCCAATAATTCAAGTGGTCCCAACATCCCTAATAGTTCACCCTATACCTATATTACACCATAAATCATAAATAACCCATAGAAAATAGTAAAGATATCTTTTCATAAAAATACTATCAATGTATAACAGGCTTGACAAAAGAACTAAAGTAATCTCCTCCTTGTATGAATGGATATATACTCCTCATGTGACTATGAAACACCATGGTATAACTCAACAAACTAGAGTGTTTTAGGTCATTCCTAGTATGATTGCACCATATTCCATGATCATCGATCAGGTCAGAGCTAAAATACCCTAAACTAAAGAAATATATGGTAAGATCTAAAAATACATAAAATAAAATAATAGTAGGTATGAGATAAAATACCCTAAACAACATCAATATAAGGTCTGTTCTAAAAGAGCCTAAACTATAGTGATATATGACCCGAGTTAAAAGACACTAAACTACATCAAGAGTAGTTCTGTTCTAGAAGAACCTAAAATTAAGAGATGGAATGTCTGAGGTAAAATAACCCAAACAAATGAAACATATGGTATGACCTAAAATACCCTAAACAATAACACATCATAAATTTATTTTAAAAGGATGGTTAATTATTTGTATAACCTCATAATCATAATTCATGTTATATTGAGGGTCAACATTGTGATATCTAGTGATCATTGACCTTTGATTAGATGAAGTAGAGAATGTTCGATGATATACAAAAGACATATGAACAAATGTATGTGGCATATGTTATCCAAATAAAACGAAATCTTGTCAATAAAAATGCATAAACTGGCAGCACCATGTGAATCAAATGAATCAAAAAGGAAGATTCAAAACATCATAATGAATTCAATAAACTCCCAAATCATGAAGATCATATGGGTCACATAAACCATCAAGGCATTTTGAAACCACATGATCCTTCAAAATGCATGTGATCATATGACCTTGACATGGTCACACGAGTAACACGATAGTTAATGGATCATGTGATGATGACCACAGGTACCTTGAAGCCCTTAGGGAAATTGAGCATCCTCACATCCAATGTTTGAAAAATTACTGATGGTATGATAATTGTTGATTCGTAATGATTCATTAGAAAAAGTGTCCTTGGGAAGGATATCTCAAAACAAGGTATCAAAATGGTTTCCTGTGAGAAGGTCCAACAACAATGTTATGTGATGGTAGTAGGGCAAGACAACACTAGAGAAATTAGTTCCTAGTGAATGAATTCCCCACTAATACCCTTTTTATAGGGCATCCAATGGAACAAAAATCATCACCTAGAAGACCAAACATTTCCTAAGACACTGGATGGTGACACCATTAATGATTTATGTGATCATTTACAATCCTCAGAACTAATCCCTTATCCCTGCATACATCAATATTGAGGGGTGAATTAGTTTATTCCCACCAAATAAAGATTACAAAATCAATAATGGAATAAATACATGAATATGGGTATTATTATGAATGAAATGAAAATAATTAATAAGGTGGATAAGATCACACAAATCGTGTGAACCCCTAAAAGTTGGTAGACTTATGAGAAAAAAACATAAAATGATTCCCATGTGATAGGTTTGAACCACCAAGGACATGCAACAACACTAGATCATGTTGCCTAGATCTCGAGATTCTTCTTTGGTATAATATTTGGATCATAAAAAAGTCCTCTGAACATGTCAAATTAAATCACAGGGGACCACCATTGGGTATGATTCTGTAGTCTCACAAATCTCTTCAGGATCACCATGCAAACCGTATAGCTTCCATCAAACATGTTTCCCAACAAATATGATGGCACCAACACATTTTAGTTGTGCTCTGAGATATCACCAAGGCATGTCAAATAACTCTCATGATGCCCTTCAGGCATGCCACTCAGGTATCATGATGACCCTCAGACATGTCAACCTGAATCTTGCATCACCCTCCTCATGTACTGTATGGACTCTCATGAATCCCTTCAATCATTTCACCATATTTCATGATGAAACCAGACCATGTTAGATGGACCATGCGACGCCATATAAATACTTGCAACCAGGGCCATGCAACGACTTCATAGATTATCCAGCTAGGTCTTGGGATGCATTCTAGACAAGCCATCCATGTTTATGTGATAAATTCTAGGACAACCCATCTAGGTCTTATGATATCATCCAGACAAGATAGCTGTTCAAAGTGATGGATTCCATGCTAAGTCAACCTTGTCTTTTTATGTCTTCTAGACAAGACAACCTTGATAATGCAACATACTTTAGACATGCCGTCTATATTTTCGGATGTATGTCACACAAGTCAACTAGACCATGTGATTATCTTGGGACATGCTAGGTAGACGTCATCCAACAATTCAAAGAAGAAAATCATGGAATGTTAAGAAGACAATCAACTCATGTAAATAATACAAGTAGTGTAGGTTAATCGGGTATCCATGGATTTGATAACCTTTTCCATACTTAGTGTTTAAGCCCCAACTGGAAGGTAAACATAACTGCGTAATCCCCAACCAATTAAACTACAAGAACAATGGTTACTTCTATAACCAATAGACATAGGATTCCCCTCTATGTATTGATATCTACATTAACCACCAAATGGTGTCCCAGTATATAATACTCAAATCTATAAGCAATGAAATTTTTTATTTTTCATTAATTTTTTATCACACTAATCATATACCATGTGGGCATAGGTAGTTTCAATGATAATATCATTCACATCATAAGCCTCTACAATGAAAAATGAAATCTCACCATGTAAGCCTCAACTAGCGGTATAATATCAAATTTCTGCATATAAGGGAATCATCAATGTGTAATACCCAACCAATCGAACATTGATGACTTTAATTTTAGATATCACCACTTTACATTGGATGCCATCCTACGGCCCAAGCTCAAATTGGAATACAACTAAATGTAAGTCCTACATGTCTCTAAAATTTCAACCATTAGGATATAATAATTCCAATGGGATGGTTATTATACCTCATACATTTGTGGAATGATGATCCATTAAACAATCATAATTATAATTCCTACTATAACCATGATTTGTATGACTTATTCCTAATTTCTAAGATCTATATTAAAAAATCCCAAGTCTATCTATGTACGTAACTACAACATTCATATTCAATGAGTATGGTAAAATTCTATTCTTTTTTTCTCACTATGATCGTAGATCACTTGGGATTATGCAGTCACAATGAACAGATCATTTTAATCATGAATCTCCACTATCCAGGGAAATCGAAGTATGTAATCCCCAATGAGTTGCATGATATAAAAATCCCCCATATAATTGAATTACCTTTGGGAAAGTCCCAAGAGATTCAACTAAACAAGGTATATCTAATTCCTGTTATAACCAAGATATGTAGGATGTCTCCTTGAGGCTCGAACTAAAATTTCTAGAACATGAGTTCCCCCAAGTATTCCCTTTTCACGTGATGTTAAACTACATTTTTTTTAAAATATATTTATGTTTTAATTTCTATAAAAAACAGGATATGTTTGAACCCTAATAATGATGAAATCACTGACATGGAATATGAACCACCTCTCAGTATGGAAGAATATTTTGAAGTGCTCGCTTATATAGATTTAGAATATTAGAAGATATTCATTACTAAGTTGTGGATGAAGAATCTCTGATACATAGAGATGTACGCAACAAAAAGACCCCCTTCTTTTCATAAAAATTGACGTAACAAATAATAAATTTTAGTATCATCAGTGCCATATCTAGTTTAGGAATATATTTTCCGGAATGTATTAAATCTATAAGAGAGTCCCAAAGTAGAGAGAAATTCCCTACCATAGGGTGTGATGATATCAACCTCCCATCCTCTCAACCAACACGAGTCCCTATGTTTCATTGGGTCTAAAACCCAAACTTTACACCTGTCTATGGAATTTAGGTCCATATTTAGTTATGGACGAGGAAACAGTTGGGAGTTTCTATTAAGATTAGTAAATGTAACCCAATGTAATTGATTGTGCCTTGCATTCTACCAACCTCACTCATAACCAATGCTCGGTCCAAACTGAATACACCTAGATATTCCTCTTATCTATAGAAATAGGGGAATATAGCTAATGCATGTTGAAGGTAGCAGTAAAGTATCACTATTGTGAACTACGAAATAATTTCTAGATAAAACCTCATATTGTTGTACAATGTTGGAACTCTAATGAAAACATGCATTAAGAAAAAAAATGCCCTAATCCAAGGGTTAAAAATTATAAACAATGACAACAAAATTAAAGGTGAAGATGATAAGGGTGGAAATATATTATAACTAATTCATAGGATGAGAAATAAAATGAAGGCTGACTGTTGTTCTAGTTACTTATCATGTATTTAAAATTTAATATTTTATTCTAGTTCTTTGCATTATTTAATTTCATGAAGTTTTAATAGTACTAATCAAACATCCATGGAAAACCTAGAGGTTAAATTAACCTTGAAAATATCTACTGCTACAATTTTAGTATTTAATGTAAAAAATGCATCCAAATATGTTACACATGGAAGAAATCACCCATTGTACCATTTAATAATTATTTTAGTAGATTTTATTTTTACATGGAATGGATTTTCTATCATTCTATACTGCATGAATTATTTTTGAGAAAAAGAAATTAAATTCCATAACCTAAATAATCCTATATTTCAATACATCTGTTGTGATGAGGATGATTATCCATTTAAATATTCTCCCGATGAATGGTTATTTTTTTCATAAGATAAGGATTACATATGTAAAATGATTGACTCAAAAAAGAGGACTAAACATAATGATTTTCCTAGAATTAGTGTGTAATTTGATGTATTTTTTGAAATTTTTATCAGTGTTCCTAATGGTTAAATGGATGTGTCCTCAATTGAATTTATATATGTTTAATTTTTAATATACATGAATCCATAAATAATGGCCCTTATTAAACTTGAATATTTGATGATGAAATTACAAAAATATATGAGCATGGGTTTCATATGCCCAGAAGATTTTCCAAATAGTTCACATATTAAATTTTCATAATGATGGATTAATAAATGAATATCTATAGTTATTATATTTAAAAGAAAAATATATGATAATGAATATATTTCCAATTACATAGATTTAAGACTTATTTTCTCATGTTTTATGATCTCAAAATTCAATAAAATGGAACATTTTTCTAGATATCATCCATTACCTGTGAAGAAAGATTATATTACTAATATAAAATATCATACAATGTATTAGAATAATAATTCAATAATAATGTCATTTAGATACCTGAATTATCCATAAAAAGTTTTGGACACAATTTTTAGAGTCCTTCGTGATTACCTTGATAATATTTTTTAGTATTTGTAAAAGATATTTTTATATACTCCAAGTCTAAGGAGAAATAAGAGTATTATTTGAGTACTGTTAGTAATACATTAAAAAGGATAATTGATATGAAATGTATAACAAATGTGAGTTTTTTATATAGAATTTTGTATTCATGGGGCATGTTATCACCAAACAATGTGTTAAGTATTGACCCTTCAAAGAAATAGGGAATCTAAGAGTGTCCTAGACCATTATATATAATGAGGAACCACCATTTATATAGACTATATGATTTTTAATATTTATTTTTGAGTAACATCTATTGATTTTTTAACTATATTTTAAATATTACTTATAAGTGATTAAATTTTTTATTGACCATTATATGTGAAGAGATATTCGTAAAAGATAATATGAGTATTATCACTACATCAGTAATTACACTACCTATAAGTTACGAACATTGTAGGGAAGAAAATAATGCATCAAAATAAGACTATATCAATGAACATATGAATAATAATAAAATTATTGCTTGTTCCTCAAGGAAGCTAAACATTCATGAGGTGTATCATAAAAATAATGATTTATAGATTATTGTAGTAATATTTATATTAATGATTTTCCAAAAATATCACTATGATGAGAAGTGTAAAATATATTCGAAACATAAGTGCCTAAAATCAATATTCACATAGAATGAGCTTGATATGAACCATAAAGGATAGTTATATCTAATAATATACTATGACAGCTCCTCCACTATTATCATTAGAGGTAAAACAATGTATTATATTCTCTAAGTAGAAAGGATACAACAACCATATGCATATGGTTTTTTGAAATATATATAAAATTATTAGACATGAAAAGGATAAAAATGGATACATAATAGATGTAAAATCATCCTACCTTTATCAAATTGTCAATAAAAATCTCTATATGATAATATTGGGAGTATCTAAATGTATAATGCGGAGATAGAGAAGAATATGAAATCCCTAAGGATGTGAAATCCATTAATTTAAATGTTGATGATGCTGCTGTTGTGAGACATTAGAAGAAGAAATGGGTACCCTATAAACCATATTTGAATAAGGAGATATTGAATGATGGTCATAGCTCCACATTCTATATCCACTAGGGAATCATAAGGGTGTAAGAAGAACTTTGAGAGGAATATTCCTAGGGAAATATAAAAATGGAGAATAAAAAATATTCCTTAATGTTCTATGTGTGTCAGAAAGAGAATGTTGAGATGAAAAATAAAAAAGAAATTATGAAACTAGTTCTTAGGCCATCATGGTAATATTAACACTTAGAGAATAAATAAATACTCCATTTGATAGTGTATAAAACATGTAACACTTTTCTTAAGAAAACCAAGAAATATTATTATTCATATCTGACCATTGAAGGCTCGCCATTAGATTAGAATGTACAAATCGAAATAAATGGATTATGAAATCTATATAACATTCCTACTATAATTAAATGTATTGAAAACAAGTTTTCAAAAAATCAATGACTTTTTTGGAATTCCATTTATGTTTTAAAAAATATTTTATTAAAAATGATTTATATTATTTAATGGGATAAATTTAAAATGTTAATTTATATAAAATTATTACTATATATTTTTATAAAAATGATATAATTTTTTAAATTATTATATTAAAATTATATTTTGGTTTATTTTTGGGATTTTCTGAAAAGATTTACTTTCCTGTAAATAGTGTAAAGTACTTTTTTGAAAATTATATTGTCATTTAAATAATTTAAAGAGATAAATTCTGTTTTAAAATAATTTCCATGTATCATTATTTATATTATATTTTCAATAATAAAAATTATTTTAATTATAGTCCATTTTATGGTTGAATGTTGTAAAATAATTATTATACATAATAAAAGATTTTTCTAAAAATATGTCTATCATTTAAATTGATAATAATGATTTTATATTTTTAATTATATTAATTAATATTTATTAATATATTTAACATAGTATTTGGTTATAATTAACAGTGAAACCACTAAAAATCTATTACCAAGGTTACAGTTAAAACAATTATTTCAGGGGTTAAACTAAAGATATTTGAGTTAAAATGACATAAGTTCATGACTAATATCTATTTTGTGAATTATTTAATCCTTATAACATATAATCATGTTGAATGGTTCAATTTTTAACAATTATGTTTCAATAATAAATTTATAAATTTCATTATTTGTATAATTTTCAAACGTGTCCTCTACCCCAATTATAAAAGGGAACACCCTCTATTATCCTCTCCACACAATATGATCCTTATATATTTTCCATTGCCCACCCATATTCCTTATTTACATCCAAAACCATGATATAGAGTCTATTTTATGATCACAAGACATTACATTTTAGAATTTAGGAATAAACCTCAAGAGGTTGTCTGAAGAAGAGGTATAATTTTTAACGATGAGTTTTGATTTTATTTCTTCTCCCACATAATTTAAATATAACTCAATTATGATAAAATTATAAAACTAGTGTCTTATTTATATTAATATTTTATTAAGTTAATGTAATATCCTATATCCATCACCTCTTCCGTTAAATTGGAATTAAAACTATTGCTTTTGTGTACGGTAGAATATTGCCTCATGAACTGATGTAATTCATTTTCTATAATTATCATTCATAGATATATATAATAATGTATTTAATGTATACATATGATACTCATGAAATATTTATCCTCATATTAATTTAAAATATCATATATATTTTTACCATTCACTCACTGGAACAATGTTTACATCATTTGAGCGTACGTGTGGTTTACCAAATCCATGTAGCAATGTGATTTGGGTACCATTACTACAACACATGGATGGTATATATAAGTTTATTTAAATAAAAAAAATTCATATTTATAATATAATAATAATTTTAGAAATATAAATTAATAAAAATCTTCTACCGATAATAATTATTTAGAAACGAATATGTTTCTCATGCGTATGTTTGACCTACCATCTCCATGATTGTTACATAGTTCATTTTTCTTAACCATATATCATGGATGGTTTTAAATTTATAATATATTGATAAATATGATAATTATTTTATTATTATATTCTATGAAATTATTATGTAATAAAATCAATTACCATAGTCAACCTACTCAATCCTTTTTGGACATATGAGCCAAATATCAACAAAATGCATTAATTAAAATTAATAAATTAATAATAAACAATAACACTGAACTAAAAAATAAAATCAAGATAGACCTAGAAAATAATAATAATATTATTAACAATTAAAATATTTTTTTATTATGATAAAGAATGCATGTGGAAATTCTGGATCAAGGTAAAGCATCTCTTTGAACCATCCATTTTCATTGGGTTATGACCATTAATTCTCTAACTCAAATTATCTCACTAATTAAGGTTGTGGAGTGATACAAAATTATGAATATATTATTCAAAAATATATACCTATATTATTAACATTACCGTTTAAAGTGTAATTTCTCATTTATAACAATTTTTTTAATTTATTTCATTTAGATATTTATTTTGATTAAGTTATGAGACAAGATTATGAAAAAAAATTCATTCCATAGGAAATTATTATTTTTATGCCTTATGAATTACATCATTTTTGGAACACATAATCATGTACATGATATGATGGGTGTTCCCAAATTTCACTCCAATTCATTAGGCAATTCATTTCTCTCATGATAATTTATGTGTGGGATTAGGGAGTACAAATTATCAACTATTAGACTGTATCCAACATGTAATATTGTCTTCGTTGTTATCATTGAATTATTCTGATGTCAGGTTTTTTATTGTATCAACCTTTACCATGTTTCCATGATCTTTTGATATCATATTTTTTATGTGATTCACCTATGTGATTACTCATGAGCCTCTTAATTTATGATATTATTTTATCATTTTAACTGTCACGTTATGCATCCTTATCATGTTGAATTGATGTGTGGAATTTTACTTTATTTAGTGAGACAATGTTTGGTATATATATGATTTAGCTATTTGGTAAATTGAAATCTATAAATATAATGTCTGATCATCCCTCAAGGTTGAGATGGTGATTAGTTAATCGTAGTCGTCTCAAGGGACTCGAGATAAATTTTATAAAATAGAGTCAATGTTCAGATGATCTGGGATAAAATAAGTATTGGTATAAAAACCTAAAAAATCGATGAAAAACTTGTCGGAAGAAGTATCCCTGAAACGTTCATAGTAGGACCCCCTATAATAGTCCCAAGGGTACCAGATGATAATCAAAATGTAGAAAATACAGGAAACCTAATAAATGTTGAATATATATGGGGAATCACAAAAAATTAATGGATATAAAAAATGAATCGACACAAAATAAGCTAATAGATTAAGATTTAAACATCATGGATCACATGAATTATATAATCCAATGACCTTATTAAATGGATGTGAGAAAAAATCTACATTAACAAATTCCAAGGCCTAGAGTGGAAGGAATGGAAAACGATATCATTAACACTAAGGCATATCATAAAAATGATATTGTTATAGGTATGATAGTTTTCATGAACCATTAATTATTGACCCAAAATCAGACACCCAAGTCATCATGTGACATCCAAGAGGTTCATTCAAAATTTCCACAAGGTGGTGACTATTTCCAAGGTAATAAATGATATATAGAAAGAATCATTTCTCCAAATATTAATAAAAAGAGGTAATGTAATGATATATGATTATTCCAAAAAAAGAAAGAAGCAACAAGAATAATTAAACAGAAACTAAAAATATACCCAAATTGAACTTGAAAAATGAAAAGATATCCATGTGAACCTATGGTCCACTATCCAATCAAACCCCCCATCAATCTATGGTGATTGAAACTAAGCTGGATCATACACCCGAGGATAAGAATAAAAAATAAAATTAATGGAATATGTATAAAAACTCTGTAGGTATACATATGTATATATTCTTTAAAGAATTTTATATAATTTAAATATTCACTATCTTTATATTTGATATAAAATATATAAAAATAGGTTTTAAACAATATTGTTTTGAAAAAATCATGTTATATTTCCCTCTTAATTTTAAAGAGTCATCAAGGGTTTTAGAATTTAAGTTTTAATGGGGAATGAGAGATAATGAAGATGAAATATAATATGAGACAACATTTTTCAAAATATTCATTATGAAAAAAATAAGGGAAACCAAACATTCACATTTACCATAAAGACACACAACAAAAATGAATATAAGAAATAACCACACAGTGAGGGAAATGTAAGACATCACACATGCATCCAAACCAAAGGAGGTATCTATATTATCCACCATGTATAAATATGTTCTTGGGAAACATGGGAATACCTATAAGATCGTGGGATAATGTAGAATAAATCTTCTCTAATCCATCATGTTTTTTCAGTTGATACAATCAAGTACCCTCATGCTTTGTTATACACTATATGGCCCAAATGAAAAGTGTAATACCTAATAATATAAAATTCATACCATGGTAAAATCAATAACGTGTGATCTTAAACTAGTGAAAAAAATATTATCAGATAATTTTTTGATTATACTAGTTTCTTAGGTCATATTTAATGTAGGGATGGGACATGAAATTCCAAATAACCAACCATATATATATACTAAACACAATCCATAACTCAACCCACACAACAATTAATCTCCACTAAATCCCCCCATGGGGTGACTCTTCTACCTTAAAACCATAATTTCCTAAGAAAATCCTCATTTTGAGGACCTTACGTTAACTTTAGAAACCATCAAGGCAAGAGATGCATCCTAGTGAGTGTTTTCAAAAGAGAACCATTTTATTAAAGTTCCAACTAGGCCACACCCAAATTTTGAGTGCAAACCCATTTCTAAAATGATCAAAAACACCATTTGTAAACCCAAAAAATTATAGAATTCAATTTTTCAATCCCTAATCACCGACATAAATTCTGAACATTTTTTCAATGGCCAATCGGGTAGTTGTACAAGAACATGGTGTGATAATATCATCATAAGATATTTAATACAATGAAATTAAAAATGGAATCACTTGATTTAATTCCAAACAATTGATAAAAAAATATCACTAATTAGTATCAGTACAAGGAGTGAAAATCATGAAATCCATTCCTCTAAAATTTAAAGACCAAATGCAAAGGGGGTCTTACCTAAAACACAAAGTGCTTCGATATCAGAAACTCAAATGGACATCAAATAAGTTGGAATAAAAAATAAAACATAAAGACCCTTAATGTGGAAAACACCCCAAAATTAAAACCAAATAAAAATTAACCCTAGATAAAAAGTACCATGTGAGAAAAAGGAAACAAGGAGAAAATGAAATATAGTGTAAAATGAAGAAGACATAAGAAAATTACCTTGATAAATCACCCTCAAAACATGAAGAAAACCCTTATATTCACACATCTAATTATATGGTAAGACTGAGGAGTAAGGGAGGGTCCCCATTTGAGACTAACAAGGAAAATAGAGAGAATGAGAGGTGTTTTGGGGTAAAAATATGTGAGGGAAATGGTAAAAATACATTTGAAAAGAATATTTCCATCACACATGGTTTGAAAACTATGTTCCAATAATGGGCCCCTTACTTTACTCACATGATACTTGCATGGTTTTTTCATATGATTTACGAAACTATGCACCAACCATGTAGTTTTTATATTCCAAACATTATAGATATTCATGCATGTATCTCGCTTAGTTTGGACTAACCATGATAAAGTCATGCACCCTCATCTTGTGACACCATGGACCTACATGGATTATACATAGAGCCTCACCATTTGAATATAACTATTTGAAACCCATGATAAAATAAAAGTGAAAGAGAAAATTGAAATTGAAATTAAATTAGCATGAGGAGTTATATTAGTTTCCGATTAACCTTGCAGAAAAATTGTTCAATAAAAACATCATAAATTAAAAAATTTGTATCTGAAACCCTGTTGAATCAAGAGTTAATCCAATAAAAAGATAAAACAAAAAAATAGAAAAATAAAAATTGGGTGTGAAAATTCTCCCCAACATTATCCTTTCTTCCCCATGAAGGCCTCAATGATTTTGGATGATTGAGTTAAAGAAAAATGATCATATATCTATATGATTAAAAACCTTAAAATGAATGAAACCTTAAATACCACTTGGATGAAGACCGTCTCTTTTACTTGAAACAAAAAATAATAATCTCATACCACTTCATAGTAAATGAAAAACATCCAAGCCCTAATACAAACACCATACCATCAATAAAACTATTGGGTCTGCTCAAAGAGGGACATTTTTTACAAAAGAAAAAAGAAAATAATTTCTAGACATCATAAGAGAAGATGATATGACCAATGTAGAAACAATGTTTTCTTTTAGTGGATAGTATATCCTAGGGTGTTCTCCACTGAAAATTTGGATTCCACCAATATTTCGAACCAACACCACCCATCAAACACCAATGCACTAGACCAATACAACATAATAAAAACCCAAAAAGCCTAAAAAAATAAAAAGACACAAAATGAAACATGCTTTCAATTCATCATGAAAATACCCATAATTTTCATAATGGTTATCCCATTAAAACATAATTTCAAGGGGGATACAGAATAAAATTATTTCATTTAGAAAAAACATGTAACCATAATACTCTACTATTTTAGAAAAAGGAACATTTACAACAATACCCTTAAACATAACTTGGGCTTGTTCCATGTCCATACGATTGAGAAAAATGTTTCTTTGAGGGTGTTAATCTTGATCCACCCTTATTTTGAGTGAAATTATTTTAGAATTTATGGAGATATAATTAAAGACCACATGTATGATAGAAATTTTGAGTTCATGTAGGTAAAGTATTCTTATGACTCATCTTACCACATTGATGACACACCAGAGTCATATTCCTAGAAGAATATGATGAAATATATGAAGGACTCTAAATTCTTCTGCTACTGTAACCAACCTCATGCATCTTTCCAATATATTTATTAGAATTCTCTTCCCGACATCCAGATACAGAAGGTGTGTTTTTTCAATCAAGTACCCCTTCTAACATGGATTCAAACCTCAATGTTTTCCTCACACATTGGAAATTTCAGTTAGAATGAATTATGACACCCTTGATTAAAGATCAAGATGAATCTAAATCCCATAATATAGAGCCCTTATACAATAATCCTTGAGAAAACATCAGGAGAAAATAAACTATATCAACAAAAATACGAAAAAAATAAAACAATGATCCATCACCTTTCTGAAGGTAGCACATCTACACATCTCTCTCTACACTCACATCCTCATAAAAGTTTTACCAAAAGATTAATGAATTGAATAATAATAATGAGAGGGCTACATATGGATTGGTGCTACAAAATTAATTCTACTACTTTAAACATGGTCCATAAAAAATAAAGGTAGATAACATAATCTTTAGATACATAGGAAACTAAAGGAAACCAAATATCATTACAATTTTTGTAACCCACTATTATGGACCAAATATTTTATTATAGAGAGGTGGATTCCACATTCAAAACTCAAGGAGGAACTCATTAGGATGATTAATTAGGGGGCCCCCTAATGGTGAGTCACCCATTGTCGACCTCAAATATCCATTATGTATTTGGTGGGGATATACTCTAAATAACAAGGAACCAAAAACTCAATAAAAACCCTATCACTATCCAGAACCCATCATGATTATACACCTTATGTAAAAAGAAATAAAACACAATAATTTCCAAAAAAAAAGATTCCAAAATATCACTAACCACCACCTCCAAAACAATATTCAAACACCAAATTACAATAAATTTAATTCCACTAAAATCACTAAAATATTTTTAATAAATACAAAAATTTTCCATTAAAACTCCTTCCTATTTGAAAAAAAAATCATCACTTAATAAAAAATTGTTTTTTAAGAACCCATTTTATAAAACATCACTTTATTTAGAAAACATTTTCTATGACATAGGTCAAATAAATATGAAAACCCATTCATTATTTTTGAACACAAAAACATTTTCCCTTGAAATCTGGCATACACAATTTCAATTGATGTTTTCCAAATGTTTTCAAAATAGAAAGAGACACAAGATAAATTCATGAGGATGGGAACTAGTATTAATGGATGAAATTTACATATGGTTAGAAGTCATATTCCAATAACACCAACCCCACTGAGAGTCTTTTAAAAAAATTTAACCTATCTCCACATGGAATTATAGGGTCTATGAGATCACCAAAAACCACTATACCAACTCCCATTTCATTCCCAAATGATAAACCAAATCAATATCCAAATGATAAAAACCAAATATTCAATGGAATCCTCTGGTTTGACAAAGGAATTGTATGCTAAACACCTCCTCATACCAACTCCCCATGTTCTGATATTACTAATTCATATACCTTGAAATCCCTAATAACAACGTGTTTTCTAAAATCTAGTTCCTCTAAATTACCAAGATCTGATAGAATTTTTCCCAAATGAACACGGGTCATCCCTGAACCGGTCACCCAATCCTAAACATGACATCCTCGAGGTGGGTTCTCGGCCACTCTAGGGTTGTCCAAAGTGAATATGGGAATAAAAAATAGATAGTGGGAATTATTTCACCCAATATGATCAAATATAGGTCATGGAATGACAAACGATAAGACAAAATTAAATGAAATACACAAAAGAACATTGAAACCTAAAATAAAAATACAACCAAACTGAACCCAAAAACTAACTAGATTTCTATTTGATCCCACAAGTCACTCCATTATCTGAAACCCAACATCACATCACAATGATCGAAAAAAAATATTAAACCTACACATGATGTTAAAAACATTAATGAAAGTATAAGCATGAGTATTAAAACTTAGTACACATTCCATAGTAATATATTCCCATAACATTTCCTTTAAATAAAATATCAAATAACTATAATTTGGAAATAATATATAAAAACATAGGTTTTAATGATATTAATATTGATATAAAATCAAGGGCCATTGCACTCTTTATTTTAAACAAGCTTCTTTAAAAAATGGATGGGTTTGAGCATTCACGAGAGAAGATGGAAAGACATAAAAAGATTATGGAAGGTAATATGAAACATTTTTTGAAAAAACTATTCATTATGAAAACCCTAAAAGAACCCAGACATTTATTTTTAACACAAATATTCACCATAAAAGGGAGAATAATTAATAATAATGCATAAAGGGAAATATAAGATAGCACACATGCAACTAAACCAAATGAAACATCAAAATTATCCACTACTGATAAAAAATTGACAGTGAAACAAGGGATTAAATATAATATCATATGATAAGATAGAAAAAATATCCCCAGATCCATATTGTTGGAATTATTAATGCAATGAACATATGTCACGCTCATTCATGCCCTTCCTAGCCAAATAGATAGGCATGATCCCAAAGAAGAGAAAACATGTAATAGGGACAACTAGCCATACCATGATCCTAAATTAGTACAAAAAATATTTTCAAATAATACTCTAGGAATGTGCAGATCCCATGTAATAATTTAAGTGGGGGAGACCAAACAAACAGAAAAAAATAGTATATATATACACTAAACATAAGCCATCAGTCAACCCACACAATCAAACATCACCCCTGAATCATCCAATGGTATTTTCCCCTACCTTCCAACCATCTTGTCACAAGGGAAATCTTATGATGAAAATCCCATATTCCCTATAGTAATCATAAAGGTAATAGATTCGTCCTAATGATTGTTTTCAAAAGATATTGTTTTTCCAAAAGATCAAACCGTTCCTCACACAACCACTGAGTGAAGAACCATTTCCAAAAGGATTAAAACCATAGTTTTAAAATAAAAAATAATTTATAAATCAATTTTGGAAACTCTAATTCCCATACAAAATTCAAAACATATTTTCACAATCCAGCCAAGAATTTTGAGAAGCACATGGTGTGCGATGGTCATCACACGACATTTGATAAAATAAAATTCAAGGGAAATCAATTGATTTATTTCCAAAAAAAATTTATATAAATATATTTTAGTAATTAATATAAAAATAGATGACCCCATCTAGAGATTAATAATTTTTAAATTTAAAGGCCCGATACAATTTGGAACCTACCTCAAACTCAATGTGATTCAACAACGAAAACCCAAACTATCTTTAAATAGGTCTGAAGATGTAAGAACTCCCAAAAAGAACCTTAATGAGAAAAAAACCCAAAATGAAATCAAATAAATCACGAAACCTAGTCTCAAATCACCAAGGGAGGAAAGGGAAACAAGGAGAAAATGAATGAAGAAGGAAGAGGAAGAAGAAATGAGAATATTACCTTGTGAAATCTCCTCTAAAACATGAACAAAACCCTCTAATTCACCCATAGAAAGAAGATCAAGGTTTTAAGATGAATTTATGTTCCCTCTTTAGGTCAAATAATCTAAATGAAGAGAAAGAGATACGTTTTGGTGTAAAAATAAAATAAGGAAATGAGGTGAAAACGATTTTTTCTGAATTTGGGAACTATGAAAATTTAATTTGAATTTTTTGGGAAACTATAAACCAACATTGCATCCCTTAATAGTCTCACATAACACACTCACTATTTTTCTCCGTGGTTTTGGAAAATGTGTGACAACTATATAGTTCAGGTCAGTAAAAAATTAAATGCCCTGTGGATACTTCACATACAATTTGGACAATCCATACTCATGTCATGTGCCCTCATTCAGGGATAACCATGAACTACATAGTTTCTATTCGGATCTGCATAGTTTGAATCTAACAATTTATTACTTGTATAACCCAAACCATTGTAGAAAAAAAAAGAACTATAATGGGATTTTACATATGGAGGTCAAATAGTTTACCCTAAACCGTGCTCCTAAACCATGAAACATAAGAAAATGGCTTCAAACCCAAAATTTTGATCTGAACCATGAACACCTAAAATAAAATCCAAAGATAAAATGAAAAAACAAAAAAAAAATAAAGTAAAAATATGTAGATAGTGACAGTAGTTATTCATTCAACAATATCAGACTTACATATTTATTCTGAAAATATTCATTCCTTTACATGAAGAATATTTAGTAAGGATATTGAAACCCCTCCTAAAAACATGGGGATTAACATATATTTTAGAATAGAAAAGAAATAATTTCGTTTAACCCATGTATATAAATCCTCACTAGTTATTTTTTTGAGTTAAGCATCCATAAAATATCATCTAAATTATTTTATTGGTGTTTGATTATATTTTGGGAATATATTATATGTACTTATATAAATCCAACATCAACTATTTGGAGAGTTATATCACACATCACATCCCAAGTAATCCTATCATTCTCAATACAAGTAAGGGGGAGGATGAATATCTCTTGGATTCTTCTTCTCATGTGAGGATATTATTACCTTATGAGAATAAAAATAATATTAAAATTAATAAGGCAATGGAGTAAATCATTCTTGAAGACATTCCCATTCATAAGTATCACTCTAATTTATTCAATAATGATTTCTCTATTCTTCCATCTATGTGAGAGGCTGATTTCTTAATCAATATTATACCAGGATATCTTCCCATCTCAAATAATCCTTATAGAATAGACCTCATCGTGTTATAAGAGCTGAGAGTGCTATTATTAGAGAATATAGAAAAATATTTCATACACCATTGTTCTTCATTATGAGTTTCTATATTTATAATGATTAAAAATAATATAGGTTTAAAGTGAATTTTAATTAACGATCATGAACTCAAAAAAAACACTACAAATAAAAACTATACACTTCGATGGATATACATCCCTATCGATCAACTAAATGTAGCCTAGTATATCCCAAAGTCGTACCTTAATTCATGATGTCACTAATTATGGTTTAAATGAGAATATATTCCCAAAATTTAGTTTGGAATAAATTATGTACACAATAAGAACATAGTGATTCCACATGAACACACTAATGCTCCAGAAATCATTATGAACATAATGAATAGTGTATTTATTTATTACCTTGATGTTTTTGGAAGTATTTATAGATTATATACTAATATACTCTAAAAGAAAAAAAGATAATAGGATGTACTTGATTATTGTTCTAATTATTTTCCAAATTGAGAATCTCTATGAATTGAACCGTAAAGGTGAGTTTTTGGTGAAGAATGAATCATTTTTAGGGAATTTTATCATCACAAAACATATATCTCTAGACCATTATAATAAAATGGAAATTGAGGAAAGTACCACAATAAAATTTTGTATAGTGAGTATTATTTTCATTTTACTATCATGGAATTGTGAACAATTTGTGATAAATGTCTCACATTTATCAACCTCAAAAACCAATGTATCTTGAAATTCTGTAAATTTTTTCAGGACCAGTGAATGTGAAGAGAGATTAAAGGAATGAAAATAGAGGTTTATAAAAAAACAATCCTCATGCTTCCCTCATGTAGGGGACTTTAAATTCTATATTGAAATAAATCAATAAATGATTTGGGATGGGTGATAATGAAAAATGATAATGTGATATATTATTTCTCTAAGAATTTGAATGTTCATGAGAAGAACTATTCAAAAATTATATGGAGTTTGTTTTAGTAATTTTTATATTAAATCTATAACAACATTATCTCAAATGGGGGAAGTGTGAAACATATATGTATATCATAAGATACTAAAGTATATATTCACATATAAGGAACATAATATGTTCTAGAGAATATGGTTAAAGATGATCAAGAACAATTACTACCCATTGACTATCATTATGGAAATGAAAATAATGTTGAATATTATCTATGTATACAGGATCAGACATCTTAATCAATTATGATAATTTAAATGGATCCAAAATTCCTAGAGATGAAAAAGATGTACACGGGCATTATAAATCAATGAACATCATTATTCCTTTCCAAATGATTTGATCGAACATCCCTTTTATTGAATAAATTTTTTTCTAAATGAGATAATGTTGAAATGTAGAAGAATGACTAACATATATTATAATGTAAGTACTCGCATTTCAAAATTGATGATGGAGATATCATATTTTGGTTATGCTGTTGTGTAAGATGGAATTGTGACATAATGAAATAGTCGTTGAATGGTCTACATGGATCTACCTTCTATATCTACCATGGAATAATGTATATGTATAGGGATCTAAAAAAGTATTATTGTTGGTGTAATATAAAGAAAGAGAATGTTTCAATATAAATCAATGTGTTTTATAAGTCAAGTAATGAATGCTAAAAGGTGATGGTCCAATTATATGATACTTGCATTACTCATGCCTAAATTTAAATGGGAAATCATAGCCATTCACATTTTCATTGGACTTCCAAAGACATCAAGAGGAAATAATGATAATTGGGTTGTGGTCGATCATATTTTAATAACTTCTCATATTATTATAATTCAAGAGGACATATCACTCAATGAAATTGTAATGATATAGACAATGGAGATATAGAGTATTTATGGAACAAAAATATTGATTGTATCAAATATAGATTCAAGATTTACCTCTATGTTCTGTAAAAAAACATAAAAAAACATTTATTAATGTGATGAAACTCAATATGGATTATCAAACCTAAACTGAAGGAAAACCTTTTTTTCCTATTCAACCATTATAATAAATATTTATATAATTTTAAATTGACATAAAAGGTTGACGGGATCAATATCTTATTTTGGTTGAGTTCTCATATAATAACATATTTCACTTAAGAATCTAAAAGAATTTTTTTAATATCACATATAGAATGATATGTTGAACACCAACTTGTTGGGATGATATAGGTTATGGAATGATTTTGGAACCACAAAATGTTTTATAAATAAATAAAATTGAGGACCATTTGTCCACACATTAGGGATGTTCAATGTTGACCAAATATATATTCTGGTAGTGGTCAATGAGATATGAAGTTTGAGTCAATGTATAATATGTTTTTAACATATATTGATGGATGATAGAAATGAGGTTTATCAATAAGGGAAACCAAATCCCCAGGTACATCACCCTATTTTAAATTTATGATCTCATTGAAGTTTTTTCTTATCTGTAACAACTTTATATATTTAAAATATTCTCTTTAAATATCATATATTATTCTATAGCTTGCTTTGCATGAAATTGTGAGTTTAACAGAATTGTGAGACTCTATTATTATAAAATGATCATTCTAAAGTAGTAGTTAAATTATGAGGAATAAAATGGATAACTAATTTATAAAAAAATGGCCCAACTCAATATGAATTTATTAGTAAGATCTCACAAAATAATGACACAATTTTTATTAAATGTCATTTTATTGTTCAAAAATGTATTTTCTTTAAAAATGGGTAAATATTAATTTTTAAATGTTATATATAATTATAAAAAAATTATTTCTTCTTTAAATTCTTCATGTCAATGTTATCTTAAATTTATTTTTTATTAATTTTTTAACACATTTATTTTTTACGGAACAGTGAAAATACTAATTGTTATTGAATATTTTATTTCTTTTAAGAGTATTTACAAGGTAATTTTTTTTTGATTTGTTTTTATTTAAAATTTGTTTATCTTTATTTAAAATAGACCAATAATTTTTTATGAATATTATTTATACAAAAATATATTATAATAACATTTTATTTTTTAAAAGTTCATTTATCCTAAAAACTGTTTTTCATGAAGTTTTACAGAATGTTTTTATTTAAATTATATAACCTATATATGTTTTAAATTATGAAAAATTGTTGAATATTTTATTATTATAATTATTATGTTTATTCAATTGGTTCCACTTATAAATTTTGTCCAATTCAAATTGTAACGTTGGTAAATTTTGTTACTATAGTAAGTGGTTAATTGGGTAATTTATGATAAAAAGAAAATGATAAAGACTACAATATGACCCTAACATGTGGAAAATTTACATTATGTGGAGATAAATAGACACAAAGAACAAAGGATATAAATTAATTTCTTAATGGAAACATTTCAATGAAAATTAATTATTTAGTATTTAAATCAACGAAAGTCACAAAATGTCACTTTCGTTTTCTTAAGTATCCCTTACGTAACCACATGGGGATAAAGGTGTCTTATTAATGTTTTGTAAATGTAAATGTAAATTTTTAACATAATATTCATATTTGTAGGATATAAATTTATTTATGAAATTTTTCCCACTTACATGAGATTATAATATTTATAATATTTTATCAAATAAATATTTAATGATGTCACATACATGTTTTGAATATTATATCATTTTTATTATAGAGTTACCCAAAATATATTTTAACTATAAATATTCTTACAGAATATATATTAATTATATTAGTCATTTTATTTTAGTTATATATTTTATTTGGTAAATAATTATATTAAATAATGACACAATGTAGATGGGGTAATTATTTTATTATTGGAAATATCAAATAATTGTTATTAAATGTAATAAAATAAATATAAATTTAGATAATTAATTTGATAATAAAATCTTCTATATGACCTTTACATTATAGGAATATAATTTAATATATATTTTTGGAAATTAACTTGTTATTTTAATATTTTTTAATGTCTAATTAGTAAATAGTTTCAAAATTTACACTAATGATTTTTTATCAAAATAATATTATTACTAAAATATTTAAAAATCATATAACATATTGAAAAATAAAAAAAATTATAATATGGTCTAAATGTGTATAAATTGTTCATTTATTATCTATGTGACATTGCATAAGAAAAAATTACAACCTTTTAACATTGAGAAACTTATTACCCTTGTTAAAATTAAAATAGGATAACTAAGGGATAATAAAATTGATATTGTTTAAAATAATAAAATAACATGCCAAACTATATTGGTTTATGGGATTAAAACTTTATATAATATTATATTTGAATAAATTAATTTTTATGATATTCATTTTTGATATTCAAATTATTGTAATTTATTTCACTAACAAATGCCAAATGTCCCACTCATCTCAATTATAAATGGGTGTCACATCATCCACATATTCACATCACTATAAGACTTCATTATTGATCATAACAAAAATATATTTCTTCTCAATTTCTCTATCCCCATTATTTAGGTGATGGTCCTCTCAAAAAACCAAACCTACTGTTCCTAATAGGATATCTACAGAAATATCACCGAAGAAGAACTAATCACCCTTTCTAAATCTTTAATGTCTATGTCTTATAATACATCATCTTCATGTGTTTTTATAATATAAATTAATAACTATAGTATAAAATACATTAATATATGTTATTAATATTATGTAACAACCATCACCACCTTTTATCCATCCTATGAAAAACAAAATCACAACACAATCATACGTACGACTTTCCATATCCAACCCAGTGTGTAATCTTTTTTTATCACTAAATTACCTAGATGTTTATAACGATGAAAATAATAGATATATATAGTAAATATAAAATTATATTTATTATGTAATTAAAAAAACACCATTCACTTCCTTACCCTTTTACCATTAAGGGGATGATACCATCGCTTGGGCATACGTAAGACCTACTATCTCCATGACGTGATGTGATTCATTTTATATTTTTATAATTAATGAATGATTTTAAAAATTTATGTAGTTATTAAATATTATATAAATTACCTTTATATAATTATATATATTATAAAACTATATAATATTCCAAACAATTGGGTCTTATATGAAAAAAAATGCATAAGAAAATGAAGTAGTTATCACACAAAAGATGGGTAATTCCAAAATAATATTAATAAACATGTGGTAAGATGATATAAGATGATCATATATGATATTATAAATATGAATATGGTTATGTTATAAAATAATATCAAAATTTAAACTATTATAATGGGGTTTCTATTACTAATTAAGGAAATCAATCCTAAGGTAAGGGTTAATTTCAAAATCTCATTATAATTCAAGGTTTTTTACTTATATGTATCTACTAGGGAATATTTATCATACTTGTCCTTGATTCCTAAAAAAATTAAAATAATTTTTAATATTATTCTATAATTTACTAAATTCATTTTTACACATGTGTGAATTTTAGCTAAATAGTTGGAGTGGATTATATTTTTTTTCATTTTCCAAACACGGTTCTATGTGAATTATTTGAAAAAATTTTGAAATGATTTTTAAAAAATATAAGACATGGATGGATTTTTTCACATTCATGAAACATTAATGACATCAATATTAATTGAAAATATTTTGATGTTAGTTTCAAATAAAATTTTCCCATTGTCATTACACGACAATAAAAAATTTTCGTCAAAAAGGAAAATATATTTTCTACAAGAATTCTTTCAGGTGATATTTAAAAACCATTTTACATTTAAAAAACATTATTTTATGTTAATTATCTCATACAATGGATATGATCGATTAATACGAATCATATTTTTTATCAAAATGTTTTATGTTTAGGATGGAATGATTTTTATGAATACCATTTCTTTTCCAAGTGTTATGTTATGATAAAATTTTTATGAAAACCATTTATTTTCCATGATTTTGATATGTTGAATGACTTATGATATTGTGTAAAAAATATTTATGGTTTCCATTATGTTTTGTGTATGAAATATCACTCTCTCAAATTCAATGGTCAAATATCTATATCTCAAGATATAGACAAAACTATAAATGGAAGGAAATCCTGGTTTAGTAATATATGACTCAAACAAGAAGTAAAACTGTTTTAGTAATACATGGATAGAATGGGGAGTGAACTTGGTTTATTAAGGGGATTTTTCTCCTATGATAGTCTTGGTAGTGATCCTTTAATAACTTTGAAATTATTTTTCATATATATGTGTACGAAATAATTTTATTTATTATTTTATACTCCCATGAATTATGTTTATCATAATCAATGTCTTATGAACTTATTTGATTTATTCCATACCTCTATATAAATATCGTTGTTATGTAGGATATGAAATTGAAAAGATATTTTCATATTCTTTTTCTTTTTTCTTATTTTATCTCCCTTGACAACCCTTACTGGGCATCAAGGCTCACCATTTTCTTGTGTTTATTTTCCATTTGATTTTATGTAAGGTATTAAGTAAGATGTTCCCAAAGAGGTATTAGTTTTGATGGAATTAAGGGTAGATGATGTAGATGTTTTATGAAAAAGTTGTTTGTGTTTCATTTTTTATAAATACAGTAACCCTATGAGGTTATATCATGGTTCTGCTAAATTATGTAATAAATATTCTTATATTTAGATGTAATATCTTTGTATGAAAATTGTGGGATATTATAGTTGGAATGGGAGAAAGGTTTAGTTAAACATTGGAAACTAGGATGATAAATCCTTAATAATATCCCTATGTATAAGTATATAAATATTATACAATCCTATAGTTTTTGTAATGATTATAAATATAATTGGATAAAATCATAGGTGTTATAAATTGAAATTTTATAAGTAATTTCGGATTATTTAATCCTTTTACAACAATGATTAGTGTTTTTGAAATTATTATTTTTGGTTTTATTCAATTCCTAGGACCTAGTGGAAGCAAACTAATGAAAAATGTGATAGACAGTGAAATGATTATCCTCCTGAGAAAATAAATGTTATTGGAGTATGAATGAAAAATATTGATGTTATTCCCACAATTTATTTTTGAAAAAATGAGTCTTGATGGAATTAACAATGACAAATAGAGAGAAAAATTTTATGTTGAGTCCTTCATGAGGAAACATTCAACTTCATTATGTGTTTTTTCTGATCTACTACTGGTTGAATAATGGATCAGTATTTCTGAAATAATTTTTCAGTTCCCCAATGTTCAAAAATGATAAAGTAATTAGGTAGTCTATGATTTGGAAGGTAAATCAGATCAATGGTAAAATCTCATCAATAATACAAAGAAATGATAAGAAATTGACTCCATTACATGTGATGAGTTCAAGAACTTATTTTTGAATAATTGCTTTCCTCATATTCATCAAATGAAAATTGAGAAGGAGATTCATGAGATTAAGTGAAAGGATGATAGATCTATTTGTACATAGGAGACAAATTTTAAAATATTTATAAGGTATGATCCTAGATTTGTTATCCTACTTGATAGTAAGGTTTATTTTTTCTTAAACAGCTTAAAACTAAGTCTCCTAAGGGTGTTATCCATAAGGGACTTCAGTATCTATGAGGAAATTGTTCAATGTGATCTCAAGGTTTATATAGGTTTTTAGTTACCAATAAATATTACGGGTTTGACTATAAGTAAAAAATGGAATTCAACAGAAAATATAAAAACCATACTGAAAAGAAGATGAGTTTTTGTTAATTCTAATACTGTAGAATGATACATGGAAGAAACTATCTTAAAAAGACTATTAAATCATATATGTGTGGGCAAAATAGTTATCATACAATTTGCTACTGACTTGAAAGAAAAAATATAACTAATTATGTGAATAGAGAATACAAAAAAAATGTTCCTCACACACATTAATGAATCATGTGAAATGAAAATGGGAATTATACTAACTAGTGCCCAAATTTGAGGGATATAGATAATGATTGACATCAGCCATATCTTAGGTCCGAAGAAACTGTAAAATCACATGCGATCATTGCTAGCGAGGTGTATTATGGAAATTAAGCAGTGAAAGGTATACTTACCAAACATTCAAAATAACTAATTTTTTATTTGATTCAGGATCCCCCGATCTGTTATGTATAAATAATTTTTAAAGGGTATCACCATATTAAATTAAAAATTAGTTGTTTTTTAATAATGAAAAATCCTAAAGAAACAATAATCACATAATGAGTTTATAATTACTATACATTTTTTGATTGTTGGAAATTAATTCCATCCAATAATGTCACCATTCATTTAGATGAAATTGATGTATATTCTTGGTATGGTCTAGATTTGACTATATGGAGCTCAAGTTAATTTTAGAGTAAGGGAAGTATTTTTTCATATTCCAAATGAATATATGATCATCTATTAATGCAACGATGAATATGAAATTCAAATGGAAATTACCTCCATGTTGTTGGATTTAATACATATAAATGAAGGTTATCTATCTCAGATGGTCAGGGATAAACTCTCCATTTAGGATAAAACTATTGTATGTGATTTTTTGTTGTATTTCTTGAATAATTTTCAGGTCTTTCACAGAATCATGCATTTTATTTTGAAAAGTACTCATATATGGTTTTATGTATATTTCAAAATACTCTTTATTCAATGAAACTAATTGAGTTGTATGAATTGCAGAAGAAACTCAAAGAGAATCTTGACAAGGGATTAATATTCCCTTGTGCATCACCTTGGGGTGCACCTTTTCTATTTTATTGTAATGAATTATGGATCGATGAGTATTTTCATTCATTATATATAACATAACAAGATCATAATCATAAAAAAATATCCTCTCCCACATACCGATTACTTATTTGATCAACCAAAAGGATATAAATACTTTTCCAGGATTGATAATCATTATGAATATCCAAAATTGAGGGTCTATAGAGAAGATATACCAAATATTATATTCTATAAAAGGTTTGGACACTATAAATTAATAGTGATATAATTAGGTCTTACTAATTCCCCCTATATATTCATTTATTTAATCAATATAGTCATTAGAGACTATCTTGATTAATTTTTAGAAGTCATTATAGAATATATTATTTTGTTTTCAACTATAAAGAATGAAAATGAAAGTTATTTGAGGATTTTACAAAATAATCTTTGAAGAGAGATGGTTTATGAAAAATTTAACAAGTGTGAATTTTGGATTCATGATGTTATATTTTCAAGTCAAAAAATATCATGAGAAGATATATCTATGGATCCGGCAAGGATGGACGCTATTGGGTGTTGTCCTAGAACCACAATGATAAATGAGATCAATCATTTTCATGGTTATTTATTGATATTATCAATGTTTTGTGAATGATTTCCCAATATTATCTAATCCAATCACCATGTTGAATAAGAAATGATTTACACTCATATGGAAAAAGTAATGTGAATATAGTTTCATGGAGTTGAAAATATGGTTAGTTAATGAAAATTTTCTCACACATTCCTATATTGTATAATAGTTTATAATCAATAATGATAAATAAAATAATTTACTATAGTGTGTTATCATGAAAAACGATATTGTTTAATCTTATACCTCACAAAAAATGATAATCTATGAGAAAAATTACAGACCTCAAAATTTGGAGTTATATGCGTTAATTGTTTCATTCAATATATGGAGGAAATATATTTATGGAGAAAGGTATG
Organism: Viscum album; assembly: GCA_963277665.1. NCBI lineage: Eukaryota > Viridiplantae > Streptophyta > Magnoliopsida > Santalales > Viscaceae > Viscum > Viscum album. Next base: position 2,060,905,351 of record OY728140.1, read on the forward strand.
ACATATATAGTAATCATAAACGTTTAAGGTTTATTTTCACTCAAAATGAGATGAATATGTGTCATTAAAGATAGATGGAGTTGACTAATGATTATAAATTATCAATACAAAACCACATAGAGAAAATAAAATATGTGGAAGATTATTTTAGTAGAGAGGACTATGATAGCCTAACTATGATTAAGATCGGAAAAGATCCAATATTTATTAATGTGTAAATATGGATATGGAAATATTAAAGGAGGTGTAGAAATATTATCTGGATAAAATGAAGTTTGAACCACATATAAAAGTAAATATTATGTAGGGACATAAGGAATATGCAGAGCTATAAAATAAAGTGAAATATATTCTAGAATTCAGCATTGATTATGATTGAAAAATAAGTCTCATGAACCATGTTTTTACTGCTGCCATACCAGAATTAGAGGACTTTTTTTATGAGGATCATAGTACATAATTCTCTATTTATCTTGGAATCACAATGATGTGTAGGGGTCGGAAAGAGTATTTCAGCTGGTATGGCATAATGAATGATATTGCAGAATGTGTTTCTTAGTGCATTTTTTATCAAAAAGTTAAGTATAAGAGATAGAATATGATGGGGATGTTATAACTATTACACATACCAGAATGGAAAGGGGAAAACATCACAATGGATTTTGAAAATAAACATCCCAAAACATCTAAAAACCATAATGTTATATGGGTTATAGTTGATCACTTTAAGAAGTAATCATACTTTATTTCTATCTATGAATACTAATATCTTGACCATATTTCCAAAATATATATTAATGAAGTGGTGATATTTCAATGAGTACCACTTTCAATTATTTCTTATTGAGATCTGAGGTTTACCTCAAAGTTCTAGATATTTCTTAAGATGGATATGGATAAAGAGTTATCTTTCATCACTTATTATCATCCATAGAATGATGGACAATTAGAGAGGATAATTTAAACTCAATAATACATATTTAATGATTTCTATTTTTATTTAAAAGGTGGTTGGGATCAATACAAACATTTAAAAAATATTAAAAAAAACTTTCTATATATTATTCAGATGTATCCTAATGAATCCTTCTTTGGTAAGAAGTGAATAAATCCAACATGTTGGAATGAGTTTAGGGAAATAAATATATTGGGACCGAATCTAGCTGAGGAAATGGTAGACTGGGGTAGATATATTCAACAACACTAGGGAAACTGAGAGTTGACAAAACATTTATGTTAAAAATCGATAAAAATGCATAGACTTTAATGTAAGTGAAAATTTATATCTATAAATATCTCCCTGGAATATATTTATGAGATTTGGAAAGAATGGTAACTGATTCCATATGTATATTTTTCCTTTAAAAATACTTGATCATGTTGGGAAGGTATCTTATATATTGTCGCTTCCACCGCATATCTCTCAAGATGATTATGTGTTCCATGTATCTATACTCATGATGTATAAACCTGATCATTAGAATATACTAAACACTGAAGTCATACATCAGAAGAAATCTATTTCTTATAAAGAACAAGTAATATAGATTCTATATCATTGAGAAATAGTTCTACAAAAAAGGACCACTTTCTTGGTGAATGTCAAAGGGTGAAACCGTCATTTTGATGAAGGTTCATGGGAACTAGATGATGTGATGAGGCAGATGTACCCTAATCTGTTTGTATCTAACTGAGAAACATAGAGGGATAAATTCTTATTAAATGTGTTAGAATATAATATCCTCGTATTTTAATAAATAACTCAACTTAAATAATTTTAATTCTTCAATATCATGCATTGAAAGCAACTGTGAGTTTAAACGAACTATGAGACACAATTTCTATTAATTGAGCATTATAATCAATTCATTAAATTAGATGGAATAATAATGAATTACTAATTTATGAAATAAATATAAAGGTCCAAATCAACATGAATTTACTGGTATGTTCATATAAATTATCAATTTTTTTGTAAAATAACTTTATTCCTCAAAAAATGTTCTCTTAAAAAATGATTGAATATTGATTTTTAGATTTTGTAAAAAATTAATTTGGGAAAAAAATTTATTTCTTGAATTCATCTTTTCAAAATTAACTTAAATGAATTTATTATAAAATTCTCAGAACATGTTTCTAATTAATATTGAAAAATAATAATTTAATTGAAAATTATATTTTCTTTTGAAATAATTACAAGATTAAATTATATTTTGGATTATTTTTCAGATTTAAATAGTTAATTTTGGTTTTGAATATTAAAAATATGGATTTAGAGAATGATTTTATATATGAATTTGTTATAAAAAACATTTTATCATTTAAAATGGAAAATTTTACAGAAAATTATTTATCATGGTGTTATACATGTAATATTTTAAAATAAATTTCTACAAATTATGTATTTTTATTTTGAAAAATGGATAAAAAATATTGACGTATAAATGTAAAATTTATTTTATGGATCCCTTATATTTTTTACCTAATTTAAATAGTATCTTTGAAAATTTTGTTACTAAAGTAAAGGGTAAATTGGGTAATTTAGGTTAAAAATAAAATGACACAGACTATAAAATGACCCCAACAGAGGGCCAAATTTTATAGTGTGGATTTAATTCGATCATTAACACCTAATGATTGAAATTACATATTTTAATGGAAATTGTTTCCGGAAAATGGCATATATAATATTTAAATCAATGAAAGTCACAAAATGTCACTTTTGTTGACTTATATATACATTTTGTGTCCATATGGAGATAATGGTATGTTATAAATGAAAAAATGTAAAATTTTAACATAATAAACACGGTTTCATGATATGTATTGGTTTTTTAATTTATGTTCCACTTAGATAAGATAATTATATTTATAATATTTTATTTAACAAAAACTTTAAGATGATACATTCATGTTTTAGATATTATATCATTTTACTATAGGTTTTACAAAAAATTATATTAAACTATAAATATTAATATGAATTATATTATATTTATATTTTTAATGGAATTTTAATATTAATTTTTAATGAAGATATAGGTATATTAAATTATTACACAACGCTGATGGGGTAATTATTTTATTAATGAAAATATCACATAAATATGATTTAAAATAATAATTAAATATATTTAGAGATAGTTAATATGATAAAAAAATTATATATGACCTTATCCTTCTTGGGAAATAATAAAATATTTGGTTTCAATTTAACTTGTTATTTTGATATTCTTAAATGTCCAGGTAATGAATAGTGTCAAAATGGACAGTAATGATATTTTTTCAAAATAATAATTTATCAAATTATTTTCTAATATTTTAACATATTTAAAAATGAAAAATAGTAATAATATAGTCTAAAATATTATAATTTTTTCATTTAGGGTCTATTTGATATCACATAAGTAAAACTTTCAACCATTCAATATTGAAACTTTTGTTAACTTATTTAATATTATAATAGGCTAACTAAGGGTTAATCAAAATAATAATGTTTAAAAAATTACTTAAACATAGTTAAAATCTATAATTTGTTGATATTTACAATTTTTATCATCTTATATTCAAATTCAGGTAATATTTAGGTATTTTCATTTAGATTCAATATATTATAAATTAATAAATTGAGAAATACAAAAAGTGACCCTCACCTCAATTATAAAAGCGGACATCATCCCTCAAATATTCAAGTCATGTTTATCCTTAATGATCAACCATATCCTCCTAATTTCTCTTCTAAATTTCCATTAAAACATTCTATATGTGTTTTTCCTCTCGAAAGTCCTACCATACTGTCCCTAAGAGGTCATCTAAAAGATGTTCACTAAATAAGAGGTAACCACCTTTACAAACTATTTCAACTTTATTTATTATTTTATATACAATTAATATATTTTTTCTATTATAAATTAATAAATCTAGTGTAACCTATATTATAAGATTTTATTATCTTTTATCTATCTTACTAAAAATAAAATCACCGCCTATGCATACCTACGACTCCACGTCATGGTGTAATATGTCCATCTTCAATACTTTACATGGATGGGTATAATGATGACAATAAAGGTTATATACTATAATTATAAAATTATATTTATTTTAGAAAATAATATACCATAAAATTACTAACCCTTTTACAATTAATGGATTGATACCATCAGTCATGCATATGTATTCCCTACGATCTCCACAATGTGATGTGATTGATTATCTGCATTCATCATTAAAGAATGTTTATATAAATGTATACAATAAATAAATATGATATATATTTACTTAATATGATTATAAATATTAAATAAATAAATCATATGCACAATATCAAGGTCTTATATGACAATATATTCATAGGATAATGAAGTAGTTAACACCTAAATGAAGGGTAATAATGAAAAATTAATAACAAATGGTTGATAAGATGATATAATAATATCATATATGATATCATAAATGTAAATATGGTTTTATAATAAATTAATAACTTTATTTAAATCATTATAAAGTGTTTTTTATAGAAACTAATGAAATCATACCTAAGGTAAGGCTTAATTTCATAGTCTCATTACTATTCTGGATAGTTTATACGTAAGTATCAGCTGAATAATATTTATCTTCCAAGTCTATGTTTCCTAAAAAAATTCAATTTTTTTCATTATTCACCTGAAATTATTTTAATTGATTTATAAAAATGATTTTGTTTTTACTATACAGTATGAATGGAATTTTTTATCTTTTTATAGATGATATTTTTGTGACTTTTCAGGAAAAAGTATAATAACAATGTTTTTTACCTTATACAACATGAATGCATTTTTTTATTTCATGAAACCATAATGTATTAAAGATTCCTTTCGAATATTATAAGGTTGATTTAAAATAATAGGATTTAATTTTAAATTTTGTGGCTATAAAAATAATTTCATAATGGAAAGGATATATTCCTGAAGAAATACTCTAGTGGGATTTTAATATAATCATCCATCTAAGAAAATTTAATTTGATGTTACTTGTGTCTTAATGAGGAAATGATCCAATTTGAACATTCTAATTCTACATATTAATGGTTTATGTATATAATAGAGAGATTTTTTGGAATTCAAATTCTTTTCTATGAGTTACATTATTATGAAATGATTATGAAACCCATATCATTCTGTAGTATTGGATATCTCAAATGATTTATGTTCTCATGGGACACATATGTATGGTTTAAATTATGTAATGTTATGGACATATATATTCCTCCAAAAAATTAGTTAAAAATTAAAACCTCATGATATATATTAGAATTTAATGGGATGTAAACATCATCTTTGTAATACATGACTGGAATGGGATGTAAACCAGGTTAAATAATATGGAGATGGAACGAGGATTGAATTATGTTTGTTAAGGGACTTTACCCTCTTTGATGGTCTTGAAGTGATCCTTGGATATAATAAAAATGATTTTATATGATTACGAGTATTAAAAAATTTCATTTCATAAGTTTTAATCACATGAATTAAGTTATTTATAATTCATGTACTATGAACTTCCATGATTTACTCCGTAACTCAATATCACGATCATTGATATGGAGGATATAATTTTCAAAATTTATTTTCATTTTCTTATAACGTTATTCTTATGTTTTCTCACTTGATAAAAATTATAGAGAATATTATCTGAGCATTTCTTTATGTTTATTTTCTCCAGGATATAAAAACCAGTATTATGTATGATATGTCAAAAAAGATTTTAGTGATGAAGGAATAATCAGGAGATGATGTAGATGTTTTATGAATCAGTTGTTAATGATTCCATTTTTCTAAAGATGGTTATCCTAAATGGTTCTGGCATAGTTTTTTATGTTATGTAATAAATAATAATCTATTTAGATGTAATATCTTTGAATAAAATGTATGGTCTGTTCTATAATCAACTAACACTCCCACAAACCCTCTATCAAGTCCAAGATGTATTTTATATATCCCTCTTGAGGAAGTAAATACAAGATCCATCATGTTTAATTAATTCAAATGTGGTAAATAAAGAAAATTATCACCCTTATGTGGATTATTTGGTAAAGATCATGCATCAAGGAGATAAATGTATATGATACATGATAAGTCACTAAGGAAATGAACTTGGGAAGATCCAAAAATATAAAGAAGAATACTTAGAACTAGAGTAATACGTAATGATGACTTAAAAATACATATTTTCAATGTATTAGGTAATTTAAAATTTAAAGGATGAAATTTTTTAAGGACAGAATAATGTAACAATATGATATTTTAAAAAATAACAGCACATTCAATAACATATATAGAACAAAACAATGATCTTAAATGAACCACCAAATATTATTATTCAAATATCGCCATTATAACGTAATCCTCAAATGTTCAAGTATGAATAGGATTAAATGAATTAATAAATATATATATACTTATATATGGTTCAAATAAACATAAATTAACTGAAAAATTCTTAGTAAATAATTACACAATTTTTTGTAAATCCATTTAGTATTTCAAAAAATACATCTTCTACAAAAATAATTTCTTTTTTTCCATAAATTAATTTTAATAATTTATAATTAATTTTGAAAAATAATTATATAAAAAATATATCTTCTATAATAATAATATTAAAATTATATTATTCTAAATTTTTGGGATTTTTCTAAAAAGATTGATTTTCTAGTAAACAAAAAATATATATTTTAAATGAAATCTGTATTTTTATTTCAAGAATTTTAAAAAAAAATTGTTTTATATAATGTTATTAATTTTTAATTGTATTTATATTTTATTAATAATTAAAGTATGCTTATTTTAATCATTTATGGGTTTTAATTTTATAAGAACACAATTTTATTCATAAAAATTATTTTTTCTTAATATATTTTTTCATCATATTCTGTGGGTTTAATGTTAAATTAAATAGCTCCAATTCAATGAATAGAACTTGATAAAATAGATTAAATATTTTTTTATTATCATAATTAATATTATTAAATATTTCCATATAATTATTTGTTATAATGAATATTAAAATTAGTAAACATTTATTACCATGAATAATGTTAAAATAGGTTTACCCGGGGTTAAACTAAATAGGTAAGAGCTAAAATGGACTAACTCTTTTTTTCTAATCTCTATTAAATATCCTTATTTTAATTATATTTCAAAAAATTTGTTGAAATAATCAATATTAGGACCTTCTTTGTGAATAATACAATAATATATTTTACTTTCTACAAAGATTACAAGTCTATCCTCTCCCCCACTTATAAAAGGACACCCGCACTCCACTCATATCCCTAGATCAATAGACCATTTTATTATAAAATACAAAATAATACCTTAATTATATAATCCCCCTGAATTATATTCCTTAGTTTGAAAATAAAATCATCTAAGGAAGGCTTTAAGAATAATTCTAATTGAGCCATCTGAAGAAGAGGTAAAATTAATAAAAATTCCTTTCATATTATTTATTCATCCACATCCCACAAATCATATTAAAATGTGATAAATAATAAAAATAGTATCTATTATATAATTATATTTTTTTTATTTTAATTTCATTACCTATATCCATATTCTCTTCCATCAAATTGGAAACTGAACAATCGTTTGTGTGTACTATAGACTACTTCCTTGCAAACCAATGTAATTTTTAATCCATGAACAACTCTCATGGAAAGATAAAATGTTGTATTTATTTTTTATATATGAAGATAATTATATATTAATCATTATTAAAATTTAATATGTCTTATATTTTCATACCTTTCAATTCACTAAAAATGATTATGACATTATAGTGTACATGTGCATTACTACATCCATGAACCAATGTAATTAATTTTTCATTTACACAACACATAGACGTTATATATATCGAGAATTAAAATAAATCACATGATAATTATAATATAATTATAAATATTGAAAGATTAAATATTACATTCACACTTTCCAAAATGATCTTCTAAAAATGGAAATGTTACACATGTATACATATGACCTATCATCTCTATGAATATGACATCATTCATTGTTCATAACCATATTCCAAGGATGGTTTTAAAATTATAATTGATATTTAAATATTATAAATGTTTCATGATTATTAATTGGGTTATTACTAATGATTGGCCTCATTGAGAATATAGATCTTATCGATTCCATTTTTACAAATGAGCTGAATATCATCAGAACAATTGACATGACATTAACTAATTATGTAATTGAATTTAAAATGGTAATAAATAAAATAATTGGAATAATAAACTTGTAAAAGGTTCAAAATAATGTGAATAATTTACATAAATTTATTATTCAATAAGATAAGGAATGAATATCACATGATGGGCTCAAGGTTAGGGGTCTCTTTGAACAACTATTTTATATTGGGTTATTCATATGTTCCCTATAACAAACATTATATTTCTTTATAATGACATGGATTGATTAAATGTTGTGTATATATGTCTCACACATATATAAATTTCTAATTATACCTTCCTTACTAGAGGTAAAACATGATTTATTATCATTAATCAAATTTATTATTTAATATATCTATTTTGATCATGATATGAGGATAGATTATGAAACCCATTTCTTTACATTGGTAATTATTAGGTTTATTCATTAGGATTGATTTTATTGTCTAGAACACATATGACTTAACATGTTATGATGGGTGTTCCCAAACAATTATCCAATTCATTGGGTAATGTCTTTCCCCATTTTAAATTATAATTGCGATTAAGAAGTAAACCTAATCATATATGAAACTACGCCCACCCGGTGCTTTTGTATTGAATGTTATTCATGAATTATTATTATGTATTGTTTTTTTCTATCAGATTTCCTACATTTACATTAAATTTTGATACCATATTATTTATGTTATTCTCCCATGTTATTACTCATGATCCCTCTCTTTTATGATATCATGTTATACTCTTGATGCACACATTATTCTTCTTTATCATGTTTATTTACGTACTGAGCATTCAAGATCACCCATTTTATCCATTAGTTCCAAAGGTAATCCCAAATATCTTAATGAACTTTAATGGATTTATCTACTCAATATATAAATTAAAACAAATACAATTCATTTTCTTTTTGATGTTTTATAGGCATATTCAGTCAAATACACTTGGGAATTTTGATCATTGTTTTTTATTAATGGATATTTATAATAATAATCCAATAATAATATTTTTAAAAATTATTATGTCAAAATAGAGAATAGAAAACCATAAAATAGATTTTTTCAAGGGTCATCCAAAGACCGGGGTTGAAATCCTATAAATCCTCTTGGGGGATTTACATTACATGTAGTGACACAAGAATGACTCAGGCTTGGTGATGTTGGTAGGATGATTCAAGCATGACACTATACTAGGCTTCTAGGACATGCTCATGTGCCACTTTACCTTACGCTTATAGGCTATCTAATGGGTCTACCCAAATATAATGTGGTCTTATATTTCATAATAAAATTAGAGTTTAACCCCATATTTAAAAACCCATGATTCATTTTCATTCAACGAGACTTCACACAAATCCACATTGAAAATATTTACATTATATAAGTAGTGAGTATACATTGAATACCCCTATAAACAATATTTTATCAAGATTTAAGGTTCAAATAGATGTTATGGAAGAGTCATTAAAATTATGTAAAAATTTATTTCAACATAATACTGACATAACATCCCTAGATTGATGGAATGTCTAAAGAGACTATCTAGAGACTTGTGGACTTGTGGATAACTCGATTTACAAAATTTAGGGGAGGTTGGGACCAACATCATCCTCTAGTCAAGTGACAACAGTTTTGATTCTTTAATATAAATGTAGCCATATAGGGCCCAATATTAAAATGTATAAATAAAAAATGAAATCATGGATTACGTAGTCAAAATAATTTCCCTAGGCAGAATGATGGTTTTAGAAATTATAGAAAAGTTCAAGACCATTTGACAGCCCATAAAAGTAGTCAATAGAGGACTAAAAGGAATTTTGGGTAACTAACAATGATACCAAAATTTCAAGATTGGTGATCAAGAAGTTCTATTAATATCACCATGAAATACAGTCATTAGGTTAGGTAATAAAACAAAGATATGTTTGAGATAAAGTGTCCATTGTGAGGACATTCAATGCATCAGTGATGTGGTGTATCGACTTTTTCTCCCTCCAAACCAAACTAGTGTCCATGAGGTGTTCGATGTATCCCAATAGAGTTAGTACATACCCGAAAAATCACATGTTTTGAATCCATAGGTGGTATAAATAGGGGTGATATGTATTATGTGGAGCATCCGATGAAGACCTTGGACCACAAATACAATGTTCAATGCAGTAAAAAAAACATATATTGTCAATGTACCTTAGAGATACTATATGTATAAATACGAAACATGGGAAATAGAAAAAAAAAATTAAATTTATATAAACAAATATTTTATCACAATAGTATTGAAAATGAAATTTGATGGGATAGATCTCTTAAAGGTGGAAGAATATATCATACAATGATTTTAGGATATATATTCCCTTTAAATTCAATATATTTATTCACATATACTAAAATAAAAATTATGATACATTCATATATAAGGTTAAGAACCTTTAAAATTTTAATAATTATTTACCAATATATGACCTAATATATATAAATGATTTTAAAGAGAATTATATTATAATATAGTATTAAAAAAACTTAATAAATATAAGTATCTTTTGTCATCAAATGCGAATTTTCCATATATAATGTATTTTGGTTTAAAATAAAATTATATAATTTTTTGAAATAAGATTAGGTAAAAATAAATTTATTTTAGAATTTTGAATATCAAAATTTACTTTGTAGGAATTTTCACCATTTTCTGAAAAAATATATAAAAAATGTGGATTCTATGAGAATTATAATTTTCATGAAATTATAGTTTATAATAATGACTTATAATGTCACAAAACCAATTAAGTGATCAAATGGTAAATTAAAGAATAAAAATAATCTTTTTAAATTCATATTTTAAAATAGAAAACAAGAGAAAAGTATTTATAATACTAAAATAAATTATTACATTAAAAAAACTATTTTATAAATTTTCGTTCAATAAATTAATATTTTTGTAGAAATAAATTATTGAATGATTTAAATTTAAACTAAAATTCATTTTTTTTTATAATAAATCAATTTAGGTATTAGTAATTATCAATGTTAATAATTTTAAATCACACAAAAACATTATGATTAAGAACATGATTATGTAAAAACTAGTTTTAAGAACAAAATGTATTTATTTTATTATTGAATTTTTAAAATAATAGTTATTTTAGTTGAAAAAATTAATATCATATCTTGGATTATAATAGTAAAATTATATTTAATCATTAATAATAATTGAGATCAATTTAATAAAGAATATTTATGAAAATAATACTTACATATGTAATGAAAGGAAAGCGTAATGTGGAAGTAAAAACTCTTAAACAACAGATTATTTTCCCAAAATGATGGTATGGGATGATGTTCATCCATATCAGGACAAATATTCTATTATTTTTTAACTATTGTGGTCTTTATAAATTGAATATTGTAGATAAGTAATTTAAAAATGTATGTGTTTCTTAAACTACCATTTCCATCACCTATAAAATTGAGTACTCCCACCCCTTGTTAGTAATTAATACCCACTAATTTCATAGAAAAAAAATATTCCCATTTATTCCTTAGTCTATCATTGAGCTATGGATTTGTTTCACTTTGGATCGCTTAGTCATTTATTTCACAGGATAATTCCATGGAAAATCTATTCCCCCCGACTTCAGTGTTACTTCTTCCTAGTCTTTAGTTTTTAATTTCTCATATCCTTACATTCCATAAACCCATGATATAAGGAACTAATAACCATATATATAATGACACTAGTGGAAAAAATATTTTACACATCGGTATTATTAACTTTGGTTCTATTTGACCGACATGTAATCCTATAAATATCTATATCTCACATCGGTTATACAATAACCGGCGTGATAAATCGATGAGAATAAATTTTTTACATCGGTTATAAAATAACTGACATGATAAAAACTGAAATTAGATTTATCACGCCTATTATTTTATAACTGAAGTGTCATAACAAATTTGGGCACTTTATCACGTCGGTCATAAATTAACTGATTTTCTAAATTAGATCTCTGGAATTTATCACATTGGTTCTAAAAAACGACGTTATAAAATGCCATTTATCACGCCGGTTATAAAATTTCTGAGGTGATAAATACTTTTTTATGTCGGTTATAAAATAACTGACATTGTAAACATAAAAACATATTTTATCACGTCTATTTTTAAACAACTAAGGTGATAAATCTTTTAAATGATTTATTTCCCCCTGTATTCAATCATTTTTTCATCAATCGGGCGACCTACAAATCGTCTCTCACTCGGAAAAACTAGAAAGGATTAATTGAAGACATTCTTTCCACCCTCATTTTTTGAATATCATTTTTTATCTTTATTATCACCAGATCTAATATAATGACTCACAACACTCAAGTAAGCCTCACACGGATCGGTTTCATTTTTTATATTACATGATTCCCTAAACTAATTTTTTCAGATGTTATTTTTATATCATTATTATTATTATCATGGTATGTTTCATAGTGTTCATTTATACCATGATAAATTATTTTTTGGTAATATAAACTGTGGAAGTGATATCACGCAAGTTTACAATTAGTGTATGTTCTATCATGTGAGTGTGCGTATACATGGGGTATATAAGGGGGAGGGTGCTATACAAGTGGGTGTGGAGTGTCCAGGGGGGTGAGGTCTATCCAGTGTGGTGGGGGTGTACATGGGGTGTCCAAGCAGGTGGGGGGGGGGGGGGTCCAGGGGTGTGCGGGGGCTCTCCACTAGGGTTGGGGGTGTCCAAGGTCCAAGGGGGTAGGGGAAATGGGTGGTGTCCTGGTGGGTGGGGGATGTCCAAGGGGGTGCTGGTCTCCATGGGGTGAGGGGGATATTCAAGGGGGTGGGGGTATCTACTGAGGTGTGTGTGTGTGGGGGGGGGGGGGGGGTCCATGGGATGAGTGGGAAATCCAAGGGGATAGGGGGTGTCTAGGGGGGGTGTGTCCAGTGGGATGGGGGTGTCCAGGGGGTGGGGGGATATCCAGAGGGGTGGGTGGGGGTGTGGGGGGGGGGGGGGGGCTGTCCAGGGGTGTGGGCTGTCTATATGGGTTGGGGGCTATTCCAGGTGTGGGGGTGTACAAGGTGTGTCCTAGGGGTTTCCAAGGTGGTGGTCATGGAAGGGGTGTCCTGGGGGTGAGGGGGCTGTCGAAGGGGGGTAGGGGTGTCCAGGGGTGGTGTCCAGGGGGAAGAGTGGGTTGTCCAAGGGGGTAGGGGTGTCCAGGGGTGTGGGGGGTGTCCAGGGGGTGGGTGTGTCCAGTGGGGGGGGGGGGCGCTGTCCAAGGGTTGGGGGATATCTAGAGGGAGGGTGGGGACTGTCTAGAGGGGTGGCCGGGCTGTCATAAGGGTGGGGGCAATCCAGAGGGGTGGTGGGATGTCAAATGGGGTGGTGGTTTCCATGGGGTGTCCATGGGAGTGTGGGTGGTATTTAATAGGTTACGGGGGAATTATAAGTGGGTAAGGGTGTCCATGAGGTTGTGTGTGGGGGGGGGTGTCCATGGGTGGGATGCTATCCAGGGGGTGGGGGTGTGTAATGGGGTAGGGTTGGGGGTAGTGTTCAGGGGGTGGGATGTATAGGTGGGTGGGGGTGGTGTCCATGGAGGATAGTGGGATGTCCAAGGGGGTACGAAGTCTTCAGGGGGTGGGGGTGTTCAGGGGTACGTGGGGGCAGTCCAGAGGGGTTGGGGTGGTATACAGGGGGGTGTCCAGAGGGTGTGGGGGATGTCCAAGGGGTAGGGATATCCAGGGGTAGGGGGTGGTCCAGCAGGGTTGGGGGTATCTAGGGGGGTTGGGGGATGTCTTGAGGGGTGGTGGATGTTTAGGGGGTGGGGGTGTCCAGGGGTGGGGGAGGTGTCTAGGGGTGGGGGATTCAAAAGGGGTAGGGGTTGGACGACCACCTCACCTCCATGGACACCACTCCCCCACCCCCATAGACACCCCCACCCCCATGGACACCCCCACCCCATGGACAGGCCCCCACCCCTAGAGATCCCAAGACCCTTGGACACCCTGGACAACCCCTACCCCGTGGAAAACCCTTACCCCCTTGGATAGCCCCACCACCCCCTAGATAGCCTCTAACCTCTTGAATCCCCTTTGTATATATACGTCCCAATAGTTTCATTGAAACTGTTGGCATATTTTATCTTCAGGTAGTCTATACCAATGGTTCATGTATAATTGTTGGTATATGGCTATTGCAACGAGAATCATGCCAACGATGTGTGAGGCCATGGGGATATTATATCCCAATGTTTTTAGTGACTATACCAATGGTTTCAAATCATTGGGATATGTGTAATTTTTAGTAATGGATGTATTCATATTGTAATATTTATAGTTAATTTTTTTTTTGGAAGGGTGAATTTGTTATCCAATTGCACCAGGATGTATTCTATGTGTACCTTAAGAAGAAAGGATCCAACATGAATTTAAAACTATTATATCTAACTATTTTTTGCATTTTAAAATCATTTTCATGCATATATTTTTGAAATACGCATTTATTTGTTTTATATTTCAAAATTTTTTACATTCAAATTATGATATTTTTCATATAAATATATATTTGTCTTATCAAAACAAGATGTATAATTTTGATATTTGTTATAGGTATTAATGATTTGAATTTGGATTATAGAACATCTAATGAGTAATGAATACGAGGAAGTTGTTGATGCCATTTTCGAATTTTGTAAACGAAGTATTCCAAGCAGTGATATTTTTTTCGTCCATGACTAAAATGATTGAATACGAAGAAGATAAAAAGTAGAGAGATCAAAGATCATATGATTTGTCATGTTTTTTATCTGATTTACAGGACTTGGATTTGGCATGGTTAAACTAGACAGAATGTCTGATCTACTTATGATGATGATTTGCAAGATGGTAATTATTATGGAATTGAAGAAATGTTTCATCATATTGCTGCATAAAAAATTGAGATTGAACCGACAGTTGCACATCTATGTGGTGATGCGAAATATTCATTGTATCCTTTTTATGTATTTTATGGTTTTTTAAGTGGTGTTAATATTTATTAACCTGAAGAAGAAACATGGATGGTGTGACAGAAGTTGCACTGGGCTGCTACAATTATTGAAATACATTCTTCCAAAAGACAATGATCTTCCAGATTTACATTATAAGGACAAAAAATATTATTCCCAATGGGATTGGGATACAAGAAAATAAACTCCTATCTAAATGAATGTATGATATATTGGAAGGAATATTAACTTCTATTAGAGTTTCCTAAATGTGGGACATCACGGTATTTCTTGAAAATAAAATCATAGGGTAATGTAGAGATTACAATGAACCCTTCCACGGTATTTTGGTATCGTCCTATAATACATCGTTTGAAATTATTAGTTGAAAATTTACATGATGAAAAAAGATTAATATATCCTGATGATGAGAGGATATGTGATGGAAGAATGCATCATGTAACTCTTTGTCCATAATGGAGGAAAATTGATGTGTAGTATCCTACATATGGAAATGTAATAAGAAATCTTAGACTAGGGTTGCACACAGATGGAATTAATCCACACCAAACCCTATACAACACACATAGTTCATGGCATGTTTAATTTGTAATTTACTACCTCTCTTCATAAGTTTGTATGAAGTGAAAATATGTCATGATGGGTATAATGATCTATGGTCTGAAGCAACTCAGAAACTATATTGACATTTTCCTACCACCATTGATTGATGACATGAATCTTTAATGAGAGGATTGTATTATGGTGTATGATTCTTATAAAATGGAATATTTTCAACTCCATGATGTTCTTATGTTCACTATAAATGACTCCCCAGCATATTGAATTTTTTTAGACAAAGTGTAAAGTGGAATAAAGCATGTCCAATTTTCAAACAACAGACATCATATTGTCAATTTCATCATGAGAGGAAAACAAAATACATGGTTCATCGAAACTTTATTCCTATGAATCCCTCTTATAAAAGACTAAAAAGTCATTAAATTGCTCATTAGAATTTGATATTTCTCCAAAACCGTTATCCCCTGATGTGTATTTTGAGAGGGTGAGAAACCTTGATGTAACATTTGGAAGACACAGAAATCTGGTAATGATAGTTATATTTGGAAGAACAGTTCAATATTTTTTGAGCTACCATATTTGAGATATCATGAAGGGAAAAAAATATAGATTTAATGCATGTGGTGATGAATATATGTGATATATTTATTGGAATATTGTTAGATATTAATGTAAATACAAAATATCTGTTGAATGCAAGATTAGACTTACTATCGATGAGAATACATTTGGATTTGTCTCCCACTCCTAATGGAAAACGATCATTTCTTCCCCCATCATTTCATACATTATCCAAGAGGGAGAAATTTAGCTTTTGTCAGTTTCTTCAGCATATCATGGTGCCTCAAGGATATTCATAAAATTTAATGAATTGTGTCTCCTTGAATGATTTGAAGTTTATAAGAATGAAATATCATGATTGTCTTGTCATGATTCTACATCTTCTAACAGTTTCATTGCGTTAAATATTTACGCTCTGTGTCAGAAAGACTATAATGAAGTTGATTTATTTATTCAATTCATTTTTTATTAAGGTGATTGATGTGAATGCATTGATCATTTTTGGAAGAGGATGACATTTCAATACTTAGTCAATTGGAAATGTATTTCCTACAATAATTTTATGATATAATGGGCATTTAATGATTCATATAGTTCGAGAAATAATTATATGTGGACCTATATATCTTCATTGGATATATCATTTTGAAAGGTATATGAAAATATTGAAGAGGTATGTAAAGAATCCATATCAACCTGAAGCCTCCATTGTTGAAAAGTATATTTCTGAGGAGGTTGAAGAGTTTTGTAAAAGCAACTTGGCTACGATGGAGCACATAGGTTTTCATATATCTCGTCATGAATGAGTTAAAAATGAGGGGCATGGTATTCTTGGCTTAAAAGTCATATCATTGTCAGCTAACAGATGAAAAAGTTAGAATTATACATATTAAATAACATACCTGGTGCACAACTGTATATCACATTGCATATTAATTAGTTGAAACAATGTCATCCAACGAAGAAAGAAATATAGATTTTGTATGAGCACAATAAAACATTTTTTCATGGTTAAAAAATACCTTGTTTGGTAGATATAATGTATCAGATATATTAAGATGGTTAGTGGGTGGACCTTGTTTAAATGTGATAGCATGGTCCTGTTACGACATTAATGGATATATATTTCATATGAAAGCTCATCACAATAGAAGTGCAGTTGTGAATAATGGTGTATTGCTGTTTTTAGAAGAAATGGATTTTTCTAGTACTAAAGGAAAAAACCAAATTTTTTCCTCAAGTGCATATTATGGAGTCATTGAAGTAATATGGGAGGTTGATTACATTAAACTTAATGTTCTTATTTTTAACTGAAAATTTTTTATTGGTAATAACAGTTTTAGAAATGGTGAATTTAGAATGACAGTTGTTAATATGAATAACTTAGAAGACAGAACTGATTATTTTATAATAGATACACATGAAAAAAAAATTATGTAGTTGATCAATTAGATATGCAGTGGTTTGTTGTTTTACAATGGAAAAAATATATGTTGGTCAGGATCAACTCGATGAAGATGCCGATTTATGTGAGATCCCTACTTGCCTGGAATGTTTAACAGTACATAATAATGAGCATGTTGAATACATGGTTTGTGCCATAAGGAACGGTCATGATGAAGGAATTTGGGAAAACAATCCATTTGTACATTCCTAATATTATAGGTTATATATGTTTATTTCTTGTTTACATTTACTATTTTCATAAAATGATAGATATTGTAATTATTTTAGTTATAAAAATTCTTATTAAAAAAATAAGTAGAAGTTTTTTTATTGTAATTTTGTTTAGTTTAGTTTATTTTGTTTTCCATTACATAAATTATATATCTATTATTTTTTTTGAATGACAATTAAATTACCATGTTTTCCATGATTACCTTGTCTACCATGTTAACCATGTTTACCATGTTTCCCATGTCTACCATGTTTTCAATGTCTACCATGTCTACCATGTGTACCAAGTCTACCATGTCTATCATGTTTACCATGTATACCATGTTTACCATAGTTTACCATAGTTTAACTATACGTAACATATATATTTATTGATTTTTTTCAATGAAAATTTCACTACCTTGTTTTCCATATTTACTATTATTTAACATGCTTACCATATTAACCATGTTTACTATAACATAACTTAGTTCAATTTTCCATTTTCTGTTTACATTAGTATTTTAATATTTTATTTTTTATATTTCTGAACAATTTTTTTATTTGAAGGATAATGACATATCAATAAATTGATCAACCACATTATTATAGAGATGAGAATAAGGATCATACATCTGGGTAGGTACATTCACATTCTCCTCTTGATGTTTCCCAATCATCCTCATGTGTTCAAATTACGACAAATAGTACAATAGTCAGTAAATGTTGGAAAACACGTTTACCAAAATTATCACTTGCTTGTACCCAGGACCAGAGGATACTCGTTGAGTTTAATGAGAATGATATTCTTAGAGGTCCAAATGAAAATGATTTTAAGAGTTTTATATCAACTCAGGGTAAGAGAAAAGGAAGGATTTTGTATGATGAATTGAGAAGTGCAGAAAAAGTGATAATATCTCAGTTGTGGGAGACGATTTTGGTATGATCTTTTGCTATTGTTTTCCCATTCTTCAAATGTTTCTAGAATAATATGTTTCACCTCTTCTTTATCAGATGACATTTGATATTCCTGACACTAGAGGAGTCAAGAAGAAATGAGTATCAATGGATTCTAGGAGATAGAGGGATTTCATATCCACCCCCACATCTGATTTCATTTTTGGTCATTGGATTCATAAAAATATATTTCATATATATCCTTTCATAGATTAAGACACATGGAGATGGTTTGTTGAAATTAGAGGAATAGATTAATTTTAGGTAAGGGTAATGTAAAAATTTATACGATTTATTATATAAATGATCTAATTAATGTTTTGTTAATTATTTATAATTCTTATTTTATATCAAACAATGACATATCATCAAGAGATCCTATCTAAAAATGTATACCCTCATAGTTTATCTTGGGGAGGGTATACATTATTGGAAGAACTAATGATGGAAGAAACATTACAAAAACTAAGAGATGAGTCCTCAAGATCTAGAGATGTTGCCCCTCCATCCCCTCCATCTAGACATGAAAAATGGAAGATCTATTAGATTGTCAAAATGGGGCAATATCTTAATGAAGAACTGAGAATAATAACTTAGAGGATTGTATGATATTTATTTTATTTAATTAAGTTAACTATATTATTTATATAATTTTATGCATTAAAAAAATGTTCAATTAATTAATACTTTAGTCTCTTGAGGAGTAGAGCTCACAAGGGGTATTTACAACTGTTGGGCGGTAATATACATTATTTGTAGCATTGGGAGAGCCTGAATATCCTGGTAATTTATGACGATATCTGACAGATGTATCATTATGAAACGTATTTCCATGTTCTGCAACTTATTCTATTCAGGGTATTTATAAAAAATATAATCCTCTAAGGCTGAAATTCATAATATTAATGCGACGATGGAGGAGAATATTAGCACATTGATATAGAAATTTTTTGCAGACATGCAAAGACAATTTCAGACTGCACCTCCCAATCCTCCACCTCTCTTGTAGACCCCATTATTTATCATCCACCTTCCCTAGTAGCATCCACTCCACCACCTCAGCCTGCAGACCCCATTTTTTATCGTACTCCTCCGCCACATCTTTCAAATATTTATGAGTTGTATTTTGATGATCCTCAACATCATATAGTTACTAAGGTGCTAGTATATTGTATAGGAGATACAGTTCATCATCAACAATTAGAGGTAGAGCATCATAGGGTCACAGTATAGGATATTATAGAAAAATCAGATTGAGTACCAATACCTACAGATGAGGTGACCACAATTTGACATAGTATCAACCATTTTTTAATTTGGCCATCAGGACTTCTGAGACTAATTTACATAAAGGTATTTATTTCAAATCATCTACTTTATTTTTTTATTAATGTTTTTTTGAAATTTGAAAAGTAATATATATTTCTATTTATTTTTACCAGAATGATTCAAAGGTAATTAAATATTGTATATACAACAACAAAGAAAACGGCCATGACATCTGTTACAGATTTTAGTAGTCTTAACAGATTGTCAAGACATTAAAATTTGTCAGCGGATCATTATGAGTTACAAATGGAAGATCATGTTTTTGGACGTGCAATAAATGTGGGGATATGGAAAAATGATATCATGGATCTTGTTACTAAAGAAAAGTGGGGCATCAACGTGGTGGAAATATTTTCAATGTAAGTCTTAATGCCTTTTACCTATGTTATATTTATTAAAAATGTATACTTATGTCTATTTTTATTAGGATATTTATAACATGTGTGAGATGAATGAGCAGACATATGTATATGGATTCATGGACATGCAATTGATTTCCCCTGAAGAACATGCATTAAATAAGGAACAAAGAATGATTTATATTGCTGAAATATTGGAATAGAATATAATCACATAGTATTGGTTGATACCTTTTTGTCAGAGGTATGAAACATATCATTGGAAAAGAGTTAATTATTATTTAACATAAACAATATCCTTAAATTATCTTTTATCAGTGATAATTGGATGTTAGATGTTTTTAGCCCTAGGGAGAATGCACTTTATTAGATATTCTCTAACCATGGAGATGCGTGGGGCTATTTTGTGAATATGTTGGAAAAGTAAGTTTCAATTTCTTAATAGTTGTATATATTATAATTAATTTTAAATTTATCTCATTCGTATTATTTTCTAATAAGGGATGGGTCTACTTTCGATAAAACAGAAAGAAAATGAGTGTCAAGATGAAATATGTAAATGTAAAGGTAAATATCCATGTATGATTTCTACCTTTTTATATGTTACATTAAAATAATATTTTTAATTTACACTTATATAAACAGAATTTTCATGAACAACAAGGCGTCATCGGATGCGGATAATGTATGTTTAGATTTATTTATGAAATAATTACAACTATAAAACTTGTGAACATTGAACTGGAAAGATTTCATTTTAAACTCTGCCATAATATTTCATTTGATTTATTCATTATACATATTGACTAATATCCTTTTAATTTATATCAATTTAATGACCCTAAACCCTTTAGTGCTCAAGAGGTCAAACACTTACAAGTGGAAAGGTCAAATTATTTTATAGGTTTGATTGAATTATAGTTTGTTTGTAGTGTAATATGTAATTTTGATTATTTTCCTTATAATTTTATATTTGGTAGTCGTTTTGGTTGGAATTAGGGGTTTTTAGTTGACATTGTATGTCTCTAATGTTATATATATGAATGTTTAATTTTTCTATGCTTCATGTTTTGGTCTAGATATAATGGTTTTGTAGTATAGATTCTAGTTTGGGGGTTGTCCAGTGGGTGTCCAGGGGTGGGAGGGCTGTCCAGGGGTGTGGGTGGCTTTCCAGGAGGGTGGGGAGGCTGTCCAGGTCTAGGAGGGTGGGAGGGTTGTCTTGGGTAGTGGGGGCTGTCTAGGGTGTGTCTAGGGGTGTGGGGTTGCCCAAGAGGGAGGGGGTTGTCCCAGCGGATGGGGACTGTCAAGGGTGTGGGGCATGTCCAGGGTATTGGGGGATGTCCAGGGGGCGTCTAGGGGTAGGGGTGTCTATATGACCCAGAAATTTCAAGTAATGTTTTCACATAAATTATATGGGATTTTATGAGTCCATTGTTTCTAACGACGCCTAATTCCGATGCCCAGAGTTCTCGGAATGATCCGTCGATGTTTTGTTAAGCTTAAATTAATGCGCGTAAGAAGTTTTACTGAATATGTGGAATAACTCTCAAAAGGTTTCTTGGATCAGAAATCCGAGGGCACCATTGCACTCAAGATGGTGTGTTTACCCTATCCACGACTTATGTTTAGTCGACGTGGGCCTCCAATGAGAATTCCCAAAAATGGATTAACCATAAATAAAATAATTAAATTCATTCATTCATTTTTCAAAGGCTTATAACTTACCCAAAATAGCTCGGATTAAAAATCTCAGACCACTGCTGAACTCGTGAGGGCATGTTTTATTTAAGCAGATACTAACTTTGTCTAGCACGGACCACCAGAAAAATTTAGTTTTTGGCCGCGAATAAAATAATTAAGTGATAATTATTTTATTATAAAATTCATAATGTCTAAATAGTGAGTTGAATTTAAAATCCGAGAGTACTATTGGGTTTGTTGGGGCGTGTTTCTACTAGGAATAGTCTAACCTCGACCAGTGCAAGTCGACGGTGACTGATAATAATTTTCTAGTCTTTTTTTCAGGTACGATTAGTAAACGTACGTTTGAGATTTTATAACTTTTGAACCGATGCTCGGAATTGAAATATGAGGGCACCGTTGAACTCACAGCGTCAATAACGTCTTAGTGAGACCTTCACCATAGTTGCGATTTATCGAGAGTGGACGTTAGTTTATTAGGTTCGTTAATAAAGTTAAATAAAAATAAGTTTGTGGATTATTTTTATTTGAGGGGGGTAAAATCTCCAAGGGGAGGTTGGTGGTGGTGCCCACCCGTACATAACCTTCCTTGGGGGGATTTTATTTAGGTGGGGCCCACCAGATCTACTTAACAAATCAAACCCCCTTCAACCCCATGGAACTCCCAATTAATTAAGGAGCCTCCTCACCTTCCCTCTGTCCATTTATTTTTCCTACTCTCCACCATTAATTATATGAATTAATTCTTTTAATTCAAATTCTTTTGAATGCATGTCAAACCATTAAAATAATGGCTAGTATATTATTTTATTTTGTGTTGGCACTTACTTCTTGGTGGAACTTGGAATAACATGGATAAATATCTCTCCAATGAAGAATGCTTCTTCCTCCCAATGAAGAATTTGAAGAACGCTGCGGTGCTTCTTCCACGGTCTTCTACCCCAGATGCTTTCTGACGCACAAGCTTATGTTGGTAGGACATGACGAATGCGGAATATGACAAAACGACGCCCTCCTTTTCCCCGCTACTTCATCTACGAACACCAATTGAGGTAGAGGTTGTTGAATGATGATGGTTCTATTTTCTACTTCTCAGTATCGAATCAAGATTGATACAACGTAATTTATTTTAATTGTTGAGATTCATTCATGTGAACCGAATTCTACCACTCTAAATGCGGAGGGTGCGGGACAAACCAACATGTCCTAACCCCTTCTTTGTTCTTTCTGTGATGATTCTACGACGGCACGACACTGAGGTGAAGGCGATGAAGATGGTGAACGAAGGCCATGCTACCCACGGCCCCCGCGCAATTTCCCGCTACCCACCTTCCTATGCGCCTCCGCTCCCCGAATCGCCTGCCCACATGACGCTGCACCCCGCGCCACTGCCCGGAGCCCCCAAGCACTGCCGAGAACCCCTTTCGTGTCTTGCACGGAACACTGGTGCCCTGCCCGGTGCGCCCGCAGCTTGTCGGCGACCAGTCGGCACGCCCGCGCCCTGTGCGGCCTGCCCGCTGTCTCCCAGCCACCGGCCTACTGAGCTGACACACGGTGCCCCGGTGGTGTCGCTGGCCGAACCTGCCCGGCCTCCCGGTCCAAGTTACCGAGCCATCTACGTGGCGATAATCGGGCCGAACTGCCCTCACGGTCCGCTGGGCCAGACCCAGCGGATCGAGTCAAAACATAGTGGGATGACCTGCCCAATGGGCCGAGTCAGACCCACCAAGTCTAACCGAGTTGAGCCAGACTGGGATGGCCCAGTCTGGGTTGGGCCGAGTCAGTCCAACTGGGTCGGATCAGACCCAGGCCCATTACTGATCCTTTTCCTTCTTGGGCCATATCATTGGCACCAGACGTTCGTTAGATGAACCGTCAATGGCGCCGGTATTCATGGAGTATAGCTATCCATTTGAGTATACCCCACTTTAGTTTGGGTATAGTTGAGTCACGGCCAGGTTGGTTCGTACATGAATCCAACCGGGCCCCCAGGACTAAAATGCTAATAACTCACAGACCGGGCGTCCGATTGACATGTAGTCTATTATGTTGAGACCCCTTTGTCATGGATTCCCTTTGAGATACTTCCACCTTAGATTTCGTGACACTTGGGGTATCGATCAGTAGCTCGTGGAGTGGATCCTCTTAGAGACGAGCAGACAGAGTGAGGAGACCTAGTGGCTGTAGACTTGACGACCGCTTCACCGATTTGACTCGGAGTTATTCGACTAGCCCAGTGTACCGAGTGCCCAGTTTTGCAGGAGACCCACAGCGGACGGAGTGCATGGTTTGGTAGCAGACCCGCAGTACTGGATAGAAGGTGTACCTCTGACGGCTATTAGGGGAAGCACCCGGTTTGGTGGCAGACCCACAGTAGAGAAGTGCCCGGTTTGGCAGCAGAACCACAGTACTCGACAGGAGGAGTACCTCAGTAGTATAAGGTTAGTGAGTAGCGCCTCAGAGTCGCTACAGGGCCACTTTAATTTAAAGAGGAGGATTTCTCCATCAGCTGTGGTTTCGATAATAAAAATCTTGGTTTGAGTTGAGTCAATGACATTTGTGTTTTCCTCGTGACTAAGATGGGTAACTTGATAACTTTGGTATATGTATGGCCATATACCTATGTAATGTTTATCCGTTGATATCATAAATTTTGGTTTATCCTTGTTGGATTTTGTGAGTCCCTAAGGGTCTCGGGGTCCCTACTGAGTATCGTTATACTCACCCCTGCACGGGGTATGCCCACACCTCGTTGTGTTGGATGCAGATGTCGGATAGCGCTGACCGAGGCAGAGTGTATGAGGACAGGACAGTACATGGAGGTGGACCTCATGACGAGTCGGTACCCAGAGGAGATAGACAGACGTGGAGAGGTGAGGAGGCTATCTGTACCTACCCATTAGGTAGGATCCATGGTGGATGATCTAGGAGCTTCTTATCCTCTTCCAACTATTTTGTCTTTTTAGTTGTACCTGTTTGTCTTTTCCGTGTACTTTACTATTGGGATTGTATTTCCAGCCCCTTTTACATTCCAGTACATCTTTTGTATTCAGTTTTTACTTAGTGTTTTCTTCTAGTTGTGTACTCTGATTGTGTGTGTTTACATTTATAAAGGCAATTCCTTCCCAGCCTTGGGATTTTTGGCTTTGGTTCAAGTCGCCAGCCCCTAGCCTAAGGGAGGCGGGCTTTGTGTAGTCACGGAACGAGTCCCGAGGATGGGTTGTGACAAATTGGTATCATAGGAGTCGGTTCTACTATAGAACATTGGAATATGATATTTCTTTACTGTTAATTAATAGTGTTAAGGGTACCGAGTGTGTTCTTCAGTTCAGGGAGTCCAGTGTTGGTTTGACGGCCGATGTATCCATACACTAGGACCCTGACTACTGATTTCCAACTCAATGCAAGAAAACAAAAATTGCATGCGTGTTTTAAATTTTTTTCATTAAGTCCACTCAAAATAGGTCAACTCCCCAAGTATAAATCATTTGATGGTGACACATTTGTTCAGGATGCCTCCATGCAGACCGTCAGTTGAAGTTCTGAGAGAGTACCCGATGACGGTCCACTGAGCGATAAGGCTCCATTGCAGGGCCCTCTTACTATGTTTTGACCATCGGGTGGTGTACCAACAGTTCCAAAACCCATTGGGAAGCATATGCCACCAGCCGTACTAGGAGACGGGGCATGCCGATAGAGTGTGTTGCACGAGTTTCAGTAGCAGAGGCCTCCGAGGATATGAGGTGAGACAGATTCTCAAGCAGCAGAGGACTGGATGGAGGCGATTGCTAGAGTTTCCACCTAATTGAGACACCAGTAGAGTGGATGGTGGACATAGCTACTAGTGTTTCATAGTGAGTGACCATGTGGTTGGTCCTCATAGTGATGAGGCTTATGTATGTGGACTGATTCCTGAGATAGTACCTTCAGATAGTGTGCCTGCAATATCAATACATGTTGGTCAGCAGTTACAACTGGCGGTACCGGTAGATGAAACATATAGGCTTAGTTCCTTACACATGTTTCAGCATCAGATTCCCCTCAGGTTCTGAGGAAAGCCTGACTCACAGGTGGCTGAGGACTGGATTGAGGAGGTGGCTGAGAGTTTTCTAGAGCTTATAAAACATTGGTAGGATGACATGTCGGTAGTTGAGTATTCATCAAGGTGTACCGATCATAAATGGTACTCGATGAATAATATATGATCAGTGCTTCAGATCTTGGACATCTAAGTGAGATGTGTTTAGGGACATCTGAGCCATCACATTCTTTTTCATCTACGAATTTCTACCTATGTTAGGATTCTAGAGAGAAATTTTGTGGCTGAATGTTCTTTGGATGAGCATATATAACCAGTGAATGTAAGTAGTGGGAAATCAGGAAACTAGCACCAGTAACAGAGACTTGAGCATGTAAATTGTTTTGAGAAGAGGAAGTGTTAAGGATAGACGAATCTACAGGGCAGCTGGCGTGGAAGTAGAGCTAGGAGATCATAATGAGGTGGTGTATATTTCAACATGTTACAACCACCTGACATTGTATTCCCCGCCAGGCTCAGGGAGCTGGAGGTCAGGGAAAGAGAGTAGCCGCATGCTGTCAAGGAGTGTGACCCAAGGGATCTAGGAATGATTCGAGGTATGGTATGTTTCTACTGCTAGCTGCCGTATTTATATACATAGGTACCAATCATTCCATCCTTCCACGAATCATGTCCTAGACCTAGAGTTTTTGGGTAAACCGTTGACTTGACCCTCACATCTGGAGATACTGTTGGGAGGAGACTCAATAATCACACTTATGCTGATGGTGTGATCTGACCCTTGAGGTGAGAGTTTTTTTTGGAAGATCTTGGAAAAAGTATTGAGTCCTTAGGAAGTTAGTTTGGGTATGGACTGGGAAACCACATTTCATACACATATTGACAGTATTAGGAAAAAAGGTTTTGGTTCATTGACAATGTTGGGATGAGGTTTTACTTAATCGAAGAAATAGGAAACCCAGGATATAAAGGTTAAACTCATGTATAGGAGGGTGCAGTTGAACACTCTTGAGTCGTCCAACCTTACCCTCATGGCAGTACGAATTTTGAGTTTTGAGTTTCTCCAGGTCTATGATCTCGAGATCATCTATACTCCAGGTAAGGGGAATGTTATAGAGGATGCAATCAGTTGGTGATATGGTATACATTTTCTAGAAGAGGTGACAGAGTAGCTGGCTGCCAAACATATATCATTTGTGGATAGAGATGGTGCAACCTATCTAGAATCTCGTACAATTACACCTCCACTTCTTCAACAGATTATGCAAGGTGGCTTACCACATTTCCCATCCACCTCAGTTGCACCAGGTGCATGACATCTTCCAAGAATCTCAGCTGAGGAGATGTGTGCACGACACGTCCCACATCATCGACCATGGGGATATGGACATCAATGACAGAGTGACATTTATAGAGGTTCCAATGGAGATTGAGGATCGATAGGAGTAGGTCCTGCGTGGATGGTCAATTCCTCTAGTGTGAATTCACTGAGAGCAGGGTAACCTATATGAGAGAACATGGGATAATGAGGATCAAATGCGTGTTCAGTACCCCCCATTTTGATTCCCTAGTGTGTGTTGTAGCTTTACTAGAAAATAAAGTCTTGAGGTGGGGGTAATGTAAAGACTCATGAATTTCACGGAATTTTTTTTCTTAAATTCTTTGGAATTTGATGAGTCTACATATAGAGACCTGAAGTTTGATGTACATGGACATTACATTACATTTGCGGAATAATTAATACATAACAAAAAGAAACATAGAAGGACCGTAATAGTTTATTTTCTTTGGAAACTCGGAACATAATCTTCTAATCGTGGTGAAATAACTTCAACATCTCCCATAAAGATCTTCCCCTTTTGTTTTTTATTACCTAAAACATTTATTTATATACTGGGGAAAAGTAAACATATAAAGGTTGATCTCAAATGATCAGTAAGGGTAAGTATGTAAAAAATAAAACAAACCATATACATTTTAACTTCAAAACATGAACATAAAGTTTACACACCAAAATCTTGAGTTGTGAAATAAATCTTGGAAGTACGTAAGGCCTAGGTCATAAAGGAACATTAATCATGATAAAATAGCATGGGAATAAAACATTTAATTGTGTAAAACCAATAAGAACATTTTATTATTTCCATAGTATCCAAGGCATTATATCCAAGACCATCTTAGTGGACAAAGTCCCTTTCTGAATCGAGTTCACTCCACATTTCAGTCCTTTAACACTGAACCTGATTAACTTATCGTTCCACCCATGTCTATCTCATGAGATATAAATCTTCACCAAATACATTGGAGGGAGATATAGGTCCCACCCATCTCATAATGAGATCATTCTTACATCTGCCACAACATAAACATAAATAAATCATCCTAACAAAAAGAATAAAATGGGTTTCATAAACATCATCCCATCATAAAATAATCCATATAAAACAAATGGATATAATTTCATCATAAAAAAAACACACCATGTAAAAAATAGAGACATTATACTTGAAACATAAACATGCTAAAAAATGTCATCTTAGATGGAAAATAGTTTGGATAAAACACATTAAATGAATTCTTGAGGGAAATATCCTTTCTCCTTAAAATTCTTTTTATTTTCACAAAATGCCACACAAATTTAAAAGAAAAAGATCTTATTGAAAATAAAACTGAAAACATGTAGAAGAATCTTCTTGAAAATTAGGTGATATGAAACCGTAAAAATCCATTCATGTCATATATGTAAAAAAAACATTCTTCTAGTACATTTGCTGGAAAAGTCAAAAAGTACATCGTTTGGTAAACAAAAAATGAGATTCCTTCCAAACGATGTGGTAAAAGTAAAAAAGGGTAAAAATGACATTAAACATACATGGATTAAGTGTAAAAATTTTATGAATCCATTTTGAGAACATATGGACATGGATAATAAACATAACCCCAGTAAATACTTACGAATATACAATCTCGGAAAAGAATGAGATTGGAATAATTATCCCATACCTTAGCTCCGATATGATTAATTCGTATCCAAACCTCCTTTATAATGATTTAAATAATGTCATTTACTTTTTACAGAATCATATTCATTGTTATGATATCATATGTGGTTCACTTATAACTTTATATTACACGTTCTTTTGTAAATTCCATGTTAAAGTAGTGTTTTGGGTAAAATCGTTTCATTTATCGTACGTGTTTCGACATGTTGTTCTTGATATTATTACTTATAACTCGATTTACTTAATTATAGAATGTAAAAAATGATTTATATATAATATATTTTCAGTATATAAATATATATGGTAGATCGATAAATGGAATGAAATACACCGTTCATGGAGACGGTAGGTTGTGCGTACGCATGAACGCTGTTTTCGTTTCCTTATTGAATTAAATGGAATTAATTAAATGAAAAATATATGTACATAAATCCATTATAATTATTATGTAATATATTTAATTATTATTTATTATATATACTTTATAATCATACATGAATGGTTAATCATGGAAAATGAATCTCACCGCCTTCGTGGAGACGGTAGTCCGTACGTACGCACGAGCGATGATATCATTCCCATGATAGTGGAATTGTATTGAAGTGTATGTATAATATTTAGGAATCAGTATCTCTTTAGAATAATAATATATAGTTATTTATTTATACTATTATACCCATCCTTGTAAGGTGGTGGTGGAAAATAGATTACACCACGGTGTGGAGACGGTATTCCGTACGTACACACGCTCGGTGATTTCGTTTTCCGTAGGATGGATAGAAGGTGAAATGGGGTTGTTAGATATTTATAATAACAGATAAGTATATAATTAATACTGATGTTATTAATTAATAATGAAAAAACTAAAGAAGAGGAAGTTGAAGAATAAAGAAACTTGAAAGAGTCGGTAGAAGAGATTACCTCTTCCATGACAGACCTCCTTTAATGTTCTTCTTAGGGTACTAGAGTTGGTATTTTGAGAAGACCAGAACCTCTATAATGTAACTAGAGAGGTTTAGAAGAGAACTTTTCAGGGGTTGGCCGAGCTTCAAGGCTGAAAAGGGTGTGAGGAGAAGAGGGAAGGGGTGCCCTTTTTATAAGGGAGGAGAAGGGCACCTTTGAAAAAACATAAAATATTATTTTATAATAAACTCATATTCGGTTTATAATAGCTCCAAATTGATTTATTTAGAAGATAAAGTGGGTATGGGTCGAAATACTCTCAACCAATAGGTTTTAGACAAGTTTAGGTAACTATTTTAACCTTATCATTTAGATTTAACTCTAAGTTAAATAATTTAACTTTCAGCGTGTCTTATTGTTTTCATACACTACATGGTTAATGAAGATACTATAACAAGCCAAAAGAACCCAAAGTGGTTCATTATTAGTATATATAACCTTATCTAGGTCATTTGGCCGAACCTCAGACTTTTAAAAATATAATTACAATTAATAATATAATATTTGTTTTAAAAACTATTTTATGTCAATTTTGACACTATTTGGTAATTGATTTTTGTGAAAATCATAACAGCATGATTAGTTCGAAAAAAGTTAATTAAATATATATTAACATGTCATATTAACCTATGTAATTAGTTTAATTGATAAAAATTCCCAAATTACATTTATTTTGGTATTTATAATATCATTTATTTTAATATTTCAATATATAGGTAATTACTTCTTCATCATTGTGTCATAAATAAATTAAATTATTTAATGTATAAAAATTATAAATAAAATACCATTAGGTATTAAATTTTTTTATCTTTATAATTAATATTTATAGTTTAATTTAGCTTATGTGTAACCCTATATTAAATATGTTTTAGTTATTAAACTTTGATTTTAACTATTTTAACTCTTCTTTAAATAAAATAATAATAAATGTCCTAATATATTCCAAGTGGACCTAAAGGGTAATATTTTATCCCTAAGGATTCTTTTGGTCGAATTACACTTATCTAATATAATTAGAAAATTTTTTAGGGTAATAATAATATCATTTTACCCTGAATTACCCTATTTACTTTTAACCGTGGTAAATAATATTAAAGAGTTTCTATTCACCAAAAATTATTTTTATCTCATTTAACCACATTTTACTCCTTTATATTAACTGTTTCTCTTGGATTTTCAAAATTACACTCATAAAAGTAGAAAAATTATGTTTTATGTAAATTTTCAAATTCTCATATGAGGTGGGTAAAAGACGGTGAAAAGTTCAATAAAATTTTTATATATCTAAAATAATTATAAAATGACTCAAATTAATAACATTGAACTTATATAGGTATTATGTATCAATTTTAACCTAAAATAAATTTAAATAAAATAAATAATTATTTAAATAAAAAATCAGTTTTTAAATAGTAACCCAGTGTTTTCACTATTCATAAAAAATTGAATGTTTTTAGAAAAATACTGAAAATTCACCCTAAGCTAATTTCGATATTCTAAATCCAAAAATTAAGTCTATTTTGAATGATAAAATATATAAAATTTCAAAAATAGGGTATTACTATTCATAACGGCTAGTTCATAATAATATTATATTAATATCTCATTTACTGAAACTTGGTATTGCGTACTACACATGATATCGAAGATGGTCTTGATTGTGTGTAATGTAAGCCAAGTCAGGGATGCGTGTAGTGAAATATCTGTTTGGTGTTGCGTATAAAATAATCAAAACTTATTTCATTTACACATTAAATAAAATCTGTACTTAATGTTGCCTAGAATAATTTCCACAAAACGAACTTGAAATTGTGTGTAACCCGATCCAAGAATACTGTTGCGTATACTGCATGATAATACGGTGTTAGGTATAGTACACGATAATATTAGTGTAGTGTATAATAAAAGATATCAAAGAAATTAAAAATAATATATCTCATAAAATCTCGGGGTGTTACATTCTACCCCCCTTAAAATAAATTTCACCCTCGAAATTCGTCGGTGTTATAAATGGTTTACTACTTGAAAGTTTCTTTCATAGAAACTCACATCATAAAAAGGAATAATAAGAAATAATTTTAAAAAGTGAATTATGAAACATATCTGTTACCCAAATTAACTCATCACTGGGTTTCCATATAGGTGAAAATATTGATATAGAAGAGAAACATAACCATCAAGTTCTGATGGAGAGTGGTAGAGAACATGGATATCAAAAAGCCAACAATCACAAAGCTATAAATTTGTGATGATCTAAGGTACCATCTGATTCATCAGATATAAGGGCACTAGGACATCATTTTTTGTTTTCAAGATCATTTCCCTAATGTTGAAGAATTTGAATTAGAACAAATACTTACTTTATTTCGATATAATCTCATTGTTGTTCGTGTCTTGAACAATTTTCCAATTAATATCTTAAAGAAATTAAGTTGAATTTGTCTTCCGTGGAGTGTTATAATTTCATGCAATAGAATGATGGGTCATTCCATCTATCTCAAACAAAAGTTTAACAAAAGTTATCAAATATACATAAGTCCATCTATGGGGAGGTTAATCGTATATTATTCCAAAAATAGACTTATACTTCATCTATCATACCTATTAATATAATAAAACTAGTTTCTAACAACCAAGGAATTCTTGTAGGCCAGTTGTAGGTGATAAAGGTCTGTCGCACTTCAGTTGTGGGTTCCATTCCCACAGCCTTGTTCGACGAGATGGGTTGTCGCCCGTCCTGATGGTTGTCCTTTTTCTAAAACTACATTATTATAACATCCCATAAATAATATCAAAAAAAGTTCTATCCTTAATCAATACTAACTTATGTCCAACATAATCCATTCCAATCTTTAGGCTCATCTAAAATACTTTTGTCCAAGCTCATAGTATAAAGAAAAAAATTACTTGAAATGTCATCTACCGAGCATGTGAATACCATCATTTATCCCCCATATATAATACAATATATCTTGTTGGTCACATTCCAAACATGTGAATACCTTAATCATGTATTCTCTTGAAAAATGAATACCCATTCAACCTTAGTGAAAACATTAATGCTATTAAAATTTAACACTTTCCACATACCAAAATCCCAAAATTTCTATATACTCAAACCATGATATAACTTTGTCCTTATATCAGTCATGATCTCATTTCATTTCTTCTTTATCCTTTCATCATGCGCATATCATATTCCTTCCAAAAATATTTCAATCACATTTCATGGTTACCAGTACCATATAATTATTGATAACCAATACATAGATATTCCAAAATTCCATGATACCATAAATGAGATTCCATGATACTATTTTGAAATCCCATTAAATAAACACTTATTCATTACACAACATCATTGTCATACTCAAAATCACAAATAGTGATCACATGTGACTTCCCTTTGTCCTTTTCTTTAAGAGGTTTCTCACATTGATCATCATTAACCCTTGGATTAGGGCATTGATTTGCATAATGCCCCATTTCCTTTCACTTGAAACATTGAAATGTTGGTGGAGCATTCTCTGTAGTATTTTCTTTATTCACATCATTAGCAACCATTTTTCCATTACTTCGACACTCAGCTTCTCGATGACCTTCTTTTCCACACTTAAAGAATTTTCTAGTCCCATTAAGGCAATCTCCACCACGCATCTTTCCACACATTGAGCATAAAGAAACATTCATCTTCTTTTCACCATTATTCTGATATTTATCCTTGTACTCCATCTCTCGTTTCCTATCAAAATAGTGAGATGGATATGTAACACCAGATTCCATTTCTAACTTGATAGCACAATGTACAATTTATTCATAGCTACTGAATTCTCTTATAGCTAATTCCCTTTGAAGACTTGGTTTTAAGCCACTGAAAAATTGATCAACTTTACTTTCATGTTGGATGATAAATCCAAATCCCTACCTTGGAAGCCTTGTAAAATTCACTTCATATATACCAACAGATTCATCATCCTTTTTCTTAAGCTCAAGAAAATCCTTTTTTCATCATTTTTCAAAGAATACGAGGGAAGTACTTATTGAAAAACAAGTTCTTGAACTCGTTCAATTCCATGGATTCAATTTCATCTTGGGGCCTTGTATTTTTAGCTAGAGTCCACAATTGGTTAGCTTCACCTTCTAACTGGTAAACATCCAAAATTACTTTTTCATGATCTGAATAGCGAAGTATTGAAAATATCTTTTCAATGGTACTAATCCATTGTTCAGGAACAAGTGGATCAAAATACCCATTAAAAGAAGGTGGATGTTGCCTCATGGAGGACTCAATATAATATTGTTCCCTTCTTTGATCATTTGGAAATCCAGAATGATTCATAGCTTGTGTAAGTATGGCAATATGTTTTTGCACTCCATCACCCATAACTTTGGTTTGGTCAAAAGGACAATCATTGCTTTTTCCATTACATTGATCAACACGGTTCCTTCAGGTTCCAGCCATCGTCTAAAACCCAAAAAGAATAGTTTGATAGGAAAAACTCATGCTAGGGAAAACAACATAATAAAAGGAGAGTAACATCAATATATAAAATCTTAGGATTAATTCTAATATCATTACCATAATTCTAGGACTATAACCTATACTTATACTTAACCTTATGGACATCCCTTGAAATATCTCTAGGGATTTCACTAATGTTTTGGCATCCTAGTTTCCAAAGGTCAACTAAACCTTCCCTCTGATACCAACTGTAGAGACCCAAAGCTTGATGTACATGGAAATTAAATTACTTTTGTGGAATACTTAATACACAACAAAAATAAACACACAAGGAACAAAATAGTTTAGTGTCTTTGGAAACTCGGAACATAATCTTCTAATCACGGTGAAAGATCTTCAACATCTACCATAAATATCTTCCCCTTTTGTTTTCTTACCTTAAACCTTTATTTATATCCTGGGGAAAATAAAAAATATAAAGGGTGAGCTGAAATGCTCAGTAAGGGTAATCATGGAGAAAATAAAACAAACTATATACATTTGAACTTTAAAACATGAACATAAAGTTGACACATCAAAATATAGAGTTGTAAAATAATTCATGGAAGTACGTAAGGCATAGGTCATAAAAGAACATTATTCATGATAAATTAGAATGGTAATATAAAATTTAATTATGTAAAACCATTAAGAACATGATATTATTTCCATAGTAGCCAAATCATTGCTTCCAAGACCATCTTAGTGGACAATGTCCCTTTATGAATCGATTTCACTCCTCGTTTCAATCCTGTAATACTGAACCATATTAACTTAACATTACAGCCATGTCTATATCATGAGATATAAATCATTACCCAATTCATTGGAGGGAGATATAGGTCCCACCCATCTCATAATGAAATCATTATTACTTGTGCCAGAACATAAACATAAATCAATCATCATAACCCAAAGAATAAAATGGGTTTCATAA
Organism: Viscum album; assembly: GCA_963277665.1. Classification (NCBI taxonomy): domain Eukaryota; kingdom Viridiplantae; phylum Streptophyta; class Magnoliopsida; order Santalales; family Viscaceae; genus Viscum; species Viscum album. The sequence goes on from OY728140.1 coordinate 2,060,941,156, forward strand.
ACATCATCCCATCATCACATAATCCATATAAAACAAATGGATATAAATTCATCATAAGAAAAAATCACACCATGTAAATAATAGAGACATTATACTTGAAACATAAACATGCAAAATAATTTCATCTTAGATGGAAAATAGTTTTGATAAAACACTTGAAATAAATTCTTGGGGTAAATATTCTTTCTCTTTAAAAATCATTTTATTTTCACAAAATGCCACACAATTTTAAAAGAAAAATATTTTATTGAAAATAACCATGAAAACATGTAGAATAATATTCTTGAAAATTAGGTTATATAAAATGGTAAAAATCATTTCATGGCGTATAGGTTAAAAACATTCTTCTCGTACTTTTGCTAGAAAAGTCAAAAAGTACCTCGTATGGTAAACCAAAAAAAGAGTCCTTCCACACGATGTGGTAAAAGTAAAAATGGGTAAAAATGACTTCAAACATACATGGAAGAAATGTAAACATTTTATGATAACATTTTGAGAACATATATACATGGATAAAAAACATAACCCCAATAAATACTTACGAATAAACAATCTCGAAAAAGAATGAGATTGGAATAATTATCCCTTAACTTAGGTCTGATATGTTTAGAACATTTATGAACCTCCTATATAATTATTTAAATATTATCATTGAATAATTATATAATCATATTCATTGTTATGATATCATATATGGTTCACTTTAACTTTATATTACCCGTTCTTTTGTAAATTTCATGTTAAAGCAGCGTTTTGGGTAAAATTGTTTCATTTATCATACGTGTTTCGACATGTTGTTATTGATATTATTATTTATATCCTGATTCAAATAATTCTATAATGTAAAAAATGATTTATATATATTATATTTTCAGTATATAAATATATATGACAGATCGATAAATGGAATGAAATACACCATTCATGGAAACGGTAGGCCGTGCTTACGCATGAACGCTGTTTTCGTTTCCTTATTGAATTAAATGGAATTAAGTGAATGAAACATATATGTACATAAATCCAGTATCATTATTATGTAATATATTTCATGATTATTTATTATATATACTTTATAATCATACTTTAATGGTTAGTCATGGAAAGTGAATCTCATAACGTTCATGGAGACGGTAGTCCGTACGTACACAGGAGTGATGATATCATTCCCATGATCGTGGAATTTTATTGAAGTGTCTGTATAATATTTCATAATCAATATCAATTTACAGTAATAATATATAGTAATTTATTTACACCATTATACACTTCCAAGTAAGGTGGTGGTGGAAAACATATTACACCACGGCGTGGAGACGGTATTCCGTACGTACGCACGTGTGGTGATTTCGTTTTCCATAGGATGGGTAGAAGGTGAAATAGGGTTGTTTCATATTTATAATAACATATCAGTATATAATTAATACTGATGTTATTACATTATAATGAAACCACTAAATAAGAGGAAGTAGATGAAGAAAGAAACTTGAAAGAGTCGGTAGAAGAGACTACCTCTTCCTCGACGCACCTCCTTTAAAGTTCTTCTTAGAGCACTAGAGTTGGTCTTTTGAGAAAACTAGAACCTCTATGATGTAACTATAGGGGCTGAAAAGAGGCTTTGGCAGGGTTTTTATGAGCTTAAAGGATCAAATGGGTGTGAAGAGAAGAGGGAAGGGGTTCCATTTTTATAAGGGAGGAGAGGGGCACCTTTGAAAAGACATAAAATATTATTTTATAATAAAGTCATATTCGGTTAATAATAGCTCCAAATTGATTTATTTCGAAAATAAAGTGGGGATGGGTCGAAATATTCTCAACCAATATGTTTTAGACAAGTTTAGGTTACTATTTTAAACTTATCATTTTGATTTGCCTCTAAGTTATATAATTTAACTTTTATCGTGTCTTCTGGTTTTCTTACACTACATGGTTAATAAACATACTATAACAAGACAAACGAACCCAAAGTTGTTCATTATTAATGTATATTACCTTATCTATGAAATTTGGATGAACCATAGATTATTAGGAATATAATAACAATTATTTATATAATATTTGTTTTAAAAACTATTTTATGTCAATTTTGACATTATTTGGTAATTGATTTTTGTGAAAATCATAACAGCATGTTTAGTTTGAATAAAGTTAATTAAATAAATACTAACATTCCATATTAACCTATAAATTAGTGTAATTCATAAAAAGTCTCAAATTAAATTTATTTGGGTATTTATAATAATAATTATTTAAATATTTCATTATTTAGGTAATTACTGCTTCACTATTGTGTCATAAATAAATTAAATTATTCAATGTCTAAAAATTATTAATAAAATACAATTAGGTATGAAATATTTTTTTATTTCTAATTAATATTTATAATCGAATTTATCTTATGAATAACCCTATATTAAATATGTTTTAGTTATTAAACTTTGATTTTAACTATTTTAACTCTTCTTTAAATAAAATAATAATAAATGTCCTAATCGAATCCAAGTGGACCTAAAGGGTAATATTTTCTCCCTAAGGATGTTTTTTGTCGAATTACACAATCCAATAGAATGAAGACATGTGTTAGGGTAATAATAATATCATTTTTACCCTTAATTACCCTATTTACTTTTAACCATGGTAAATAATATTAAAAAGTTACTATTCACCAAAAAATATTTTTATCTTATTGAACCACATTTTACCCCATGATATTCACCATGTCTCTTGTATTTTCAAAATTCCACTCACAAAAGGGGTAAAATTATGTTTTACGTAAATTTTCATATTCTCCTAAGAGGTGGGTAAATGACGGTGAAAAGATCAATAAAATTTTTATATATCTAAAATTATTATAAAAAGTATCAAATGAATAACATTGAACTTATATAGGTATTATGTATCAATTTTGACCTAAAATAAATTTAAATAAAATAAATAATTATTTAAATAAAAAGACGATTTTTAAATTGTAAACTAGTGATTTCACTATTCATAAAAAATAGAATGTTTTCAAAAAAATATCAAAAATCCACACTAGGCTAATTTCGATATTCTGAATCCAAAAATAAATTCCATTTTGAATGATAAAATATATAAAATTTCAAAAGTTGGGTATTACTATTCATAACGGCTAGTTTATAACAATATTATTATAATATCTCGTTTAGTGAAACTTGGTATTGCGTACTACACACGCTATCGAAGTTGGTATTGATTGCTGGTAATGCAAGCCAAGTCAGGGCTGCATGTAGTGAGAGCTCTGTTTGGTGTTGCGTATAAAATAATCAAAACTAATTTCATTTATACATTAAACAAAATCTATACTTAATGTTGCGTAGAATAATTTCCACAAAACGAACTTGAAATTGTGTGTAATACGAGCCAAGAATAGTGTTGTGTATACTGCAAGCTAAAACGGTGTTGCATATAGTACAAAAAAATCATGGTGTAGTGTATAATATACGATATCAAAGAAAATAAAAATAATATATCTCATAAAATCTCGGGGTGTTACACTGCAGTTTCTAACGACGCCTGATTCCGAGGCCCGGAGAGCCCGAAATGACCCGTCGAAGTTTTGTTAAGCTTAAATTAACACGCATAAGTAGTTTTCTGGAAAAAGTTGAATAACTCTCAAACTATTTCTAGGATTATAAATCTGAGGGCACCATTGTACTCAGAATGGTGGGTTTACCCTTGGTGCGGCTTATGTTTAGTCGTTGTGGGCCTCCTGTGAGAAATCCCAAAAATGGTTTAACCGTAAATAAAATAATAAAATAAATTATTTTATTTTTCAAATTCTTATAGCTCACAAATGGTAGCTTAGATTAAACATCTGAGACCACATCTGAACTCGTTAGGGCATGCTTTATTCAAGAAGATACTAACTTTTTCCAGCACGACCCACCAGAAAATGTTAGTTTTTGGACGCAAATAAAATAATTAATTGACAGTTATTTTATTGTAAAATTCATAACATCTAAACGGTGAGTCAGATTAAAAACTTGATAGTACTGTTGGGTTCTTTGGGGTGTGTTTCACCTAGGAAAATCCTAAACTCGGCCGAAATGAATCGTGGGTGACTGATAATAATTTTCCAAACTTTTTTTTCTGGTACGTTCTGTAAACATACGTTCGAGATTTTAAAACTTTTGAACCGATGCTCAGAATTGAAATCTGAGGGCACTGTTGAAATCACATCGTCGATTATTGCTCAGCGAGACCATCACTGTAGTTGCATTTTATCGAGAGTGAAATTTAGTTTTTGGGGTTCATTAATAAAGTTAATTAAAAATAAGTTTGTGGCTTATTTTTATTTGAGGTGGTTAAAATCTCCAAGGAGAGGTTGGTGGTGGGTCCCACACGCACATAACCACCCTTGGGAGATTCTATTTAGGTGGGGCCCACCTGAGCTCCTTAACTTATCTAACCCCCTTCAACCCCATGGAACTCCCAATTAATTAGGGAGCCTCCTCACCTTCCCTCTCTCCGTTTATTTTTCCATCTCTCCACCATTAATTCTGTGAATTAATTCATTTCATTAAAATTATTTTGAATGCACGTCAAACCATTAAAATTATTGTATGTCTATTATTTTATTTTGGGATGGTACTTTCTTCTTGGTGGAGTTTGGAAGAATTTGGAGAAATATCTCTCCAACAAATAACACTTCTTCCTCCCAAAAAATAAGGTGAAAAACACTGCGGCGCTTCTCCCTCAATATTCTACCATTGATGCATTCTGATGCACAAGCATAAGATGGTAGGACGTGACGAATGCGGCAGGCAACGAATCAATGCCTGCCTTTTCCACGCGACATTGTCTACGAACACTAAATGAGGTAGGGGTTCTTGAATGATTATACTTCTCTTTTCTTCTTCTCAGCATCAAATGAAGATTGGTACAAAGTGATGTATTTTAATTGTTGAGCTTCATTCATGTGAACATAATGCTACCACTCTAAACGCAGAGGGTGCGGGCCAAACCAACATGGCCCGACCCCTCTGTTGTTCTTTTTGTGATAATTCTACGAAGGCAAGACACTGGGGTGACTGCGACGAAGATGGCGAACAAAGACCGCACTCCCTGTAGCCCCTGTGAACCGTCGCGCTACCCACCTACATGTGTGCCTCCACTCCCCGCATCGCCTCCCCGCACGACACCGCACCCCGCGCCGCTGCCCGGTGCCCTGTGCCACTGCCCGGTGCCTCACTACCTGGTGCCCCGTGCCGCTGCTCCGCGCCCCGCCCGCAGCCCGGCGCCCCGCCCGCTACCCGGCGCCCCGCGCCGCTGTCCGGCTCACCCGTGCGCGTTGTCCGACGTCCCATGCCACTGCCCGACACCCCTTCCGTGGCTTTTCTAGTACCCCAACACCCTGCTCGGCGTTCCAACACCCTACACGACACCTCTGCGCTCTGCCCAGCACACTGTTGCCCTGCCCGGTGCACTCACAGCCTGTCGGTGACCAGATGGCCCACCTGTGCCCCGTTCGACCTTCCTACTGTCATCCCAGCCACCAGTCTTCTATGATAACCCTTTGCGCCCCCGTGGTGTCGATGTCCGAACCGACCCGGCCTCCTGGGCCCAGTTACCGAGCCACCTATGTGGCGATAATCGGGCTGAACCGCCCTCACGGTCTGCTGGGAGGGACCTAGCGAACCATGTCAAAACATAGCAGACTGACCCGCCCAATGGGCCGAGTCAGACCAAGTGAGTTTAACTGGGTCGACCCAGACCGAGACGGCCCAGTCTGGGTTGGGCCTAGTCGGTCTGACCGGGTCGGACCGGAACCCAGGCCCATAACTTACACTTTTCCTTATTAGGCCATATCATTGGCACCGAACGTCTCTTTGACGAACCGTCAGTGGCTCCGGTATTCATGGAGCATTGTTGTCCCTTTGAGTATACACCACTGGAGTTCGGTTATAGTTGATTCATGGTCTGGTTGGTTTGTACACGCATCCAACTGGGCCCCTGAGACTAAAATGATAATAACTCATAGACTGGGATTCCGATTGACGCGTCGTCTATTGCGTTGAGACGCCTTTGTAATGATAGTCTTTTGAGATACATCCACCTGCGATTTCGTGACACTTAGTGTATCAAGTAGTAGCTCATGCAGTGGATCCTCCCTGAGTTGAGAAGATAGAGTGTGAAGACCTAGTAGCTGTAAACCTGACGACTGCTTGACCGATTCGACTTGGAGTGATTCGACTAGCCCAGTGGAGGGAGTACCCAGTTTGGTGGTAGACCCACAGTGGACGAAGCACATGGTTTGGCAGCATAACCATGGTACTCAACAGGAAGAGTACCACTGATGGTTATTTGGGGGAGCACCCGGTTTGGCGGCAGACCTACAGAGGAGGAGGGCCTAGTTTGGTAGCAGACCCGCGGTACTCGACAGGATGAGTACCTCAGCAGTCTAAGGTTAATGAGTAGCATCTCAGAGTCGCGATAGGGCCATTGTACTCGATAGATAAGGAGTTCTCCAGCAGCCGTGGTTTCGATAATAAAAATCCGGGATTGAGCCGAGTCAATGACCTTTGTGTTTTCCTCATGATTGAGATGGGTTACTTGATAACCTAGGTATAAGTATGGGGCATATATCTATGTAATGGTTATCCGTTGAAATCATTCATTGTGGTTTATCCTTGTTGGATTTTGTGATACCATGAGGGTCTCAGGGTCCCTACTGAGTATCGACATACTCACCCCTACAATGGTGATACCCATACCTCGTTGTGTTGGATGCAGACGTCAGACAACGCTGACCGAGGAAGATTCTATGAGGATAAGAAAGTACCCAGAGGTGGACCCCACGACGAGTCAGTACCTGGAGGAGACAGATGGACGTGGAGCACTGAGGAGGCTATATGTACCTAACCTTCATGAAGGATCCGTGGTGGATGATCCAAGAGCTGCTTGTCCCCTTCCAGCTATTTTGTCTTTTCAGTTGTACATGTTTTTCTTTTCCATGTACTTTACTATTGGGATTGTATTTCTGGCCCCATTTACTTTCTAGTACATATCTTATATTCAGTTTTTACCAAGTGTTTTCTTCTAGTTGTGTAGTCTGATTATGTGTGTTTACTTTTATAATGGAAATTCCTTCCCAGCCTAGGGATTTATTCCTTTGGTTCAAGTCACCAGCACCTAGCCTATGGAAAGCGGGCATGGGGAAGTCACGGCACGGGCCCCGAGAATGGGCCGTGATAGAGTCCAATAGGATGGCTTTCTAGTTGGGTGTGGGTGGGTGGGGGGGGGTTTCCATGGTGTCAATTGGGGTGAGAGGGTGTCCAGAAATATTAGAGGGTTTTCTAGGGGAGTAGGGGCAGTCTAGGGGAGTGGGGGTGGTGGGGGGGGTGTCCAGGTGGTGTCCAATGGTGTGGGTGGGTTTCCATTGGGATGAGAGGGTTTCTAGGGCTATGGGAGTGTTGTCCAGCGAGTCCATTGGGGTGGGATGATGTCCTGGATGGTGGGAAGGCATTCTAAGGTGGTGGGGTCTTTCCAGTGATGTGTCCATGGGTGGGGGGGGGGGTTATAATGGAGTGGGGTTTCCAGGGGTGTTGGAGGGTTGTCTAGTGGGGTGGGGGTGTCCATGGTGTCCATGGGGGTGGGAGGGTGTCCATAAAGGTTGGAGGGATTTCCAGGGGAGTGGGGGGGGGGGGTGTGTTTAAGGGGTGTCCAGGGGTGTGGGAGTGTGTCCAAGGGGGTGGGAGGGTGTCCTGGGTGTGGTTGGATATCCAGGGGGATGGCGGTTGTCTAGTGGGGTGGGGCAATATAGTATGGTGGGTTGGCTGTCTGGGGGGGGGGGGTGTCTAGGAGTGTGGGAGGGTGTCCACAGGGTGTCTAGTTTTGTGGGGGGGATGTCCAGGATGGTGGGGGGATGTCCAGGGGTTTCCAGGGGTGTCCAGGGGTGTGGGAGGGTGTCTAAGGGGGTTGGAGGGTGTCTTGGGGGGTGGGTGGCTGTCCAGGGGGTGGGGGCTATCCCGTGGGGTGGGGGCTGTCCAGGAGGGTGGTGGCTATCTATGGGTGTGGGAGGGTGTCCAGGGGGTGTCTAGGTGGTTGGGGGGATGTCCAGGGGAGGGGATGTCCAAGAGAGTGGGGGTGTCTATAGGGTGTCCAGGGGTGTGGGAGGGGGTCCATGGGGGTGGAAGGGTGTCCAGAGGGTGGGGCCATCTGGGGGGGTGGCCACTGGGTGGGGAGGGGGATGTCCAAGGGGTTTTATGTTTATTTTAGTTGACTTTGTATGTTTTCAATTTTCTATATGTGAATGTTGAATTTCACTTTGGTTCTTCTTGGTTTGGTCTAGTTTTGATGTTTTTTTGTATGTATTCTGGTGTGGTTTTGGTCTAGATTTGGTAGGTTTTCTACTAGTTTTAGGTCTTCTTTGGGAGGGAATAGTACTAGTAGGAAGGTTTTATTAAACAATTTGGCTCCTTTATATCGGTTATAAAATAACCGACGTAAAAATGTGATAGGAAATAGGTTTTAACATTGGTTATTTTAAAACCAACATAAAAAATGTATGGGGAATTTGTTTTCACAATGGTTATTTAATAGTCAATGTCATAGATAGAATTGTAGAGTTTTTTACATCGGTTATAAAATAACTGATGTTGTATATAGGTTTTCATGTTGGTTATTATTTAACCGATGTGAAAAAATGCATGGAAGACCAGTTTTACAAGTTGGTTATGAAAAAAACTGGTGTGTTAAACTTTTCTTTCATGTTGGTTATTAAATAACCGATGTGATAAACCCATTGGAGTCGTCGTTTATTATGTCGGTTATTATATAACCGATGTAATAAAGTAGATACCATGTAGTTTTTTAAATAACCGACGTGGTATATCCTGACTTTGAAGCATTTTCCTCATCGGTATTTGATGAACCTATGTGAAAAACGATTTGTATTTTTAATTTTTACGCCGGTTTTAGAATAAGGGATGTAAAAAACAATGTTTATAATGTCTCTTGTAGTAATGTTAGCCAAAAGACAATGTAAAAATAACAGAAAATAACCACCATAAAAAAGTTTTCTGCACTAGTGTGAATTTTCATTATATTTATTTTACAAACAAAATTCATCCTTGTGCATCCATTAAGAAAAAAAGGTACTGATTAATCATTTTTGTGGACTACCACCTCCACATCAATGTTGACATTTCATTTTACAATATCATATAACATGATTGAAATCCATTATATATAAATATTATATCAATAAATATATTTATATTAGGGAGTTGTTGAATTTATTTTATAGTTAAACATTTCCATGTCCAACATATCAATACAATCATATAAAAATCAACAAAACCACCTCAGGTAACCCAAATGAGAAGAAGATATTTAATTGATGATAAACATATAATAATAAATAGACAATAGAAATATATATATATATATGTATGTATATATATGAAGAATAATATAATTAATTTTCTTAATAAACATAACATAATTATATAACAACGTAAATACATTTAAATATTACATTCAGACAAAAAGGTGACAGACCTTTTGTACACCCCTCTAGAATTTCCTATTATGCTTTCTCTATTTTTTTAAATTTATACAAATTTCATATCATGTATGTATTTTTATTATTTTTTACATATTTAACATACATATAAACTTATTTTTATATCCCTTCCATTTTTTAGTTTATACATTATTTAATTTTCATTCAAAATACATACTTTTAAGGAAATTTGATTTAAAGGTATTTTCATAATTATTATTTCATGTCAAAAATAATCCCAATAATTTTTTTAAACCATTCATATATATATATATAAATTATTCATATATTTATTTATAAACTTTTATATTCAATTTTTATTTTAAATGAATTTTTTCACTGTTCTCTAAAATATTCTTTATTTATATTTAAAAGTAACCCTATCATAGTTCATTTTTTATACGATTACATATTTGAATATTTTAAAAGTTAATGAATACCATGGTTCTATATGAACAAAAATTTGGTTATTTCTTTTATTAATTTCCAAACAAATTTAATTCTTTCTTCTCATGATAATCCATATGTAATAGCTTTTATAGTTTCCTTGAGACAACATCTTTAAAACCAATTTATTCTCATGTAATTTTACAATGTAAGTTACTTAGGTATGGTTTATTTCCCCATTTGGTACAAATATATAATATTTCAATTATGTGGTGGGTGGGAATATAAATATATAGTCCTAAAATGTAATAGTTAATGTTAAAATCACATGAGATATCATAGTGTGTGGGTAGTGATCACATGCAACTAAGATAATGGGTTGTTAGCCTATCCAAATATGTTTTAATAATGAGGTATATAGCCATGAAATATTATTATAGTATTATGTTTATGTTATTTCCACAGTACTAAGATTCCATTCCCTTATAATATTATCATTTTTATTAAATGATCATATATTATCATTTCCATATTCTATGATTCCATGACTATGATTATTCTATTTATATTACCATGTTATGACCCCATATTTTCTCTATTAACATATATATTACCTTTCAAGGATTTCTAGATTACCCATTCCTAATATATTTTCCTATGTTATCATATTTAGTATTAGTATGATTTATGGCAGTTATGAAAACTCTATGGTGATTAAATAATGATAAAGATATTATGTAAAAAAATTATTTTTTCTGTATATTCCTTTAAAAATACTAGGCCCAAGATCTTTAGAATTTATTTTTTGTGAACTATATTTAGGTTAATGTAATATTATATGATTAATTATTGGATTTTTATACCATTACATAGGGTATTATTTATCTATATAATAACCTCACACATCTAAGGGTTCCTAATTTGGAAATCATACATCCATTGATAACATAAGTATCAACTGAGGTCATACTGGTCATGTAGGTTCTTGGTGTATCTCTAAAGAATATACAACCTAACACCATCACAAAATAACAATATTACCTCCATAAAAATCCCTTTATAGTAAAATATAATGGCCCAAATAGGCCTCTTAAATAATTCCAGTGAAAGGATTCGTAAAAACCTCAGGAAGGCCTCCTCATAGGCATAAGGATGCAGACAATGGATGAGGGCCTAAAATCTTCTTGGGTTAACTCTTCCCTCTGATACAATTATTGGGGTTCATTCTTAATTCTAACAAGAAATTTATAAATAATAAACATATTAAAAAATCCCAATAACATATAGATATAATAAATTGTGAAATGAATGCCCCTATAATAAAAAATTTGTTGTAATCTATCTTAATAATGTAAAAAATAAAAACTATGTATTAGTAGGGAACTTTTTATAACATGAATCATATATAAATAAATGGATCACTATACATAAGATATTATGTAACCATAACAAAAAAAAGTATACACTACCTGTCTACCCATCTTACATACCATCCTATAACATTGAAAAATTTGAAGACATATTGATTAACCAACATGTCTAGCTCCAAATGATACATGTAAACTAAGATAAGACATGAAGATACAAAAAATTACATATAAACTTGTTTTGTGTACACGTTTAGGTGGTGAATCTAAATAACCATTATAAACTCCTAATTCATCAATAATGAATTGTGATATAGTGATCAGGTGGATGTGTATAAAATACATATATAAATAGTTCAATTGTGTACATTTAATGAAAACACATAGAAACATAACTCATAATAAACATATAAGCATACACAATTGGTCATCATATTCTAGTGAGGCCACCCTGAATCCTAGAGATTCTATATTCATATCTATACTAGAAGAAATATGCAACCATATACTATAACTCAAACCACACCCAATGATGTATGCTATGGTCTGAACTGAAGAAATTTTAGTCCCCTAGAGAAACACTCTCGGTGGGGCATCATCTAAAATAACCCCACTATCTAGAGTAATAGGTCACGAACATGTGTCTATATGCCTCCACTATCCCCATTAACTTGAATTAGTTCAATATTCTATGAGTCAAATCTTGTAAAAACCCATTATCAGGGGTGGAATTAACCCACACCTACAAAGGAAATGTATAATATCTCATATCACATCTCAAACCATCTTGGCACCCTCAAGGGATGTCATGGTCAGGCACAACCCCTATCCTCAAATGATCATGGGATTATTAATCAAGCATTATATTACATCCACTAATAAAAAATACACGAAACATTAGTCACAAAGACTCATCCATGGACACTCAAGGTAGGCCACACAAAATACATGTACAAATCCCTACACACTAAAGAGAGGTCATGATAAATCTCATTAGACCATCGATACAGACACAGAAAGGAGTCAACATTTAGAATAATTATTCATCCTTGGATACTCAAAGGAGGTCACACCAATCAATTGACCCATATATACCTACTCAAGGAATGTAACATCAAGCACACTAACTGTAGATTTTGATGGAATGTTACAACATCCATGTAGTTAGAACCCACTTAAAAAATAGTAAACACACCACATATCAAAAATTAATAACTATATATTAGGTAAAGAGTCCATATGATTCAAATATCATGTAACTAATACATCACAAAACTCCCCTAAACCCTATAAGTTGTATTTTATATCAAAATTGATAAAATTAAAATTTTATAAAAGAATAATATATTCCATATGTTACACAAACTATATGAATCATCGTAAACAAAAATTTATCAGGGGTTACATACAAATTTAAAAAATTTAATGCATTAATAAAACACATTTTATAGAATCTATATAATATCCATCATAATAAAAAATGGGAAAAGATTATTATAGCCAATAATTTCTATCTTCCATTTGAAACTCATGTCAAATATCATCTTTCCAAACAATTGTATATTTTCATCTCTTTCCACTTTACTCATTCAATGATTTTGGATTCAATAACATGAAAATATCCTTTTGAAACCCCTAGATGGTTTTGAAATTTTGTTAAAAAACATTTTTCCAAAGCATATCAATTTAATTATAAAATATATTTGATTCACAATCATATTAATAATTCATTTATAAAAAGGATATTTTTCTTACATTTATAGAAACAACACACAACAAAAAATAGTTTATAAAAAGGTGCATCATTTAATTTTTTATGAAGGTGACACTGTTGAACCCTGTAGAAATCTATATTGTCTACAAACACTATAAGTATGACATGATCTCATCCCAAAAATGTCGGTAGAATCATAAAAGTCAATAATTATAATAATAGTAATACTTATGATAAATAAAATTATAATTTCACCAATCAACCAAGATAGAAAAACTAAGTCATGGTCCCAAAACTCAACCAATGATCATAAATTTATATCAATATTGTATTGACTTCCATTAATTACAAAGAAATATTCTTCATAATGAAAAATATAAAAATTAATTAATAAATAAAATAAAACTAAAAGCACAACATTCCATAACTGAAACTATAATCACTTGTAGACATATTTTAATAAATCCATAAAAAATGTTGTTTGGCCCACTAAAGGAACAAAAAAAAAAATAAGAAACACAAAATATGAAAACATTAATAAAAATAAACATACAATTTTACATAGAATTGGAAAAATCTATAAATACATTTTTATAACAACAATCATTGTTATAAATCTGGAAATGAGGTTTAAGTACTGCCTCTTAGGACCACCTGTCTGTGCTATGAGAAAACCCATCTTTTGAAATGATTTTTCATTATCTAGATAAATAATGCATCCATACAACAGCTAAATAGAATGGAAATGAAAGGATAAAAAGAGAGAACAATAAAGAATACCAAGACATGTGAGACTATATATAAAAAAACATGATAAAATTCCATTAACCCTCATTGAATAAATGGTTTTGATGGGAAGGTGGGTGTTAAGCCTCCCTTTACACATGTGACACTAAGAGATAATTCCTTGAGGGACAATCTAACATAATACCCCCATCAATCCTTTTTTTAAATACCCGCCAGCATGGTTTACGGTGTGAACCAATTTTTACACCATAATGTTTGAGAAACGTGGAAATTATTCTCCTAGCTTACATAATTCATGACATGGACCATAGATTCATGTTGGGAATGGCCCAAAAATACTACATTGGGAATCTATCCCATTCTGTACCATTCTAAAAGGAATCTGCTATAATTGAATCAATAGTTTATCCTTAATTCCAATATGATAAAATCAATTTTTTCTATAAAAACACTCATACTTTAATTTGACTATATTTCTTCAAAAACATCGTTATACGAATCAAAAAATTAAAATTCACTTGAAAAAGTATGTTCCAAAACCATATGGTTCCATATAACCAAGATAAATTTTACAAAACCTTTGAAATAAAATAAAATTAATGATTAAATTTAATTCCCATATGAACATAATGAAATCGTTAAATCCAGCCACACCTATGATGTTGATGATCCAAAGAACCATGAAAACCCTACTAATTGAAATGATATTGATGAAAACAATTAACTTGATGAAACCTATTATAGAAATGACATAGAAAGACTATATGATAGGATGAAACTTATTATGGTGAAAAAATGATGGTTCTAATGACGTTAATGATTTTGATGGCATCCATAATATGAAGGAATAAAATAATGTTAATAACCCCAAAGTTAGTGACTCTTCTATGTAAAATGATATCACTAATGAAATCCTTGACTTGAATTAATAACATCATCTACAGTAGAGATGATGTCGATGACCTAAATTGCAGTAAAGATATTTATGAAATTGATAAGACCTTGGTCACTTATGAATATGATGATATCATTGTCTTTGATGACAATGATGATGTTGATTGACAAGATAAACATGATCACCTAAAGAAAACAGAAAATGACAATTCCAATTATGTCACTAATGAATATGAAGTCTATTAATCCCCATATGAACCAAATGACATATACCATATTGATGAATGTGAAATCCTTGAGGAATTGTAATGATCAATGAAACTGAAGACACTAATCAAAATAATTTTAAGACAATATCAAAGACACTAATGAAGTCGATAACTGTAAGATCCTGGTTCTTATTCTAGAGTTACATGTTTCTTATTTTACTTTTTTCCTTAAGTGTTTTTGAGAAAATAAGAAAAATGGGGGAAAATACCAAATTTTTTGGGTACACACCATGTACATTTCCACACACCATGTACTTTGGTAGTGTGGGATGAGTACACAGGGCGTGTAGCCCCGTCGGTGATGAGTGGAGTAAAAAACAACTACACACCGGGTAATGGGTATTTAAACGCCATGTAGTCAGTAGGTAGTTGAATATTAATTCAGTGGGAGTAGCCTCCAGCTAAGCAACAACACAAACTGTGTATTTGGAAATACACGTCGTGTACTCATGTCGACAGATGAATAGTTTGGCGGTGGAAAAAGAAGCTGCCAGAGGAATAGTTGAATGAGAAAATTACATGTCGTGTAGTTTGTTTTTTCCTCATAAAATGGGAAGTAGACTCCACTGTTCATAGAAAAAGCTTAGAATAGTAGAGGAGCTCAGATGGACGGCTGGAGCATCAGAGATTAGCTGACCGAGCACCGGGAATCCGTTTATGCTTTCTCCTATCACGTTGGAACCGCATGGGTGAGTTCTCCCTTATCCTTGCACTATTCTTAAAAATTATTCCTATAATGGATGTTATTTTCCTTTGAATGAGAATTCATTTATCCTAGATCTACGTCGTTCTTTGACGATTCAGGAGGCGGCATTCACGTATACAAACCAGAGATGATCGAGGTAGGTGGTCTAGTGTTTAAATTCCAACTTTTGTGTGTTTTTGTGTACCGTTGTGCTACAAACCCATGTTGGGGTGTCATGTGGCTGAGGCCTTGGCTGTTTCAAATGTCAAGAATTGTATATGTAATTAAATGTAACTATAAACAGCGGTTTGGGATCACTGCTTGGATCCAAGACCACCCTGGAGGTGCGTTCCTCTATTTAGCTGTTTCGCCAGGTTACTCGAGCATATACCGTAAAATTTAGTATTCTTTAAGTTGTCTTGAGGGGAATTTTATATAATTTCTTTCTTATTTGTTGGGATCATCCTGGTTACTTGTGCCTGAGGGTAGTGTTTTTTTAGCATGAGGTCATGGTTATTTTAGCCTGAGGGTGTGGTTATATTAGCCTGAGGGTGTGGTTATATAAGCCTGAGGGTGTGGTTATTTTAGCTTAAGGGTGTGGTTATATTAGATTGAGGGTGTGGTTATATTAGCCCGAGGGCGTGGTTATTTTATCCTGAGGGAAAGGTTATATTAGCCTGAGGGCATGGTTATTTTAACCTGAGGGCATAGTTATATTAGCCTAAGGGCGTGGTGATATTAGCCTGAGGGTGTGGTTATATTAGCCTGAGGGCATGGTTATATTAGCCCGAGGGAATGGTTATAGTAGCCTAAGGGCATGTTGATAATTATCATGAGGGTATGACTGTATTAGCCTGAGGGCATGGTTACAACTACACTGAGGGAGGGGTTTTTTTAGCCTGAGGGCATGGTACTGATGAGCACAAAATCTTATTAAATAGAATGGTTAAATGAATATTAAAATTTCAATATGACTGGTAAAGTTAGTTACTTTTTTGTACTACTTAGTTTATTGCATTTTACTATTGCACACTGCTATAGCGCATTCTCACTGAAAGTTGGGCATGAGACTTTGGTGGTTGACTACTGGGATTTATTTCTCACACCCTATTTGGGTCATGTATTCATCCCAAATAGATTATATTTATACAGGTATGGATAAGGGAAAGGGTCCATATACAGGTACTAGATCATAGTAGAGGAGTAAGAGAGCATAGGATCGAGCTTAGGCTTGCGATGCTGCTGCATTTTGTTTACTCTACTGTGTTTTGTTTAGTTGTACCTTGTACTTTGAGTCGTATTGTGTTGTATTGAAGTGTATCCTATTTTAGCTATTTTCATAGAATGAGTGACATGCTGCATCTTTATATATATATGACTGCTGGTTGACTTTTACTTCAGTTGTCCATTTAAGTTGAATATTGTTTACTACTTCCGCTGTTTAATGTTTTTAATCTTTTCCGCTATGCTACAGTTTGAAAAATGAGGGAATAGTTTCCCCAATATCAGACTTGGGCCCTCACAGCAATTTGGAAACCTCTGGCATTTGGGGAAATGCGCTTGAGGTCATGTGACCAACCGGGTTTGGGTCACCTGTTGAGTGGCACCCAGATCTGGGATGTTACAAAGTGGTATTAGAGGAGTTATTTTTTTTGACTTACTATTTGGAGCCTTAGCCTAGGATAGGACAGAAATGGTAGTTGGTAATAATCAATGCCCGGGAGTTGCTAACCCGTGTACAGGGAAAAGCTTGTCTACCTTAGTTATTGCAATTTTCCCTAATTTTTCAATTTCTTAGTTGATTTGATTTTCACCACTGGGTGACACACTTGTGGTGTGCTGTTAATATTTTTATAATGGGTTCTCTTTAGTAGAAAACTGATGAGATGATTGTATTCCATCTCGTGCATCATTTAGGCACATTCTTAAAATCACATGTCATTCATTCTTCCATCCCATATAAGAGCATTAGAAATAGCATGTTTTGTGATAGTTGTTCTGCTAGAAATGCATGATGTTGTGATAGCTGCTTTAATAAATACCTGCTATTTGATAGGGTATTTTTGCGTGAGTCCTTGATATAATGAACTCCAAACATTGGTTATTGAAGAGTATGGGCCCTCATTGACTATAATTTGGGGTATCATTGGATGTTTACCATATTTATAACACAGATAAGATGCCAAGCTTTGATTCACAAGGAGTATGGGCCCTCACAGATCAGAATTTGGGACTTAGGTGTTGTTTCAGTGTTTTTCTAGGTTTCGGTGTAGATTTTGAGTCTTACTGTCTGGAAAACCCAGGATACAAGACGTGTAGTTCTATGATTACATGACGTTTAAACTTCTATTTGGGATGGAATGAAATTTTTTTAAGTATACGCCTTGTACCCTCATTACAAGCCATGTATTCTCTTCTCGTGTCATAGACCGTGTGGGTGGGGACACGGCGTAGGTAATGGCTTAGGGAAAACACTCCATGTACTGGTTGTAAATTTCGTCTAGTTTAGACCTAGTGAATACCCGTGTTTTAATAACACGAACGGAAAAACCTTAAGACATACACACCATGTTCACCTTGAACATGTCGTGTAGTCTGACCCAAGTACTCAGTCGTGTCACTAACAACACGGGTCGGTGTGACCTCTTCTTGAACACACCGTGTACCTGTGGGACACGCCATGTAGTTTTTACTGGGGAAAGACCATGTGGAATTGGTTGCGTGGCTCAGAAGACAGAGCGGGGTACACGCCATGTGCGTGTGTAACACATCGTGTAGTATTAGCTTAGTAGTAGTCTGTGTCAAGAACGACATGAGCAGTTGGAAATTAAAACATACAAACGTTTCAGATGTTATACACGCCGTGTAGTCTTGTTCAAAAGAGAGTCATGTGGCTAAGACGTGTAGAAGGACCCGGGAAGGGAAAGAAAAGTTAGGACCACACTGTGTATTTAATACACACGCTGTTTAGTCTTGTTTTCAAATAAAAAATGCCTTCTTCCTCCTGTTCTCTTTTTGGCCCCTAGTTTTCAGTCTTTGATAAAGTTATATCTAAGGCAAGCTTTTGACCTTGTCGATTCATGTCGTTGAGACGACCACTGATTTTTATCCAAGAGATAGACAATTACTATACTCTAGAGATGGTAGGCCATGGGATACCAGTAGATCCTCCAGTAGGGCCAGGTGCGGTGCCAACCATTATACCGGATGCAGGCGTAGAGGCGCAGTGCCATGAAGGCTTCAAGTGGTTCATGCAGACCTTCCAGGGAGCACCGAAGACCACCAAATCTATGGAATAGGTGACACATATATTCTAGCAGCTGCATCCGCCTATGTTTTCAGGGGATGGAAGACCACAGGCTATGGAGTCATGGCTGGATTCAGTGCAGAATATTTTTGAGCTTCTAGATACAGCTCCAGGGCAGAGGGTCAATCTTGATTCATATATGCTGCGTGATTCCTCCAAGAAGTGGTGGTATGTTGCCACCCAATCATAGAATCACATAGACACAGCATGGGAAGATTTTTAGGCAATATTTTACTTTTTTTTATTTATGAAGATGTTGCAGGTAGATCGAGCTCCAGAGTTCATAAAGGTGCACCAGGGTGCAATGTCAGAGATGGATTATTCTGCTCGCTTCACCGAGCTTCAGACTTTTTCACCCGTTCTGGTCAGTGATGTGACATTATGGTCCAGACACTTTGAGGATGGTTTTTTATATGACATATGAGCACTAGTGAATGTTTTCAGGATTCCGAAAGTGCATGCTATTGTGAACCAGTGACTGATTACTGAGCGGAAATTACAGGAAGCTAGTGGTGTGGGCCAAGGTGGTTTGACAGCAGTTCCGGGTACTATATCTACAAGGAAGAGGAAGAGATAGATGAGTTTCTATCACGGTTATAGTACTATCCAGGCAATTACTACAGGTGTCTCAGTCATTTGCTAACAGTGTGATAGAGAGGGGCATAAGAGACCTATGTATCCTTGAGACCCATTAGAGTGCTGAGAATGTGGAAAATGGGTCATCTGGAGTGCTTTTCCAGGGCGGTTATACTAGTGGCTATTGAGATAGGTTATGTGCAGACTCCGTATGTGGCAGCAGGACCAACAGCTTCTTACTAGTCGGGAAACTGGGATACGTAAGGACGTATAGGCAGGGGTGGTGCTCATGGTCTTGGTAGCCAAAAACCAGGATCTCAGTGGCAGTAGGGCAGGACTGCTTTGGGTAGCCAGGCTATGTCATAGGGCAGTGGCACTGGGCATGCATATGCAGTGCAACAGACCCAACATGAGCAGGATCCCAGACCTTCTACTGTCATAGGTACTATTCTATTAGATTCAGTTTTATCTTCTACACTTTTTGCTACGGGGTCTACACATAGATTTATATATGTGCCCATTGTGGAGGGCCTTGGGATCTGTGTTTCTTCTTCTTCTGATGTGATGGAGCTAGACACTCTGTTGGGAAATAGAACGGCTGGTGTGCGTCAGTGCAAGGAGTGCCCCCTAGAGGTTGGTGGGTGTCACTTTCTATGGGACCTCTATATCTTGGAGATGATGAGCTATGATGTAATTCTCAAGATGCACTGGTTGATACCCTTCTGAGCCTTTGTAGATTTCTATCGTCGCAGGTTGAGTATCATGTCACCAGAGGGTGGAGTGTTTCTATAAAAAGATGAATTGGATGTCCAGGCGAGCAGAGTTGGACCTAAGCATGGTGGGAAAGGTGGTGTGATAGCCCAGATTGAGAGTTTATAATTGGATGATCAGGGGACTTGTCAGAAGTATTTCCCTCTAGTGGTTGATCATTTCTAGGATGTCTTCCCAGATGACTTTTCGGGTCTACCTCCAAAGCGAGAGGTGGATTTCTCTATTGATCTTGTACCAGGAGCAACACCATTGTCCATTCCTCCTTATAGGATGGCTTCAACAGAGTTGTAGGAGCGCATGAGACAGTTAGAAGAGTTACAGGCAAAGTGTTTGATCTGAACCAGTACTTCTCCTTGGGGTTCTCCTGTCCTTTTTGCGATGAAGGCGGATGGTAGCCTCAGACTTTGTGTTGATTATCAGAAGCTGAACCAGTTGACGGTTAAGAACCTATATCCCTTTCAAAGGATTGATGATATTTTTGATCCACTTCGAGGAGAAAGAGTGTTCTCGAAGATTGATTTGATATCTGTATATCATCAGTTATGCGTTAGACCATCAGATATACCGCTTACAGCTTTTCGTAGCATATATGGTCTATATGAGTACTTGGTTATGCCATTTGGAATCACAAAAGCACCAGAAGTTTCCATGTCTATGATGTATTGTGTGTTCCATCCTTATCTAGATTCATTTGTGGTAGTCTTCATGGAAAACATCTTGGTGTACTCTCACACTCGACACGACCATTCTACCCATCTTGAGATTGTATTGAGTACACTGATATAGAATCACCTATATGCTAAGATCTCAAAGTGCCACTTTTTTATGGACTTGATACACTTCGTGGGTCATATCATATCAGAAGCAGGAGTTACCATGGACCTAGAGAATGTGTGAGAAGTAGTTTCCATGGAGTATCATAAGAAAGTGTTTGAGATACGGAGTTTCTTATGGCTGGCTAGTTACTGAAGGTGCTTTATACATGAATTCTCCCTCTCAGCAGCACCATTGATGGGGTTAAATTAGAAGGGTGTGAATTTTGATTGGTCAGAATCTTATGGGACAAAATTTCAGGAGATGAAGGGAAGGTTGACATTAGCACCATTCATGGTACTTCTAGAGCAGGGGAAGATCTATACAGTTTACTGTGATTCATTGGGTATTGGTCTTGGAGTGGTGTTTATAGAGTGAAATCGAGTAGTTGCATATGGGTCTCAGCAGTTGAGGCCACATGAGAGGAATTACCCGACGCATGATCTGGAGTTGGCTGTAGTTATTCATGTGTTGCGCTATTGGAGAAATTATATCATGGGAGAGAATTTTGTGGTTTTCACCAACCGCAGAAGTCTCAAATATATCTTTACCCAGAGTAACTTGAATCGAAAATAGCTAATGATTGTCGAATACCTTTAGTCCTTTGATTTTGAGCTTACCTATACAGCATGTAAGGGAAATGCAGTTGCTGATGCACTGAGCAGGAAGACTTAGAAATAAGTAGTGAAGGAGGCCAGTGAGGAGTGGTAGCTTATAGATTTGTTCTCTGAGATGCATTTGGAGGTGCATGACAGTCAGGGGAAGACCTGTATTTATTCATTAGCTGTGAACTCTACCCCCTGGATAGAGTGAGGAAGAGACAAATATCTGTTTCAGAATGCCTAGTTCTATAGGAGTCGGTGGAAAATGAGAACACTCATCCTAGATGGATGATAGATGATGATGAGCTATTTCATTTCCATGGACGAGTACGGGTTCCATGGGATATACGTAAGGAGCTGATGTGGGAGTTTGATTCTTCAGCTTGGGCAGTGAATACCGGAGTTACAAAAATGTACCATGAATTGAGACATTAGTATTGGTTGACCGATATGAAATGGTAAGTAGCTGATTTTTTACTAGATGTTCCACCTATCAGCATGTGAAGGTGGATCATCAGAGTCCAGCCAGACAGTTACAACAGTTAACCATTCCGGAGTGGAAATGGGATGATGTTGCGATGAATTTCGTGACTAGTTTGTCAAGGTCACCTCGAGGCAATGATGCTGTGTGGGTTGTGGTGGATAGACTCACCATGGTAGCTCACTTTTTGATGATCAAGGTGACCTTCGGTGTTAAAGAGCTCAGGATGTTGTATATCCAAGAGATCATACGTCTTCATGGGGTTCCTCGTTCTATCGTTTTAGATAGGGATTCCCGTTTTATGTCTCATTTCTGGCAGAGTTTTTAGAGGGCACTAGTTACACAGGTGCTTATGAGCACAACATACCACCCTTAGACCGATGGCCAATCAGAACGTATGATACAGGTTCTTGAGGACATGTTGCGTGCATGCATCCTAGACTTCAGGGGCTCTTGGGAGAATCATATACCCCTAGTGGATTTTTCCTATAATAATAGTTTTTAGGAATCTTTGAAGATGGAACCTTATGAGGTTTTATATTTTAGGCCATGCCGATCACCCTTGTGCTAGTTAGAGGTAGGTGAGGCAGCTTTGGTGGGACCATGCCTTGTGCAGGAGATATCAGAGCAGGTTCAGTTGATACCGAAGTGAATGGCTACTGCGCAGTCTCATCAGAAATCTTATGCTAATCGCCGCAGACGACCCTTGGAGTTCATGGTTGGGGATCATGTGTTCTTGTGTGTTTCACTGAGGTTGAAACACAGGCGAATCAGGAGAAAGGGGAAACTTTCACTGAGGTATGTGGGGCCTTTTAAGATTCTGGAGAGAGTCGGGCCAGTTGCCTATTGGTTGCAGTTACCATAGATGTACAAGGCCCTACACGAAATCTTCAATGTATCTAAGTTGTGCCATTATCATTCAGACCCGTCTCATGCCTTTCAGCCTGAGGAGGTTGAGCTTCATATTGATGTGTCCTTCGAGGAGCATCTGATTCTTATCATTGATAGAAGCAGAATGGTTCTTCGAGGCTGGTCATTTCCTCTCATATGTGTGCTATGGCAGCATGGCTGAGTGCAGGACGAAACCTGGGAGCGGGAGACCAACATATGTGCTCAGTGGCCAGAGTTCTTCTAAGCTTTATCTTTTCCACCCTTGGAAGGGAAATTCGGGGACGAATTTCTTTATGGGGGGATGTTTGAAAGAACCTGGTTCTTAATCTTGAGGTACTAGTATCTTCTTTTCCTTTTTCCTTGTGTTTTTGAGAAAATAAGGAAAATGGGGAAAAATCCCAAATTTTTTGAGTACATGCCATTTACTTTTTCACACACCATGTAATTTGGCCGTGTGGGATGAGTACACAGGGCATGTAACCCTGTCGACGATGAAAGGTGTAAAAACTGACTACACACTATGTAGTGGTTATTTACACACCATGTAGTCAGTTGGCAGTTGAATAGTAAGGCAGTGGGAGTTACCACCAGCTGAGCTACAGTACACACCGTGTATTTGGAAATACATTCCTCATACTCATGTCGACAGATGAACAATTTGGTGGTGGAAAAAGAACCCTCCATAGGAACAATTAAATGAGGAATGTACATGCCGTGTACTTGAGAGTACATGACGTGTTGTTTTTTTCTCTTAAAATGGTTAGTAGCCTCCTCTATTCACAGAGGATGCATATAATGTTGGCGGAGCTTGGAAGGATGGCTAGGGCTTCAGATATCAGCTGACCGTGCACTGGGAATTCGTTTCTGCTTCTGCCTATCACGTTGGAACCACACGGGTGAGTTCTCCCTTCTCCTTGCACTGTTCTTACCAATTATTCCTCTAAGGGATGTTATTTTCGTTTGAATGGGAATACTTTTATCCCTGGTCTACATTGTTCATGGACGATTCGGGAGGTGTCATTCACATATATCGATCAGAGAAGATTGATGTAATGGACTGGACCTCTTGGTCCATTCCTTTGTGAAATGTGGTGCTGGAGGTGTGACAGGAGGTCATGGTTCTTTGGGGGTGTGTTTGGGTGAACATTTAAGCAGATCTAAGGGTAATAGCTTCCGCACAGTTAGCGCACAGTTTGGCTAAACCGTGCGACCAAACCGTGCATGTTTGGTGTTGGAGGCAGTTTCTGACACACATTTAGCACACAGTTTGGCTAACTGTGCGGGATAACCATGCGTGGAGAGTTTTGTGAGGCAGAAGCTAACACATAGTTAGCGCACGATTTTCTAAATCATGCGGACTAACCGTGCATGCACTTAAAGTTAGATCCTAAAATTTTGGATCTGAACTCTTTTTCCTCTAAAAGGTTTGTTTAAGCCCCTAAGAGGCCATCACATAGGATTACCCTCCCTTGGATGTAGAAGAAGCTTTACCAAGTGATTTGGAGGCGACCCAGAGGATTTTCTTCACGAATCAAAGCTGTTTTCTTGAGGTATGTGATCGTTCTTGCTTGTTTTCTTAGATCTACTCATCCTACTCTCTTGGTTTCTTAGATCTATTCCCATTATGGGTAGATCTAAGATTTCAGATATCGAATATGAAGATCTTTGGTCTTGGTTATGTTAGGAGAGGATATATAAAGAAGATTTGTGCAGAATCGACCCGGTTTCTTAACCTTTCTTCGACCGTCGTAGTTTCATCAAAAACCTTTTAGGTAGGGGTTTTACCTTCATCTATCTAGTTTGTGCATCAGGCGGGGTGTGTTTTCTATTGCTTTCATGAGACATAGTTGAACCTGTTTAAATGAAGATAATAACTGGCTTAAAGAATGGGGATGGGGATGTTATTATGTTAATCACAGTTTATACTATTTTTATGTTGTGAATTGAATATGCTTATGCCTACTGAAAATCACAATCGGTGGGGGCCTTTGCTTGCGCAATTAAATGTTGCCCTATCTTTCTAGACCGTTATATGGAAACTTTATGGAATATGGAAATTGGTTAATCACAAAAAGTTGGCTGATTAAATGAATATTTGGAACCATGGTGTGATCACCCCGGTTGAACAAAATGGAATAATGAACATGTGGCTGTTGGTTTTGTTACGTGGTATGTGAAAGGGGAGGGGTGTTGAATCCTAATTTATTATGAATAGGATGGGAAGTGGGGCTTCAGTAAATGATATTAAAGGGTAAATTATGTGGCACGAGCCTTGTTTTGTGATACGATTGTAGATATGTGGTTATAGTGGCAGCAGGGCTGCAGTAATGGGTTTTGATATTAAAAGAAAGTGGAAAGTTGATAAATGATCTGTGGGGAACGATAATGAATTAAACGCAGGAACAATCAATGGGGATTTATTGATGATAAAAAAGTTGGTTTTTTGTTTCTTGTGTTCTATCTAACTTGATTTATGGTTGGAAGGGTTTTTCTAAGAAACGCTTGATCTGGTTTGATAATTGCCCAGTAGTTGAGGAACTAATAAACTAATACTGTTGTAACATGAAAACCTAAATGGGGTTGGGATTGTTTTTCATATGCATGCATCATAGTAGCAGTGCCGAGGAACGTGCTCAGTTTCTTTGTTTATAGGCCATAGGTTGGGAGGTGTTTTTGGGATACATATATGTATCTGTATCTTTGTTTTTTTTCACACCCCACCCACGTTGAGCACCTAGTGCCGAACACTCCCATTTCATGGGAGAGGGTGTTTTCCCCTTAGTTACTATCTCTTTCCTGATACTTCTTCCATAGGTTGTGATGGCTTTAGGTGAACTTACACCTAAGAATCCTGAGGTAGGTTTTGATTGGAGTGATTTTAGCCCAAGACTCTTCGGGCAGGTTTACTGTTCCCAAGAATCTTTGGGACGAGGCCTAGTTGTGTTTAGGCACGTATGTGATATGTGGTTTCTGAGGTCCAGGTGTGTGCGGGCAGGATATGTGGTTTTTGAGGCCCATGTGTGTATGGACGGGGATGTGATATGTGGTTTGTGAGGCCCAGGTGAGTGTGGGTGGGATGTGTGGCTTTTGAGGCCCACGTGTGTGCAGGCAGGAAGAGTATGGTCGTGTCAGGACATTCACCGTTAGGAAGAGTAGCTAACTAGTGGGGGCAAAAGGTGCGGTGTACCCAATACTCTTGTTCTTATATAGTACTACATGTTGTTTCGTGTTTTGGTGAGCGTGGCTGGTGAGGTTGGGTGGATGGAATTCCTTGCTAGGTTTTGGTTCTTCTGTTGTTCTCATGGGACATTAGGAAGTCACCCCACCTATGCACGAGAGATTTAGGTTTCTTTACTGAGTATACTTGTATGCTCAAACTTCGTTTACTTTTAGGTTTCCAGGAGTACTACAAGGGTCGTGCGGGACCCTACTAGTCGGGCAATTGGAGTTATTGCAGTTGGTGTACTCTTGTTTCTTTTGGTATTGCACTTTTGAGTTTTCTTGTACCTGTACATTGTTCCATAATTGTTTAAACATGCATGTGTGATTGTTTTGGGATTTTTTTCATTTACTTGTTCCTTTTACTTTTTGTGTTTGACTCATCCTATTTCCTGATCTTAAATAATAAAAAGGGTAATGCCTCCCATATTTGTGAAAACTCATACCCTTGGTGCTAGTCGCCACTCCGGGGCCTACTCCAGGCAGTATGTGGGGGTCATTATCTCTCTTTCACCATTTCCATCTCAGAAGGGGCATCTTTGGTGGGAGGGGGTCCTGACAGAATGGTATCAAAGGTGATGGTCGAGAGAAAGGATGGATTCTGGAGTTAGGCATAGTGAGGATTTCATGGGATGGTAGGGCAATAGTGTTAGGTGATCTTGGTGTGTGACATATGCTAGGGAAGACCAGCTAGGACATGGTATTTTAGGGCCCCCCATGATCTGATGCAAGGATTATGAGACTACCGAACGACCAAGTGAGACTACATTGATTGCAGGGTAGAGACCCTAGGGAAGGTACATGCATCATCATGTTTGTGTTTTACTTGATTGGTGTGTTCTGGGAAAGAAATTGAAATAATGTGATAAAATGAAATCTTGAGAAATTTCCTTACTACTTGGTCTTAGGCGATCCTTGTTTACCGTACAACTATTGTACCTTGACGTTGTCCCCGGGTGACTCAGACAGTCAAGGCCCAAAAGATTCAGGCGGTGGATTTGTTGATGATTTACTGAGAGGAGGAAGATGATCAGTGGTAGAAGACTCTCCATTCTTTCCAGCGACAAACCCTCAAGAAGTACGAGGGTAGTACTTCGGATATGGAGACAGAGGGGTTTCAAGAGTAGAAAGGGATCACGTTAAAATGGATCTGTGCTCTGAGGGTGTACTGGGATCCCCTAGAAGACATTCAGCTGAGAGGTGCAGTGCGTCAGTGGTGGACGCTCTACCTCAGGGAGAGGTCATTGGTAGAGGTTCTGTTGGCTGACTTTGAGAAGGAGTTTTGAGAGGAATTCCTTTCTTCAATCATCAAGGAAGATAAGCGGTAGGAGTGACTCTCCCTCCAGCAGGGGTGTATGTCAGTACGAGAATTTGGGATCAAGTTCAAGGGTCTCCTATGCTATGCACTGGATCTCTTTCCGGATGAGGAGCCTCGGGCGAGACGTTTGGAGGAGGCGCTTCGTCCTTTGCTCCAGAATGCTTTCACCCCCTTAACCCTTCCAACATACATGGCAGTACAGAAGAAGGCAGAGGTTTTGAAGAGTATGCACTCGTAGGGAGGTGAACCACGAGAGGAGATGCATCCAGGTTCGTCGAAGGGGAAGGTGGTCAGCAGCAGGTCTCCTACGATAGGGCCTTCTAGATTTAGGCCAGTAGGGAGCAGGCCCCAGTAGTTCCAGTTCATATCTTCAGGTCCTCGTCCCTTTTCCACGAGCCCAACACCGAAGTGTTTCTCTTGTGGAGTTTTCGGGCACATTCAGAGTCGGTGCCCAACCCGAGATCAGTACGGTGGAGGTGGGCAGGATCAGCGCCCGCCTCAGCAGCACCAGTTGCCGGCGAGGCCCTTCCAGTAGTAGCAGGACCATGCTCATCTGAGGGAAGACTTTGCAGGAGGAGTCTAACCTCAGGGTGCTCCTCAAGGACCTCAACAAAGGTGTGGTCGGGGATGTGGTTAACCTTAGAGAGGCAGAGGATCTGGGCATGGACAGTTGCATGCAGCAAAGTTGGCAGCTCCGGCAGGACCAGAGGTGGTGGAAGGTACGATTTGTTTGTTCAGCACTCTCGTTTATACTTTGTTCGATTCGAGAGCTTCACACTCCTTTTTTTCACCTGGTCTAGCCCATTATTTGGGTCTAGACATAGAGAGACTTTCCGTAACCCTGGTGCGGAGTACACCTGTTGGAGGTCAGAGCAGTGTATCTTGTGTTTTCCGGGGATGTGGGCTGACGTTTGGAACACATAGATCTAGTGTGGGTATTCTTTTGCTACAGATGAAGCCATACGATGTCATCCTAGGAATCGACAGGTTGTTTTTTGTTAGTTCCGTTATAGAATTCTTCCAAAGAAGAGTTGTGTTCTTCGATGTGGATGGGAAGCGTATAGCTGTTGTTGGCGAGAGGAGCTATCAGGTGGGAAGCCGGCATGCGAAGCCTCCCCATTCCTTGTTAGGTGGTTTATCAGTGGGTTCAGCTAATACAATGATGATAGATGTTACAGAGGTTGTTGGGTTGTTTCTCGATGTTTTTCCTGAGGATGTTGTGACTCTACCCCACCCCCAATGTGACGTTGAGTTCGGTATACACTTACAGCCTTGTTCCCATCCGATTTGGATGGCCCCTTATGGAACCATCGGAGTTGCGGGAGTTGCAGATTCAGATTGACGATCTGATGGATAAGGGTTTTGTTTGAACGAACGTGTTTCCATGGGGTGCTCCAGTTTTTTTCATGGAGAAGGTAGATGGTGGTCTCATGCTATGCATAGACTAC
The DNA here is from genome assembly GCA_963277665.1 of Viscum album. Taxonomy (NCBI): domain Eukaryota; kingdom Viridiplantae; phylum Streptophyta; class Magnoliopsida; order Santalales; family Viscaceae; genus Viscum; species Viscum album. The sequence goes on from OY728140.1 coordinate 2,060,970,168, forward strand.
CAAAGTTTGAATTTGGTTACAGTAAAGAACCGTTACCCCTTCCAAGGATAGATGATCTCTTCGACCAGCTGAGGGGATCAAGTTGGTTTTCAAAGAATGATCTATGATCTGGATATCATCAGCTGAGGGTAAAGGACAATGACATCTCGAAGACGACTTTCATGTGCAGGTATGGGCACTTCGAGTTCGTAGTGATGCCGTTTGGAGTTACGAATGCACCAGCTGTGTTCATGGGACTAATGAACTTTTTCTTCTGAGAGTTTCTGGACTAGTTCATCTTTGTTTTTATCAATGACATCCTGATCTACTCAAGATCAAAGGAGGAGCATGTTGGGCAACTTAGGGGAGTCTTGGAAGTCCTTCTACACAACCAGCTTTATGGGAAATTGTCGAAGTGTATGTTATTGATGCAAGAAGTACACTTCCTTGGGCACATGGTGTCTCAGCATGGAGTGTCAGTGGACCCGTCAAAGGTGGAGGCAGTTGTTTCTACGGTGGCACCCAATAGCATGGTCAAAGTTCATAGTTTCTTTGGGTTGGCAGGTTATTATCAGAGGTTCGTTTTGGAATTCTCTCGAGTTGCTGCTCCATTGACAACTTTGACTAGGAAGGGACAGGTTTTCTTATGGAGCGAGCAGTGCCAGAATTCTTTTGACTACCTGAAGGAGAGGTTGGTCAGTTCACCAGTACTCAGATTACCAGAGGAAGGGTTGATGTTTGAGGGGTTTTGTGATGCTTATGGCCTTTGTTTGTGGTGCGTACTGATGTAGAAGAAGGGTGTGATCTGTTATGGGTCTAGGAAGTTGTGCCCTCTCGAGCGTAACTATTCCACCCATGACATAGAGCTTGCAGCAGTAGTGTTCACACTGAATTTTTGGTGACATTACCTCTTTGGGGAGTGCTTCATGGTCTTCTCAGATCACAAGAGATTACGTTATATCTTCTCCCAGTGTGACCTGAGATTACTACAATGGATATGGGTTGAGTTTCTCCAAGACTATGACTTCGAGATCTATAACACTGAAGGTAAGGGCAACATTGTGGCTAATTTCCTGAGCAGGAAGTCAGATAAGGAAGTGGTTTAGGAATCCGTTGATGCTTGGAAAGCAATGGGAGAGTTGGCTGCCTTGTACTTGGATGCAAGGGTAGAGGATGTTAGAGGCTATTTGTTTCAGATGATGGTACAATCCTTTTTGTTGTAGTAGGTGGAAGAGTCTTAGTGGGGAGACTCTGAGGTGGAAGTAATGTGGGATCATATCGATCAGGGAAACTCTCTAGAAGGATGGTCAAAGGAAAGCCGACATTGAATTATTTTTCATGGAAGGTTATTTTTTCCAGAGGCGATGCATGAGGGAGTTCTCCGGGAGTTCCGTGGCTCGGCCTTAGCGGTACATCCAGTAGTTTTGAAAATGTACCAAGGCCTAAGGGAATAGTTTTGGTGGCCTGGGGATAAACAGGCAGTGGCAAAGTTTGTGGCTAAGTGCCTAGTGAGTCAGCAAGTAAAGGTTGAACAATGTGTTCCCAGTGGTTTGGTGCATCCTTTAGATGTCCCCGAGTGGAAGTGGGAAGACATCTCAATGGACATCGTCACAGGACTACCCAGAGCTCAGGGTGGTTATGATGCGATCTGGGTAGTGGTGGATTGACTGATGAAATCAGCTCACATCTTAGTAATTAAGGTGTCAGGCGAGGTGATTACCTTAGCACAAAGGTACATATATGAGGTGGTGTGTTTTCATGTAGTTCCGAAGACTACCGTCTCAGATCGGGATACTCGTTTTACCTCATGAGTCTGGAGGGGGTTAAATCATGATTTTGGTGCCAAGCTACGCCTTAGTACTATATTCCACCCCCAGACCAATGTGTAAAGAGATCGTACTATCCAGACGTTGGAGGACATGCTGCGAGCATGCGTTCTGGATTTCAGAAGATCATGGGTGAGACACTTGCCTTTTGTAGAGTTTTCCTACAACAACATCTTCCAGAATCACGGATCGTGAAGAGAAGGTGCTCTGTGGACGAACCATCGCCTTAGTTTGCGTGTTGTGGAGGCATGGCAACCTTGAGGAGAGCACTTGGGAGTAGGAGGCTTAGATGCACGATCAGTACCCGGAGTTGTTTTTACTTGAGTTTTGATTTGTTCTTCTATGATTGTTTTGATGTTATACTCTGTACCTTTGATATATGGAATGCTTGGATTGTCAGTTGTGAGGCGTTTTGTTTCCTTGTCCTCTGAAAGTGTGTAACATGTCCGGATGTGTGGGGAAAGAGGAAAAACTGATCCTTAATTGAGACACATTAATGAGGATGTGATTGAACCCGTGTGGGAAAGTCAGATCAACCTAAAGTGGATAATATCTTGACATGTGAGAATGAATTCCCAGGTCATGTTTTCGGGCATTGTGTTGGTTTTACGATGTTTGGGGCAGTGTATGTTGAAAAAAATCCTAATATATGGAAGTGGGAAGACCCAATTATTAATCGAGACACATTAATGCACATGCGATTAAACCCATTTAGGTGATTCAGTGCCGCCTATAGCGGATAATATATTGACATAGGAGAAGGAATTCCTAACACCTATGATTAGTGTTGTTTTTTGGGTTCCTGTTATAACGAGAGCCCTAAGAGGTATCTTGTTGGGTTCTTCTGGGATGGTTTTGAATTCTCGTGGATGATAATGTTTTAAGAGGTATCTGGTGTAATGGCCCATACCTCTATGGTCCATTACTTTGTAAAATGTGGTGCTGGAGGTGTGCTAGGAGGTTAAGGATCCTTGGGGAAGAATTTGGGTGGATTTTTAAGGAGAGATAAGGGCAATAGCTTTCACACAATTAGCACACAGTTTGGCTAAACCCTGCTACCAAACCGTGCAAGGTTGGTGTTGGTGGTGGTGGAAAATGCATGGTTAGTGAAAAGTTTGGCTAACCATGCGAGGAGTGTTTGGCGAGGTAGAAGCTAACGCATGGTTAGCGCACGGTTTTCTAAACCGTGCAGACTAACCGTGCAGGCACTTAAAGTTAGATCCTAAAATTGAGGATCTTAACTCTTATGCCTCTAAATGGTTCGTTTAAGCACCTAAGAGTCCATAACTCGGGATTACCCATCCTTGGAGGTAGAAGAACCTCTCCCATGCATTTTGGAGGTGACCCAGAAAGCTTTTATTGGTGAATAAAATCCGGTTCCATGAGGTATGTGATCTTTGTTGCTTTTTTTAGATATACTCCTCCTACTCTCTCGATTTCATAGATCTATTCCCGTTATGGGTAGATCTTAGTGTGAAGATGTCAAATATGAAGAGCTTTGGTCTTGGTTGTGTTAGGAGAGGATATATAATGAAAATTCATGGAGAATCAACCCGTTTTCTTGAGCATTATTTGACCGTTGTAGTTTCATAAAAAACAATTGAGGTAGGGGTTTTACCTTTGTCCCTCTAATTTGTGCATCCTGTGGGATGGGTGTCCTCTTGCTTTCACACAACATAGTTGACCCAGTTTAAATGAAGATAATAACTGGCTTAAAGAATGGGGATGGAGCAGTTGTTATTTTTATCATTGTTCATCCTGCTGTTATATTGTGAATTGAATATTCTTATCCATACTGAAAATCACGGATATTGGGGGCCTTTACATGTGCAATTAAATGTTTCCCTATCTTTCAAGACCGTTATATGGAAACTTTTTGGAATATGGAAATTGGTTAATCATGTAAAGTAGGCTCATTAATTTAATATCTAGAACCCTGGTGTGTTCACCCCGGTTGAAAAAAATAGAATAATGAACATGTGGGTGTTGGTTTGGTTACGTGGTGTGTGAAAAGGTGGGGGGGTGGTGAATCTTGGGTTATTACGAATAGGATGGGCATCAGGGCTGTAGTAAATGATATTAATGGGGAAATGATGTGGCACAAGCCTTGTTTTGTGATACGGTTGTGGAGATGTGGTTATAGTGGCAGCAGGGCTGCAGTAATGGGTTGTGATATTAAAAGAAAGTGGAAAGTTGATAAATGAACTGTGGGGAATGATAATGAATTAAATGCAGGAATAATCAACGGGGATTGATTGATGATAAAAAGTTTGGTTTTGTGTTTCTTGTGTTCTATCTAACTTGATTTGTGGTTGGCAGGGTTTTTCTACGAAACGCTCGATCTGGTTTGATAATTTCCCAGTTGTTACGGAACTAATAAACTAATACTTTTGAAACATGAAAACATAAATGGGGCTGGGATTGTTTGTTGTATGCATGATTTGTAGTAGCAGTGTCGAGGCACGTGCTTAGTTTATCTGTTTAGAGGCCATAGGTTGGGTTGTGTGTTTGGTATACATATATGTATCTGTATCTTTGTGTTTTGTCACACCCCACCCATGTTGGGAACCTAGTGCTGAACACACCCATTTCATGGGAGAGGGTGTTTTCTCCTTAGTTAATAGCTATTTCATGCTCTTTCTTCCATAGGCTGTGATGGCTTGAGGCGACCTTAAACCTAATACTCTTCGGGTAGGTTTCGATTGGTGTGATTTTAGTCCAAGACTCTTCGGGAAGGTTTACTGTTCCCAAGAATCTCCGGGTTGAGGCCCAGGTGTGTTCGGGTGGGGATGTGATATGTGGTTTGTGAGGCCCAGGTGTGTGTGGGTGGGATATTTGGTCTGTGTGGCCCAGGTGTGTTCGGGTGGGGATGTGATATGTGGTTTGGGAGGCCCATGTGTGTGTGGGCGGGATATGTGGTTTGTGAGGCCCAGGTCGGTGCGGGTAGGATGTATGGCTTTTGAGGCCCATGTGTGTGTGGGTAGGAAGAGTGTGGTAGCATCAGGACAATATCCGTTAGGAAGAGCATCTAACTAGTGGAGGAAAATGGTTCGGGGTAGCCAATACTCTTATTCTTATATACTACTACATGTTGTTTTGTGTTTTGGTGAGTGTGGCTGGTGAGGTTGGGTGGATAGAATGCCTTTCTAGGTTTTGATTCTTCTGTTGTTATCACGGGACATTAGGAAGTCTCCCCACCTGTGCATGAGTGATTTAGCTTTCCTTACTGAGTATACTTGTATGCTCACCATACGTTTACATTCAGGTTTCCAAGTGGACTAGCAGGGCCATGCGGGCCCCTACTAGTCAGGACAGTTGGTGTTGTTGCAGTTTATGTACTCTTGTTTCTTTTGGTATTGCACTGTTGAGTTTTCTTGTACTTGTCCTTTGTTATAGAATTGTTTAAACATGCATGTGGGATTGGTTTGGGTTTATTTTCATTTACTTGTTCATTTTCCTTTTGGTGTTTGACTCATCTTATTTACCGATCTTAAATAATAAAAGGGTAATGCCTCCCATATTTGTCAAAACTCATACCCTTGGTGCTAGTCTCCACTCCAGGGCCTACTGAAGGTGGGACTCAGGGGTCATTATCTCCCATTCACCATTTCCAGCTCCGAAGGGAAAACATTGGTGCAAGGGGTCGTGACAATCGAGGTAGGTCCTCTAGTGTTTAAATCTGAACTACTGTGCAATTTTGTGTACTGTTGTGCTACGAACCCATGTTGAGGTGTTGTGTGGTTGAGGCCTTGGTTGTTTCAAATATCTATAATTGTATAAGTAATTAAATGTAATGATAAACTACTATCTGGGATCACTGCTTGGATCCAGGACCACCCCGGGGGTCTGTTCCTCTGTTTAGCCGTTTGGCGAGGTTACCTGAGGGTATACTGTAAAATTTATCATGATTTAAATTTCCTTGAGAAGAATTTTATATAATTTCTTGCTTATTTTTTGGGCTCATCCCGATTACTTGCACCTAAGGGCGGTGTTCTTTTTAGCCTGAGGCAGTGGTTATTTTAGCCTTAGGGCCTGGTTATATTAGCCTTAGGGCGTGGTTATATTAGCCTGATCGCGTGGTTATTTTGCCCCGAGGGCGTGGTTATATTAACATGAGTGCGTGGTTATTTTAGACTAAGGGTGTGGTTATGTTAGCCTGAGGGCGTGGTTATATTATCTTGAGGGTGTGGTTATATTATCATCTAGGGCATGGTTATATTAGCCTGAGGGCGTGGTTATATTAGCCCAAGGACCTGGTGATATTTAGCCTGAGGGCATGACTATATTAGCCTGAGTTCATGGCTACAACTAGCCTAAGGGAAGGGTTTTTGTTTATCCTGAGTGCATGGTACTGATGAGCACAAAATATTATTAAATAGAATTATTAAATTAATATTAAAATGGAAATATTTCTGGTAACATTAGTTACTTTTTAGTACTACTTAGTTTATTACGTTTTACTATTGCACACTGTTGTTGCACATTCTCACTGACAGTTGTGCACGTGCCTTTGGTGGTTTCCTACGAGGATTTATTTCTCACACCCTGTTTGGGTAATGTCTTTGGCCCAAACAGATTATATTTCTGCATGTATGGATAAGGTCAAGGGTCTCTATATAGTTACTTGATTGTAGCAGAGGATTAGGAGAGTGTGGGACCGAGCTTAGGCTTGTGATGCTGTTGTGTTTTGTTTACACTGATTTATTTTTTTAGTTATACCTTGTACATTGTGTTGTATTGAATTTTATTTTAGTGTATCCTATTATGGCTGTTTTCATAGAATTAGTTACATGCTGCATCATTCTATATATATGACCGCTTGTTCACTTTTATACCAGTTTTGCATTTTAGTTCAATAATGTTTACCGCTTCTGCTATTGTATGTTGTTTTTCTTTTCCACTGCTCTACACATTGACAAATTAGGGCATAGTATCCCCACTATCAGACCTGGGCCCTCGCTACTACTCAGCAGCCTCTAGGGATTGGGGAAATGCACTTCAGGTCACACTACCAGAAATCTGACCTTTCCCAACACTTCTATACGAACGGTTCATAAAAACCATTGGTATAGGTTCCCTTTCCCAACGGTTTGGGCAAACCATTGGGAAATCCCACTTGGAGGCCACCTTTCCCAACGGTTTTTCCAAACCGTTGGAAAATACCACATTGTGGAAAACCGTTGGGAAAGGTCCCCCACAAATCAACCATGCCCTAGGATCAAAATCCGGAATCAAAATCTATACTAATGGTTGTCAAAACCGTTGGTATAGGCCTATAACAATAGTTTTGACAACCGTTGGTATAGATCCTTTGATTTTTTATCATTTCTTCTTACCCAGAACATTATATAAATCAAAATTTAAAATAATTATGAGAATACATACATATATTTATGTAATTATATTCACAAAAGTCATTTTAGGTTAGTAGTTAAGTCGTTGTATAATAAACTAGGGGTCCTGGGATCAAATCCCAAAAAATGTTTTATTTTTGAAATAAATATACCAACAGTTCCATAACCATTGGTATAGATTTTCATATTAATTATACCAACGGTTTCCAAAACCATTGGGATAGGTTTATACCAACGGTTTTGGGAATACCGTTGGTATAGACCTATCCCAATAGCTTACATGGAAACGGTTCTCCAAACCATTAGTATAGGCTATACTAATGGTTTGGAGGCCTATACCAACAGTCCAAAACCATTGGTATAGGTTAGTTTTCCAGTAGTGTCATGTGTCCAACCAGGTTCGGGGCACCCGTTGAGTGGCACCCGGATCCAGGACGTTACAAAACGGTATCAGTGGAGTTATTTTTTTTACTTTATATTTGGAGCCTTAGTCTAGAATAGGATGGAAATGGTAGTTGGTAATATGTTGTGCCCGGGAGTAGCTAAACTGTGTACATGGAAAAGCCATTGTACCTCGGTTATGGCAATTTTCACTAATTTTTCAATTTTACAGTCTATTTGATTTTCACCGCTGGGTGACACACTCGTGGTGTGCTGTTAATAGTTTTATAATGGGTTCTCTTTAGTTGCTACCCAATAATATGAGGGTATTCCATCTCTTGAATCATTTAGGCACATGCTAGAAATCACATGTCATGCATTCTTGCTTTCCATGTAGGTGCATTAGAAATTACATGTTGTTTTGATAGTTGTGGTGATAGAAACGCATGTTGTTGTGATAGATATGTGGATAAATACCAGCAATTTGATAGTGAATTTTTCTGTGAGGCCTTTATAGAATGAACACAAATCTTTAGTTATTGAGGATTATAGGCCCTCATTGACCAGAAATTGGTGGGTCATTGTCTGTTTACCGTATTTATAACACAGATAAGATGACAAGCTTTGATTCAGGAGGAGTATCAGCCCTCGCGGATCAGAATTTGGAACATAGGAGTTGTTTCAGTGTATTTTTGGGTTCTGAAGTAGTTTCATTGGCTTACTATCAAGAAAAACCAGGATACAAGCCGTGTAATTCAATGATCATATGCCGTTTGAACTTACGTTCAAAAACAAATGAAAATTGTTTAAGTACAAGCCGTATACCCTTAGTACGCGCCATGTAGTCTCTTCCTATATCATAGATAGTGTGGGCGGGGACACGGGGTATGGAATGTCTTGGGGAAAAGACGTCGTTTACCAGTTGTACATGCCATGTAGTTTAGAACCGGTGACAGCCCGTGTAACTAACAAAACAGATGGAGAAACCTTAAGACATACATTCCGTGTTCACCATGAACATACCCTGTAGTCTGACCCAGGTACCCGACTGTGTCACTAACAACATGGGTCAGTGTGACCTCTTATGAAACACGTCGTGTACCTATGGGACACACAGTGTAGTCTTGATAGGGGAATGACTGTGTGGACCTGGCCGTGTGGCTCGGAAGACAGAGTGGTGTACACGCCGTGTGTGGGTGTAACATGTTGTGTAGTATTTGCTGAGTAGTTGGTCGTGTCATGAACGACACAGGATGTTGGAAATTAAAACATACACACCATGTAGATGTCATACACATCGTATAGTCTTGTTCAAAAGAGAGCCGTGTGGATAATCTATGTAAAAGGACCTGGGAAGGGGAAGAAAATTCAGGCACAAGTCGTGTAGTTAATATACATGTCGTGTAGTCTTGTTTGTAAATCTTGAATTCCTTCTTCCTCATGTTTCCTTTTTGGTCCCCTAGTTTTCAGACTTTGATATAATTAAATCTAAGGCGTGTTTCTAACCTTGTAGAGTCATCCCACAGGGATGAACACTGGTTTTTCTCCAATAGAGAGGAAATGATTATACTCCAGAGATAGTAGGCCATGGGCTACTAGTTGATCCACCAACAGTTCTAGGTGCGACACCAGCCGTTATACCAGACATAGGTGTGGGGGTCCAGTGTCGTGAAGGCTTCATGAGGATCATGCAGAACATCCAGGGAGCACCCCAGGTCACCGCATCTATGAAAGAGCTGACATGTATATTCTATCTGTAGCATCCGCCTATGTTTTCAGGGGATGGTGGACCATAGGCTGCAGAGTCATGGCTGGATTCAGTGCAGACTATTTTTGAGCATCTGGAGACACCACCAATGTGGAGGGTCAATATTGATACATATATGATGCATGATTCCGCCATGAAGTGGTGGGATGTTACCACACAATCAGAGCATCACAGAGACATGGCATGGGACAATTTTCAGGCAGTCTTCTACGAATTTTTCATTCTAGAGACGTTGTGGCCAGATCGAGCTCGAGAGTTCATGAATCTGTAGTAGGGTGCCATGTAGTGATGGATTATTCTTCTTTCTTCACTGATCTTCAGCATTTTTCACATGTTCTAGTGGGTGATGAGACATTAAGGTCCAGACGCTTTGAGGATGGTCTTTGATATGTCATCTGAGCATTGGTGAATGTTTTTAGGTTGCCGACAGTGCTTGTTATTGTGAACGAGGAACTGATTACTAAGCATAATCCATGGGAAGCTAGTGGTGTGGGCCAGGGTGGTTTGACACCAGTTTTTTGTACTATCTATACTGGGAAGAGGAAGAGACAAATGAGTTTATCTCACAATGGCAGTACTAGCCAGGCAATTATTACAGGTGGCCCGGTCATTTTCTACTAATGTGGAAGAGAGGGGCACAAGAGACCACAGTGTCCTCGAGAGCCAGTGGAGTGTTGAGCATGCGGCAAGATGGGTCATCTTCATCACTTTTGCAGGGCGATTATACCAGTGGCTATTGAGAGGGGTTCTGTGAAGACTCTGCATGCGGGAGTAGGACCAACTACTTCTAACCAGTCAGGAAACTGGGATATGTCAGGACATACATGAAGAGGTGGTGGATGTTGACATGGTATTCAGACACTAGGATCTGAGAGGAAGTTGGGAGGGACAACTCAAGTTAGCCAGGCTGTGTCGCAGGGTTGCGGCGCTGGGGAGGCATATGCAGTGCAATAGACCCAACATGAGCACGATCCCAGAACATGTACAATCATAGGTACTATTCTTGTAGTTCTATTTTATCTTCTGCACTTTTCAATATGGGTTCTACACATAACTTTAATATGTTCCCATTGTGGAGATCCTTGGGTTGTGTGTTCATTTTTCTTCCGATGTAATGATGCTAGACACTCTATTGGGAACTCGAACGGCTGATGTGCGTTAGGGCAAGGAGTTCCCCCTAGAGGTTGGTGGGTGTCACATTATATGGGACTTCTATCATGGAGATGAAGAGATATGATGTCATTCTTGGGATGGACTGGTTGGTACCTTTCTAAGCCTTTGTATATTTCTGTCGTTTCAGGGTGAGTTTCACGTCACCAAAGGGTGGATAGTTTCTATACAAAGGTGAATTGGATGTACAGGCGAGCCGAGCTGGACCTGAGCATCGTGGGTGAGGTGGTGTTACATCCTATATTTCGAGTATATATCTTTATTATAGGTGGAATTGTTAGAAGGATATCCCTCTAAGGGTTGTTGGTTTCAGGGATGTCTTCCTGGACAAATTTTCTAGTCTACCTACGAAGTGAGAGGTGGATTTCAATATTGAGCTTGTACCAGGAGCCACACCAGTGTCCATTCCTCCTTATAATATGGCTAAACTAGAGATGCAGGAGCTCAAGAGACAGTTAGAAGAGTTAAAAACAAAGGGTTTCATCCGACCCAGTACTTCTCCTTGGGGTTCTTCTGTCCTTTTTGAGAAGAAGGTGGACGGTACCCTCAGACTTTGTGTTGATTATCGAATGTTGAACCAGTTGATGGTTAAGAACTGATATCCCTTACAAAGGATTGATGATCTTTTTGATCAACTTCTAGGAGGATGAGTGTTCTCAAAGTTTGATTTGAGATCTGGATATCATTAGTTACACGTTAGACCATCAGATGTACCTCTTATAGATTTTCAGAGCAGATATGGTCTATACGAGTACTTGATTATGCCGTTCGGACTCACGAACGCGCCAAGAGTCTTCATGTCTCGGATGAATTGTGTGTTCCACACTTATCTAGATTCTTTTGTGGTTGTCTTCATGGATGAAATATTGGTGTACTCTCACACTTGACATGACCATGGTACCCATCTTGAGATCGTATTGAGTCCACTAAGAGAGCATCAGCTATATTCTATTCTCTCAAAGTGCCACTTTTGGATGGACCAAATACACTTCCTGGGTCATATCATCCTAGAGGCAGGAGTTTCCATGGACCTAGAGAAAGTTAGAGCAGTAGTTTTCTAGGATCTTCCTAAGAACGTGTTTGAGATACAGAGTTTCTTGGGGCTATCTGGTTACTACAGCTGCTTTATACAAGACTTATCCTGCTTAGATGCACCATTAAAGGGGTTAACTAAGAATGGTGTGAAGTTAGTTTGGTCAGAATCCTGCGAGACAACCTTTCAGGAGATGAAGGGAAGGTGGAAATCCACACCAGTCCTGGTACTTCCAGAGCAAGGGAAGAGCTATACAGTTTACTGTGATGCATCAGGTATTGGGCTGGGAGCGTTTTTGATGTAGGGAAATCAAGTAGTTGCGTATGGGTCTCGACAGTTGATAACACATGAGAGGAATTACCCGATTCATGATCTCGAGTTGGCTGCAGTTGTTCATGAGTTGTGTTGTTGGAGACATTATCTCTTGGGAGAGAATTTTGTGGTTTTCACCAACCACAAAAGTCTCAAATATATCTTTACCTATCATGAATTGAACATGAGATAGCGAAGGTGGGTTGAATTCCTTCAGTCCATCGATTTTGAGCTTACCTAGACACCAAGTAAGGGTAATGCAGTTGCTGATGCACTGAGCAGGAAGACTCAGATACATGCAGTGCAGGAGGCCAGTGATGAGTGGCAGCTTATGGCTTATCTTCTCTGAGATGTATTTGAAGGTACATGACAGTCAGGGGAAAACCTATCTTTCTTTCATAGCTATGACCTCTACCCTCCTGGATAGAGTGAGGATAAGACATCTATCTAATTCAGAAGGCCTAGTTATATGGGAGTTGGTGGAATGAGAGGGATCTTCTCCTGGATGGATGATAGGCGAAGATGTGGTATTGCATTTTCATGGATGAGTATGGGTTCCAGGGGATATACGCGAGGAGCTGATGCAGGAGTTTCTTGCTTCAGCTTGGGCAGTGCATCCCGGAGTTACCAAAATGTACCATGACATGAGCCATCAGTATTGGTGGCCGAGTATAAAATTGGAAGTATCTGGTTTTGTTACTAGATGTTCCACCTGTAAGCAGGTGAAGGCGGATCATCAGAGGCCAGCCTGACTGTTACAGCAGTTACCTATTCCGAAGTGGAAATGGGATGATATCACGAAGGATTTCATGATTGGGTTGTCGAGGTCACTTCGAGTCAATGATGCCATGTGGGTTTTGGTGGATAGACTCACCAAGGTACCTCAATTTTTGATGATCAAGGAGACATTTGGTGTTGACCAACTCAAGATGTTGTATATCCGAGAGGTCGTACGTCTTCATGAGGTTCCTCTTTCTATCATCTCAGATAGGGACAACCATTTTACGTCTTGTTTCATGTAGAGTTTTCAAGGGGTACTGGGTATACAGGTGCTTCTGGGCACATCTTACTACCCTCAGACCGATGGCCAGTCAGAGCATATGATACAGGTGCTCGAGGACATGTTGCGCGTATGTGTCCTAAGCTTCGGGGGCTCTTGGGAGAAGCATATACCCTTAGCCTAGTTTTAGTATAATAATTGATTTTAGGAAACTATCAAGATGTCACCTTACAAGGATTTATATGGTAGGCCATGCCGATCACCCTTGTGCTGGTTAGAGGTAGGTGAGGCAGCTTTACTGGGAACATGCCTTATGCAGGAGACATCAGAGTAGGTTCTGTTGATACAGAAGCTGATGACTACTGTGCAGTCTTGTCAGAAATCTTATGCTAATCGCCACAGATGACCCTTGATGTTCGTGATCGGGGATCATGTTTCCTTGTGTGTTTCACCAAGGTTGGGAAGAAGGCGAATCAGGAGACCAGGTAAACATTCACCAAGGTATGTGGGGCCGTTTGAGATTCTGGAGAGAGTTGGGCTGGTTGCCTATCAGTTGAAGTTACCATAGAGGTATTGGGCCAAGAACGACGTCTTCCATGTATCTCAGCTGCACTGTTATCATTCAGACCCATCTCATTCCTTTCAACCAGAGGAGGTTGAGCTTCAGATTGATGTGTCCTTCGAGGAGAATCTTATTCATATCGTTGATAGGAGCACACAGGTTCTCTGAGGCCGGTCAGATCCCCTCATACGGGTGCTATGGTAGCATGGACGAATGCAGGATGAAACCTGAGAGCAGGAGACTGACGTATGTGGTCATTGGATAGAGTTGTTCTAAGCATTATCTTTTCCACCCTTGGAAGGGAAATTCGAGGATGAATTGCTTAAAGGGGGGAAGTTTTTAAGAACCTAGTTCTTATTCTTGATGGACATGTTTCTTCATTTCCTTTTTCCTTATCTGTTTTTGAGAAAAGAAGGAAAATGGGGAAAAATCCAAAATTTTGTGGGCACACACCCTGTAAATTTCCACACACCGTGTACATTGGCCGTGTGAGATGAGTACACATGGCATGTATCCCTGTTGGTGTTGAAAGGTGTAAAAACTGACTACACGCCATGTAGTGGGTATTTACACGCTGTGTAGTCAGTCGACAGTTGAATAGTAAGGTGGTGGGAGTATCCGCCAGCTGAGCGACTATACATGCCGTGTATTTGGAAATACACACCATGTAAACATGTTGACAGATGGATAGTTTGGTGGTGGAAAAAGTACCTGCCAGAGGAATAGTTAAATGATAAAAGTACATGACGTGTGCTTGAGAGTACACGCCATGTATTTTGTTTTTTTCAATTAAAATGGGCAGTATCCTCTTCTATTCATAGAGGAAGCTTAGAATGCTAGAGGAGCTTGAAAGGACGGCTAGAGCTTCGGAGATTAGCTGACCGTGCATTGGGAATCCGTTTCCGCTTCTCCCGATCATGTTAGAACTGCATGGGTGAGTTCTCCCTTCTCATTGCGCTGTTCTTACCAATTATTACTCTAAGGGAAGTTATTTGAGTTTGAATGGGAATTATTTTATCCTAGATCTACGTCGTTCTTTGAAGATTCGGGAGGCATCGTTCACATATAAGGATCATAGACGATCGAGGTAGGTGGTCTGGTGTTTAAATTCCAAATACTATGCGTTTTTGTGTACCATTGTGCTATGAACCCATGTTGGGGTGTCGTGTGGCTGAGGCCTTGGCTGTTTCAAATATCTAGAACTGTATAAGTAATTAAATGTTACTATAAACTGCTGTTTGGGATCACTTCTTGTATCCAGGACCACCCCGGGGGGTGCGTTCCTCTGTTTAGCCATTTAGCTAGGTTACCCGTGGGTATACCATAAAATTATGCATGGTTTAAATTGCCTTGAGTGGAATTTTATATAATTTCTTGCTTATCTGTTGGGATCGGCCCTATTACTTGCACCCGAGGGTAGTGTTCTTTTTTGCCTAAGGTCATGGTTATTTTAGCCTAAGGGCATGTTAATATTATCTTGAGGCTGTGGTTATATTAGCCTAAGGGCATGGTAATTTTAGCCTGAGGGCGTGGTTATATTAGCCAAAGTGCGTGGTTATTTTAGACTGAGAGTGTGGTTATATTAGCCTGAGGGCGTGGTTATATTAGCCTGAGGGCATGGTTATATTATCCTGAGGGCGTTGTTATATTAGCATGAGGGCGTGGTTATATTAGCCTATGGGCATGGTGATATTTAGCCTGAGGGCATGACTGTATTAGCCTAAGGGCATGGTTACAACTAGCCTTAGGGAGGGGTTTTGTTTTTCCTGATGGAATGGTACTGATTAGCACAAAATGTTATTAAATAGAGGGTTAAATGAATATTAAAATGGCAATATGACTAATAATGTTAGTTACTTTTGCGTACTTCTTAGTTTATTGCATTTTAATATTGCACACTGATGTTGCACATTCTCACTGACTGTTGGGAAAAGGCCTTTGGTGGTTTCCTACTGGTATTTATTTCTCACACCATGTTATGGTTAGGTCATCGCCCAAATAGATTATATTTCTACATGTATGGATAATATTAAGGGTATCTATACAAGTACTGGATTGTAGTAGAGGAGTAGGAGAGCGTGGGACCAAGCATAGGCTTGCGATGCTGGTGCATTTTGTTTACATTTCATTGTTTTGTTTAGTTGTACCTTGTACATTGAGTTGTATTGTATTGTATTGTAGTGTATCCTATTCTACCTGTTTTTATAAAATTAGTGACATGCTGCATCTTTATATATATGTGACTGCTGGTTCTATTTTACTTCAGTTGTCCATTTCACTCGAATATTTTTTACTGCTTCTGTTGTTGTATGTTATTTATCTTTTCCACTGCACTACACTTTGAAAAATGAGGGCATAGTTTCCCCACTATTAGGCCCAGGCCCTCACTGCTAGTCGGAAGCCTCTGGAATTTGGGGAAATGCCTTTGAGGTCATGTGACCAACCGGGTTCGGGGCACCTGTTGAGTGGCACCCGGATCTGGGACGTTACAAAGTGGTATCAGAGGAGTTCTTTTTTTGACTTACAATTTGGAGCCTTAGTCAGGGATAGGATGGGAATTGTAGTTTGTAATAAGATGTGTCTGGGAGTAGCTAATCCATGTACAGGGAATAGCCAGTCTACCTCGGTTATTGTAATTTTCACTAATTTTTCAATTTTACAGTATATTTGATTTTCACCATTGGGTGTCGCACTTCTGGTGTGCTGTTAATATTTTTATAATGGGTTATATTTAGTCACAACTTGATTAGATGAGGGTATTACATCTCAAGCATCATTTAGTCACATTCCAGAAATCACATGTCATGCATTCTTCCATGCCATGTAGGTGCATTAGAAATTGTATGTTGTTGTGATAGCTGTTGTGCTAAAAACGCATGTGGTTGTGATAACTGCTTTAATAAATACCTGCTATTTGATAGGGTATTTTTGTGTGAGGCCTTGATATAATGAATGAAAAACTTTGGTTATTGATGACTATGGGCCCTCATTGACCAGAATTTGGTGGATCATTGGCTGTTTACCATATTTATAACACATATAAGATTCCAATCATTGATTCGTGAAGAGTATGGGCCCTCACGGATCAGAATTTTGCACTTAGGCGTTGTTTCAGTATTTTTCAGGGTTCCAGAGTAGTTTTTAAGGCTTACTATCCAGAAATCCCAGGATACACTTCATGTAGTTCAATGATTACACAACATTTAAACTTCTTTTCGGGAAGAAATGAAAATTTTTTAAGTACATGCCGTGTACCCACAGTACATTCTGTGTAGTCTCTTCCCATGTCATAAACCATGTGGGCAGGGACCCAGGGTAGGGAATGAAATGGGGAAAACACGCCTTGTACTGTTTGTACACACCATGTAGTTTAGACCTAGTGACCACCTGTGTAACTATCAAAACAGATGATGAATCCATAAGGCTTAAACTCCATTTTCAAATTGAACAAACCGTGTAGTCAGGCCCAGGTACCCGGTCGTGTTACTAACTACACGGGTCGGTGTGACCTTTTCTTGAACACGCCGTTTACCGGTGGGACACGCTGTGTAGTCTAGACTGGGGAAAGACCATGTGGACCTGGCTGTGTGGCTGGGAAGACGGAGTGTTGTACACGCCATGTGCGGATGTAACACGCCATGTAGTATTATCTGAGTAGTCGG
This sequence comes from Viscum album, assembly GCA_963277665.1. Classification (NCBI taxonomy): domain Eukaryota; kingdom Viridiplantae; phylum Streptophyta; class Magnoliopsida; order Santalales; family Viscaceae; genus Viscum; species Viscum album. Next base: position 2,060,987,215 of record OY728140.1, read on the forward strand.
CTGTGTCACGAATGACATAGGCAGTTGGAAATTAAAACATACATGCCATGTTGATGTTATACACACCGTGCAGTCTTGTTCAAAAGAGATCCATATGGCTAAACCATGTAGAAGGACTCGGGTATGGGAAGAAAATTCAGGCACATGTTGTGTAGTTAATATACACGCCGTGTAGTCTTGTTTTGAAAATATTGAATGTCTTCTTCCTCCTGTTCCCTTTTTGGTCCCCTAGTATTCAGTCTTTGATAAAAATAAATATAAGGCATGTTTCTGACCTTGTAGAGTCATCCCACCGTGGAGACCACCGGTTGTTCTCCAAGAGAGATAAAACTATTATACTCTTAAGATGGTAGGCCATGGGCTACCAGTTGATCCTACAGCACTGCCAGGTGCGGCGCCAGCCATTATACCGGATGCAAACACAGAGGCACAATGCCATGAAGGCTTAATGAGGTTCATGCAGACCTTCCAGGGAGCACCTTAGACTACCACATCTATGACTGAGCTGACATGTATATTCCAGCAGTAGAATCTGCCTACGTTTTCAAGGGATAGTGGACCACAGGCTGCTGATTCGTTGCTGGATTCAATGAAGAATATTTTTGAGCATCTAGAGACACCTCCAGGGTGAAGGGTCAAGATTTCTACATATATGATGCGTGATTCTTCCAAGAGGTTGTGGGATGTTACCACTCAATCATAGAATCACAGATACATGGCATGGGAAGATTTTTAGGCAGTATTCTACAACTATTTATTTCCAGATATGCTACAGGAAGATCGAGCTCCAGAGTTCATGAACCTACAGTAGGGTTCCATGTTAGTTATGGATTATTCTACTCACTTCACTGAGATTTTGTGTTTTGCACCTGTTCTGGTGGGTGATGAGACGTTGTGGTCTAGACACTTTGAGGATAGAATTTGATATGACATCCGAGTACTGGTGAATTTTTTCAACTTGCAGACAGTGCATGATATTTTGAACAAGGCATTGATTAATGAGCAGAACCTGTAGGAAGCTAGTCGTCTGGGCCAAGGTGGTTTGACACCAGTTACTTGTACTATTTATACTAGGAAGAGGAAGCGACAAATGAGTATCTCTCATGGTGGTAGTACTAGCCATGAAATTACTACAGGTGGCTCGGTGATTTGCTACCAGTGTGGTAGAGAGGGGCACAAGAGACCTTAGTGTCCTCGAGAACAAGTGGAGTGCCGAGCATGCGGCAAGATGGGTTATCTGCAACACTTCTACAGGGAGGTTATATGAGTGGTTAGTGAGAGGGGTTCTATGCAGACTCCGCATGCTGGAGCAGGACCAACATCTCCTTACCGATTAGGCAATTGGGATATGTCAGGATGCATAAGAAGGGGTGGTGGTCATGTCTATGGTAGCCATATACTAGGATCTCAGAGGCAACAGGGCATGATAGTTTAGGTAGCCAAGCTTTGTCGTAGGGCCATGACAATGTCCAGGCTTATGCAGTGCAACGGTCCGAACAGGTGCAAGATCCCAGACCTTCTACTGTCAGAGGTACTATTCTAGTAGCTTCTGTTTTATTTTATGCACTTTTCGATATGAGTGCTACACATATCTTTATATCTTTTCCCTTTGTGAAGATACATGGGATCTATGTTTCTTCTTCATCTGATGTCATGATGCTAGAAAATCTGTTGGGAACTAGAACAGATTATGTGCGTCAGTTCAAGGAGTGCCCCCTAGAGGTTGGTGGGTGTCACTTTCTATGGGACCTCTATGTCTTGGAGATGATGAGATATGATGTCATTCTTGGGATGGACGGGTTGGTACCCTTATGATCTTTTGTATATTACTATAGTCGTAGGGTGAGTTTCATGTCACCAGAGTGTGGAGATTTTCTATAAAAAGGTCAATGGGATGTTGACACAAGCTGAGATGGACCTGGGAATCATGGGGGAGGTGGTGTGACAGCCCAGATTGCGAGTTTATGTTTGGATGATTCAGGGAGTTGTCATGAGGATTTCCCTTCAGTGCTTGATCGTTTTAGGGATGTCTTCCTGGATGACTTTTTGGGTCTACCTCTTAAGTGAGAGGTGGATTTATTTATTGAGCTTGTACCAGGAGCAACACCAGTGTTCATTCCTCCTTATAGGATGGCTACACAAGAGTTATAGGAGCTCAAGAGACAGTTAGAAGAGTTACATGCAAAGGGTTTCACCCAACCTAGTACTTATCCATGGGCTTCTTCTGTCCTTTTTGCGAAGAAGGCGGGCGGTACCCTCAGACTTTGTGTTGATTATCGGAAGCTGAACCAGTTGACGGTTAAGAACCAATATCCCTTTCCGATGATTGATGATATTTTTATCAACTTTGAAGAGCACGAGTGTTCTCGAAGATTGATTTGAAATATTGATATCATCAGTTACGCGTTAGACCATCAGATATACCTCTTACATCTTTTCAGAGAATATTTGGTCTATTAGAGTACTTGGTTATGCTGTTTGGACTCACAAACCTGCAAGAAGTTTTCATGGCTCTGATGAATCGTGTGTTCCACCCTTATCTGGATTCATTTTTTTAGACTTCGTGGACGATATCTTGGTGTACTCTCACACTCGACATGAGCATGATACTCATCTTGAGATCGTTTTTAGTATACTAAGAGAGAATATGATATATGTTATTCTCTCAAAGTTCCAATTTTGGATGGACCAGATACACTTCCTAGGTAATATCCTCTCAGAGGATGGAGTTTCCGGGGACCCAAAGAAAGTGAGAGCAGTAGTTTCCTGGGGGCAGCCTAAGAATGTGTTTGAGATACGAAGTTTCTTGTGGCTGGATGGTTACTACATGCACTTTATACAAGACTTCTCTCACGTAGAAGAGCCATTTAAGGGGTTAACTATGAAGGGTGTGAAGTTTATTTGGTCAAAATCTTTTGCGAAATCCTTTCCGGAGCTGAAGGGAAGTTTTTCATCAGCACCAGTCCTGGAACTTCTAGAGCAAGGGAAGAGTTATACAGTTTACTGTGATGCATCAGGTATTGGTTTGAGAGTGGTGTTGATGTAGGGTAATTGAGTAGTTGCATACAGGTCTCGGTAGTTGGGGCCACATGAGGGGAATTACCCGACACATGATCTCGAATTGGATGAAGTTGTTTATGTGTTGCGTTGTTGGAGACATTATCTCTTTGGAGAGAATTTTTTGGTTTTCACTGACCAAAAAAGTCTCAAATATATCATTATCAAATGTGACTTGAACCTGATATAGAGAAGGTGGGTCGAATACCTTTAGTCCTTCTATTTGGAGCTTACCTATACAACAATTAAGCGTAATGCAGTTGCAGATGCACTGAGAAGGAAGGCTCAGATACAGGCAGTGTAGGAGGCCAGTGATGAGTGGTAGATTATGGCTTTGTTCTCTGAGATGCATTTGGAGCTGCCCGATAATCAGGGGCAGACCTATCTTTCTTCCTTAGCTGTGACCTCTACCCTCATGGATAGTGTGAGGATGAGACAACTATTAGATTTAGATGGCCTAGTTCTATGGGTTGGTGGAAAGTGAGGACCCTCCTCCAAGATAGACGATAGGCGATGATGATGTATTGTGTTTCAATGGAAGAGTATGGGTTCCATGGGATATACACGAGGAGTAGATGTAGGAATTTCATGCTTCAGCTTGGGCAGTGCATCTCAGAGTTACCAAAATGTACTGTGACTTGAAACATCGATATTGGTGTCTGGGTATGAAATGGGAAGTAGCTGGTTTTTTACTAGATGCTCGAACTATCAGAAGGAGAAGGTGGAGCATCAGAGGCCATATGGATAGTTAGATCAGTTACCCATACCGTAGTTGAAATGGGATGATGTTGCAATGTATTTCTTGACTGGGTTGTCGAGGTCACCTCGAGGCAAGGATGATGTGTGGGTTGTGGTGGACAGACTCACCAAGGTAGCTCACATTTTGCCGATCAAGGAGACCTTCGGTGTTGACAAGATCGGGATGTTGTATATCCGAGAAGTCATAGATCTTCATTAGGTTCCTCGTTCTATCATTTTAGATAGGGACACCCATTTTATGTCATGTTTCTGGCAGAGTTTTCATACAGAACTGGGTACAAAGGTGCTTCTGAGCACAACTTACCTCCCTCAGACTGATGGCCAGTCAGAGCATACAATATAGGTGCTTGAGGATATGATGTGCGCATGTGTCCTAGACTTGAGGGGCTCTTGGTAGAAGCATATAATCCAAGTCTAGTTTTCCTATAATAATAGCTTTCATGAAACTATCGAGATGTCACTTTACGAGGCTCTATATAGTAGGCCATGTCGTTCACCCTTGTGCTGGTTAGAGGTAGGCGATGCAGCTTTGCTGGGACCATGCATTGTGTAGGAGACATCAGAGAAGGTTTAGTTCATACAGAAGAGAATGGATACTATGCAGTCTTGTCAGAAATCTTATGTTGATCGCCGTAGACGAATATTGGAGTTCATAGTCAGGGATCATTTTTTCTTTCATGTTTCACCGAGGTTGGGACACAGGCGAATTAGGAGATAGGGTAATCTTTCACCGAGGTATGTGGGGCTGTTTGAGATTATAGAGAGATTCAGGCCAGTTTCCTATCGGTTGCAGTTACCATAGAGGTAACGGGCAATGCACGATGTCTCCCATGTATCTCAGTTGAGCCATTATCATTCATACCCTCTCACGCGTTTCAGCCTGAGGAGGTTGAGCTTCAGATCGATGTGTCCTTCGAGGAGCATCTGATTTGTGTCGTTGATATGATCATGAAGGTTCTCTAAGGCCTGTCAGTTACTCTCATACGAGTGCTATGAAAACGTGGCCGAGTATAGGATGAAACCTAGGAGAGAGAGACTGACGTACGTGCTTAGTGGCCAGATTTGTTCTGAGCTTTACCTTCGCCACACTTGAAAGGGAAATTTGCGGATGAATTTCTTTAAGGGGGAAGTTTGTAAGAATTCGGTTCTTATTCTTGAGGTACAATTTTCTTCTTTTCATTTTTCCTTAATATTTTTTGTGAAAATAAGGAAAATGGGGAAAATCGCAAATTTTGAGGGTACACACTGTGTACTTTTCCATACGATGTGTACATTGGCCGTGTGGGATGAGTACACAGGGCGTGTATCCCTGTCGGTGATGAAAGGTTTAAAAATTGACTACACACCATGTAGTGGGTATTTACACGTCGTGTAGTTAGTCGACAGTTGAATAGTAAGGTGATGGGAGTAGCCGCTAGTTGAGCGAAAGTACATGCATTGTATTTTGAAATACACGTCGTGTACTCATGTCGACAGATGAACAGTTCGACAATGGAAAAAGTAGCTGCCATAGGAACAGTTAAATGAGAAATGTACACACCGTGTAGTTTGTTTTTCTTGATTAAAATTGGTAGTAGACTCTTCTGTTAACAAAGGAATATTAGAACGCTAGAGGAGATTGGAAGGATGGCCGGAGCTTTGGAGATCAGCTGACCGCACACCAAGAATCTATTTCGGCTTATGCCAATCACGTTGGAACCGCACGGGGGAGTTCTCCCTTCTTCTTGTGATTTTCTTACCAATTATTACTCTAAGGGAAGTTATTTTCATTTTAACGAAAATTGTTTTATCCCAGATCTATGTTGTAGTTGGAAAATTCAGGAGGTGTCGTTTATGTATACCGATCAGAGATGATTGAGGTAGGTGTTATTGTCTTTAAATTCCAATTTTTGTGTGTTTTTGTGTACCTTTGTGCTATGAACCCATGTTTGGGTGTCGTGGGGTAGAGGCCTTGGTTGTTTCAAATATTTAGAATTGTATAGGTAATTAAATGTAACTATAAACTGTTGGTTGGGATCAATGCTTGGATCCAGGACCACCCTGGGGGTGCGTTCCTCTATTTAGCTGTATGGATAGGTTACCCGAGGGTATACCATAAAATATAGCATGATTTAAATTGCCTTGAGATGAATTTTATATAATTTCTTGCCTATCGGTTGGGCTCGGCCCAGTTACTTTCTCCTGAGGGCGGTGTCCTTTTTACCCTGAGGGCGTAGTTATTTTAGCCTTAGGGTGTGGTTATATTAGCCTGAGGGTGTTGTTATATTAGCTTGAGGGAGTGGTTATTTTAGCCTGAGGGAATGGTTATATTAGCATGAGGGCGTGGGTATTTTAGTAAGAGGGTGTGGTTATATTATCCTGAGGGTGTTGTTATATTAGCATGTGGGCATGGTTATATTAGCCTGAGGGCGAGGTTATATTAGCCTGAGTGCATGGTAATATCATCCTGAGGGCTTGGTGAAATGTTTCCTGAGGGCATGACTGTATTAGCCTAAGGGCATGGTTACAACTAGCCTGAGGGTGGGGTTTTGTTTAGCATGAGGGAATGATACTGATGAGCATGAAATTTTATCAAATAGTATGGTTATATGAATATTAAAATGGCAATATGACTGGTAAAGTTAGTTACTTTTGAGTACTTCTTAGTTTATTTCATTTTACTATTTCACACTTCTGTTGCACATTTTCACTGACAGTTGGGCATGGGCCTTTGGTGGTTTCCTAATGGGATTTTTTTCTCACACCCTATTTGGGTCATGTATTCGTCCCAAACAAATTACATTTCTATAGGTATGTATAAGGGAAAGGGTCCCTGTATTGGTACTTGATTGTAGTAGAGGAGTAGGAGAGCGTGAGACCGAGCTTAGGCTTGCGATTCCCCTGCGTTTTGTTTACTCTTCTTTTTTTGTTTAGTTGTACCATATACTTTGAGTTATATTGTATTGTAGTGTATATTGTTCCTGCTATTTTCAAAGAATTAGTGACATGCTACATCATTATATATATATATATATGACTACTGGTTCAGTTTTACTTCAGTGGTCCATTTCAGTTGAATATTGTTTACTACATCCGCTATTGTATTTTATCTATATTTTCTATTGCGCTACACTTTGACAAATGAGGGAACCGTTTCTCCACTATCAGACCTGGTCCCTCAGTACTAGTCGGCAGCCTCTGGAATTTGGGGAAATGCGCTTGAGGTCATGTGACCAAACGGGTTTGGGGCACCCATTGAGTGGCACCCGGATCTGGGATGTTACAATAACACAAAATACACCTCAAATATTGATTACACCAATGTCCTGGATAATGTTTTAGAAAATGAAAAAATCAAAAACATGGAAAAAATCGATCAAATAGATGATCTAGATAATTCAAATAAACCTAAATTTTTTGATAAGGCTAATAACGCAACAATGTGCATAGACCCAATTAAACTAACATCCCCAATGAACATGATGATTTCAATAATGATGATACCATAATATATTGGATAACCTCATTGAGTTCATTGTGTTCATTGACATCATCAATGTCATCAGGGTCATTGAGACATTAATTTTATCGAGGTCATTTCTTCTACTAGAGTTATTAGATCCATTAAGCTATCATGGCCATTAGAGGCATTATTTCCAGTGGTGGTATTGTTTTAATAAGTATCAATGGGGTCATTCAAATTATTGGGTTATTTATTAATAGTATCATAAATTTAATGGATATTTATTTTTTCAACATCATTATTGTATACATTATTTTCAATGGTGCCTTCAATTTCATAAAGGTTATCATGGTCAAAAATATCAACGTTTTGTTGTGTTCATCAAGGTGGTTGATATCATAATTGTCATCAACTTCCTCAGAATCATTAGTTATATTATTTCATAAGGGTCATATGATCAATTGGCATCATCATAGTCTTCTGGGGCATCAGGATAACAGGTATTATTGATATCAATGGGTCCATCTCTATTTTCAGTTCCCGCATTGTCATTGATTTCACCACATTCATTTAAACTATTTTTATTATTGGTTTTTTATGTTTCAAGTGTAATGGAATTTATTGAGGTCATCTAAATTAGAAATATCATTTGATTCAAAAGTTTTCTTGAGTAATTTGAGTCATTAGCATCATTCACATCATCATTCTTATTATTGAAAACTTTTTTATCAACAAAATACTAGTTATTGATTTATTTAATGTTTTTAGGAGTAATAATGTCAACATTATCATTGTTATTGATATGGTTATCAAGGTAATTGGGGTATTATACATCATTTGAAGTTGTCTTTGTTGTCTTTTTAATTGATCCCAGTAGTGTCATTGGTGTCAATGAGGACCTCTCCACTATTAGTGTCATAAGTTTCATCAGTTCTATGATGTCATCATAGCTACTGGTTTCATTAGGGTTTTAGGGTCATCGGCTTCATCAAAATAATTAGGTTCATAGATTATTTTAGATATATTAGGATAACTGAAATCAATATTATTTAGGTTTATTGGATTTATCACCATTCTTGTTGTCATTGATTTCATAGTCATTGTTAGGGATGATGGTTTTTTATGATTAATTGAGATCGGTGTTCTCATATGTTTTTTAAATTTAATTGGAAACAACAATGTTGATTATATCAATTTGTGTTGATTTTAGTATGGTATTTAAGGTTGTTTTTATTTTTTAACTATCAGAGTCTATCGTGGTGTGGAAATAGACTTCATTATTCGAGGTATTCTTTGAAATTTATGAATCAATATAAGAGATGTTATTGGGGTCTTCTATTTCAAAAATATCATTTTGTTATTATTGAATCATGTATATTTTCTATCATTCAGTCCAATGTTGATGTAAATTCTACTTATTTTTATACAATTTATTGATTTTTTTGTTCCTACTATCTCATTAGGTTTGTTGACATTCTTTTTTCATTATATTCAACAATGTATTTATGTAATTATTCATTAATATGGTCATTATTTTTTTTTCAAAATCATCCTCATCATTTTTTAGGTTATTGGTTTCCTACGTTTTATTAGGTTAAACGGGGTTATCAATTATCTTGGAATCATTAGTGACATCTATGTAATAACCATCATCAAGGACTTCTATATCATCAGGGTATTTATGGTCTTCATAGTTGTTATCTTTACCAATTTTGTAAATATTTTATCTTCAACTACATGATTAGTGTATATCGTAGTGAAATCCATTATGGTCAATGGATTCATCAAATTAATTGAGGTAAAAAAATTAATATTGGTCATTAACATCATCTAAAATATTAGTTTAATTTACACATCCTCAATTTTAAGACATTATTGATATCATGGTTGTTAGGTCTATTAGTTGTATCATGTGATTTTGTGTTACTGAAGCCATTGGTGGAACCAATTCCCCTTGATTTTGTTATAGTCACCAAGGTAATCATGGTCTTTAGGGTTATTGATGTCCTTAATATCATATATATCATTAGTTTATTATATTCAATGTATATATCTGAAATATCATTGAAATTATAATTATTGGAGTTCTTAATGTGAATTAATTCATCAATATTTACAATGGCATCAATGCGGTTAGTTTCCTTCATGAATTTAGGGGAATCATAATCATCATGATCATATTATTTTTTATATCATCAATATAATGTATATAATTACATTTGAAAAATTGATATTATCTACATTAAAATGTTCCTTATTATGGTTTAAAACATATGCATCATCGGTGTTGTAAAAATAAATTTCTTATCAAGGTCATTATCATTTTTAGTGACATCATGGTCATTCAATTCACTGTTTTTCTTATTTTATGTAATATAATAGAGGTCATAATTTTTATATTTATTTTGAATCAGCATCCCAATCATCACTAGAATAATTATCTTTCGGGTGGTTATTGTCATTGGTTCCAATAGGGTGGTGGAAAAATTTGTCTTATTAGGTTAATTATAGTCATAATCACCCTTGATGTTATCATGGTTTTTAGATTCTTAAGTATTTCTTTTTTTTTCAATTTTATTGATGTATTCAGCTAATCATTGTCATAATTTGCTTATGGGTTGTCAATATTTTCCTACTATGAGCTGTATATTAACTCAAGAGGGGAGTGAATTAAGCTCCTAATATTTTTCACATACACAAACCCACCAACCATAAAAGATAAAAAATTTATTCCTCAATATAATATATATAATAATTCAAACCTAAACACGTAAAGAATATTTTACATCATATATAATTTATAGAGGATCATGGAATAAAAATCATCTTGTCCACTTTACAATCAACTCTCCTAGAGAGCTTAATTATTTTCACTATATTGTTCATTTTTATAGGGTCATTGATTGTTATGTCCAAGATACTATAAGATATTTAATATGTTACTAAGATATTATTACTAGGATATACGTATTTATAGGTCCAACACATTTACATAAAACAATTATTATAAATGGGTAAAATATTAAAAAACTAAATTAATATATCTTTTAGTTTTAACACCTTATAGTATTAAGTTAATATTAGTTTGATTAACCTCACTAGTGAAAGGAAGAAATAGTTAAGTTGCCTTTAGGATGTTCTTATTTCAATATATGATGTCTGGAAACTCGCTACAGTAGAAGATATTTTGTATTCATTTGAATAGTAATAATGATAAAAAACTGGGTATGCATGGGTGTTATTTCTCAGAAAATATTTTTTAAAATACATTTGAAATATAGTTTTATATTTTAAACACATATTTTATTAGAATATTTAAAATTATATAATATAATACTCAATAAATAATTCTCTATCTATTTCATGTGACTCTCTTCTATAGAAATAGAAAATAAGATGTAATTGTTTTGTCGTATATATAGTTGTCTAGGGAACAATATATTTTCATTAAATTATAAACATTATAAACTCATTCATTTATTATTCAAAAATTAATAGAGTGGTTAAAAGTAATGTAGGAATATATTTTTCATACAAAATATCAACAACATTAATTTCTATGAAACTTTAATAATTTTCCATGAAAATATTCGATTTTAAGAATCTTCACATTCCTAAGGCTTTACATCATATGTCTTTTTCCTCATAAGTCATTTTTTCTCTTCATAACCACTTATTATAATCCCTTCTGTATATTATAATTATTCTTATGGTCCAAATTAATTTTTCTTGATCTTAATTCTTTTTCACCAAAATATATTATTTTCTTTCAGACTTAATTATTTTTCAACGAGAATTGCTATTTTTGAAAATTTTATATCTTTTGAATAATTTATTTCATAAATATAAGTCTTAATAAAATATTGATATATATATATATATTAAAATCCTAAAAATTTCATATATAATGTAGTTATTGAATGTATAACTTCATGATACATATTTATTTCATCAACCAAAATAAAAAACATATATAAACATTCAAAACATTTAAAAAATTCACACTTCATGAAAAATATTTTGTAATGGTTTTTTATTAGTATAACATGTGATAAAGTGGTATATGGTGTAAAAAATTAGTGTTTCAATCAATATCCCCCATTATTATTATTGAACAAAAAGTTGAAATATAAAAAATTAAATTTTATATATTTCCATAACAAAATATTTCAAATCAGAATATTTTAATATTTTAAGGATATGAATAACTCATAAAATTAATAGTGGGTAATATTACATGTTTTTTTATATTCTTTTCTCCCTTTCTAGATTAAATAATAATACTAAAATAATTTTTGTTGTACAAACAACATCACATACTATATTTCAGTAAAATAAGAACATGTCATTGGAAATATGATGAATTTGTAATTAACTAGGGGAAACTGATTTATGGAGTCCATAAAATAATAAAGGATTATAAAAATTAAACATATATTGAAATAATTGAAATAAGAATTACGAACCGAACTTCATTAAACTAATAACAAAATAAAAAACTTTAATAATGTAAAAATACTAATAAAATAATAAATTCACATTATTCACTTGGATCTAGATTTTTCAAGGATGAATTTATATGTAGATAATCAAAAGATGTATGTGTGTCTATAGTTGGATTAACATGTGGATCCCGGGGCCCTTTCTTAAAAATAATAGGATTTTGTGTAATTGTTATCATTTCATGTGTCCTACCCCCAAGTACTATTTTATCCCCACCCCAATTGGTCATCACTGATAAAAATTAATTCGTAATTATTGTGAAATTTTCCACCCCAACCTCAAAAATAGTAAAGTAGTCTTGAATATGTTTTAATTGGGGGTAATACAAAGATAACATCCAATTATATCTTTTTTAAAGATAGAATCATTCAATTCAATATTATGGAATACTATTATTTGATAAAAAAATTAATCCTCCATTTTTCTTGGTGAGAAATAAAAATTTGGTGGTAGTAATCCCATAAACCTTCCAATTCTTATTTCAAGGAGCGTTTAATGAGAAGTTTAAAATATTCACATTATTTTATACATAAAATATAATAAATAATAACATTATACCCAAAATTTAATACCTTATTATAATTTTTATTTCAATTCAATGTTGTCATATTTTTGTTGGATAAAATGATGTTTTATTGCTTAATCAAATTAATTAATCCTTTATCATTTGTATCACCGCAAGTATTTATAATTAAATTCATTAAATGATTAGTCTCCATAGAGCACCACATTGTTATATCCTATCATGCAAACATAATTTTTCCTCTTATGTGATTTGAATTTCTAAAAACTAACATATGTGGTTGTGTTTAGTATGATATTTAGAGTCTGATTAGAAAAACATAATTTTCGGGGAATAGTAACATACCATTAAAAATAATAATATTAATTGTAATATGACCCTTATGAATAGTAAATAATAATATTATTTTATTTTCTTATGTTTAATAGATAATGAGATCTTGATTTATTTTTCAGAAGTGATATGAAATGAAATATAGTTTTAAAATTGTTATTTTTAGAATAAATTATAAATTTATTTAAAAACTAAAATATCTATATTTATAAAATTATTTCCAAAATATTTTGTTCTTTTTTTAATTTGGCATATCAAAATATAGTTATGGTGAAATTTTTGGATTTTTTTTGAAATACTAAAATTTTTTATGAATAGTAAAATATGGAAATTTACCGTATATATACATTATCAGTTAAATTCACTTTTACTAGCATAATATATGATGTAAGAATAAATGGTTCAAACTCAAATGATATTATTACTATTATGGGTCACATTAATGAAAAATATTAGTTTTCTTCAAGGAAATAATAAAATAATGAATATGATATTCACAAATCACCCCTCTCCTCCACTATAACCCCCACCCCACTCCATCTTCTGTTCAGTTATCTAAAGAATTTTTCCTTTTCTAAATTATACTAAAATATCATCCTTTATCCTCCATCACATATATATTCCCTTCCCCTCTTAAAAATACCAAAACATCTCCCCTAAAGAGGCTCTAATGGAAGATTACATCAAGAGGTAAATTCCTCATTTCATTTATTTCATGTTCCTATATTTTCTTTTTCTTTCCTTACCTCATTTAATCCAAATATTATAATTAATATAGTCCATTAAATGCACTATAATTTTTTCATGATTAAGAAATATTGATTCAATATCTCTCCTTTTTCCTTCTTTTATACTAGAAATGAAAACACCATCTGGGTTGTGTTAATTTATCACCTTTAAGGACGATGAGTTTTCAATATCTATTACCATATTTCATTATTGTCATGAATCCATTTGTATGATGTAACCAGGAAATAATATATTTATTATAACTTATATAAGCTTATATAATCATTTTATACACACAACATTAATTTATTAATCCAAATAAATTTGTTGTGATTGAGAACCGCTAATTAACCCAAATAATTATCATTAATTTTTTAAATAATGATTCACTCTCACTCCCAATAACCAAATGAATTTTATGACCGTTTAATATTATTTTTATTCACTAATAACATAAAATTACTATTCTTGATAACCATTTTCATTCTAAATGTTTATCTATACTTGAACATAAGTAAACTGATCATGAAAAAGAGGGAAGAAAACACACCCAAACAATGAAATTGTATCTCATAACCCATCAAAAGGACATGAATGAACTTAATAAGGTTATAATTAGTCAATTAAAAGTAAATTATTTTATTCAATCATCATTTTATGAAACTAAATTTTATTATTCTGGTCATTAAGGAAAAATGAGGATCACCTTCGGACATAAGGTAAGGGTTTTCTACTTGAACCTCCATTTTAATTCACCTTACACTTATTATGTACATACCAAAGATTAATTCTTATTTATTCATGTATAATACTCATTTATTATATGAGAATGTTCAATTTATGTGTACCGAATATAATTCCACTTTCATTTATGGGGAGTTCTATGTTTGAAAAGGATCTTCTTGAAATTATTCCAAAATTACAATCCCAATTCAATGGAATTTCTCAAATTTTACCTATTTCCAAGGGAAATATATATTATATTTTTTGAAACCATTTTTTATATAAAATAACTCATTTTATTATTAAAATAGTATCATAATTCACTTTTGGTTTAATATAATGATTTTTCCAAAAGAACCCTTCTTTTTAAAGTAATAAAGGATTTATCTTAAAAAAAGTGATGATTTTATAAGAGTATGTTCATCTATTTCAACACTCTTCCAGATTATTATTTATTATTGTGAATAATATTTAATTATATTATCTACCATATTTAATAAAATTGTTTATGATTAGTTTGACAGTGCATGTGCTATCTTAAAACCATTCCCCAATTACTCCGAATGGTTAGTGTTTATGATTAATATTCAAGGAATGTTATTTACATTTAATTTATTAGTCTCAATAATAATGTGTATGTTTTTTATGTTTATGATCATTCATATGAGGAATGAATTTGACTTATTATGTGTTAGGTGTGGCCTTCTATAGCCACTCAGTGCATTAGTAGGTCCCATGAGACAAATCAGGTCATTGAATGAGGCCGTGAAAAAATGGTTATTTAAGGTCTTGGAATGAGTCCTTGAAAGTATGGTTATGATGTCTAATATTATGAATTCCATCAAAATGAAACTGGTAAGTTATATTTCATGAGGTTATTTTAGTAGTACAATACCATTGATTATGTTTTACTAAGGAATTATTTTTTCATCTCTTATTCCTGCAATTTTATGTTCCTGTTTATTTTAATGGCATGTGTAGTTTTAGTTACTCACATTTCCTTATTATTTATCCTTCTTCTGTATTTCTTACCCTTACTATGTTTTTGATCATACCCCATTTTTAAGATTTATTTCCTTTGTATATGAATATGTTTATTATGAATGAATTTCAGGGATAAACATAGAGTTGTTGAGGGTCCCAATAAAACTTATATGTTGTATTTCATTTCAAGTTGTAATGATGAAAATATTTATGTATATTATTTACAAATCTATTAAACTAATATTTCCTTTGGGATGCATATTCCTTGTTTATATTCCAATGTATAAAATAAGGCACTGGATCCAGAGAATTGGGGTTGGGTTCTTATTGTAGGTATTAGAGGATGTTTAATAGAAAACATGAAAACTAGATATAAAAAATGATGATTAGGGAAAAAATACTAAGATAGTCATTGATGATAAACATACCAAAACATCATAGAATTTTTTTAAGGAATATATTATGTGGTTATTTCAAGAAAATACATCCTTATCTGGATACTATAAGTGGACGTGGTTCTAATACAAATTTACATAGAAGTGAAAACTCCAACAAGGAGATTCGGGATTGACCTAGGGTATCCTAGTACATGGAAAGATGCCTTAATATGTATTTGTTTTGACACTCCTAGGGGATATTCATAGGATAATTCAAATTTCATTTAAATTCAATTATGTTGTATTTAATTTTAATTTTTTCCCATATAAAACTTGTTTATGATTATGGGATTAGCCATGCATAGGATTTAAATTTATGATATGTATTTTTATATGTAGATATTATGTATTAGGGTTCATAACCTAAGATATTTTATGCCATTTTTTAGAAATGAACCCTAGTGGGGGTAATGGAAAACAAATGAACACACATATCCCAGATTGGGATTTCCCTCTTATGCAAGATAATGATGTTTGATTTGGAGCTACAAATGGTGCTGAAAAACTTATAAAAATACTAGGAAAACTGACTCATGTTATGAATAATAACCATACTTCTATGGATCAACCTAATCCACAATGTAAATGATATATGTTAGATCTCTTTATATGAAAATAGCCTCCATCATTCAATGGGAGTAAAAAACCACTTGTAGTTGAGCAGTGGATATGTTCTCTAGAGAAGATATTTGTCACATATTGATGTAACTAAAGAGAGTCGATTGTCATGGATGTTTATCATCTATTGGGAGATGCTGATCTGTGGTGGTAGTTAATCCAAAAAATAAAGGAGGATTAATAAATAGAAGATATGAAATGGAGGGGTTTTAAGGAAATTTTCTTAAAAATATAATTCCATCATGCACAATGAGATGATATTGAAATGTGGTTTCTGAATCTGAAACTAAAAGTGGATGAGAATGTTGCAATGTGTGAAGATAACATGGAAAGGATAGAAAGGAATGATATAGACGTCATACTTAATCCAAGGAGGAATATTGATCGATTATTTGATGGTTTAATACCATTCCTATAAAGGGAACAGGTTTTCCAGATGTTCTTACCATATGAAGATATAGTCTAATGTGATATTAAGAAAGAAAAATAATTTTCTATGTCTTTTGAATCTAAAGGAAAACAGGAGAATAAGATGGCTACTGGAAATTCTGGGAAATGAAATAAGGAAATAGGGAAGAAGGGAGGCATTGACCTTGTAACCTATAGTAATTTTGGGATGAAAGACTAACATGAATGAAGGGAATGGGAGTATGTTACAAGTGCATAGAAAAAGTCCACCCATCTAATTATTTCAAGTGGAAGAAAGAATAAACCAATGTTCAATGCTATAATTATAAATAGAGAGGAAATTATGCACATTAATGTCCTATGAGTTGGGGAATTGTTCCTTAATAAAGACTAAGGGAGAAGGCTAAGCTTATAGGGTCGCAACTACTATGGTTGAAGTTCCAAACAATGTGGTGGAATGCCCTTTAATAATTTCCTAAAACATGTCAAATTATTTATTTGATTCTTGATCATCACATTCTTTTATATCATCCCAATTTTCCAGGAAAGTTATACATGTTCAATTTGATTTAATAAAGGATTTTTTTGTTAGAACGCATAGGGAATGTATCATTACATCAAATATGTATCGACCAGTCCCCCTCATGATACGTAAAAGTTATTTAGTATCTAAAATTATCATCATACTTATGATTTAATTTGATATAATCGTTGGTATGAGTTGGATTTCACATTATGATGCAAAGATATATTTCAAGAATAGGGACGTTATGATTTTTGAGAATAGTGTTGAATCACTTAACTTTAATGTAGATACCTGCCTAGCTGATTCTTATCTAGATCCACCCTCAATGGAACTAGTGAATTAACTTATTTGGGTGTAAGGGAATAATATACCTATGGATAGTGAAAGGAATGCTCAAAATGAGGAAACACCTATTATGAGGGAATATGTTGATGTGTTTCCAGAGGATTTAACTGGATATCCCCCAGATTGGTATATTGATATCTGTGTTGATTTAATTCCTGGTTAAAATCCAATTTCAATGATTCCTTATAGAATAGAAACTTCGAAATTAGTATAATTTATGAAACAACTAGAGGAATGGATTGTTAAATGATTTATTATCCCTAGTATCTCTCCATGTGAAGCCCCTATTCTTTTCATTATGTAGAACTATGGATCTCCGCAGTTGGGAATTGACTTGTAAAGACCTGTAAATTTCAAGGAAAAAACTTTTTTTCTTAATTTTCTTTGGAATTTTACAAGAATGCAGTTTCTAACGGCACCTGATTCCGAGGCCCGGTGTTCCCGGAATCATTTTCCGAAGTTTGGCTCAGGTACGTTCAGTGAACAAATGAGCGGGTTTTTCTAACATTTGAACCGGTGCTCGGAATTGAATTCCGAGGGCACCGATGGAATCGTAGAGCCGGTATTTTCTAAGAAACGCCTCTTCTGGAGTTGAGTTTGCTCGGTTGTGGTTTTTAATTTGTGGGTTTTAAGTTATGAAATAAAATAATGTTGTGCGACAATTTTATTTTTATTTCACTTAACGCTTCTTGAAGACCACTTTAAGATGCTTAAGCTCAGTTGAAACGGATAGGGTGCAATAGAAAATATCCTACCCACTTGGTAGGATATTTGTGAGGTGGGGCCCGCACGAGCCCCGCTGTTTCTTTCCGCTAAGTAACACACCCGCGAAAACCCCTATTAAATAAAAGTCAACTGGGGCATTTTCTTAAACAATTAAACGCTCCTATTAAATGGGTGGTTTATTCATTGAAATTAATTCTATGAATTAATTTCATTCGTTTATTAACACGTTTTCGTTTTGTTGTAATGTTAATAAAATAAGGCCAACACACCTTCCTTTTGAAATGTTGTGTTAAACCTTTGAAGAATCTCTAAGGATCTTCCTCCTTCTTCGCGAAGAACGCGAAGAATGCGAAGAACGCGAAGAACGCCGGCCTCCGAAGAAGAACGTCGTGTACCGCGATGCCGACAATCCAACCCCACGACAACCTTCAATCGACAACGACAAGGTAGGGGATTTCAGTTCTTTAATTTCCTTTGTGGATTATAACATCAATATGGATTTAATTATTAAAATTAAATCTGTATGTTCTTGATCTTCGGAGATCGTCGACGCGACGCCCTTCCACGACGACGTGACGCCCTTCCGCGACGCAATGATTCCCTTGTTCTGCGACGGTCAATTCCGCGAGGAACTCTCGTGCGACGACTTGACGAGGTAAGGATTTTTTTATTTGAAATAACTTTTTATTCCCGTAGTTGTTTTCTTCTAAAAAAAGAACCAGGATCGAGTGCAATTTTAAATTATTAAAATTGTATTTGATACGTTTTTTCATTTGTTGAATTATTCTTCCTGATTGTTATCTCCTAACGCGGAGGGTGCGGGCCAAACAAACACGGCCCGAAAACCCTTCGGAGTTCTTCGTTGTTGTGCGGATTTGGCGGGCGACGATGAAACGTGCCGTAGAGACAATTTGATGATTCCGCAGTGAAGAACAAGACCCAGGAGGAGCAGCTGCGCAGACGGGAAGGAAATCGGACCACCAGAGCAACTCCGGTGGCCCGCGGAAGCCACCGGCGGCACGGGTCACCGGTGCGGACCCACGGCTGTGCGGGTCCGGCGCACACGGGACGCGGCTTTTGCCGCGTCCGTTGACCAGGGTGGCCCCCCGCAGGGGCCGCAGAGTTGTCACGCGGGGGCATGCGCGCCCCCTGCGTTACTCGGTCGCTTGTCCGAGCCGAGCCGGACCGGCCGGCCGAGCGGGGCCATGCCCTGGCCTGGCCGGACCGGGTCCAGATGGGTCGGGTCGACCCGGTTCGGGTTGACCCGGTTCGGCCGACCCAGGGGGGGTCGGGCCGGGTCGGTCCGGGCCCAGACCCCCCGTTTCCGGACCTTTTCAGTCTTTTGCCTGTAACATGAGCTATGGGCCTCCTAATGACGTGCCGTGAGCGGATATGCGATCCTTGGATCAAGACGGTCATTTCGTTATATTACACTCGAGGATTCAGAATACTTTGGGTTCAGCCGGGTTGGTTCGTACACAAAACCAACCGGGCCCTCGGAGCGGAAACGCTCATATCTTGAGCTCCGGACGTCCGATTGACATGTCATTGACTTTTTTGGAATCCTCTAAGTGAGAAAAAGCTTTTGGCATACTCCGCCCGAGGTTTTGAGGCAGGTGGTGTACAGTCGGGTTGGTTTTTCCTTAAAAACCAACCGGTCCCCTGGGACGAAAAAGCCAAAAACTCTCAGACCGGGTGTCCGAATGACGCGCCGTCTGCGACGTTGAGTTCCTATTGACGATACGGATCTTGTGGATACATCAACTCAGGGATTTGTGTCAGTTGATGTATCAGCCTCTCTGTTCATGGAGCAGACCCTCCCGAACGAGCTTGCTGTGTGCGGGAACCCTAGTGCTGGCTGCGACTTCGACAACGACGACTGTGTAGAGATCCTCAGTGGACTGCGACGACGACTGTGGAGAGATCCTCAGTGGACTGTGACGACGACTATACAGAGATCCTCAGTGGACTGTGGCGACTAATGCACTCAGCGATCCTACGTGGATCTGTGCTACAAATCTTGTGTGGATCTGATCCTGTGTGGGTCAGCGCTCAACGGTTCTGTGTGAGCTAGCGGCTACAGGTCCTGTGTGGGCCTGATCCTATGTGGGTCTTTGCGGGGGTTAGTTACCTATTGATCCTGTGTGGGTCTAATCCTGTGTGGGTCATTGCGGGGGTTAGTACCATTCGATCCTTTGTGGGACTGACGACTTAGATAGATCGGTGATCATCTTTATCGTCATACAAAGAAGTATACCTGTGTGAGCTGAATCCTGTGTAACTCTCCTTTGTGGATTGTGTTGAGCTATCCTGTGTGGATTTACTATTTACTCTCCTTTATGGATTGTGTTGAGCTATCCTATGTGGATTACTTTTTCTCTCCTTTGTGGATTGGGTTGTGCTATCCTGTGTGGGTTTACGTTTTGCTTTCATGTGTGGACTGGGTTGTGCTTGGGCTCGGGTGTTGGAGCCAAATGAGAATTGATGACTTAGGTATATGTATGGGCATATAGCTAAGCAGTGTCAGATGTTACTTTGTGATTGTATCTTTCCTTGTGGTTTATCCTTTGTAGATTTCGGGAGACCTTGGGGGTCTCGGGGTCCCTACTGAGTAGATTATACTCACCCCTGCACAGGCTATGCCCGCACATCGTTGTGTTGGTTGCAGATGACGGACAACGCTGATCGTGGTCGAGGTTTACAGAGCAGGACGGTACCTAGAGGTGGACCACTGGGCGGGGTGTACTCGGAGCGGACGACGGGACCGAGTAGCTGTGGAGGCTATCTGTACCCACCCTTCAGGTGGGAATTCCAGAGGACGGCTTGAAGCTGCGACTTTTCCTTTCAGTTTTTGTTTTTCCCCTTTCAGTTGTACATTATAGTTGGGCTTGTATATCCGGCCCCCTTTACTTTCAGCACAACTTGTTACAGCTTTTACATAGTGTTTACTGTTTCCGCTTTCTTACTCTGTGATGGTTGTTTACTTTACAAAGGAAATGCCTTCCCTGTTTATCGGGATTTACTACTTGGTGCTAGTCGCCATCCCCTGGCCTATGGAAGGTGGGCTTGGGGCAGTCATGGCACGGTCCCCAATGACGGGTCGTGACAAATTAGTATCAGAGGCGGTCGGTTCTACCACAGAATTTGATCCTTATTCTATGTGAAGCGATAGTGTTAAGTGTATTGAGTGGGGTTATCAGTCCAGGGAGCCCAGTCATGGTGCAGCGGCCGACGTATCCGTACACCAGGACCCTGACTTATGATTTCCGACTTAATACACGAAAACATTGATTGCATGTGTGTTTTCAAGTTTTCTTTTTGATTACTTTGTATCAGCTCACCAGTTATACTGTTCAGACCGTGGCGCACTTATTTCCTTTTCAGGATGGCCCCACGACGATAGCCAGCTAGGGTTCCTAGAGTTGAGCGTGACGACAGCCCGCCGAGCGATGAGGCCTTGGTGCAGGACCCTTTGACGGCAGAGGCACCGACGGTACCTATACCAGCCGAGCCCCCGATGCTTCCAGCACCGACCGCTGACTATGCACGTCGCCTCGGAGCTCTACACGAGTTCCAGCGCCAGTGAGCACCCCGGTTTCGTGGGGAGACGGACCCCCAGACAGCCGAGGACTGGCTGGAGGTGGTCGTAAGAGTTTTCAGGCTAGTGAGGACACCAGCAGAGCTCATGGTGATCCTCGCGGCGAGCCTACTGCACGCAGCAGCGGGCCGATGGTGGAGCTTGATGCTCTCGGTTCACGATGAGGCATCTCTTCTCCGGACGGACTTCGAGAGCCTCTTCCACTCAGAGTTCGTCCTGACCACCCTCCGTGCAGTGCGCATCCAGGAGCTTCTTCAGCTGTGGCAGGGCAGCTTGATGTCGCCCAGTACGCGGAGAGATTTACCGATCTTTCTTGCTACTCGACAGATATGGTACGAGACCCTTTCTTCGGGGCCCGAACCTTTGAGCATGGTTTGAGACACGAGATCAGGGCATCGCTGATCTCCCTCAGCATTCCGACTCAGGGAGAAGTACTGGAGCGAGTCCTCTTGATCGAGAGTTTTCTTACTGAGACTTCTCAAGCGGCGAGACCTACCGCGGGGCGACACGTAGCAGAGTCTTCCGCAGCAGGCAGTCGACAGATGACTCAGGGGTCCAGGCAGACCAGACCCTCTCGCAGACGACCTCAAGACACAGTCTCAGCCATGCGGGGCACACAGCGTAGAGCCAGTCTTTCGAGAGGCAGTAAGTGCTACGCATGCGGTGGGCAGGGCCACATGGCTCGTGACTGCCCAACCCACCATACCGAGGAGCAGCAGATGGTGGAGGGACCACCCAGGTAGAGGAAGAGGGTCGACCGTGGTGGTTTGTAGGGAGAAGACAGACGAGGTAGAGGAGCTGGACGAGCAGCAGGTGGTGGGCGACGCTTTGAGGATCTACCACCACCACCACCAGGAGGCCCGCCCCGACCACCGGGAGCTGGCAGGCAGAGACATGCACAGCTCCAGGCAGTGGAGGCCTATGACCACGGCGCGCCCAAGATGATTCGAGGTACTATATGTGTCTATTCCACCCTTTCTGCAGTTCTTATAGACACAAGAGCGAGTCACTATTTCATAGCCACTGCCTTTGTTCGGAGCTCGGAGATTCCGGAAGAGCCGTTGGCTCGATCCTTACTGCTAGAGACTCCTACGGGAGCAGACTTGATGATTACACACTAGTGCCGACAGTGTGAGCTTACTCTAGGAGGCGAGAGCTTCGGCTGAGATCTTCTGGTAGCGGCGTCGAGGCCTTACGACGTCATCTTGTACATGGATTGGTTTTCTACAGTCCATGCTCAGATTGACTATATTAGGCTCAAGGTGTGATGTGTGCGCACCGAAGGGAGCAGGTTCACCTTCACCGGCGAGAAGGGAGCCTTTGTAGCACAAGATGGACTTCCGCAGAGGAGAGGGAAACCCATTACTCATCAGTTGGATATCCTCATCCTAGGAGCAGTTGACGTACGAAGTCCTCGTTTTCCTGTAGTGGTGGATCAGTACGCGAACATCTTTCCCGATGACGTTCCAGGACTACCTCTTCGCATAGAGGTAGACTTTTATATTGATCTGTACCCCGGGACAGCCCCGATATCCACTCCAGCATATCAGATGGCCCCTGCTGAGCTTCGATAGCTGCGGGTACAGTTGGAGGATTTCCAGGGCAAGGGGTTCATCCGACCCAGTGTTTCACCCTGGGCTTCCCCGATATTGTTCGCCAAGAAGGTGGACTGGAGCTTGCGACTATGTGTCGACTATCGTCGCTTGAACCAGGTGACAGTGAGGAACAAGTATCCACTATCGAGGATTGATGACCTCTTCGATCAGCTCAAGGGAGAACGGTGGTTCTCGAAGATAGACCTCAGGTCAGGCTATCATCAGCTGAGAGTTCAAGACGAGGATGTGCAGAAGACGGCCTTCAGGTGTCGGTATGGCCACTATGAGTTCTTGGTTATGCCATTCGGTGTAACCAATTCTCCAGCAATGTTCATGAGCCTCATGAACAAGATCTTTCAGCCATACCTCGATCGATTTGTTGTGGTATTCATCGATGACATTTTGGTATACTCGACCACTGAAGAGGAGCACGCCTACCACTTGCAGGTTGTGCTAGACACACTCCGAGTGCACCGGATTTATGGAAAGCTCTCAAAGTGCCAGTTCTGGTTACATGAGGTCCACTTCTTGGGGCACGTAATTTCTGAGGCGGGAGTTGCGGTGGATCCCGCGAAGATCGAAGCAGTGCTAGCTTGGGAGCCACCCAGGAGCGTGACGGAGGTGCGGAGTTTCTTGGGACTAGCTGAATAATATCAGAGATTTGTGCCGGACTTCTCCAGAGATGCAGTGACACTCTCAGCTTTGACAAATAAGGGGAAACCCTTTTTGTGGTCAGACAGATGTTAGCAGAGCTTCCAGGAGCTGATAGAGAGATTGACCAGCGCACCTATCTTGAGGTTGCCTGAGAAGGGAGTTGGATACGTAGTCTACTGCGATGCATCAGGGACCGGACTCGAATGTGTCCTGATGCAGGAGCGGGTTGTGATTGCCTATGGATCACGTCAGTTGAGGCCGCATGAGCAGAACTACGCTACACATGACCTGGAGTTAGCAGCAGTGGTCTTCGCTCTGAAGACACGACGACACTATCTGATGGGCGAGCGCTTTACAATATTTTCTGACCACCAAAGTCTCAGGTACATCTTCTTGCAGAAGGACCTGAACTTGAGACAGCGGTGATGGCTCGAGTTCCTCCAGGACTATGACTTTGAGATAGTCTATACACCTGGTAAGGGGAACATAGTATCTATTGCCCTCAGCAGGAGGACGGGCATTCAACTACTTGAGGAGACGACAGAGAAGCTAGCCGCCTTGTAGATATCCTTCATGGATAGAGACAGAGTAGCCTTCCTTCAGTCTCTCATAGTCACCCCGCCACTACTACAGCGGGTCAGAGAGGCACAACGTGAGGATGCTAACTGTGAGACGCGGCCTGTATAGATATCCTCAGGATAGGTACCTAATGGCTTCTCCTTTGGAGCAGAGCACAACATCCTTTTCAGAGGACGTACCTTGGTACCAGTCACTTTACGAGAGGAGGTGCTGAGAGAGTTTCACACTTCTCCTTTGGCGGTACATCCTGGGGTGGCGAAGATGTACCAGGACCTCAGACGACAACACTGGTGGCCGGGCATGAAGAAGGCTGTGGCAGAGTTCGTTTCTCGATGCCTCACCTGCCAGCAGGTGAAGGCAGAGAATCAGGTACCAGCAGGCTTGGTAGATCCCTTGGAGGTCCCGAAGTGGAAGTGGGACGGGATATCTATGGACTTCGTGACTGGAATTCCACGCACTTCCAGACGTCACGACTCCATTTGGGTGATTGTTGACCAACTCACCAAGTCGACCCACTTTTTACCAATCCGAGAGCAGGGATCAGTGGAGAGATTGGGGCGTCTCTACGTTCAGGAGATTTTACGGCTTCATGGTGTTCCATCATCTATCGTCTCCTATCGAGATGCTCACTTTACTTCTAGGCTTTGGAAGGGGTTGCGGGAGGCGTTCGGGACGCAACTATATATGAGCACTGCCTTTCACCCTCAGACGGATGGTCAGACGGAGAGGACCATTCAGACTCTGAGGACATTCTCCGCGCATGTGTCCTCGACTTTGGTCACAGCTGGTAGGACCACCTACCCTTGGTGGAGTTTGCGTACAACAACAGCTACCACTCCACCATCGGGATGGCACCATACGAGGTGTTGTATGGCAGACCTTGCAGATCTCCTTTGTGCTGGACAGACCCTGGAGAGTCAGCACTCGTGGGACCAGAGATGGTCTGGGCCTTGACAGAGAAGGTCCAGGTCATCTAGGAGCAGATGAGGACTCCTCAGAGCCAGCAGAAGTCTTATGCTGACAAGAGGCGGAGGCCACTAGAGTTCGAGGATGCCGACCACGTCTTCTTGTGTGTCTCACCTCAACGTGGATTACGAAGATTTGGCTGAGGAGGCAAGTTGTCTCCACACTTCATCGGACCCTTCCAGGTCCTCGGCAGGATCGGCAAGATGGCTTATCGCCTGGCTCTACCACTTCAGTTGCACCGGGTGCACGACGTCCTCCACGTATCTCAGCTGAGGAGATATGTGCACGACCCGACACATATCATTGACTATGGGGAGTTGGACGTTGATGATGGGGAGACTTTTGCGGAGGTCCTAGTGGAGATCGAGGATCGACAGGATCAGGTCCTACGTGGACAATAGATTCCTCTAGTGCACATCAGATGGCAGCACGGGAACCTCCATGAGAGCACTTGGGAGCTAGAGGCTCAGATGCGTGCTCAGTACCCACATTTGTTTCCCTAGTTTATGATGTATCTTTACGAGGACGTAAAGCCCTGAGGTGGGAGTAATGTAAAGACCCGTAAATTTAAAGGAAATTTTTTTCTTCATTTTCTTTGGAATTTTACAAGAACTCAGTTTCTGACGGCACCTGATTCCGAGGCCCGGTGTGCCCGGAATCATTTTCTGAAGTTTGGCTCAGGTACGTTCAGTGAATGGACGAGCGGATTTTTCTAACTTTTGAACCGGTGCTCGGAATCGAATTCCGAGGGCACCGATGGAATCGTAGCACCGGTATTTGATTAGAAACGCCTTTTCCGGTGTTGCGTTTGCTCTGTTGTGGTTTTTAATTTTTGGGTTTTAAGTTATGAAATAAAATAAAGTTGTGCGACAATTTTATTTTTATTTCACTTAAAGACGCTTGAAGACCACTTTAAGCTGCTTAAGCTCAGTTGAAACAGATAGGGTGCAATCCAAAATATCTTACCCACTTGGTAGGATATTTGTGAGGTGGGGCACGCAGGAGCCCCACCATTTCTTTCCACTAAATAACGCACCCGCGAAAACCCCTATTAAATAAAAGTCAACTGGGGCGTTTTCTTAAACAATTAAACGCTCCTATTAAATTGGTAGTTTATTCGTTGAAATTAATTCTATGAATTAATTTCATTCGTTTCTTAAAAAGTTTTCATTTTGTTGGAATGTTAATAAAAAAAGGCCAACACACCTTCCTTTTGAAATGTTGTGTTAAACCTTTGAAAAATCTCTAAGGATCTTCCTCCTTCTTCGCGAAGAACGTGAAGAATGAGAAGAATGCGAAGAACGCCTGCCTCTGACGAAGAACGCCGTGTACTGCGACGCTGACGATCCAACCCCGCGACAACCTTCGATCGACAACGACGAGGTAGGGGATTGAGTTTCTTTAATTTCCTTTGTGGATTATAACTTCAATATGGATTTAATTATTAAAATTAAATCTGTATGTTCTTGATCCTCGGAGATCGTCGATGCGACGCCTTTCCGCGACGACGCGACGCCCTTCCACGACGCAACGATTCCCTTGTTCCGCGACGGTCGATTCCGCGAGTAACTCTCATACGACGACTTGACTAGGTAGGGATTATTTTATTTGAAATAACTTTTTATTCCTGTAGTTGTTTTCTTCTAAAACAAAAGAACCTGGATCGAGTGCAATTTTAAATTATTAAAATTGTATTTGATAGGTTTTTCATGTGTTGAATTATTCTTCCCAATTGTTATCGCCTAACGCGAAGGGTGTGGGCCAAACAAACACGACCCGACAACCCTCCACAGTTATTCGTTGTTGTGCGGATTTGGCGGGCGACGACGAAACGTGCCGCAGATACAATTTGATTATTCCGCAGTGATGAACGAGACCCGGGAGGAGCAGCGGCGCAGACGGGAAGGAAATCGGACCATCGGAGCAACTCCGGTGGCCCGCAGAAGCCACCAGCGGCGCGAGTCCGGCGCACACGGGACGTGGCTTTTGCCGCGTCCATTGACCAGGGCGGCCCCCCACGGGGGCCGCGGTGTTGTCACGCAGGGGCATGTGCGACCCCCACGTTGCTCGGCCGCTCGGCCGAGCCGAGCCGGACCGGCCAGCCGAGCCGGGCTGTGCCCTGGCCTGGCCGGACCGAGTCCCGCCGGGTCGGACCAGGGTCGGGTCGACCCGGTTCGGCTGACCCAGGGGGGGTCGGGCCGGGTCGGTCTGGGCCCAGACCCCCCTGTTTCCGGACCTTTTTGGTCTTTTGCCCGTAACTTGAGCTACGGGCCTCTGAACGACGCGCCGTCAGCGGCGCTGCGATCCTTGGATCGAGACGGGTGTTTCGATATATTACACTCGAGGTTTCGTAATACTTTGGGTTCGTCTGGGTTGGTTCGTACACGAAACCAACCGGGTCCTCAAAGCGGAAACGCTCATATCTTGAGCTCCGGACGTCCGATTGACGTGTCGTCGACTTTGTTGGAATCCTCTAAGTGAGAGAGATCTTTTGGCATACTCCTCCCAAGGTTTGGACGCAGGTGGAGTACGGTCGGGTTGGTTTTTCCTTAAAAACCAACCGGGCCCCTAGGACGAAAAAGCCAATAACTCTCAGACCGGGCGTCCAAATGGCGCGCCGTCCGCGATGTTGAGTTTCTGTTCACAATACGGAACTTTTGGATACATCAGCTCAGGAATTTCTGTCAGTTGATGTATCAGAATCTCGGCTCGTGGATCGGACCCTCCCGAACGAGCTTACTATGGGCGGGAACCCTAGTGATGGCTGTGACTTTGACAATGACGACTATGCAGAGATCCTGAGTGGACTGCGACGAGGACTGTGCAGAGATCCTCAGTGGACTGCGACGACGACTTTGCAGAGATCCTCAGTGGACTGCGACGATGACTGTGCAGAGATTATCAGTGGAATGCGACGACTACTGCACTCAGCGATCCTACGTGGATCAGTGCTACAGATCCTGTGTGGATCCGATTCTGTGTGGGTCAGCGCTCAGCAGTTCTGTGTGAGCCAGCGCCTACAAGTCCTGTGTGGGCCCGATCCTGTGTGGGTCTTTGCGGGGGTTAGTTACCTATTGATCCTATGTGGGTCCGATCCTGTGTGGGTCATTGCAGGGGTTAGTACCCTTCGATCCTTTGTGGGTCCGACAACTTAGATGGATCAGTGATCATCTTTATCGTCATACAAAGAAGTATACCTATGTGAGCTGAATCCTATGTTACTCTCCTTTGTGGATAGTGTTGAGCTATCCTGTGTGGTTTTACTATTTACTCTCCTTTGTGGGTTGTGTTGAGCTATCTTATGTGGATTACTTTTGCTCTCCTTCATGGTTTGGGTTGTGCTATCCTGTGTGGGTTTACGTTTTGCTTTCCTGTGTGGACTGGGTTGTGCTTGGGCTTGGGTGATGGATCCGAACAGGAATTAATGACTTAGGTATATGTATGGGCATATACCTAAGCAGTGTCGGATGTTACTTCGTGATTGTATCTTTCCTTGTGGTTTATCCTTTGTGGATTTCGGGAGACTTTCGGGGGTCTCGGGGTCCCTACTGAGTAGCTTATACTCACCCCTGCATGGGCTATGCCCGAACTTCGTTGTGTTGGTTTCCGTTGACGAACAACACTGATCATGGTCGTGGTTTGCGGAGCAGAACAGTACCTGGAGGTGGACCACTGGGCGGGGTGTACTCGGAGCGGACGACGTGACCGAGGAGTTGTGGAGGCTATCTGTACCCACCCTTCAGGTGGGACTTCCAGAGGACGGCTCAACGATGCGGCTTTCCCTTTCAGTTGTTGTTTTTCCCCTTTTAGTTGTACATTATAGTTGGGCTTTTATTTCTGGCCCCCTTTACTTTCAGCATAGCTTGTTACAGTTTTTACTTAGTGTTTACTCTTTCTTCTTGCTTACTCTGTGATGGTTGTTTACTTTACAAAGGAAATGCCTTCCCTTTTTATCGGGATTTACGCCTTGGTGCTAGTCGCCAGCCCCTGGCCTATGGAAGGCGGGCTTGGGGTAGTCACAGCACGGGCCCCGAGGACGGGTCGTGACATGACTATAGGGCGATCAATGCTATAAAAATAAATAACAAGTATCCCATACCATTCATTGATGATTTATTTGATCTACTTCATGGAGCCTAATATTTTTTTGAATATTGACCTTCAATCTGGATATCATCCGTTGTAAGTAAGGAAGGAAGATATTTCAATGATGATGTTTCGAACCGGGTATGGGCATTACATGTTTACAGTAATGCCTTTTGGACCAACTAATACACCCTATGTCACCATAGATCTAATGAATAGGATTTTCATGGAATATATTGAGGGATTTTGTGGTATTTATTGACGATATATTTTTATAATATAAAATTTATGAATATCATGAATATAACTTGCACACTATTCTGAAGACTTAGAAAAGAAATGAATTATATGGAATTTGTAGAAAGTGTGAATTTTGTCTTCAATCAGTTTCCTTTATTGGCCACACTGTCTCTATGGATGGAATATTTATTTATCCTGTGAAGACAAAGGAAATCTAATAATGTCCTACTCAAACGAACTTAACTGAGGTATATAGTTATATTTGATTATCAGGTTATTATTAGTGTTTCATTTTTAATATCGTATATTTAGGAATTGTAATGACCAATATTATATGTAATGGGGTTAAGTACATATATACAAAAGAATGTGAGGATTGATTCGATCAATTGAAGAGGATATTAGTTAATGCTCTGATCCTAACTCTACCATCGTGTAATGATGGGTTTTTGATCTATAGCGATAAATCAAATAAACTACTTGGTTGTTTCCTTATGTATAATGATAGAGTTATTAAATATGCATCAGATAAATTAAAAATTAATGAAAAAAACTATCCAACTAATGATCTTGAGTTATATTCTATGATATTTTCTCTAAAACTATGTCGGCAATATCACTATAGTGAAATATTTGAGATATATAAGGATCACAGGAGTCTGAAGTATATCTTATCAAAAAATAACTCAACATTTGGAAAAGGGGATGGCTCAAACTAATCAAGGATTATGATTTTTCAATACACTACAACCCAGGAATGGAAAATAATTTAATCGATTCATTTAGTGTGAAGGATCATGGTGTTTTAAACAAAATGAGGAATGCATGGGATCATGTATTCATGGATTAAATATGTATGGACATGGTAATTATCAAAGAAGGTGAAACATCTTTAGTTTTTCAATTGGTTTCCCAAACATCATTAATATGAAAGATTAAAATCTCTCAGCCTGATGATGGGAACCTTCAAAAGAAAATTAATGTTGTGAAAGATGGGAAGTTGGATCACTTTATATGAGAATATAGAATTCTAAAATTTGAGAAGATGATTTGTGTTCCCTCTATACCTATGCTGAAAAGTGGGTTATTGAATGATTATCATTGCATGAATATCACTATAAACCCTAGAAGTTGTAAAATGTATTTAGATTTGAAGAAAAATTTCTGGTGGGACAACATGAAGCGGGAAATTGATGATTATGTATCATGATGTTTAGTCTATCAACAAGTGAAGGACAAAAGAAAAAAAATCCTTGTTGATTAATGAAACCTCTACCTATTCCTACATGGAAATGGGATGACATCACCATGTATTTTTCACTAGATTACCCAAAAATCCAAGAAATAATGATGCAATATGGGTAATTGTTGATTGACATATAACATCTGCACATTTGATAAGTATAAGGGAGAATTTTCTAATTGATCCGCTTTCTCGACTTTATATAAACGATTTTGTAATTCATTATGGAACACCACTTATAATAGTTTCTTATCATGATCCTCCATTTTCATTGAAATTTTGGAAAAGTAATCAAAAATTTTTACATACTGAGCTTTATTTGAGTACTTATAATCATCCTCAAACTGATGGGAAATCTGAAAAGACAAACCAAACATTAGAAGACATGTTGAGATGATGCTCACTCAACTTTCACTGTATGTGGGATCCTTATTTACCCTTGGAAGAGTTTTCGTACAATAATTGTTTCCATTCCAATATTCAAATGGCACCATATGGACTATTGTACATATAGCATCCCTCCTTTTTATCACATAAACATTCATTACATTTTACAAAACCGAGGATCTTTAAGTTTTAGTGTCTTGGAAAACAGGAACTTAAAACATGAAAACATACATAAAACATTTTTCTTAAACACTTGAAAGGCTTCTCCTTAAGTTCATCCTAGGTTCATTACTGCATCTCATAACCTGGGGACATACATCAAAAGAAAGGGTGAGCAGAAGGCCCAGTAAGGGAAACAAGAGAAACATTTTACATGTGAACTTGAGATACTTCAATAAGGACATGAAAAGAACTTTAAGGCATGAAAATGAAACCATGAAGCATATCATAATAAAAATAACATTTTTCATAACATGAAGATGTGGCTACAACATTTAATATTGACAATCATTTCATTTCACCAAGGTACATCCCCAAGGTGTCATTAAAAATTACCAAGGTTATTCACCAAGGTATCAGTCTAAAAAGTCATCTCTAGAGATTTAGTCTTTACCCAATGCATTATAGCGCTATCTGGGCGCACCCTTAAACTGTAATCTCTTGTGGTTACATCATTATCCAATTCAATGGGGCGCTATCAGGGCACACCCTTAAATTTTCTTTTA
The DNA here is from genome assembly GCA_963277665.1 of Viscum album. Lineage (NCBI taxonomy): Eukaryota > Viridiplantae > Streptophyta > Magnoliopsida > Santalales > Viscaceae > Viscum > Viscum album. Next base: position 2,061,019,401 of record OY728140.1, read on the forward strand.
TTATCATGTGAGCCACATATATCATCATCAAACATTTCATAAATAACCCATATAGCATAAAATAAATGGGTTTCATTTCATAATCATAATGTTTTAAAAACTGCTTTAAAGGCATGATCTTTACCTCACTTTAAAGCCACGGAAAGGGAAAGCAGGTCTCATGTATGTAAATCCCAGAATTTAAAATAGAACATTTTGATATATGTGTGAATACCCTTGTATAAATAAGAGCTTTTATTCTTCACTTTATAACATAAAATAATTTCGAGGAAAGAGAGAGGCATTTTGAGACGAAAATTCTGCAGCATAACGGCTATGTTACAAGGTTTTAGAAATCATTGAAAAGAGAGGGGACATGGGTCACCCACTCATAAATGATCCATAAAACAGTAGGGGGACAGAATATAAGGGATTTAAGAACATGGTAATGAAATTTGAAAGATATAACATATGAAATGAAAAACATGGAAGTGAGACAAAAAAATAAGATTTCTTTTATGAAAATTCGGCAGCCTAACGACGTCACTTAAACATTAATAAAAAAATATTAGACAAGATCAAATAGGGTCTCTCATAATATGATCATAAGAGATCCGTATGATAGATATAGGGATCATACTCCAACATAATAAAAAGCAACTTGAAAGGCTTTACATGAAAATATAACTTAAAAAAAGAGAAGGGTGAAAGAATCCCTTAAAAATTCGGCAGCCTAATGGCGTCACTTAAACATTCATAAAACGAAATGATGAGATCAAATAGGGTATCTCATCATATGAACATAAGAGTCCAGTATGATAGATATAGAGATCATACCCCAACATAATAAAAAGGAACTTGGAAGAATTGACATGAAAGTAGAACTTCAAAACGAGGAGGATGAAGAACCACTTAAAAATTCGGCAGCCTAACAGCGCCACTTAAAGCTTCAAAAAAACTGAATTGAAGAGATCAAATGGGGTCTCTCATCATATGATCATAAAATATCAGTATGATAAATTTAGAGATCATAACCCAACATAAAAAGGAACTTTAAATACTTTACATGATAATAGATCTTGAAAATTGAGAAGGGAGAAAAAATCCGTTACAAAAATTTCGGCAGCCTAACGGCGCTACTTAAAACTTCATAAAACGAAATAATGAGAGTAATAGGGGATCTCTAATTATGTGAACATGAAAAGGGAAGTAAGAGGAGTATAAAATAACACCCTTTAACATAAGAACATGGAGCATAAAAGAAATTACATAAAAGATATTTCTTGAAAAGAAAGAGAGAGATCAGATCCCTTACCTTAAAACGTAACTCTTAAAACTCAAAGGGTTGGACCTTGAGGGATTGGGGGAACCTTGGGAGGACTCCTTGGGAGGTATGGAGACCATAAAATCGTTGGGGTAGAGTTGGGAGTGAAAAATAAAGGAGGAAAGGGTGGGTATTTATAGGGAAAGTGAGGGGACAAGGCATTAATGGCCAAGGGACACCTCAAAAGTGCTTTTCTCAAAACCATGTGCTCTCCCTTGGCATTTACCATGGAGTTAGGCCACATGCCCCCCCCCCCAAATAATTCATCACCCTTGGCCGGAAAACCCTTAAAATATCTCATGACATCATCATGACACAGTTATGATGTCATTAAACATACCGAAACCCTAAAACTGTATTTTTACTATTCACTGAAAATTCAACTTTTTCAGAAGGATCCCAAAATTTCACCATAACCAAATATCAAGGCTCTGATTTCAAAAATGAACTCCATTTTATAAAAATATTTTTTTAAATATCTTTAATTTTATTTTTAAATAAATACACTATTCACCGAAAATTGATTTTTTTAGAAAAATCCCAAAAAATTACCATAACATAATATCGATGCTCTGAGTTCAAAAAATGAAATCCATTTTATAAAAATAAGTTTCTAAATATTTTTAATTTAAGTTTTTAATTAAGAAACACTATTCACTCGAAAAAAATTAATACTTGAATAATAATTTATGAAACCGTTATTTAACCATTTTATTGAATCACATTACTTAATCAAGGTGCCTATATTATATTAATACATTCTTTTAGTGAGATTACTAATCCATTTGGACACATTACTAATCCTAATCATAAAATCACTATTCATAATTTACTATTCATCAAAAATCAAGTTGATCTTATTAGACACTAAATTTCATACTGAACATAATTGATTAAGACCATTTTTTGCAAATAATTACACATTTTTAATTATTTAATGTTTACAAAAACATTTTTAAAATATACTTTTTTCTAAAATTCATCAAAAATATGCATACTATATTTATCCGGTCATTTGAAAATTCATAAAATTCATCATAAGAAGATATCCCAATTTTTATTTAAAACAAATGATTACACAAGTCAGTTACGGTCTCCTTACATAGCCCCTTATCACACCAGCATAGGACCCAAGTGTAAGGTGTGCTAAGGTGAGAGAATCTGAGGGAGGCTCGGCCAACATCACACGAGTAGTAATTTCTATCAGTTTGAACTTCTCGCGAAGGCGATCCCATTCTAGCTTCACAAGATGAATTCCATCTTGGGTTTGGTCCAGAGCAAAGCCCAGTGGTGCTACCTCCTTCCCAAGTTCTGTTAGATGGGATTCGATCGGTCCAAGACTACTGGGTGAGGCCATAAAATCTTCTTTCTATATTAATTAACCAAGATTACTTGTATTTAGAGACAATAATCAAAACGTTTAGTTTCCAGCGGTCATATTGACCAATGGTCATATAATAGTCAAAAACCAATGGTATCATTTTAATTATACTCATGTTATCAAATGAAACATTTTTTTGAGTATAAAAATAAAATAAAAATAACACATAAAATTAGGAAACAAGATTTATTCAAAATTTTGGGTCGTTACAGTACATAAATAGATGTTGTACATCAACATGTTTGGAAGAATTCGGTGAAAGGAAGCTAGTGGGACCATAACTTGTGGAGGAAACCATAGTGAAAGTAAAAACGAATCAAGGCCCTATCAAAGTAGCTCTATGTAGACAAAAATTATATGTTGATAATCAATGGATGGATTTTGAATTTCAAGTGGGAGATTATTTTTTTCATAAAAGAATTTCCTTGTAAGGGTGTTATAATATTTGGGAAGAAAGGGAAATTGAGGCCTAGGTGAATATTACCTTTTAAAATTATAGAATTAATTGGAGCTATTGAATATCGTTTGGCTATGCCACCTAGCCTTTATAATGTACAAAATGTCTTCCTGGCCTCATTGCTGAGGAAGTACATTCCCAACCCCACACATGTCCTCACTTCTGAAGGAATGTAATTTATACACGGACTATCCCTCTATGAAGAGCCTATCCAGATTCTGGAAAATAAAGAATATGTATTGAGGAAACAAATGAAAAAACAAGTAATGATACTTTGGAAAATTCATAAAATTTATGAGGAAACATTAGAGCTTAAAGATCTTATTTTGAAGAACTATCCAAATATTTTTTTAAAGTAACGTTCTGGTAATTTCGAAAATGGTTTTTTTTATGGAAGGGAGAATGTAACACCCCAAGGATATATAAAAAAAATCCATGAAACACTATGTATCCATAAAAACCACTTATTTATAACTATCAAGTAAACATAACTGTTCCCCCTCCATGATTTGAATTTCAAAAAACTTACTAACACTGTTGCGTTCTATAATTTCTTTGAGTTTGAAAAGATAAAATTATTTTTGCATGAATATTAACATACCCTTATGAATACTAAATTGTATTATTATATTATTTTCTAATGGTTATGTGATAATGAGATGTTGATTAATTTTTCAGATGTATATAAAACAAATTATAGTTTGAAAATTGTTATTTTTGGAATAAATTATGAATTTATTTGAAAATTAATTAAATCATATTTAAAAAATAATATTTTTTAAAAAAAGAGTTCATTTTTTAATTTTACACATTAAAAAATGGTTATGAAGAATTTTTGTGATTTTTCTGAAATTCTCGAATTTTTAGATGAATAGTAAAATACTTTAATATACCGTATATATACATATTCAGTTAAATTCACTATTCCTAGATTCATGGATGTTATAAGAACACTTGTTTCAAACTCAAATTCACTTATCACTATTATGGGTCATTGGAATAAACACTATTGGTTATATTGAGGGAAATAATATAATAATGAATAAGATATTAACAAATCACTCCTCTCCTCCACTATAACCCCCCCCCCTCACTCCCTCTTCTCTTCACTCATCTCAATCATTTTTCCTTACATAAATTCTTCTCAAATATCCTCACAAGCTCCTCTCCAATGTCCATAATTCATTTTCTCATAAAATTACTAAAACCTCTCGCATAAAGAGGCACTCAAGGAAGATTAGTTCACGATGTAAATTTCTCATTTCATTTATTTCATATTCCTTTTTCTTCTTTTTCTTTACTCGCATGCTTTCATCAAAATTATGTGACGAATCCAATACCATAAATGTACTATAATATTGTTATGAAAAAGTATAAATTATTCATCATCTCCTCATTCCCCTTATTTAGTTCTAGAAATGAAAACAACACCCGAGATGTGTTAATTTGTCACAATCAATGACGATGTGTTTTAAATCTCTATAATCGTCATCAATTATGTTCATGAAACATTTTTTATTGTTTAACCATAAAATAATATATGTATTATAACTTATAAAAGGTTTTATAATCCTTTATTACAGATGATATTAATTTATAAATGAAAATAAGTTCATTGTGATCAAGAACCACCAATTAACCCAAACAATTGTCATTAAAGTTTTATATAATGATTCTCCTTCACACCCAATTACCACAAAATTTTAATACCATGTAATATTTTTTTGATCACTAAAAATAAACAACTTATATTCTGGAAAACCATTCTTATTCAACTTGTTTATCTGTAAATGAACATAATTAAACTGATCACGAAAACCATCGAAGAAAACACTCCCGAACAATGAAATTAAATATCTTAACCCATCAGATTTCCATGAATGACCAAAAGAAGGTTATAATAAATCAATTAATTTTTTTATTAGGACCTATAATCATTATTTTATGAACCTAAAATTGATTATTCTGATAATTAAGATCATGTAAGGAACACCTTCATACATAATGTTAGGGTTTTCTACCTGAACCTCCATTTTCATTCGGGTTACACTTTTTTTCTACTTAACTTAATTAAATTATTATTTTTTCATATTGAAAAACCACGTATTCTGTGAGAATTTTTTATATATGTGTACCAACAAGAGTCATTCTTTAATTTTTGGGAGTTATATGTTTTAAAAGGAACTTTCAAAAATATTTCTCGAAATACAACCCTGATTCAAGGGAATTTCTCAAATTCTTACCTATTTTCAGGGTCACTATATAATATGATTTTGAAAACCATTATCCTTATAAAATCATTAATTTTATTATGAATATACTTTCATAAATCTATTTTTCATTTATACTAATATTTTTTCAAAATAACTCTTCATTTCAAATTGAAAGAGTATTTATCTCAAAAATTACTTGATGATTTTGTAAGAGTATATTAATATACTTCAACATACAAATTTATTATTATAAAATATTGGGATTAATATTTCATTATATATTCTAACATATTTAATTTAATGGGTAATGATTATTTTGACTACTGATGTGCGATCTTAAATCCATTCAGAAATTTGCATCAAAAGATTCATGTTAATCATTAATATTTGAGGAAATTTATTTACATTTAATATATTAGTTTCAATATAAATTTATACTACTTTAATTTTTATAATCATTCAAATGAAGAATAAATTATAATTATTAAATGTCCACTGGGGCCTGTTGTAGCCCCTCGGTTCATTGGTAGGTCTTATAAGACAAAAAAGGTCATGACAAGAGGCCTTGAAAAAATGGTTTCTTATTGTCTTGGCATGAGGACTTGATAGTGTGGTTATGATTTCATACTTTATGTGTTCTCTAATTATGAAACTATTAGTTGATAGTTAATGTGGTTACTCGACTAGAAGAATACCCATGATTATGTTTTGCTATGGATTTATTTATTCATCTCTTATTCTTTCAATTTTATTTTTAAGATGATGTTAATGGAATGTGTACTATTAGTTACTCACCTTACATTATAATTTACACTTACTCTATATTGATTACCCATACTATGTGTTTGATATCACTCTTTTCTTGTGTTCCATTTTTTTAGGACATAAAGAAGTTTATTATGAATGACCTACAAGGATAAACTTAGAGTTTGGGACATTCCAAATAATACTTATATGTTTTATTACATTTCATGTTATAATTTTGAACATAGTTATGTATCAGGATTCCAAATATACTAATCTAATCGTTCCTTCAGGATTCATATTACTTGTTTATATGCCCATGTGATAAAATAAGGCACTTTCTCTAGGCAACTGGGGTAAGTTCCTTACATCATTAATAATGATTATCATCACAAAAAAGAAACTAAGGACCACTTCTCAAGCTATATGATGATTCATTGGGGATTCTCGATGAATATAAGATGAGTATAGGAGATCAATGATCTATTTTCGTTAAAAAGGTATATCTCGAGATGAAATCATAAAATATAGTAAAGCTTCTCTTCGTATAGTATTATACTGAGCTTCTCTATTTAATGATTATATAATAAACCATTATTAAATTTTTTTTTGGGACACATAATTATATTCATAATATTAAATATCATTTGAATTTTGTCTATGATTTCATGTAATGATCATGAATGGGATCATAGCGTATATAAATTTTATTTTACAGAGTAGTTAATAATGATGGGGAATCCCTTTCTCACATATGATTAATTTACGTTGTTATTCATCTTGGTAAACGTAGATTGAGATAAATAATATTACAGATATTATTTCAAATAATATAGTATAGAATCCAATTTAATTGAAATATATAATTATGTCTCATCTTTATCAAATTCCAATACATATACCTTAGAGATATCTCATTGAATACCATAAATTTATGGAATAATTTTATTAATCAATTCCCAAGGGTTGTAAACTATAATATTTTCAGGATTCTGTATGATCTATTTTAAAATATTGGGATAACATAATATCTTTAATGACTATCACCTCATATTGTCTTTATAATTTTATTATTTTTTGAATTTAAGTACTAGAATAAAAAAATCACGTACGATTTCCTTGTTAACCTCTGGCTGGTGGTAATGTGAAATGAAATCACATGGAAGATATTGGTTTTTATTATTCACCATAAAAAAGATATGAGGAAAGAGTTTTAAATTTTTATTTGGTTGATTCAATCTCTTTAAGTGTTTTAGTTGATAACATTCCATGAGGAGATGGAAGTGTCTTGATAATTTTAAATTATGTAATCTTTAGGATCTTTAGCAAATGAATATCTATTTTCGAAACAAAATTATCCTTTATTCATTATAAATCATATGTCAACGAAATAAGATCTAAAATTGGAACATAATTTTCCATCAAATATTTCAAATTATTAATTAATTATCTAAATTCCATTAATTCTACTATAAAACTGACTATTTTAGAATAATATAAACTCTTTATCATATTATTTTGAGTATTAATATTCTTGATAATGATGTGGTGTTTATTAGATATATTTTTTCATAAACAATTGTTTGTAAAATTATATTATATAAGTATTATACACATAGAGTACATATAAATTCCAAAAAAATCATTAATTCATTTAGCAATATCAATAGATTAGATAGCTATGAAACTTATGGAAATTCCAAAAAATTATATTGAACCAAAAATATATAATATAAAATCTTAAATGAGAATATATGGATTGTCCTATTCTGCTAGAATCATACCCCCCATAAGCAACACTTCATAAATGAAACAAAATATTAGTAAACTAATAAAAATATTGTAAATTTAAAATATATAACATTGGTAGTGATAGTATAATATATTGAGTGAAATAATGAACTAGTATTTATAAAATGTAATGTGACTGCTATAATAGTAATGTGGTCTTTGGAATAGTAACCTAACCATTAGAAATATTAACCTAACATTTGGAATGGTAGTTCTGCCTAAAAATAATAAATTAAGATATAAATAATACTTATCATGATTATATAAGGGAATATAAATATTTTAATTCCAAAAAAAATATATATCAAGATTAATAAAATCAAAGAAATTTTAATCAAAATTTTAAAAAACTATATTTTAATGTATTTCATAAAAAAATAAGTTTATATTAAAATTTAAAATAACCACTTTTAGTAGTTTATTTATAAAAAATTAATATCATTTTTTGAATCATCATGTTGATATTTTTCAATGTTTATATTTTTGTATATTTTGGAAATACTTCAGTTTTCTTGTGAAAAGAAAAGGATCAATTTTTCTTATAACTCATTTATATTTAATTACATAATTTCTGATGTAATAATTAAATATTTACTTATAAAACATGATATTTATAAAAAAATATTTAATTTTGAAAAATATTTTTTTTAAATAAATAATCTTAAATTCCAAACATTAAAATAATTTTCCAAAACCTAATGTCAAAAGTGTTCCCTAAAAATTGAAGTTTTTATTTTCATCCAATTTCATTTTTATTAAACTAAGTGAATTAAAATTATATATATATATTTTTTAAAATTATTAAAACCATTATATTATATCTACATATTTTTTATATTATCATAAATTCAATATTACATTCTTTAATGTTGATAAAATATTTCATATAATATCTTATATTAAAAATACCCCTCTCCACAATTATAAATAACTGATACCTCCCCTTCGAAGACCCCACTTATCTCATCTAAAAATGAATAATTAATAACCGTTCCACCCTCTCAATACCCTTAAAATGACTAGGCATGTTGTGGAGGAAACTACCTCCAAACATTAAGGTAATTTTAGTGTTTTATAATAGAAGCTACATTAAGGATCCTGTTAGTCACGGTCAACTCTTTTTTTCTTCATGGATATCATTTTTCCCACCCTTTAAAAAACATTAGATGAAAAATTTCGATGTATTTTAACATTATATTAATTATGATAACCTAATATATGTATTATTTTAATGATATATATAACTTTTTATCTTCCCTTTTCCCGCTCTTTCAAAAAGTTCACAAAAAAGGTTGGTTAACCACCTACAAAGTCATTTCATTTTCAACTATTACTACCATAATCATGGATGGATATTATGGAATAATATATATATATATATGTCTCTGTGTAATTACATATATTTTAATCATCTATAATTAATTCTACTCATGTATAATGATGTCAAACAAAGTTATCAAAATCACACAAAATGGTAAATTTTAATGAAAACATGATATCAATACAAATCATGATTAATAAAGGGTGTTATAAAATAGAATCAAATAATTATAATGCTTAAGTAGTGGAATTAATGAACATAATTTTTTTCTGGGTCTATGTTTTAATAATCCAATGCTAATTATTTATGATTTGGAAAAGTGATAAAATAATGTGGGAATTAAGGTAAGGGGATTCTCAAACCCAACTCCCTTTCATTGGGTTTTTTATCATTCATATAAATTTCATTTTGGAAATTATTTTAATTTTCTTTAAATATAATTTAAATACTCTTCCATTTTATTTCTAGGATATACATGTTTGCCACCTTTATTTATTATCCAAATTAATGGATTTTCCTAGAAGTCATTTCTTTCCAAAAAAATATTCGACTCATTATTTTTTTTCTAATCCAAAGAAAAATAATATTTTATTCCAAAGTATGATAAAACTTTCTCATTTTGGAACCATGAATATAATTCAGTAATTTATTCTTTATTAAATCCTTATGAAACTCATTCTTTAACATGGGTTTTTTATGAGAATAATTGTTATATGTTTTATGTGTGTTAAATTATTGTATAAATTATATGATGTGATAGGTTGACCAAAAATTATATTTCTTTAAAACACATTGGGTATTGTGAGGTATATCATCATAAAATGTTTATTATCTGGGAATTTGATGCTATATTTTTTCACGATGATGTTCTTATGATTATGTATAGATGTTATATGTGAACAAGATTCAATAATTGTTCACAACTTTGTGTGCTTTTTGACTACTCTGATGACTTGATGGTTAATGTTTTTGAAAGTACAAATTAAATACCGAAATAAAATATTTTTATTATGATTATGATGATTATCCTATCCTTATGATGTGATGATGAAGATTATTCTCACACAAGTTATACTTTTTCATGGCCTTTATTCATCATCGTACTAGTCTTTTAGCTAACTTTTTTATTTAATGTATTTCATTAGGTTACTAAATGTACTATAGAGAACATGAGATTTTAGAAACATAAAGTAGAATATTTGAAATAAAATTTTATTCTCTATTATGTAAAAGTGATGTATGAAACTGATTTTTCAAAGACTATAAACAGTTTTCCCCTTATACATAAAACAGTTATGTTTTTTATCTTAAAAACTGATTGATAGCCATGTAATAAAATTATGGTCTCTATATTTGGTATAAGTGGTACAGTATAGTAAATTTGGAAATGAAGGTGATAAAACATTCTTGAATACCATTAGTATAAGACTAAATATAGAAAAATATCCAAGGAGATTATTTAAGAAAAATTATAAAAAAGGTCCCATAAGATATGATTATTTACTAAATATTCATATAAAAATACTCCATTTTATTCATTAATTGTTTACACCTATGTTTTAAATCATATTATTACTAAGAGGATGGTGGAACCAAAATAATTAAAGGGAAATTGTTAAATGTATGGTTATCATTAAATCACTACTATAGAAATATTAATTTAAATTGAGTAATACACATTTCATTATATCCTACTTTTATCTATAACTATTCAGTCAAATCCTTGATACATTGAAGGGGAGATATCTATACAAACACCAAGTGGAGTGACCATATTGACCATAGTGTTTGACTCTTCTCATCTTAGCATATTTGAGAATATTCTTCCAAAAATCATTTAATCATTTTGTTGGTGGAATTCGATGCTATATTGGGAATATATTAGTTATATCTATATGGAAAACACGTCAACTACCATAAAAACAAAATCTCTATTCACATTCCAAACCATCCCATTTTCCTCTAAAAATATAAGGTATATCATGAATCTCTTTTTTAAAATACATCAATAGTGTGGAGAATGATACCATATGATGAAGCAAATATTTCCCAAATATTTGAGTCAAAGGAAAAAATTAAACGCAATAAAATTTCAATAATGAGATAGAACACTGATGTATTTATGGAATAGTTTCCTAGATTTCCCCTAATAGTGAAGTATTTTTTTAATCTAAATTATACATGGAGACTTAATTATCTCTAAAAACACTAAATAATGTTCTCAATTGAACTAGATGATTTAAAGAAGCATCTACATGAGTCATTGTGAAAAGTATTCATACACCCAAGTGCATCAACTTGAGGTGTTCCAGAAATATTCATAAATAAAATGTATGGATCAATGTAGATGTGTATTAATTACTATTATGTCAACATGATCACTATAAGGAACATGTATCCCTTAAAAATGATAAATTAATACTTTGATCAACTTCAAGATCTAATACATCTAATAGGGGGATCTTCATTCTTGATATCAACAACAATAGGTGAAAAAGGAATTAATTTAGAAGATATCCTTTTATTTAGTTTATGGTAACTATGAGTTCTTAGTGATTTTCTTAAGACATAATAATTCTACTAATTATTCTTCGATTTGATTAATAGAGTATTTAGAGACAACATCAAAAAAAATGGGGGTGTTTATTGATGATATTCTCATTTACGACAAGAGAAAGGTGAAACTTGAAGAGAACCTAGGGATTGTGCAGGTAAAATTAAGGAAGGGTAAACTATATGATATGTTTAGAATGTTGAAAATTAGAAGTATCAATTTGATTTCTTCAGGAATATGATCCCAAGTTAAGGATTTAATATGGAACCTTTAATGAAAAATAAAATTGATTAATGGACGAGCCCCTATTGTGTCATAGAAATCCATAATATTATAAGCTTATTAGGGTCTTGCTGATGTTTTTTGAAAATTTTATCATGGTCCCCTAGACAACTATGTTAAAATTGGAATGGATAATATATTTATGGATTGCCAGATTTAATTAAATATTTAAGGACATAAAGGATAGGATAGTCACAGAACATGTATTAATAGTTCCATTAAGTGGGGATGTTTTTGTGATATATAGAGATGCTTCAATGAAAGGCATGGGTTGTGTACTCTTTTAGAATGACACAGTTATATATAATATCCCATTTTTGTTTAAGATTAATGAGAAAAACTACTTGAAACATGATATGGAGTTAACATCCATGATCTTCACCATTAAGAAATAGTGGAGCAGTTTATATACCGATAAGTGTGACATATATATTGATTATTAGAGTCTAAAGAGTATATTCACATATAATGAAATCAACATACATAAAATAATATAGTTTAATCTAATCATGGAATATGATTTCATTATTCACTACAATCTAGGAGGGGAAAACAAGGTAGCTAATACTCTTACTATAAAAGATCATACAACTATATCCATGATGTTAATTGAGATAAAACCTATATTCAAGGATATGGAACAGATATATTGGGAAATCAAAACGACCAGGAATAAATCCTACATTTCCCAAATGATTTACCAACCATATATCAAAGATACGATCATGGAGGAACAAAGTGATAACCTTGATGAACAAAATGAAGTGACATAAGTAATGAATGGGAAGCCATATTTGTTGAAAATTGATGATGATTGTGTGATTAGAATTGGAATGCGTCTTTGTGTGAATTAATAACATGAGATAAATAAATATCTATGGGAAATTCATATATATATATAAACATTATTTATACAACATGAAGTTACCAAGACATATCAAGATCTTTGAGAGAACATCTGGAGTGACAACAGGACGAAGGAGTTTACAGAGTATATCTCAAGTTGCTTGGTATGTCAGCATGTTAAATAAGATTTAAAAAGTCCATGTTTATGATGTATCTATTGAATATACAGATGACGAAATGTGATAATTTCATTATTTTCATTTTCACTAGTCTCCCTAAATAAAAAAAGTAAAATAATGAGTAATGTGTTGTGGTTGGTCTACTCACCAATACATCCCACTTCATCTCTATTCGGGGATATTTCATACTTGAAAAACTTGACAATATATATGTAAAAAATGTGTTCAGGAATTATAGGGAATAAAATTCAATCATTTTAAATCATAACCTATGGTTTACATCAAAATTGTTATGAATTCGGCAACAATTTTTGAGTAATGAACTAAATTTTAGTTCGACCTATCACCAAAAACTGATGGCCAATATGAATGGACTACACATATTCATGAGTACATTCTACGATCCTACTCAATGGAATTCAAAGGTGGATGTGAACAATATATTTTGTCATTTTATTTCTCATAAAAAAATATATTGCACTCTTATACTAAAATAGTACCATATGATTCCCTATATGCGAAACAATGTAGAAATCTAACTTGATGGGATGATGTTGTGGAATAAAAGCTATATGGATGTCATTTTTTGTAAGATATGACATTTAAGTTCTAATCCATACAATAACATATAAAATAATCTAAGAGACGAAAAAATAGATATACTAAAAATTATTTATGGGATATAGAGTGTTAAGATGGAGAAAATGTTTACCTTCAAAATATCACCACGGAAGAGAGTCCCATGGTTTGCAATGAAGTGGACGATTATCCTTATGTACATATTTTAGATCCTTGATCATGTAGAAGTAGTGTCCTATACTCTTACACTGTCGCCAAATATAACTCATGTTCCTAAATTTTTCAATGTATCTCTCAGGATGATGTATATACCTGGACCCTCACATATACTAAATTCGGGGGTGGTATAACTAGAGAATCACCTCTCTTATATGGATAAACCAATGAAGATCTTGGACCATAGATAAAAATTATTGTGCAACAAGACACCTCACCTTTTGATGGTTCTTTTGTGGAACCATACATATGAAGAGATAGCATGGGAATCATATGAAACAATAAAAATGAGGTACCCTCATTTATTATCAACCAAAAGTATGACAAGAAATTTTTGTGATGAAATTAATAATTGTAAAATTATGTAATAACCCAGTGTTAATTTGTAATATTTTTTCATAAATAAATGAATTTTATATTATATTATATAAGTATTATACACATTGAATACACAGAGAAAACAAAAAAAACTTTCATAGATTAAAAAATATCATTACATTAATCTGAAAATAAACCAATTAAAATATGGAATGTTGATATTTTACATAAAATATAAAATTGAAAAGACAAAATTGGAAAATATGGATAACTATAATGGATGATACTATATAAATGGAAACATTATTAGTAAATCAACCAAAATTTTAGAAAATGAAAATATATAACCATGGGAAGTATTTTGGAGAATATTGAGTTAAATTAATCATTTTAATTTCCTGCTGGTAATGTTAAAATTGGAATAGTAATATGATAGTTGGAATAGTAACCCGACCATTGGAACTAGTAACCTAACTATTAGGAATAGTGACCTGGATATTGGAATAGTAATTTTAACTCAAAATAATAAATTTTTATATAAATAATATTTATCATGATTAATTTAAGTAAATAAAAATATTATAATTCCAAACAAATAAATATCATGGTTAAAAACAAAAAAAAATGTAAGCCATTATTAATAATCTTTATTTTAATATATTTCATAAAAATCATATTTTTTATATTAGAAAATAAAATTAACATGTTTTTCAATTTATATTGATATATCTAATATCATTTCTGAAATCAACACATCAATATTGACCAATGGTACTTTTATCATAATTTTATAGAATACATTAATTTTCAGGTGAACTATAGAAATATATTTTTTATCATAACTAGTGTATCTTAAATTAAATAATTCACGACTTAATAAAGGCCTAATAAATTATATAAATTTATTTATGAAAAATTATATTAATCTAAATAAATGATACATCAAAATTAAATAAACTTAAATTACAAACCGAAAAAAACATTTCCAAAACCTAAAAACCAAATTGCTAATTTAAAATAACAATGTCTCCCTTATTACACATTATTTTTTAATAAACTACGTGAATTAAAAATATATTTTTTTTTAAATTCGGAAAACAATTTACTACATTAATATATGATTTATATTTTCAAGAAATATCTGTTATTGTTTTCACCTTGGTAAAATATTTTATTCAAAAAATATCCCTCTCCTCATGTGTTAACAACCCCTCTCCCTCCCTTGAGAAGACACACCTCCCTTTCTTAAAAAATATTTTGTTCTTTCTAAATCATCCATCTAAATAACTATATAATACCAAGGTAAATCTTTGGGTAATTCAAATCCAATCGTCAAGGAACTTTTTTGTGTCATATAAGAGAAGTTACACTAATAATTAACTATGTTTTGATCGACCATTATCTTTGTTTTATATTCCCTTTACCCTATTAAAAAAACCTATAAGGTTGAATAGGATGTAATTTAACTATATATTAACAATTTTAAAAAAAATTATGTATCATATTTATTATATATATAAATTTCAAACATCCTCTCCCACTCTCTCTAAAATGTCCCATCCATGGTAGGTTAACCACCTATGGTGACATTTCCATGCAATTATTACAACCATCATCATGGATGTATAAAATGAAATATATAAAATATATTGAAAATTAATTACTTGTATGACAAGATTATATAATTAATTCCACTCATGTAAAACTCATTTAAAAAAAATAGTAAATCGAAAAAATTGTAAAATTTAATGAAAGCATGATTTCCAGAAAATTAACATTTTAGAAAAATTATTATAAAATAGATTTAATTAATTATAATGGATAAATAGTAGAAAAAATGAAAATAATTTAGTTCTTGATTTATGTTTTAATAATATTATTTTTATTATTATGTATTCTGAAAAGAAATGAAATAAAGTAGGGATTAAGGTAAGGGGATTCTAAAACCCAACTCCCATTTTTTGGGTTTTAAAAATTTTGCAACAATTTCTGTATGGACCTTGATTTAATTTTCTAAAAATATCACTCAATTAATATAACCTTTATTTTCAATGATTTAAAAATTTTCAAACATGATTTTTAATCCAAATACAATTATTTTCTAAATATAATTTTTAACGACCCCGACCCTAGAAGCCTGAAGTAAGTTCATTAGTTTTTTACATTTCTTATAATATAAGACTAAAATAAAAAAGTATCGATTAGTTTATTAGTTTTTTAAAACTATATAAATACATGATACCCATTATATATTGTGTAAATATAAATAAAACATAATAAAAAAATAAAAAAAACTACATCCTTGAAAGCTCATTAAAATATAACATGTTCCTATCCTGGGGATATAAAATACAATAAAGATGATGTCAAATGATTAGTAAGATTTATGTATATTGAAGGATTCCATAAATCAATACTAATAATCGATAAAGAATGGTAGATAACAGAACACACATTCCTCATAAATATATGGATAAGAAGCAATGAAAATGGAAATTTAAATAACAAAAACACATTTCATTTAATGAGTAAACTGAGAATGAAAATAATCCATAGATAATTTCATATAAAAAATCCCATGGATTAAAACTATAACATAGTTTTCAATGAATTTAATTGATAATTATTGTATTCCATGTTTACTAAGTACACAGTACCATTACTGTCATGATATTTTACATGATGGCATAAAACATATCATGCACAAAGCTCATGATACAACTGATGTTTCAAGGGGATTAATGTGAAATGTCTCAAAACCATTTCATTCCATTCCAAATTATTATTTATATATGAAATAAACTATTTAATTCATAAAAATGTTCCTTATAAAATATCTTTTCTGATCAAAAGATATAAATTCTTCAATATTTCTTCAATTAGTTACCATCATGAAATGTAAAAAAAATATGTAAAAATGTTACATGGTTTTGGAAATAGTCATATAAATTACAGAATAATGTGGATATTCAAGAAAAATATAATTTCCATTGGGAAATAATTAAAATAATGTTATTACATTAATAGAATGTAAACAATCAAAAAATATAGTGAGATTACATAATAACTTTTTGCAATGGGTAATTTTTAAATAAAATATCCTTTTATTAAATAAATAAATTTGGATATTAAAATAAAGTTAATTATGAATAGTGATATTACATGAAAAAGTGGCGGTGTATACACCACATAAATGTGAATTGGTGCATTATATCAAATAAATCTCAATGGAATGTAAATTGTGACGAAATCCCTTACCTTACACTTACATTTGGTTGAATGCTCTTTCAACACCAACATAGTAGTTTTAATCCTTTTATTAAATTATAACATAAACATAATAATATTTATAATATCATATATAATTCATTTATAACCTATTATCACTTTTTTGTTAATAATCATCCATTATATTTATTGTTTAGGGTGTTAATTTCATTATTTTTCAATTACGTTTAAAATTGATATTTTTTTCTAATACATAGATCATTATTATATTATATAATAAATTTAAATAAATATATAATTATATTATATATCTAGTATATATGTTTTTTGAGTAAACCATAAAATTTCATAACATGAAATGAAATTCATTGTTTCTGGATATGGTAGGTCATACGTATATAAAAACGTTGATTCCATTTTTTGTATTAAAATAAATAAAATTAAGTGATATATGTATATTTAAATTATAATTATAGTATAATATTTAGTTTATATATATCATATATGTTTATTTTACCCATTATTATTATATTCCATGTAACATTTAAATTAATCACATCACATCGTGAGGTGGTAGTCCGCCTTAAACATGAACGGTGTTATTATATTTCAGAAAAATGGAAGGTTTCGAGACCAAAGCTTGATGTACATGGACATTAAATTACTTATGCAGAATACTTAATACATAATAGAAACAGACACAAAAGAACCGTAATAGTTTAGTGTCTTCGGAAACATGGAACATAATCTTCTAATCATGGTGAAAGATCTTCAACATCTCCCATAAAGATCTCCCCCTTTTGTTTTCTTACCTAAAACATTTCTTAATAGCCTGGGGGAAAAAATAAAAATGGTGAGCTCAAATTATTAGTAATGTTAAACATAGATAACGTAAAACAATATGTATACTTTTGAATGCAAAAACCTGAACATAAAGTCTAAACATCAAAATCGTGGGCAAAGACAAAAATCTTGGAAGTACGTAAAGAATATATCATAAAGGAACATCAATCATGATAAAATAGCATGTTAATAAAACATGTAATTGTAGAAAACCATTATTCACATGATATTATTTCCATAGTAGCTATGTAATCGCTTCCAAGACCATCTTAGTGGACAAAGTCCCTTTCTGAATTGAGTTCACTCCTCATTCCAGTCCTGTAACACTGAATCGGATTAACTTACCGTTCCAGCCATGTCTATCTTATGAGATATAAATCTACACCTAATGAATTGTATGGAGATATAGGTCCCACCCATATCATATTTAAATCATTCTTACTTGTTCCACAAAATATACATAAATCATTCATCATAACCCAAAGAATAAAATGTGTTTCATAAACATCATCCCATCATAACAAACTCCATATAAAACAAATTGATATCATTTAATCATAAGAAGAATC
This sequence comes from Viscum album, assembly GCA_963277665.1. NCBI lineage: Eukaryota > Viridiplantae > Streptophyta > Magnoliopsida > Santalales > Viscaceae > Viscum > Viscum album. Next base: position 2,061,038,225 of record OY728140.1, read on the forward strand.
AAACCCGGAAAATAATAGTGACATTATACTTGAAACATAAATTTTTTAAATAATTTCATCTTAGATGGAAAATATATTTTATAAAATACTTGAAATGAATTCTTTTGGAAAATATCCTTTCTCCTTAAAAATCATTTTCTTTTCACAAAATGCCATATAATTTTAAAATAAAATTATTTTATTGAAAATAACCATTAAAAATTGAGGAGTATGCCTCTTGAAAATTAGGTGATATGAAACCGTAAAAATCTGTTCATACCATATAAGTTAAACAACATTATCCTCATACTTTTAACGGAAAAGTCAAAAAGTACCACGTATGGTAGAAAAAAGAATGATTCCATCCATAACATATAGTAAAAGTCAAAGAGGGGTAAAGATGACTTTAAACATATAGGGAATATTATTAAAAACTTTATGTAATACATTTTTATGGACATGGATGAAAAATATATCCCCAGTAAATACTTACGTATAAGCAATCTCAGATAAAAATGAGATTTGAAAAATTATGCATTACCTTAGGTCCGATATGCTTCATATGTATCCGAAACTCCTATATAATGATTTAAATAAGGTCATTTACTTATTACAGAATCATATTCACAATTATGATATCATATATGGTTCAATTATGACTTTATAATACCCATTATTTTGTAAATTTCTTGATAAAGCAGTGTTTTGGGTTAAATCATTTTATTTATCGTAGGCGTTTGGACTTGTTGTTCATGATATTTTTATTAATTGTATCATGATTTACTTACTTTTATAATTTAAATAATTATTTATATATCATATATATTAATTATATATATATAATAGATAGATGAATGAATTGAAATACACCGTTCATGGAGACGGTAGGCCATATGTATGCATTAACGTTGTTTTCCTTTCCTTATTGACATGAAAGGAAGTAAGTAGATGAAATATATATAAATATATATAAAAAACCCAGTAGATTCATTATTATTCAGTATGTATACTTTATAATCATTCTTGATTGGTTAACTGGGAGAATGCATCTCATCGCGTCGTGGAGAAGGTAATCCGTACGTACGCACGAGCAATGATATCATTCATATAATTATTGAATTTAGTTGGAGTGGATGATATAATATCTCAGAATCAGTATGATGTTATAATAACTATACATAGTTATTATTTACAACATTATACCCATCCAAGTAAGGTGGTGGTGGAAAAACAGATTACACCACGGCGTGGAGACGATATTTTGTACGTATGCACGCGCGGTGATTTCATTTTCTGTAGGATGGATTGAAGGTGAAATGGGGTTGTTTAATATTTATAATAACATATCAGTATATTATTGATACTTATGTTATTACATTATAATGAAACAACTAAATAAGAAGGAAGTTGAAGAAGAATGAAACTTGAAAGAAGTGGTTGAAGAGATTACCTCTTCTTCGACACACCTCTTTTAAGCTTCCTCTTAAGGCACTAGAGTAGGTATTTAGAGGAGACCAAAACCACTATAATGTTTCTAGGGAAGTTGATAAGAAAAATGGGCAGGGGTTGGCAGAGCTTGAAGGCTCAAAATTTTGTAAAGAGAAGAGGGAGGAGGTTCCCTTTTATAATGGAGGAGAGGGGTACCTTAGGACAAACTTAAAATATTATTTTATAATAAAGTAATATTCGGTTTATAATAGCTCCAAATAGATTTATTTAGAAGATAAATTGGGGATGGGTCGAAATAATCTCAACCAATAGGTTTTATACATGTATAGGTTACTATTTTAACCTTATCATTTATATTTAACTCTAAGTTATATAATTTATCTTTTATCGTGTCTTCTTTTTTTCTTACACTATATGGTTAATAACCTTACTATAACAAGTCAAAAGAACCCCAAGTGGTTCCTTATTAATATATATAACCTTATCTATGTAATTTGACCGAATGTTAGATTTTTAGGAATATAATAACAATTAATAATATAATATTTTTTTTAAAACTATTTTATGTCAATTTTGACACTATTGGGAAATTGATTTTTGTGAAAATCATAACAACATGATTATTTTGAAAAAAGTTATTTGAATCAATAATAACATATACTATTAACCTATAAAATTAGTGAAATTCATAAAAAGTCTCAAATTACATTTATTTGGGTATTTATAACAACAATTATGTTAATATTTCATTAATAAGGTAAATACTGCATCAACATTGTGTCATAAATAAAATAAATTATTTAATGTCTAAAAATTATAAATAAAATATGATTATGTAGTAAATCGTTTTAGATTTCTAATTAATATGTATAGTTGAATTTATCTTATGTATAACCCTATATTAAAATTTTTTACTTATTAACGATTGATTTTAACTCTTTTAACTCTTCATTGAATTAAATAATAATAAATGTCCTAATCTAATCCAAGTGTACCTAAATGATAATATTATATTCCTTAGGCTATTTTTGGTCTAATTATACTTATCTAATATAATTACAATATGTGTTTGGGTAAAAATAATATCATTTTTACCCTTAATTACCCTATTTTGGTTTAACCGTGGTAAATAAAAGTAAAAAGTTACTATTCACCAAAAATTATTTTTATCTTATTGAACCAAATTTTTCTCCTTGATATTAACAGTGTCTCTCGGATTTTCAAAATTCCACTCACAGAAGCGTTAAAAGTATGATTTATATAAATTATCAAATGCTTCTAGGAGGTGGGTAAAAGACGGTAAAAATTCAATAAAATTTTTATATATCTAAAACTATTATAAAATGAATCTAATGAATTACATTGAAATTATATAGTTACTATGTATCTATTTTGACCTAAAATAATTTTAAATAAAATAAATTAAATAAAAAGCTGGTTTTAACGATTAACTCATTGTTTTTCAAAATTCATCAAAAACTGAAAGTTTTTAGAAAAATAACACAAATTCACCCTATACTAATTTCGATATTCCGAATCCAAAAATAAAGTCCATTTTGAAAAATAAAATTTATAATATTTCAAAAAGTCTGTATTACTATTCATAACATCTAGTTTATATAATATTTTAATAACATATTTTGTTTAGTGAAACTCGAAATTGCGTACAACACATGCTATCATGGAAGGTCAAGATTGCGTGTAATGCAAGCCAAGCCAGGGTTGAGTGTATTCCAAGATTCATTTGTTGTTGTGTATAATAGAATCAAACCATATTTAATTTATACATTGAATATATATATATATACTCAATGTTTCATAGAATACCTTCTATCAAACGAAGTTGAAATTGTGTATAACACGATCCAAGATTAGTGTTGCGTATACTGCAAGCTAATACGGTGTTTCGTATAGCACAAGATAATCTTGGTGTAGTGTAAAACATAAGAAATCAAATAAATTAAAAATAATACTTCTCATAAAACCTCAGGGTGTTACATTCTACCCCCCTTAAAATGAATTTTGCCCTTGAAATTAGTCAGAGTTATAAATCGTTTACTATGTGAAAGTTTGTATTATAGAAACCGACATCGTAAAAAGGAATACTAAAACTTAATTTTAAAAACTAATGTATGAAATGTAACTGTTACCCAAATTAACATATCACTGGGTTTCCACATAAGAGAACATAGGTGAAAATATGGATATGGAAGACAAATATAACCATCAACATCTGATGAAGAGTGGTAGAGGACATGGATATGAAAAAGACAACAATCACAAAGCCATAAATTTGTGATGATCTAATATACCATCTGACTCATCAGATATGAGAGTACTAGGACAACATTATTTTATCAAGATCATTTCCCGAATGTTGATGAATTTTTACATAAGGAGAAATACTTAATTGATTTCAATGTAATATCATCCTTGGTCATTCCATGAACAATTTCCACTTCATCTCTATTTAAAGAAATTAAGTTGAGTTTTTCATTCATGAAGTGTTAGTAGATCATATGATAAGTCATCCCATCTATTTCTATCATAAAATGGTTAGCATATGTTATTATATATACATAAGTCCATCTATGAAGAGATTAATTATAAATGATTCCAAAAATGGAATTATACTTCATCTATCATACCGCTTAATAAAATAAAACTAGTTTCTACTAACTAGAGACTTCTAGTAGGCCAGTGGTAGGTAATAAAAGCATGTCTCACTTTGGTTTTGGGTTCTATTCCCGTAGCCTTGTCCAACGCGATGGGTTGTTGCCCATCCTGCAGGTTGTCCCTTTTTCAAAAACTACACTATTATAACATTCCAGAAATAATTACGAAAAAAGTTCTATCCTTAAACAATACTCTTGACCTCACCTGTTTTCATAATCCAAATTATGCTTTTACATACTTTGATAATCCCAAATAATGTGTATATATATATTAATTATTTTAACCTATGATCAAGCAGATAATAATATTAAAATAACCTTTGCAATATGTTAATAATTGTTTGTCCAAGTTTATATGACTTTTGAAATAATTCTAACTCAATCAGATATGATTTGTATAAAATAGATAAGTGCTGATTCATTGATATGCTTGTAGCTACTGATACAGATCTACCAGTACATAGTCTACCGATATACATAGTCACCGATAAGAAAAGGTCCCCGATACGCAGAGCTACCGGTATGTGTAAGTCCACCGGTAAGCACATGTCACCAAAAGATCATGTCACCGATACAGACAGCTATCGATAGAAGCTGAACTACTGATAGAATAAGTCTACCGATATACACTTCACTGGTATAGAACGAAGCTACTGGTATGCATAAGTCTACCGATATAACAAGGCTACTGACATAATGCCTACCAATAAATGTGGTTTCCGATACAGTCACCGAGACAAGCAAGCTACTGATAGACAGGTGAGCTACCGATAGACCAGGAGCTACCGATAGAAGGAGTCACTGGTATATAGAGCTACTGATACATAGAGTAACAACTACCTATACAAGGAGCTACCGGTACAAGACAAAAGAGCTACCGATAGGAGCTCACTACTATACAAAGTCCCCTATTACACTTCTACTAATAGAAGGCGACTAATGAAAGACTGACCAATCAAACTCTATACTCTCAATATTATTTATTTATTAAGAAACGGTAATATGTGATGTTTTTAATGCAATTGATGTAATTTAGTGATAGTTGTTGGAATGTCAGGAAACCGTACCAATTACTAATGAAAAGTTAATCATTCCCATTTCCTGAGATGAAAGCTATAAAAGGAAGGACAAAGGCCAGCCAAAGAGGACCGCATCAAGGGTGTGAAAAGTGTAGAAAAGTAGTTGCACGAAAAATACACACAATGGAGAAATAATGTTGTAATGTGGTGTGACTACTTTGATACTCTAAGATCACTGAACATAGACGAAGCTATTCTTTTTTAAGGAGAACACAAGCTGCACCTTATTCAAGGAGTGAAGAACTACAATGAACGCTCTTCATGCATTCAAGATGATCGAACTGAACTTGAAGAAAACGACCCAGTTTTTTTCAGAAAAAAACCAGAGAAGGACTCAAAGCTTCATTTACAACAATCGAAGGAGTCCAGAGCTTCACTCACAACACATAGAGCACTCTAAACTCATATCTCTCTATCAAGCTCTATTATGTTTTATTCATTTACTTTTTGAGAAGTGTATTTACTCACACTGTCTCCTGTGAAAAACTGGAGGATCTCTAAATCCTCACACAAAAATTTATTAACTCATTTATATCCCACTGTGGATAGTGGTAGAGTTCAAGTAAGACCTGGACAGTCTATGTATTGTTGTTTTGTTTTCCCACGAAGAAATGTGGTAGAGGTCTTAGTACCTGAATAGTATTTGAATGTTGTTTAACCTGATCCATGTTGTGGATAAAATTTATATAAATTGTTTGAGTGGACTAAGTCTCGTCTTGAGACTGAACCTCTTGGTTATATATGCTTTTCATTTTAGATTAAGTCTCAAGTATACTATATATTTTATATTCTGCTACTAATTACATAGAAATACAATTTGTTTAAAAGTTACTTTGATAATTAAATTAGTTAGTGTTTATACTTATTTTAAACTTGTAAGTTAGTTTCAAAAGTTAATATAATATTCTGATTAAATTAACTGAGACCAAATCAATATTTGAGAAACTAATTGAACTCTTACAATCTGTATAAATTCACTACAGTTCAACATGTTTTTAATAGGGGGATTTTAATAGAACTGTTTTTAATAGAAATTTTAATAGGAACTAAATTCACCCCCCATCTTGAGTATCCACTCTAACCAACCTTTGGTATCAAAGGTTGTTTTTATTAATTTAGTATTTCAAATACTCTGTTTTTCAACTATGATTTTAGTTATATCTTAAAGATCTTAAATTTCCGTGAGTTCTAAATTTTATCTCTTTAAATATATTTGCTAAACTCTAGCTATGGACAATATACTATAAGGTGATGCTACCAAAATGTCACCCTTATTTAATGGTACAAATTATGCCTAGTGGAATCTTAAAATGAAAATTCATTTAGAGAGTATGGGATTTGGTATCTGGAATACTATATAAACTCAATATAAGATTCCAGAAACTGAAATAACTACTTGGGATGAACCTACTAAAGTATATTACAATAATAACTATAAAGCTATGAATGCCATGTATTGTTCACTAGGTGATGAAGAGTTTAATAAAATATCTGATTCTAAAACTGCTTATGAAATTTGGGACACTTTGGCTATTTTCCCATGAGGGAACTACCAATGTCAAATAAATGAGGCTGAATACCTATACTATTAAATATGATAACTTTAAAATGAATCCTGATTAAACCATTTCTGATATGTTTCTCAGGTTCAATGAGATTGTCAACACAATGTGATCTCTTGGTAAAGCTATTCCTGCAAAAGAACAGATCATGAGAATATTATGATGTCTGCTAGAAAGATGGAGAGGCACATCTATTTCCATTAGAGAATTGTGCAATATAAGAACACTGCCAATTAAAGAACATATTGGTAAGTTTATGATGTATGAGACAGAAGTCAAGGTGAATAATGAATAGGATGATGAAACTAAAAGGAATTCAGGGAAATTTAAGTATACTTCCTCAAGAAGCAAGGACAAGGACAAAGGTCACACACTTACTGAAGGTTCAACAAGTGAAATTTCAGACTCTAACAGTGATGTTGAGATGTCTTAGATAGACAGAAGATTAATGAAATTCTATAGGAAGAAGAAATTCTTTATAAAATCAAACTAAAAAGGAAAATATGATAGCAAAGGTCATTGGAAGAAGGACTAGTAGAATTATAAAAAAGGTGATTAAATTACCTATTATGAATGAAAGAGGAAAGGATGTGTAAAAGCTGACTGCCCAAAATTGATGTTCAAAAAGAAACATGAATACAAGGACAATAAGTACAAGAAAGATATGAAAGATACCTGGAGTGCTTCAAATGAAAGCACAAGTGAATCTGAAGTTTCTGACTCTGAAAAGAATCAATCTAACATGTGTTTTATGGCAAACACATCTGAGGTAACACTAGACTGTCCTTCTTTACATTCATACTATTCTGGAGTTTATTCTGATTCTGATTCTGAATCTGAAAACAGGTCTAGTAGAGAGTTGTTTGAATATTGTAATATGTTATAAGAGACCTATAATGAACTTAAGGACAAGTAGAAATCCTTAAAGGAACAACCTTCTTTATCTAGTACTGTTAAATCTGCACTTGAGATTGAAAAGGAAAAGAATGATCAACTGTTAAAAGAAAAAACTGAACTGAAAATGTCTAATGAGCAACTAAGAAAGGACTTAGAAAAGTTATCAAATGGAAAGAACACTGTAATTCAAATTCTAGGTAAACAAGTGGCACCAAAGTATACTACTGGTTTGGTATACCAACCTGGACAAAGACAGTTTACTAAAAATAGATTTATTCCTATATCTGGACAAAATTCTGCTAGTTTTAGTTCTGGAAATTCATATGCCTCAACTAGTTATTCACATTTTTATAGATCAATCGAAGTTTATATTTCAAAATCAATTGATTCTGTAAATTATATGATACCCATAAGGCAAATCTCGGTGTCTAAACTTTGATTTATAACCTGTCTGGACCCAAGCAAATTTGGGTACCAAAATCATTTTCTATTTAAATCTATTTTGTAGGAAACTTTCTTGGAGAGTTCTCAAAAGATGGTTTGGTACTGGGACAATGGATTTTCAAGGCACATGTCTAGAGATTACTCATTCTTTAAAAAATTAATAAAGGTTGATTGAGGCTATGTCACATTTGGTGATAATTCTAAATGAATGATCATCGGCCTAGGCAGGATTGGTAACACTGATTCAGTTTTTATTTCTAATGTTTTATTTGTGATGGACTTAAATATAATCTGTTATGTATTTATCAGTTTTGTGATGATGGTTTCAATGTTAAATTTAAAAATGATTCTTGTAAAGTTTTTAATTCCAATTTTTTTTAGTATTTTCTGCTTTGAGAAATGAAAATGTATATGTAGTTGATTTAACTTTTTTAGCCAAGAAAAATATTACTTGTTTAAAAGCTTTTCATAAAAAATCTTGGTTATGGCACAAAAGATTAGGACATTGCAATATACACTGACTTTGAAAACTGAGTATGACGAACTAAGTTAGAGACGTACCCAAACTTGAATTCCCAACTGACAAAGTTTGTAATCCTAGTCAAAAGGTAAAGCAACATAAAGTTTCTTTTAAATCAAAGAAAGAAGATTCAACTTCTCAACATCTCGAGTTTGTTCACATGGACTTGTTTGGACCTTCTCGAGTTTCTAGTTAAAATCGAATGCACTATGTCTATATCTTAGTAGATGAATTTTCTATATATACTTGGGTATAATTCTTAGCTCACAAAAGTGAAGCCTGTTCTTATTTTATTAAATACTCCATGTCAGTAGAGAACCTTAGTGGACATAAGATTAAGACCCTAAGAAGTGATCATGGTCACGAGTTTGAAAATCATGAGTTTGAATCTTATTTCTCACACAATGGCTATAGTCACAACTTTTTTTCCCCTATAACACCTCAACAGAATGGTGTAGTAGAAAGAAGAAATAGAACCCTTCAAGAAATTGCATGAACTAAGCTAAATGAGTATGACCTGCCAATTTAGTTGTGGGATGAAGCTGTAAATACAGCTTGTTATATTATCAATAGAGTCGTAATTAGACATGTTCTTAAGAAGACCCTTTATGAGTTGTGGGATTATAGGAAACCTAAGGTCAATTACTTCATTGTTTTTGCTACAAGGTTTTTATTCTTAATACAAAGGATAATCTTGACAAGTTTTCATCTAAATGCGACGAAGGAATATTTTTAGGATATTCTTTAACTAGAAAAGCCAATAGAGTCTTTAATAAATGAACCAAATGTGTGGAAAAATCTGTTCATATCATGTTTGATGAAACTGATCCACATGAACTTAAGCCTTCTCATGAAAATCTTGAAGAAGATTTGTCTCCTCTGGACATTAATGATAAAACTAAAGAATCTTTTGTAAAGAGATTCAGTTCTTGACATATTCCAGAATCTGCTTCTATAGAAACCGAAATTAGAGAAGATCCTGAAATTTCTAGTCCTACCATTACTAGATAAACTATGATTCTAATGAATCATCCTTTAGATGTTGTTGTTGGTAATCTTGATAGAGTGACACAGACTAGAGCTTCTCTAAGAAACCATGTTAAACATCAAACATTTCTTTATAGTTAGAACCTAAAAATATCAATGATGCAATCAATGATGAATTTTGAGTAATGGCTATGCAAGAAGAATGAAATAAATTTGAAGGAAAAAAAGTCTGGGAATTAGTAGAAAGACCTAATAACACCTTGACCATAGGCACTAAAAGTGTTTTTAGAAACAAAGTTGATGAGTCTAGAAATATAGTTAGAAACAAAGCTAGGCTAGTTTCACAAGGATATAGTCAAGAGGAAGGTATAGACTATGAGGAAAACCTTCCCCCTATTTCTAGATTATAATCCATTAGGATCTTAATTCCATATATTGCTCATCTAAATTTCAAGTTATATCAAATGGATGTTAAAAGACCATTTCTAAATGATTTTATACTTGAAGATGTTTTTGTTTAACAACCACCAAGATTTACAAACCCCCATTTTTAAAATCATGTTTTTAAAATTTCTAAAGCTTTATATTGTTTAAAACAAGCTCCAAGATCTTGGTATGATAGACTTAGTAATTTTATTATTTCAAAATGTTTTACTAATGGGATTGCTAATCCAAATAATTTTATTAAAAGAATTTATATAGATGTTTTGATAATAAAAATCTATGATGATGATATTATTTTTGGATCTTCTAAACATTGTTTATGTACTGACTTTTCAAAAAGTTTGAAAAATGAATTTCAAATGAGTTTAATGGGAGAACTCAAACACTTTCGTGGATTTCATGTTTTCCAAAATGAAAAGGGTATTGTTTTGAATCAAAGTAAATATCAAAAAGTTCTTTTAAAACGTTTTGGTTTGGATAGTATTAATGAAAGTGATACCCCTATGAGTACTATCTATAAATTGGATGCAGATGAAATTGGGAAAGCAGTGGATCAATTCAACTACAGAGGTATGATTGGAAGCCTACTTTACCTTATTTCTAGTCGACCAGATATTATGTTCAGTGTGTGTATGTGTGCAAGATTTCAAGATAATCCAAAATAATCTCCTTTACTTGATGTTAAAAGAATTTTTAAGTATCTTAAAGATACTGAAAATTAGGGTTTGTTTTATCCAAAAGGGTAATATTTTGAATTAATGAGTTATTTAGATGCTGACTTTGCTGGTTGTAAGTTAGATAGAAATATCACATCTGGAACATGTCATTTATTGAAAAAATCCTTAGTATCATGGTGTAATAAGAAACTGAATTTTGTAGCATTATCTAATGCTGATGTAGAGTATATAGCTACTGGTAGTTGCTGTGCAAAATTTTTGTGGATGAAACACAATCTTTTGGACTATGGATATGATTTTAAGCATGTTTCTTTTAATTGTGATAACACTAGTGCAATTATTATTTCAATGAACTTTGTGTCTCACTCTAGGACCAAACATATTGATGTAATACACCATTTCTTGAAAGATCACTACCACAAAGGTGATATTACTCTTTAATTTATAGGTATTGAACAACAATTAGCTGACATTTTCACCAAAACACTAAGTTCAGATAGGTTAAGTTACATTATACATGAGTTAGGGATGATTAACCTTGACTGTTAGATACCTCACCGATGTACCTCACCGATGTACCTCACCGATGTGATACCTCACCGATATACCTCACCGATTAGGAATTCTCACCGATATACCCTACCGATGCATTGTTTTAAACTTCTATCTACCACCAGAATATGTATCGTTTATAATTTACTTATTATATTTTAATTATTTATTTTATGGTTTATAAATGCTAAAAGCAAGACTTAATGAATTTTCGATACACATCAAACCCTTTTCCCTCAAGCCTTAGATTCTGAATCTCTCGAAAACACTAAGTTCCTCGGACTAGAAATGGAAAAAACCAAAATGCCCTCTGTCAAAGATGTTGTTGAAAAGTCGAATGCGAAGAAGCAGAAGACAGACCTAGATGGAAAAAGCGGTGTTAGTAGAACAACGTCGGGGAAGTGACCAGTGAACCCACACTAACAGAATAGAGTTATTGTGATCGAAAAAGAGCTATGCGTGGAATGGTTTCTATCTAGTAAATAGCTAGTTCTCAAGGTGTCAGAAGATCAAAAGTGTGTAGAATGCTTTTCGAACAACAATGGCTCCAACTATCTGAAGATTGTGAAACAGTTATATGAGTTTGTATGTTTTGGGAAATCAGAAGATCAGAATCGAATGATTTCACTTGTGAATGGAAGGGAACTATCTTTTTTATCCATTGAGTGGGATGAATTCCTACAGGTTCCACACAAAGGTGTTCCTTGATATTTCATGAGATCAGTACCACCTACAAGTGACATATTTGATTATGAGACTACTTTATAGGAGCTCACTAATAGTGGCAAGAAGAGACAGGTGGTGGCTATAGAAATGGATGGAGAGAACAAATTGTTGTTCAAGTTTGTTCAGCATGTTTTAATTCCAAGAAGAGGGGACTTTGTGAATTTATGATATCATGGTATCTATTTGTTACATATTTTGAGAAATGGTGTGAAAGTGAATCTGTGCAGGCTGTTGATGATTCAAATGGAGGATATGATTAGACCAAAATCAAAAACCAATGCCATATTCTTTTCTAAGTTGATCTCAGTGATGATAAATGTGAAAGGGGTAGTTGAGTCTCATGATTAGACAATGGTAGTAAAGAATAATTTTTATATCATAAGAAATATTTTCAAATACATGAAGATAAAATGGAATCCATAGAGAAGAGAGTGGGTTAATTAAGACAAAAGATTTATTATATGTTCAATCTTGTGGATAATACTTCAAGGCATAAGGATGTGAGGGATCCAGGTCTAGGACATAATGAATAAGAACCTGAGTACAGAGATGAGTCTGATGAAGAGGAGACTTCCATGGATGATGGAATGGATCCAGACATGCCCCAAGTCCTGTTAATGAAATTATATCCTCAGGAAAGGAAACATTTTTAGAAGAAGAAACACTTGTTGATGATGAAGACCAGCCAGCTCCTGAGAATGAAGAAGAAAGAGATAATGAATCTGAAGCCTCTGATTCTGTCTAATTTAGTCTGAGTCCATTGATTGGAAGCTCAGTTGTGCCTCTTAAGGATGTAGTGGGAGAGATGGAAGGACCTTTACCTAATCCAGAGGAGCCTCCTGCTGTTTCATAGATGGAGTTGATTGTAGAAGATTCTTCTGAGGAAGAAAGACCTACTGAGAATGCTGTTGTTGTACAAGAGAATTCACTAGTTGAGGGGGAGAATCCAATCATCTTTGTCTATGTTTCAGTGGTAGTTTAGATTGGGGATTGGACAGAAGACCCATGTTTTGTTGTCTGTGGATTGGAATATCTAGATTCAGATAATGATGCATCCCCCAATAGACCAAAAATCAATTATGATATTAAGATTGAGTTGTTACATGAAGACGTGGTCAGAATGCATGATCTGGAAAAGCTAAAGTCTGATCTCAAAATTAGTTTTGTGGAAAAAATAATGACAATGGAAGCCTCACTGGTGTCATCCATTCAATCTATTATGAATGAATTATTGACCAGTATAGTATCTGAAAATGAACCTGTTGTTGTTTCACCTGCTGATATGATCACTAGAGCTGATCTTGAATCCTTAAAGAATGAGATAAAAGAGTCTTTTAGTGCTTCTGTTGCTGAGTTAAATCACTTCTTTGTTTAAGAGATGAGCAATTTAGAAAAGTCTTTTGAACTCTCTCTTGGCTGTAATGTAACTACCTTTGTGGCAGAGATAGTGGATGAAGTTGTACCTTGCCAGACTCAAGTATCTAGACTGGAATAAGATGTTGAAGTTCTAAAGAAATTTGTTATCTCTTTAGAATCTTATATGAGTTCTAGACGTCAAGAAGACAAGGATTTAGCTTATGTCAAAAGTGTTGTGAGCCAAATGGTATCAGTCTTTTAAGGATTTAAAACCTCTATGAAAGATCATGTTAGCACCCAAGATTCTCAAGTGAAAAATCATATCAATGGGTTGACAAAAAACTTCAAGGAAACAGTAACTTTCTGTATTGGTTCCCTTACCTCTATATCTTTTGTGGATTTGGATCAGATTAGGGCTGTGATGAAGGAGGATCTTGGTTCAGCATCAACTAGTGGCTCTGTGGACTCATCAGATCTAACCAAAGTGGTTACTTCTACTAGAGATTCAACTAGAGATATAATGAATATAGTCCAAGACTATATGAGTGAAACTTCTGCCTCTCAGAAAGATGTGAAAGACAAGGTAGAATATTACTTCCAAAGAGTTTACACCAAGAATCAGCTCCATAATCATTTCAAGATTATGTTAGAGAAGATAAAGCTCCCTCCTTTCAATCAAGCCTTCAGAGAACAAGTCAGCAAGCTCAGAGAGTTGACCCCCTCACTGGGAAAATTTATGGAGAAAAATAATGATTTCATATCTACTATGGAGAGAGGGGGAGGAATCATTATGGATTTCAGAAATCTTTTACTGCCTTTCATGCATGACGATGCTAGGATAGTGATTATACATCTAGCATTACCTACCTTTTCCTCAACTACTTCTCCTATTCAGATGACTCCAGTACAAGATATCAGAATCCTTACTCCTTTGATCACTTAGAGAGCTACACAGTACAGACCATGAACAGTTTTAGTAGCTCAGCCTCCTCTGATCATCTCTGAAATTCCTAAGCCTTCACCTGCATCCACCTCACCTGAGTTTTCTTCTGATCCCAGGGGAAATCTCATGCTAAGGATGTGGATTGATCAGTCGCTAGGAATTTTTGATAGGAATCACTTGTATTTTTTGTTTCATTTCTATTTATATTTGTAATATATTTGCTCCAAGAAATATATGTGTGATCTTACTTTATTTTACCATATGTTACTTCTCTTTTCATGTGTTTTTTCCACTTTTCCCACTTTTTGATTATCCCAAAGGGGGATGAATATTGTCTAAGTGAAACATATCTGGTCATAATATCTTCTATGAGAAAGGGGTAGAAATTTATGTGTTTAATTCGTTTCTCTAATAAATTTATTTCTTATTTTATCTCTGATATATATTCTTTATAATACATGGTTTTCTCTGATACATTTTTAGTTATATTGGATTATAATATCATAAGTTGTGATTATCAAAAAGGGGGAGATTGTTGACCTCACCTATTTTGATAATCCCAATTATGCTTTTACATACTTTGATAATCCCAAATAATGTGTTTATATATATTAATCCTTTAAATCTATGATCAAGCTGATAATAATATTAAAATAATATATGCAATATGTTAATCATTGTTTATCTATATTTATATGACTTTTGAAATAATTATAACTCAATCGAATATGTTTTGTAAAAAATAAATAAGTGTTGAGTCATTGATATGCATGTAGCTACTGATACAGATCTACTGGTACTTAGTCTACTGATAGACATAGTCACCGATAAGAAAAGGTCACCGATACGCAGAGCTATCTGTATGTGTAAGTCCACCAGTAAACACATGTCACCGAAAGATCATGTCACCGATACAAACAGCTACCGATATAAGCAGAGCTACCGATAGAATAAGTCTACCGATATACACTTCACTAGTATATGACAGAGCTTCCGGTATGCATAAGTCTACTGATAGAACAAGGATACCGACATAATGTCTACCGATAAATGTGGTTTCTGATACAGTCATTGAGACAAGAAAGCTACTGATAGACAAGAGATCTACCGATAGAGCAAGAGCTACCGATAGATGGAGTCACCAGTATATAGAGCTACTGATACATAAAGTAACATCTACCGATTCAAGGATCTACCGGTACAAGATCAAAGTGTTGGAAATAAGAGATCAATGATATACAAATTCCACCATTACACTTCTATCGAAATAAGGATACTAATGAAAGAATGACCAGTCAAACTCTATACTCTCAATATTATTTATTTCTTATACAATGGTAATATGAGATGTTTTTAATGCAATTAATGTTCTTTAATGATAGTTGTTCTCATGTCAGGAAACCATACCTAGTACCCATGAAAAGGTAATCATTCCCATTGCTGGGGCTGAAAGCTATAAAAGGAAGGACAAAGGCCAGACAAAGAGGACCGCATCAAGGGTGTGAAAAGTGCAGAAAAGTAGTTTCCTGAAGAATACACACAACAAGAAAAAGAAAGTTGAAAAGTGTTGTGACTACTTCCATAATCAAAGATCACTGAACATACACGAATCCATTGTTCCTGAAGGAGAACACAAGCTGCACCTTAGTCAAGGAGTGAAGAAATACAATGAAAGATCTTCATGAACTAATGCTCATTGAAATGATCTTGAAGATAATGACCCTCTATTTTTCAAACAAAAACCAGAGAAGGACTCAGTTCTTCATTTACATCAATTTAAAAATTCTAGAGCTTCACTCTCAATACATAGAGTACTCTAAACTCATATCTATCTATCTAGCTCTATTGTGTTTTATTCATTTACTTTTTGAGCAGTGTATTTACTCACACTGTCTCATATGATAAACTGGATGATCTCTAAATCCTCACACAAACCTTTCTTAACTCTTTTGTATCAGACTTTGGATAGTGGTAGAGTTCAAGTAAGACCTGGATAGTCTATGTGCTGTTGTTTTGTTTTCACACGAAGATATGTGGTAGAGGTCTTAGTACCTGGACAGTCTTGGACTGTTGTTTACCCATATCCAAGGTGTGGATCAAATTTATATAAATTGTTTGAGAGGACTAAGTCTTGGCTTGTGATTGAACCTCTTAGTTATATATACTGTGCAAATTTTATTTTAAGTCTCAAGTATACTATATATTTTCTATTCCGCTACTAATTAATTTGAAATAAAATTTGATTTAAAGTTACTTTGATAGTTAAATTAGAAAGTGTATATACTTATTGTAAATCAGTAAGATAGTATCAAAAGTTAATTTAATATTCTGATTAAATTCAATAAGTCCTAATAAATCATTGAGAAACTAATTGAGCTCTTACAATATGTATAAATTCACTACAGTTTAACTTGTTTTTTAACAGGAGATTTTAATAGAACTATTTTTAACAGAAATTTTAATTGGAACTCAATCCACCACCCCCTCTTCAGTATCCACTCCGACAAACAAATACTATCTGATGTATAACATAATCCATTCCAATATTTAGGCTTATCCAAAATACATGTGTCCAATCTCATATTATAGTGAAAAATATTACCAAGGATGTCATATAACAAGCATGTGAATATCATCATTTATCACCCATATATTGTAAGATATATCTTGTTGATCATATTCGAAACATGTGAATCCCTTATTCATGTATTCTTACCATATAACATTAGTGAAAACATGAATGCTGTCAAAAGATAACTCTCTCGATATACCAATATCCCAAAATTTATACATACTCAAACCATGATATAACTTTGTCCTTATATCAGTCATGAGCTCATGAATACTATCAAACATATTATTTTCTCTTTATCCCTTCATTATGTGGATATAATCTTCTTTACAAAAATATTTAAATCACTTTTCATGGTTACCTATACCATACAAGTTTTTAAAACCACAATAAACCAATTCATAGATATTTCAGTATTCCATGATACTAAAATGACATTCCACACTACTGTTTTGGAATCTCGTTACACAAACACATACTTATTCCACCACATCATTGTCATACTCAACATTTCCAATAGTGATCGCATGTGAAATCCCATTGTCGTTTTCCTTAAGAGGTTTCTCACGTCAATCATCATTAACACTTGGATTAGGGCACTTATTAGAATAATTCCCCATTTCCTTGCACTTGAAGCATTGAAGTGTTGGTGGTGCATTCTCTGTAGTCTTTTCTTTATTCTCATCATTAGCTACATTTTTCCCATTACCTAGACACTCGGTTAATTGATGACCTTATTTTCCACACTTGAAACATTTTCTAGTACCTTTTAGACAATCTCCACCATGATTCTTTCCACACTATGAGCATAAAGAATCATTCACCTTCTTTTCAAAATTGTTCTAAGATTTTTCCTTGAACTCCATCTTTTGTTTCTTATCAAAACTATGAGATGGATATGTAACACCAACTTACATTTCTACCTTGATAGCACAACACACTATTTCTTCATAGCTACTGAAGTCTCTTATAGCTAATGCTCTTCAAAGACTTGTTTTTAAGCCACTGAAGAATCGATCAACTTTTCTTTCAGGTTGGATGATAATGCCAGATGAATACCTTCCAAGCCCTGTAAAATTTGCTTCGTATATACCAACAGATTCATCATACTTTTTCTTAAGCTCAAGGAAATCCTTTTCCATCTTTGTTCAAAGAATACGAGGGAAGTACTTATTGAAAAATATGTTCTTGAACTCGTCCCATTCAATGGATTCAGTTTCATCTTGGGGCCTTGTATTTTAACTAGAGTCCACCAATTGTTTGCTTCACCATCTAACCGGTAAACAAACAAAATGAATTTTTCATGATTTGAACAGAGAAGTATCAAAAATACCCTTTCAATGGTACTAATCCATTATTCTGCAACAAGTGTATTAGAGTACCCAATGAAAGAAGGTTGACATTGCCTCATGAATGACTCAATAGAATATTGTTCCTTTCTCTACTTATTTGTAAGTCCATATTGATTCATAGCTTGTGTAAGTATAGAAATAAGATTTTTCACTCCATCTCCCAAAAAATTGGTTAGTTTAGGAGGAATATCATTGCATTGTCCATTACATTGATCAACATGATTCCTTCGGGTTCCAACCATCGTCTAAAATCCAAAAAGAATAGTGTGAGGAAAAAATCATGATAGGGAAAACAACATGATAAAGGGGGAATAACTTCAATATATAAAATATTATGTTTAATTATAAGATCGTTACCATAATTATAGGACTATTACCTATACGTATACTTAACCTTAGGGACATCCTTAGACATAACTTAGAAATATCTCAAAGGATCTCACTAAAGTTTTCACTTCCTAGTTTCCAAAGGTTGACTAAACCTTTCCTCTGATACCAACTGTAGAGACCCAATATTGAAGTACATGGAAATTACATTAATTTTGAGGAATACTTAATAATTAATAGAAACAGACACCAATGGACCGTAATAGTTTAGTGTCTTTGGAAGCTTGGAACATAATCTTCAAATCATGGTGAAAGATCTTCAACATCTCCAATAAAGATCTCCCCTTTTTGTTTTCATACCTAAAACCTTTCTTAATATCCTGGGGAAGAAAAAGATAAAAAGGGTGAGATCATATGCTTATTAAGGGTAAACATAGATAACATAAAACAATCCATAAACATTTTAATGCAAAAACATGAACATAATATCTAAACATCAAAATCATGAGAAAAGACATAAATCATTGAAGTATGTAAGGCATATATCATAAAGCAACATAAATCATGAAAAAATTGCATAGGAATAAAACATGTAATTTTTGAAAACCATTAAGCACATCTTATGATTTCCATAGTAGCCAAGGCATTGCTGCCAAGACCATCTTAGTGGACAAAGTTCTTTTCTGAATCGTGTTCACTCCTCGTTCCAGTCCTGTAACACTGAATCATATTAACATATCATTCCATCCATGTCTATCTCATGAGATATAAATCTTTACCCTATGAATTGGATGGAGATATAGGTCCCACCCATCTCATATTGAAATCATTCTATCTTGTGCCAAAAAATAAACATAAATCATTCATCATAACCTAAAGAATAAAATGGGTTTCATAAATATCATACCATCATAACGTAATCCATATAAAACAAATGGATATCATTTCATCATAATAAGAATAAAACCATGTAAATAATAGAGACATTATACATGAAACCGAAACATGCTAAATAATGTCATCTTAGATGTAAAATAGTTTTGATAAAACATTTGAAATGAATTCTTGAGGAAAATATCCTTTCTCCTTAAAAAAAATTTCCTTTTTCAAAAAATTCCACAAGATTTTAAAAGAAAAGTATTTTATTGAAAATAACCATGAAAACATGTAAATGAAGCTTCTTGAAAATTAGGTGATATGAAATCGTAAAAATCCATTCATGCCGTACAAGTTAAAAAACATTCTCCTCGTACTTTTAACGGAAAAGTCAAAAAGTACCACATATGGTAGTCAAAAGAAAGATTCCTTCCACAACACATAGTAAAAGTGAAATAGGGGTAATAATGACTTTAAAAATACATTGAATATTATTAAACACTTTATGAAAAACATTTTTATGGACATGGATGAAAAATATAACCCCAGTAAATATTTACGTATAAGGAATCTCAGATAAAATTATGATTTGAAAAATTATCCCTTACCTTAGGTCCGATATGCTTCGTACGTATCCAAAAATCCTGTATAATGATTTAAATAATGTCATTTACTTATTAAAAAATTGTATACATTGTTATTATATCATACATGGTTCACTTATTACATTATATTACCCGTTCTTTTGTAAATTCCATGATAAAGTAGCATTTTGGGTAAAATAGTTTTATTTATCTTACGTGTTTGAAATTGTTGTTCTTTATATTATTATTACATATATCATGATTTAATCACTTCTAGAATGTAAATACTGATTTATATATCATATATTTTAATTATATATATATATATAATAGATAGATGAATGAAATGAAATACATCGTTCATGGAGATGGTAGGTCGTACGTACGCATGAACACTGTTTTCCTTTCCTTATTAACTTGAATGGAAGTAAGTAAATGATATATATATATATATATACATTAGCTTCATTATTTCATATATTTAATTATTATTCATTATATATACTTTATAAACATTCTTTATTTGTTAACATGGAGAATGAATCTCATCGCATTGTGGAGACGGTAATCCGTACGTACGCATGAGCAATGATATCATTCACATAATTAATGAATTGAATTGGAGTGGATGATATAATATATCAGAATCAGTATGATTTTATAACAACTATACATAGTTATTCATTACACCATTATACCCATCCAAGTAAGGTGGTGGTGGAAAAAGAGATTACACCACGGTGTGGAGATGGTATTCTGTTCGTACGCACACGCGGTGATTTAATTTTCCATAGGATGGATAGACGATGAAATTAGGTTGTTTAATATTTATAATAACATATCCGTATATCAGTGATACTGATATTTTTACTTTATAATGAAACAACTAAAGAAGAAGAAGTTGAAGAACAAGGATATTTGAAAGAATCGATACAAGTGATTACCTCTTCTTCGACACACCACTTTTAAGCTTCCTCTTAAGGCATTGGAGTTGGTATTTTGAGGATAAAAAAACCACTATCATGTTTCTAGGGAGGTTGAGAACGGAAATGGGTAGGTTTTGGCCGATCTTGAAGGCTCAAAATTGTGTAATGATAAGAGGGAGGAGGTGCCCTTTTATAAGGGAGGAGAGGGGCACCTTAGGGAAAACTTAAAATATTATTTAATAATAATGTCATATTCAGTTTATAATAGCTCCAAATTTATTTATTTCGAAGCTAAATTGGGGATGGGTCTAAATAATCTCAGCCAATATGTTTTAGACATGTTTAGGTTACTATTTTAACCTTATCATTTAGATTTAACTCTAGATAAATAATTTATCTTTTACAGTGTCTTCTTGTTTTCTTAAACTATATGGTTAATAAAAATTATATAACAAGTAAAAATAACCCCAAGTGATTAATTATTAATATATATAACCTTATATAAGTCATTTTTCTAATCCATATATTTTTAGAAATAGACTAACAATTAATAATATAATATTTGTTTTAAAAACTATTTTATGTCGATTTTGACAGTATTTAGAATTTGATTTTTGTGATAATCATAAAAGAATTATTAGTTCAAAAAACGATAATTGAATCAATAATAGAATGTAATATTAACATATAAAATTAGTTTAATTCATAAAAAGTCTAAAATTACATTTATTTGGGTATTTATAACATCAATTATGTAAATATTTAATTAATAAGGTAATTACGACATCATCATTTTGTGATAAATAAATTAAATTATTTAATGTCTAAAAATTATACATAAAATAACATTATGTATGAAATGTTTTTATATTTCTAATTAATATTTATAGTTGAATTTATCTTATGTATAACAGTATATTAAAAATGTTTTAGTTATTAAACTTTTATTTTAACTCTTTTAACTCTTCTTTGAATTAAATAATAATAAATGTCCTAATCTAATCCAAATAAACCTAAATTATAATATTATATTATTAAGATTTATTTTGGTAGAATTATACTTATCTAATATAATTAAGACAAGTGTTAGAGTAATAATAATATCATTTTTAACTTTAATTACCCTATTTACTTTTAGTCGTGGTAAATAAAAGTAAAAAGTTACTATTCATTAAAAATTATTTTTATCTTATTGAACAAAATTTTATTCCTTGATATTAACCATGTCTCTAGGATATTTGAAATTCCATGCACAGAAGTGGTAGAATTAAGATTTAAGTAAATTTGAAAATTCTCCTAGGAGGTGGGTAAAAGACGGTAAAAATTCAATAAAATTTTTATATATCTAAAACTATTATAAAATGACTCCAATAAATTACATTGAACATATATAGTTATTATGTATCTATTTTGACCTAAAATAAATTTAAATAAAATAAATTAAATTTAAATTTGGTTTTAACCAATAACTCAGTGTTTTTGACTTTTCATATAAAATTGAATGTTTTCAGAAAAATACCAAAAATTCACCCTAGGATAATTTCAATATTCCAAATCCAAAAATGAAGTCCATTTTGAAAAATAAAATTTATAAAATTTAAAATAGTGGGTATTACCTTTCATAACTACTTGTTTATATAATACTTTAAAAACATATCTTTGTTTAGTGAAAATCAGTATTACGTACAACACATGCTATCGTGGAAGGTCGCAATTGCATGTAATGCAAGCGACGTCGAGGTTGCATGTAGTGCAAGATTCATTTGTTGTTGTGTATAATAGATTCCAAACACATTTCATTTATACATTGAATATATATATATACACTCAATGTTGTGTAGAATAACATCTATCAAACAAACATGAAATTGTGTGTAACAAGATCCATGATTATTGTTGCGTATACTGCAAGCTAATACGGTGTTGCGTATAGCGCAAGATAATCTTGGTGTAGCGTACAACACAAGACATAAAATAAATTAAAAAGTATACTTCTCATAGAATCTTGGGGTATTAGAGAAGGCATGAAAGAATGTGGTATATACTAATTCAATAAACATACGTAAATTACAAATAGCCTTTATAAAATATAAATCCATCATTTTTCCTGACCACGAACGGTTGTAATAAAAGAACGAACAACTTCTGTTCAATAGGTGCTAGACCACAATACACATAATCAAGGAATTTGTATCCCATTTGTTGGAAGTGTATGTGGTTTTAAATCATAACATTATCATAAAATAATATCAATATATTTTAAATAATTAACGTATTATATTATAAATATATAATAATAATTTAAGGAGGTGGATAAGGAACTAAAATTAAAATGATTTTAGAAAAACATTACCTCCTCACCGGTTATCCTCCTTAGGATTGTTATTAAACCTTCATAAGTTATATTTACCAATATACGACTTATATTATGGGATTAGAGAAGTTTTTATGTGTTTGTTTCATGTTTTTATGGAAAAATGGCATGGGAGGTCTGAATATGTGAGGGGAGTGAGTGCCTTTTTAGAGTGGAGGATGAGTGACATTCTTGTAAATACCAAAATTTTAACACCATTGGGAGGTCTCTGTTACCTCATGTTACTCAAATAATGAATTTCATTGAATAAAATTGGTTATATGGATGAAATAGTTCCATAAAATGGGTGTTGGACAAGTATCTAGTTCATTCACCCCTTAAGTTTAAAGTGTAGTCACTTACTAAACTCTGGTTTCTCTTAATCAATATAATTAATATTCAGTTCATTGAATAATAATATTGGTAAAAAATTAAGTTGAAATTATTATAAACTATAAATTATTCAACTTATAAATATTTAATCCATTATTACACATTCAAATTATATAAGTGGCAAAAATTAACATAAAATTAATCATACTAATTGAAAGAGGAAGGGAGTTTTTAAGTGTAAATGTTCAAAAGGTAACTAATGTTTTATATCCAAATGAAACATATAAATTATTGAAATAATTTTATTTAGATTCATATATACATATAATTTATATATTTGTACATTAAACCAAGTTAAAAATATAATTTATCTTTATAAATTGTTTATACAAAAATTCAATTTCCAATTAAAATTCAGTATTTTTCACTATTAATCAAAAAATGTATCTTCTCAGAAACATAAAAATAATTCACCCAAATATACTTTTGAAATTAATTTTTTAAAAAATAAAGTTTACTTTTTGTATTAAAGTTGATAAAAGTGTAAATATTTCGTTTTAAAACATGTGTACCATTAAAAGGGAACAAAATGACTTTAGAAAAATATAGTTTTTATGCATTAAATTGGAATTGTTCTCAACATATGAATATGAAATCTATTGTATAAAGATAGAAATATTTTGTTTAATATATAATATTGAAATTTCATTATGATCAACCAATAATATTATTTAATTTAATTTACTATGATAAAACTACTTTAGATCATAAAAATTGTTTTCTATAAAGAAACATACTTTATATTCAATTGGTTCTTATATTCATTTATAATTAATTAGCACCATATTAATTAGACCATATATTTTCATATGTTATTTATTATTATTAATAAACAAAAAATTCCCATACATTAGATAATTCACATTTTAAATAATAATATTAATATTATTTGGTAAAACACAGTCTTGCGTGTAACACGATCCATCCAAGAAAGTCATCATTTCATGTAATGTGAGCTAAACATAGTGTTGCATATAATGAAATCTAAATATTTATTTCATTCATTTATAGAAGTATAATAGACTGAATTTATTTTAAATATTATTTATATGTTAATGTATTTTGATTTTATATACCTTTCTACACATGGTCTTTCATGTCACCTAGGAAATTGAATATGATGTTAATATTTTAACATTTTACGGTGTTGCATTCTACCCACCTTAAATAAATTACATCCTTTAAAATTAAAAATTATATTAGTAATAATGGTTTTGAAATTTTTAAATACCATCATTGAAAATCCCACATCATAAACGGTTAAATAAATATCCTCTTAATATGATAGAAAAGGAAGTGTGAAAGCTTATAGAATAACTCATATCTAGGTTTCTATTCAATAGAAAATTGGAGTAATGTAAAGGTATGGTCACAGTTGAGAAGAAATAAATATTTATATATATTGATTTTGGTCATTGATCATAATAAATTGAGTGATCAATGGAATTTTTATAGGCTCAAAACTATAAATATGGGATGCTTTGAGTGACAATAAGTTTAATAAAAATGAAGGAATTATGATAACATTTTTTGTTTCAAGACACATTTTCCTAGAGTTTAGAAATTCTTTCACACTTTTTTAATATAAGGAAATAAGAATACTTGATACGTTTCTGTTTAATAATCAAAATAATTTCAAAATGTACTTATTGTTAATTCCTAAAAAACATTATTTAGATCTTAATCACCACATACCAAACATGTGAATACCTTTATCTTGTATTTTCATGAAATAATTTAATAACATGAATTATTATAAATAATTATTTAAAAAAATTACTCATTACTCATTAACTTTATAATTCATAGGTTATTGGATATACTCTATAAATGCAAAAAAATTTAGACTCCATCAATGATAGTATAACACTTTACAACAAATAATTAATTAGTACAAAGGTGGTTTGAAATATCCAATTTACATTATCCATTTCATTCAACACCTTATCTGACCACAATTATCTCAACATTAAGAATATAATATTGGGGTTTAATTCCATCAATCATTTTTCCATAAATTTTAATTTGTTATATAATTTGTTTTCTTGGTTATCAGTACCATTGAACATATGATCTTGAATATTTAATCAAATAGTATTATAGTAATATTCTTATATATTTTATGATTTTTCTAAATAGTGATTCATTGGTAAAATATTCAAATTAAATAATTATTGAATCATTACTTAATCATATTAATCATCCCACATTGGTTGTATCAATAGAATAATCTTTGTCAAGATTACTTATTTTCTTTGAAGGTATATCCCATTAATTCTTGGTGAATTAATTTTCATTGTACCTCGTGTATCTATAGTTAAATCATTGTACAGTGGAAGCATTTGTCTTACCATTATAATTAAAATCATTATTTAATTTATCACCAACCTTATTGAAAAATTCCAATAACATTAATTAATTACTAGGGTGTTTCATTCCACAATTATCACAAGTGGGAAGATACTACTTTCCTTCCTTCCCTTTATCCGTATATTTCCCTCTAATTGTATTCCTCTCTTTCTTACCTTTAATTCCATATGACATGGATAATTCTATATATATCTAGTTAGAATATGAAATTATTTCCTCATCTAATGATAATTTTTGGGAGACTACTTCCCTTTGAATTATTTCATTTAAACAATCAAATACATGATCATTAATACTAATTCGATTATTCTCCGTTATGTGGTTCACATTCCTACTGCTAGGAACTAATTCTAAATAAGGGAATACACTAGATTTTATCATATTATTAAGATACATAATATATAATCTTAAATCCTTAGGATGATCTTATATATTTATCATCAATTTCTACCAAACTTTTATGATCCCTAATATATGTTTTCCAAAATCTTGTTTCTAGGGTTTCTCCTATACTTTCTCTGATATCAATTGTAATAACACCAACCCCAAAATCATGGATCCAATGCCTTGATTTATTATATTGGGATAGATAAAATATTCACATAGAAAGATAAATCGGTTTAGATTTTTTGGAAAACAAGTTACAGACATGATAAAAAATTTCTTATGGAAAATAAAAATAAACATAATTTATAATGAAGGCTAACAAATTATATCCCTGAAATCTCATTCAAAGATCCCTTAATTGTATCATATGGAAATGAAATAGAATAAGTGAAAGCTCAAATGATGATTATGGGTTAAGATTAGTTGATTATATCTTAAACCAATAATCATAATCAATAAGAAATGGTAGATAACTGACACACATTCCAGGTAAATATCGGGACAATTCACAATAAATATTGAAAGGTAAATAAGCAAAACACATGTAATTTGTTTAATAAAATGATAATGAAATACATAACTAGATAATTTCATTTAAAAAATATCAGGGATAATAATTTTAATTGAATTATCAGTGATGAAATTTATTAGTTATTTATTTCCATGTGTCCAATGAACAAAGTACTTTTTCTGTCAAATGCATTCCCACGTTGGTTTAAAACACTACGGGTAAAAACCCATTTAATTTGGAAAAATGATTCATCTCTTGAGACAGTTTATGAATATAAGGGATTATATTAAATGGTATAAAACCCATTTTATTCTAGTCTAAATAATTCTCAATATATTGAAAAATCAATTTAATACATAAAAACGGTCCTTAGTAATTAATCATGTCGAGTAAAGGTTACAGAATCATCAACATATACCCAATTAATCAATATAGTTCAAAGAAAACACCATATCTAAAATTGGTATAAATTTCTAGAAATACTCATATCCATTACAAAATCATATTCATATTCAAGAATAATGTAATATCCAATGAAAATTAATAATAATATATAATTTTTTTTGAGAATGATAAAAATAAAAAAATTTATTGAGATTTCATATTTTTTTACCAATTGGTAATATTAAAATATGATATACTAGGATGAAATAGTTCAAATTTAAAATTCAAATAACTTTTACTATGAATTATGATATTACAATCTAATGGGGTTGTGCACACACCACATAAATGTGAATTTCTACACAATAAATAATATGACTCAAAACAATGTAAATTGAGGCAAAAACCCTTACCTGATGATTCTTTTTTGTAGAACCCTATTTAACTTTATATATAATAATTTTAATAATTTCATTAAATTATTATAAAACCATATTAATATTTATATTATTATATATTATTCTGTTATAACATCTTATCCTATGTTTTTTAATAATCATTCGTTATTTTCATTGTTTTTTGTATTAATTTTCCACTTTAATATTATATATTGACTTTTTTTATCTTACTTAGATAATGATTTAATCATATTAATATATTAATACATGATTTAAATATTATATATATTCATATATTATTTAAATATAGTAAACCATTAAATTTAATGAGAGGAAATGAAATGCAACGTTCATGGAGATAGTAGGTCGTATGTACGCACAGACATTGCTTCAATTTTATTATTATATTAAAAAAACTATGTGATATATATTTATATTATAATACTAGTACCATATTTATGGTATATATATCAAATATTTTCATTAAATTTATCCTTAAAAAATTCAATATTACTTGTGAAAGAATCACATCACATCGTGAGGTGGTAGTCATCCGTAAACATGAACAATGTTATCGTATTCCCAAAAATTGGAAGGAATGATGGTATGTGTTATACAATAATTAAATAAAAATAGATAAATTATAAATAATATATATATATATATATCATATAAAATCAAATATTACATCATTATTTCCAAAGATGAGTGGTGGTAATTGAAGAATAAACGATATCAGTTCCTGAGGATGTAGTTTTCCGTAAACATGTTTGTTGACTGCATATCCAATTTAACATAAGTTTGTGTGGCTTTCAGATGAAACCTTACCCTGAAAAAATATAATTATATTTAATATATATTTTTAACATAAT
Source organism: Viscum album (assembly GCA_963277665.1). Lineage (NCBI taxonomy): Eukaryota > Viridiplantae > Streptophyta > Magnoliopsida > Santalales > Viscaceae > Viscum > Viscum album. The sequence continues at coordinate 2,061,066,820 of OY728140.1, forward strand.
GGTTATATAATAATATTTAGAGATGTGTAAAAGGAAATAAAATAAAAATGCTTTTATAAAAACATTACCTCTTTTTTAGGTATCCTCCTAGGGTTTAAACTAATTACATCCTATGTTGGATTTCATCATAAGCAATGGATTCCTAGATGTGTTGAATAATATTGGGAATGTAAGTGGTCAGGTTTTGAGATTATCCAAATATATTTTGAGGTGTTAATTAGGGAAGAGAGTGATTTCCATTTTATTGTGGATGAGGAGTGACATTCCCATAAATACCAAAAAAGTAATGAATATTGGGAGATCTCCATTACATCATGTGCATAAAATAATGGAAAATTATAGATAAAATAGGGTATATGGTAGAAATAATTCCATCAAATGGGTGTGGGATAAGTGTCTAGGTCATTTTTCCCTTATGTTTAATGTTTAGTTCGTTGATAAACTCATTTTTACTTTTTATCATTGTAATTAATTGTAAGTGATTCCACTAATAATTTTTTATAAAAATTTAATATGAACCTATTCTAAATTACATATTATTATGGATCAAAATTTAGAATCCATTTTTCCAAATTTAAATCACAGAACTCGCATAAAATTACTTTAAATTATTACCGCAAACGAAATGAGAATGTGTGTTTTCAAATTGTAAATATACAAAAGTTCTATAAGTTTTTTTATATATATTCGATATAAAAATGACTCAAATTACTTAATTTGGATTAAAATATTTATAATTGATATATTCATACTTTAAAACTAATTTAAAATACAATTTGAGATTATAAATTATTTATATGAAATGATAGTTTTCAATTTAAATTATTTATTTTCTATTATTCATCAAGAAATAAAACTACTCATAAAAATTCAAATAATTCAACTTAAGATTATTATGAAATAATTATTTAAAAAATAAATTTTATTTTGTGAAATAAAATTTAAAAATTATTTAATATTTTGTTTTCAAATTAGTGTATAAATAAAATATGGAAAAACTATTATTAGAAAAATACATCCTTTTATTTGAAAAATATTATTTGTTCATACCATATTCCTATAAATTCATATGCTTGAATCTCAAAATATTTTATTTACTATATAATATATAAAATTCATTAAGACCAAATACTAATAGTTATTAATTTAATTTATTATGATAAATCTCCTTTGTCATATAAATACAGTTTTTGATAAAAAAGTATTTAATTTATATTAAATTACATTTTATATTAATTTATACAATATTTATTACTAATTAATTCAATAATATATTTTAATAATTTATTAAATCTTATTAACAACCACTAACTTTCTATTTAGGAGAAAATATTCATTTTAAATAATCATATTTAAATTATTTGGTAAAACTTAGTCTCACATGTTGCAGAAGACATCGAGGAAATTAATTATTGTATGTAGCACAACCTAACCCCAGTGTGTGTATCATGAAAGATAAATAATTATTTCATGAATATGATGATATAAAAATATATTTAATTTATTTGAAATAGTAAATATATCATAATGTCTAGGTGTATTTTATTCTTTTTAACACTTAATGCTTTTGTCACATAAATAATTGTATTTGATGTTCATATTTTATAATTTTGGGTTGTCAATGAATTGTCCGCCAAAAAAATATTCACCTACAATTGTGTTAATTCTTATCAAAATAAAAAAAGATCTTTTATTCTGAATTATAACCCACCTTTTCCTTTTTGGAAACCATCTTTTTATTCATGAAGGTATGCTTTATGAAATAATTATGAAACCCATTCCTTTTCATGGGTTATTTCATGACTATGATTTCTATATGTTATATGTGGCATGAATGATTTTGTGTGTATTGTGATATGATAGGAGGGTACATAATTTTGAAGCACTCCAATACATTGGTTAATGTGATGTATCTTATGAGATAATGTGTATCATGCAGGAAAATGATTCTTGATTTTTTCACTATAATGATATTATGATTATGCACATATTTTATGCATGAACATAACACAATCTTTTTTAAAAAATATTTTTTTGTTTTTAAACACTATGACATTATGTTTCAATTTTATTCATTTCTATATTCCATACTCATATCAAATATTCTCCTCATGATTATAATAATGATCCTTTTTTTTATGATGTGATGATTATTATTATGCTCACACATGTTATATTGATTCATGAACATTATTCTTCCACTTAATTGGATTTTAGATCACCCCTTTCTTTTATGTACATCCTTAAGAGACTAAGTGTACTAAGAAGAAACTGATATTTAAGAAGTATAAAGAGGAAGGATTTAAATAAATTATTAACATCTCTTCTGTAAAAGTGATGTATAATCCTAATTTTCCCATGATATTATAACTGTTTATGCATTAAGGTATAAATATTTTATTGTTTTCATTAAAATTATGTCATGTTCTTGTGAGAGTAGTAGGGTCGCAATATTCTCCATTATGCTGGAGAAATCCATTTTGGGTAAGGATTTTTTTGAATAAGTTTTAAAATTAATCCTTACTGGTTTAAGATCACCCATTATCTCATTAATCTCTATATTGGCATTTCAAACACATTAAAAATTAGAATCTAATGGCTTGAAGTTGTACTCAGATTCAAAATTATTTTCTTGTTAATTGATAAATTTTAAAATATTTGTTTTTGGTAAAATATGGAATGTTTTCATTGTTATCTGGAAAGGGAGGCCTTTACTGCAATATTTGATTATTAGATAAGGAATTTTTTCAGATAAAATATGATATTATCCCATTATTATATATATTTCATTACTACCATTAATTTAATTTTCCAAATTAACAATATTTATAGGGATATCCTTCATGTTCCCTAGATGATAAATTTCTTCCATTTTATCTCAGGAAATAAATCTCTATTATCTTGTAACTTATGTTATATATTGCGATTTAGTAAATTCATTCATAACAATAATATCTGTAGAAGTAGTGAGCCATACATTTTAAATATCTGTTCTAGAAAATGGTGCATTGACAATTTCCCATACAGACTCCTTAAAAACAGTAACTTCCTTTGGATTATCATATAAGGGATTATCCCCCCTGAGTACCATAATAGATTATCTTTTCGTCACCATTTCCTCCATCTTTCCCCACTATTTTTCATTAGTTAAAATTTATTATAAGGGGAATGTCATTATAATTTCATATTCCTAAAAATTATATCTGATATCGTCTAATGTATTATTCAATTCGTGACCTCATCTTCACTATGGTTAACATTGTTTTCAAAAATAGAATATTAAAAACCCATCCATAATGATAAATATTAAATATTCACATAATATATTTCAATTATATATATACCTTATAATTTATCTTAAAAAATTTACCTTTTTGTCATTTAAAATAAAAAATATCAAATTATTTTCTAGGAAAATCACATTTAAAATCCACTATGTCTATGTCTATTATAATAGAAATAAAATTCATAAAACACGTTAGTTAGTCTCTATATTTAATTGAAATTTTGATTCAATATTAGGACAGTCATATAGAAATTATAAAGTTATTGAAAGCATAATCACATCATTACAGATTAATAAATTTCTAAAATAATATCATATTTTTGGGGCGAGGTGGATAAAATCATATAATTCTATAAAATATTGGGAAATATCATTAAATTTACCATTTATATAACAACATATTATACATCAACAAAAAAATCTGAACAGTTCAATAGAACCAACATTTCTATTTTGATTAACAAAGTTAAATATTTTTCTTAAATAAAATATTACTTGATGTGATATTTTACTATGTTTTTCAGTATAATTCTAAGCATATTCAACAAACCAAAATCAAATTAATTTGGAATTAAAATATTATGATAATTTTTATCTTCATCTCCTCTAATGAAATATTCAAATCTCCGAAATAATTTCTTTTGTTATTCCTCATACCCATGAAAGGATGACTGATTGAGAAATATTTATCGTAGGGTTCTAATTCAGGTGATAGAGAGACGAAGAGTGAGAGATATAGAGAATGAATGAGAGATAACTGAGGACTTTGAATCAATATGGATTGATCCTAGAGAACTATCATCTTCTAATGTATTACAGAAAATGGATTCCCTAATATAAATATATGTTATAGGGGAATGATATATTTTAATAATAAATAATAAATATAGATACACTAGAGAATCGTGGAATAAAAAATATTAAATTAAAATAATCGAATAAGGTTACCAAGAAGATGCATATAATTACCTAATAAAATTATAATGAAATCATTTAAATGCAATAATTACTAGTTGACATTTAGTAATTCAGTTTTTTTTGGTAAAAAAATTCTATGAAATTATATAAGCAAATTATTAGTATAGATAGATTCTAAATATATATATATAACTTTTGTTAATGATTAATTAAAAAACGACACATATATCAATCGGTTTTATTCTAAAATAGATAATTTTATTTTTTTGAAATACTTTTCACAAGTATTATAACGGTTAGTTTCCATAGGATAAAAATGTATTACAAAATTTATGAAAGTGTATTTCGTCCACAACACTTGTGAACAATATATGCATATTTATTAATAATCATATATAGTTGTTAATAATTTTAATGGATTTGACTTTTTACTATAACATGAAGATAATGATTGAAAGATTAATATTTTAGATGTTTGATTCTTATCTAAAATACCTCCAATGTTATAATTAGAATAAAAAATTTAATAAATGATGTAATTTTAAAAAACTATAGATAAAAATAAAAATTCATTTCAAATACCTTAAAATTATATTTAATTTTGTTAAATATGTTAATTTTGGATTTTAATGAGATCTACTACATACTTATATTACAAAAATCATATATGGTATACATATATTAATTAAAATAAATATCAAAATAATTTATCTATATATCCTATTTTCAACTTGTTTCCATGTTTCATCCAAGTTAGGATTAATGTTAGAAGTCATAGGATTTGTATAATTCATTCATATTTTGAGTCAAAATAATTTTAGAAATTCATGTATTTATTTTTATTGATTTTAAATATTCAAAGAATATTTTTGGAAAAAAATGAAAAAAGAAAGAAAAATCAACTCACCCATTATGCAATTTTATATTATTTTTCATCATTTTTTGGAAATTAATTAAACAATTTTTTATTTTTTGAGAAAAAATAACATCATAATCATTTATTGTAACACGAAAATATCCTATATTGATGTTTTCAAGGAATTATATGGGTGTTCAAAGCCAACTGTAAAAATATTTTATAAAAAAAAGAACTCAAACTTCTATCCCAGACTTTAGTATCATTCTTATGAGTATTAAATTATTTGGAATGTTTGAATTTTGAATTTATAAATTGAGAGTTTTAAAAACAATTATAACATTCAAAATTAACTTTAACCATTAAATATCCTTTCAAAAATATTGTTTTATGATCCATATAATATAAAATATAATTCTTTTATGTTTTATATTATCGAAGTATTTTAATGGATTCTAATTTAGCTGCATGGTCGAAGGTTTATTACAAGTCTAAACCTTTTACATTTTTTAACATTTGTAATATAATACATACCCATTTCTAAATTTAACTCCTCAATCGTCCATTCTATTTATAGCTACCCATTTAGTTCAAATTAATGGATAATCGTAGGTTCCTTCAAATAATTCTCTTCCCTTTCCCGTCTTGAATTTTTTTAACCCTTTTTGCTAATATTAGAGACAAATAACATCATCGTAGGTTTCTTCTATTGTTTTAGGTTTATAAATACATAGGAAATATAAAAATACAAATGGTTTACAACACTCTTTCTCATTATAAATCCATCATCTATTATTCCTATAACAATATCAAAAGGAATATATTTTTGTGTCCTAAGATAATCAGGAATCACACTTTTAGGATAACTATAATCAATTTTTTTTATATAGGATTTCACATGATCAAAGTCAATATCATCATATTTTTTCATCAATGGGAGTTTGAAGTCTCTAATTATCTGTTGAATAACTTAAGTCATCAATAAAAATATTTTTTTATCAAATTTATTAATTTAATCAAATTTAAAATGAGTATATTCTATAATAGTCACTGAAATATTGTTGGAATATATATAAAAAAATTTATTGAATAACCTAAGAAAATTCCATCATTCTATATTTTCTTGAATATACCATTATTTTCCTCTAATTTATTATATACACTTCATGTCGAAAAAAAATAAATTATATAACAATTTCATTGGTATAATTATATAGTATATAAGATATTTTCTGTAAAATTGGTCTTATTGAATCTATTATACTGAAATAACAAGATGAGTAAGTATTTTCAATAAAAAAATTATTAGGGAAATTATATTCATAGAAAATGGAAATAGGAATTTCTTATAGTATCCTAATATCCCTTTTAACAACAATGCTTTTTTTGTGTCATAGGGGAAGAGATGGTACGTTTTTTGACATGTTTTATTAAATAAGAATTGAATTAACAAAATTAAAACAATCAATCATGGTCACTTAAAAGAGAGATAATTTAGCAATATTTCTTATTTTCTATATGAGTGATGAAATTTTAAAAAATAAGACATGCATTGTTCATAAGCCTTAGGAAATATCCCCATGTAAATTAAAAAAAAATAAAGAACTTATATATAATTAAATGATTTTCTACCTATTTTTTTTCTAAATATTAAAAATAGATCTATGTGGATTATTTAATGTAGTCTATATGATATCACCTCCTCAATATGATTCAAATAATTCTTATGTTTCTTTCAAATTTAGCATGCATGATATTTTTCCTAATTGATGTTGTGGACTAGAATAAATGAAATTTTTCTTAGAAAATTTTATTATGGATTAAATATTTAAAAGTCTACGCATTACATAAAATAACAAAGAATTGTTTATTTTTATATCCAAAAAATTCAGATTATATATCCTTAAATTATTTAGATATAAAATATAAATATTTTTTATTATTGGTGTTGAAAATATTTGCAGCTTATCATTAAAAGTAAAATAGATTTATTTGAAAAATATACTGAAACAAATTATCATAGTGTTATCATATACTAATATGGTTGTGATTTATCCTATACATTATATGTTCATTATTTAAATGTACTTAATTTTCATCCTCAATATATCTAAAACTAATACATTTTACTTTAAATGATCAAAAAAATTAACATAGCATCAACTTACTTTTAACGGTGAGTGAAACATAGTGAAATCCTCACTCATAAGTCTTGTACATCCAATTTTCATAACCCATTTTAATTTTTATTCATGTTTATACTCATCTATAAAAAAATCATAATATTTTTTATAATTAAAATAATCTTATGTTATTTTTCTATAAATGATTTGGAACCCAAATATAAGCCTATATTTTAGATTTTATAGTTTTTATATATTTAACATTAAATTATCCATTAGAAATAAATTCATTTTTTCACCAAAAATTAGAGGATATCATAAATATAAACATTATTATAATGACTATGAAAGGATATATCGATATAAACATTTACTCATGATTTATTACATAAACAAATACACTATTTGAAATCCCATATGATCATGAGGAATAGTTCCTTAGAGAAACAAGGAACGTAGACTAATGACATGAAACATTGGTATATAAATGCTATTAAAAAGGTCTAAAACATCCAATTTTATATCATCTATATTTTAAGAGGACACATTATATCCAAGGAATGTACAAAAAAAGGGGTCCTAAATAAATCATGATAAGGGAATAATTAATGTATAACATAGGGTAATGATGTACATTTCATTCAAAATGCCCAACATTATATGATACAAATATGATAATCATAATCATGTACATTGAATCATGATATTTAATTATAACATAAATGAAATCCTATAATGACAAAATAACAAAAACATGACATCATTAACAAAATTCAAGGATAAATTCCAAGTCATCGAAACACAGTGTTCTTAGGACTTCCTCTAGTGAAATATACAATGTATCTATTGAGATAAAAACATTAAAAAATTGATTTTAGGGATATATAATTCGAATAAAACCCACAGAATTCCAATAATATAAATCAATTTTTGGTATGTATATATCGTAAAACTTAAGAAAATATTTCAACTCTATTAACAAAAAAATACCAGAGTGCGGGTTTCATAAACTGATGTCCCCAATAAAACATGTATTGGTTAATTAGGTTGAATACATGACTAAAAACTGGGATTAATATTCACTATAAAAATTCTTGGCATGGAAAACCACATGATAATTTTATCAATATAATAAATTTATTTAAAAATTATTATGAAGGATTAATGAGATTAAAAGGTAGTATAATATAAAATGGAAATCATACGTACAATAATATTGATGTGTAAAAACATATTATTTCACAAAAAATATAAAATATAAAGTCATTATATAAATAAAGTGTTTGAATAAAAATCATTAGTATGGGATACAATTCCTTGAGAGGCTACGCCAAAAAGATTGGTAGAAACTTCACAAGAGTGTGGGAAAACCCTGACATGTGTTTATAGAGGGAGAGGTCGATGAAATTCACACTAAATGGGTTTTATGGTTAGGGCGTGGGTGGATGGATTAGTATTGGTATAAAAATAATAGGGAATTCATTATTATATTTTGAACATAGGTTTTTGACTACATATAATATAATAATAAAAACTAAAAACTATAGAATTTTTTTAGGATGGTTTCTACCTAATTAGTATTTTTTCATGAATTTCATAATTATATAAATTCAAATTACTAAAATAAAATAATTTGTGAAGTGGTAGTGAGTCATGTTCATAAATTATTGATTATAAATGAAAAAACATATTATATATTTTGGAGGATTAATTAATGGATAATAATATTAATGAAATATTTTATAAAAACATTGTTTTAAATTGGAAATATAATTTTTTATTGGTACTCATTATAGAGTTTATTTCCTCAATTTTTTTCTTTTATGCTGTTAAAATACATAACTTATTATTAGAATTTTTTTAATTTTGTTAAAAAAATACATATTCTTTGAAAATTATGAAATCTTAAATTGGGATAATTTAAAAAAAATTATTGAAAAAAAACATGTTGTATCAAATTTATTCTATAAATATGATAATTTAATCCGATAAATAAAAAACCAAATTCATTGAATAAACACATGGTTTCTGCCAAGAAAATTTTATGACCCTTATAAATATTATTTTGGGATAAATTAAACTATATTAAGATTTATATTTTAAAAAATAATATTTAATAACGATATATCATGAACATATCATTTATTTAAAAAATATTTTTTAAAATGAGTAACATAATTAATGACCAATATTTTCAAAAAATAGATTTCGAGTTTCAACATTTCAATATATAATTTTTATCAAATTCATTTGAAAATCATTAATAATGTAATAAAAATAAGGAATAAATATTATAATTACTTCATTTAATAAATATATATAAATTTATATAGTTAGGTTATAGATATATAACCCCTCATAACACCCAAATACACCGTAAAGGTAATGTGTGCGATAGTGACATATTATCAGGGTTGTTTAGGGGATATGGTACGGGTTGTGATCTTGGTATTCTTGAGCTTATCACCTAAATGGTTTTATTCATTATTTAGTTATTTTTTCCTTCGGCTTGTTCATGGAATTATGAATATCTAGTTGATTCCATATCCCTCAGATGCTTGGATAAATGGGTTTAATAGTGTACTGTCCAATTGGTTGAGCGTGTTGGTTTATTTTTTGAATCAATTAGACTTTATGAGGCCCCTAAATATAATAATATAATTAATCACTGTATAATGTATATAATTTGAAATGATATTATTTTTATTGTTATTTTAAATCTGACATGCCATAATGATCGTCTGTAAAGAAATTAGTTCATCAATTTTCTATTAATTCATTACATAATAAGTCTTATACATATTTAGTTATAGAATTTTATTCATAAAATTATAAATGATAATATTCTTCAGCCTTCACAAATTTCATCCAAAAAATTGTATTTAAAATAATATAAAATATGTGGATACAACATTTTTGGTCACCAATTCTTGTTCCCATTTTTCTTCATGAGACATATTTTCTAAAAGAACGCTTTTACCCGGTGAGTTGTCTTGTTTCGAAAAAATTTGTGTCTATAATAAAAGATATTAATTAGCTTCTCCTTATGTGTAATATCATTCTATATGTGTACCAACAATAGATAATATACATGTTAGTTGTCTGGTATGTACTTCTTCTAGTTCAATACATGTAATATATAATGTAGTTAAGAAATGTTAGGTTTGATTTGTAATTTATATAAAAAAACATTGATGTTATCGATGATATCAATGGAGTGGATGTATGTTGTACTAATGCATAACTTCTTCTATACCCTCTTGAATTTCTTCCATATTTATATATGATGGAACACATTATCTCTGACCTGAATATTCGGGTGTTGTTAAAAATTTTCAAAATAAATCTTAAAGCGACATATGGAATTTTTCATATGATTTTTTATTTTAACCTGTTATATAATCTATTTTATAATATGAGGACTCATTTACTTCTAATCTATAAAAATATCCGATAATGTGGGTATCTTATACCTCATCTAATATAGATACTCAAAAAGTTTCATTTTTAATTATATTATAGAAATATATTTATATAATAATTTTACTAAGGGGTCTTTTTTCTCCCAATTTAATTTGAAATCCATTGAAAAAAGTCTCTTCATATCCTCTGGTGTTTGAATAGTTATTTCAGATTGTCCGTCTATTTTTATTGTGATAAGAAGTACTAAAGAAGAACTATTCACCCAATACATACTAAAGGATTCTCTAGATCCTGGATGTAATCTATAAATATAGATCATATACAACGATGTGTGGAACTCTAGGATGTATTACAAAAATCATTTATATCTTGGAGGGTTTATCAATGTCTTTAAACCACTTTCATCCATCGTTGAATAATTTTCATACCAAGAATGAAGTTAAAAATTCTATAATCTCCCTCTTCATATTATCCCACTAGATGTTTCTCTTCAAATATCTAAACATCATATTTCTTCTTGATTGAATAGTGATTGAGGAGATATGAATATCATTTTTATATTCCCAATTTATCCCTGTTTTTAATTTGACACATATCTATGTTCCAAACATTATAATTTCACCATAATCATAGTTGAACTCTATAATATTTCTTACATTTTTCTATAGCTCAACATCATTGATTTGTACAACTTTTATTCTCTCAAGAATGGATGGTTGACATGTTATTTTATAATTGAAGGATAAAGAAACTTTGATAATTCACATGTCCATCTTTTTTAATTGCAATTGTATTAGATCCCTTCCAATCCTCATCATGCATAGGGTTACATTATCCTTTCAAATCTAAGAATTTTCTACCTTTTTACCTTACTATGATATGGATGGATTGAAATATTGTAATCCTTGATCATATCTATCCACCTACATTGGTACATATTGTGTTTATTTTGTGTCAATATATACATGTTAATTTTTTGATTCTTATATATGTCACTATTCTTCTCATATAGATAATGCCAAAAAAATATTAAATATGAATATCATTATGTCCAAGTCTTGATCATGTGATATGTAGTTCTTCTCATGGATCATTAATTAATAGGAATCATATGTTATTAATTTTACATATTTTATGACTGTGCAACCAATTTTATTTTTGCATGAATCATTATAGACCAGACATTCTTAACAAGAAGTGATATTGTGATCATAGTTGTAGGGAGTAGTCTCTTAATTAACTCTTGAAATATATAATTACATTTATCAATATAGAAAAACAAAAAATTTCTTTTCAGTGATCACTATGTGTGGGATTATCAACCGGGTGTATTTTCCCACAAATTGATGGGAGTACAAATAGAATCCAAAGAAACTACTAAATTTCATCAAAGATGTTGGTCTATTTCACTCATCAAATGCCTCAGTATTTGGATGATAAATGGATATTTCTTTGTAAGTGATAACATGCCTCAAGAATGATACTTTCTCTATATAGAATTATCATTTATCATAATTTTCAAATAACATTACTTTTGAAATGGATTTCATAAAACATTCCATGCTTCTCATGTTCCTTCTTTATTCTAAATTATAAAATAATATAATCCATAAGGACTACTAGAAATAGTTTGAGGTAATTCATAATGACTCTATTTTTCATGTCTATGAAACTCGTTAGAGACTTAGTTATTCCAAATGGAATTACTATGAACTCAAATTGTATGTACTTTATTAAAAAAGTAGTCATAGGAATATACTCTTTATTAACAATTACGTGAAAATATCTCAACCGAAGATCCATCTAGGATAAGAATTTTTCTCCAGATAACTAATTTAGTAATTCAACAGTCTAAGGTATAAAATACCTTCTCATTTTTGTGATCTTGTTATGCTCATGGTAATTAATAAAGAGGTGCATTGACCCCTCCTTATTCTTGATTAAAAGGATCCATAATTCACATAGTGATGAATATGGGATTAAAAAAACATTATATATTTTTTTATAGTTTCATATTCACCTCTTCATGTTCAATAGAGTCCATTATATTTGGGTTATTATATATTTGAAACACATCAGATAAAAAATAGAATGTGAACACAACCTCTTGGAAAGGAGGGAGACCGTGACAACCTTTTAGAAACACATCATTGTATTCCCTCATGAAGTTCATTTCATTTTAGTTGATCATTTCATTAGTCTCATCCATTTTATCTAGATACACATTTTGATAAGGAAATAATATCAACGATTGAGATTATGATTCCATAAGAGATTCAAAATCCTTTTTTCACTTATATATAATCATAGAGAGATATTTGATACCACGTGTGATATTATTCTCTCCAAAAATAATGTTTTCTCTATATAATGAAATCTAATTGATACTAAGAATTTCAATGAATTCATATCAACGGAGTATCATAAGATTTATTGGGAATGTGATCGCATTTCTTATAAGGGATTATTTATAGGATTGGGATGGAATAATTGACCCATTCTTTGTCTTAACCGATTTCTCAACTACAATTTTACAAGGTGGAATACAATTATTTCTACTAAAAGTTTTATATATAAACTAATTCATAGAACCATAATAAAATATAACATTCACTATCCTAGAATTAATAACATGCATACATCTCACCACTTAATTTTTAGGATCCATCTCAATAGTTGTGATGGAATAAGTTTAACCTTTCCCTCTTGGACATAGAATTTGTTTCCGTAGATTATCAACAATAACCCATTACTTATAGAATTGAATCACACGATGTTATCATTCTATGAATTTTTAAAATTGGAACACATATTAGGTGTCAATTAATGAATTTATTTTTTATAACATAGTGGTGGGTTACTCACCTTTAAATTCAGTTACGTAGTTCCCATATTTTCATCACCTAAAGAATTTAATTTTCAATATCTACCCTGATTTAATTTACATGACCATTCATATATGTATGTTATTTATATATAATCTTTGGTTAATGTTATAAGAGGTTAATAAAACTTTTTAATTTTTTGGGGATTTTATGGAGGTGTAGGGTTTGAGAATGGTTTTTAGAAACCACTAAACACATCAATAAAACTGTGAAAATAGAATATTGGGAACTTATTGGGTGCACAGTTTAGCCAAACCATGTACCTTCCAGGGAGAATCCATGAAATTATATACAATGGTGAATTGCATGGTTGAAGAATTGTTTGTCTAACCATGTGATCCAACCATGTGAGGTGTGGTTTGAGGTAGTGGCTTATGTATAGTTTTGACACAGTTAGCTTAACCATGTTCCCTAACTAAGAAGAGTGAAGAAATTGATCCAAAAAATTTGGATCTGACTCATTTTACATACATTATCCATTTTTTCTCAAAAATGGTCATAAAAAAATTCTTCTCCCTACCATGTCTTTGGAGATAATTTTGTTTAGTCCAAGAGGGTATCCTTTGTGAATATATGTGTGTTGGGTGCCCGGTTTCATTAGATTGTTCTTTTTCATCATCATTTTTCTTGGATTTCATATTCATTCCTATCATGGAATCATAGATCTAATCTTTTAAGGATAGAGATATGTTTTTTGATGTTAATCATGATCTGATAAATTTTTTTAATTAATGGGATCATTTTCCAAGGTTTTATCTAGAAGTTCGAAGCTGGGTTTTGAGGTTGTAGTGTCGTTACTGGTTTTCTCTAATGAATGAGGAATAAGTGGGTTCTTTCTCATTATTATAGGATTACAACACTAAATTTAGGATTCAAATTAATTGAACTCCATGAAATTATTTTGAAACTATTTTCTGATTTGATGAAGACACCTTTAGTGTTGTTTTATTTGAAATCACGGATGTTTTTTGTTTTTTGAAATGTTAGTTTGGTTCGTGATTTTAAAATGATTATTTTTATTTCATTTTTTATGTATGTAAAATCAATTTGGAATGGATTAAATTAATTTTTATTTATATGAATCTATTTTGGCATAATTATTCTAAACATTTTGTTGTGTGTTCATGTTGCAATTTGTGAGGCCCTATTGAAGTATGAATTGGTGCTCGATACCAAAGGTTTTATGGAATATAGGATTGGAAACCTTGTGTCGACTTGGTAGATCAGAGAGATAAAACTCAAGATTATTGAACTATCACATAGTAGTTCATATTTGGATGTGTGGAATTATGGAATGGGTATTCCAAATGGACTTGAGAAATTGGTTTCATGGTTGTTAAATTGTTTTATATCGAACTAATTTGGTTTTGATACCATCTATTCACTAAATGTGAAACCATTATTATTCAAATTTTATTATATAAATTATGATAACAAGATTTATCATAGTGGAAGAAGTAGTGAAGTCATGGGTGAAATCCTAATACGTTTTATACTCTCCCCCTACATGGGAACGTTGGTGTGTTTCAAGATGTTATATATTGAGACATAGGTAAAAGAGATATAACCCAGTTCTTTAGTGATTCTTCCAATCATTTTTAAGGCATGTGGAGTGAGAACATGAATTAGGATGGGAGTTACATAGAAAATGTATTTTGTTTCATTGAGTTATGCTAGAAATGGATTCTACTTTGTACTATAATATTGTTTTTATTTTATTTGGATTTATTTACGTTGTATTTTTTACAAATGCATCATATAATGGTATTATGGTTTTTAATATGGTATGGTTGTCCATTATTTAAAGATAAAATCATCCCATAATTGTTTATGAATCCTTTGGAATTTATTTACATCCTTTGGTGTCTTGGGGATGTCACCTAATGATAGTAACACCACTTCCACTACACAATTCAATGTGTGAGGGGATGTATATTATAAATGGAATCATATTTTTTCAATCCTAGTATTTATGATTATTATAGTTTAGTCCATGAGTTTTATTTGTGGAAAAGAGTAATGAAATTAGAACATGAATTGTATTGTATAAAAAAACATAAAATACCTATTCTTGACGAATCTAAAGATACCAAGCTGTTTGAATGCTTGAATATTTTGAGAAACATCTTGGTGTTGTAACATCATCACCATGGGTTTAGTTAATTATAAGATCTTGAAATTCAGTAATAGAATTGACTTAAAATATGATTTAAAAATTAATTCTATATTAATTATTTATGATGTGGTAAAATAGTGTTAATTTTTTAAAATAGTTGAAAATGGTATGATTTTGAAAGTTCATTGTGGAATTTTAAAAAATACATTGAATGAAAAAAATACAAAATTTTGGAAATCACTGATTTGAAATAATTTGTCTTGTAAATTAGAAATTTGTAATTCTTCAATTGATTCAGAGTGAGTATAAATGATGTTCATTTTGGTCATAGAGAATGGAACTAGGTAGGAGATGTGGAAACCATCTATAAGTTTTTATTGAGGATTTGGTTTCACATCAGCCATAGGTGAACCAAGAAATTGGTTCAATGCATTGTTCATAAATTTCATGTAGGGGCTATAGGGAATGGGCCGGATAAACATTCACAGTTGTACCATTTTGTTTGTTTTAAAAAATAGAATCCAATACTCTTTTGGGGTGATTAAATGTTTCAAAAAGAAGAAGTGCAGATAAATATGATGATTCAAATATTTAATTTTCTTGGGACACCAGTGGACGTTAAGGTGATGTTGTAAACATACTTTCTGAAAGATCATGCATGATGAAGGTTGGATTTATTAGTTCATGATATGTTGGAATAATTCATGACCTCAGAGGATTTTAATGAATCGATTAATAAATAATACTATCCGTTTAAATTCAAAATTTCAAGAACTAGAAAAATGTTTACTTTGATGCAAGTGAACTTTATAGTTACAAAATATGTGGAAAAAATTTTGAATTTAGTTAAATTTTCTCTAGAATTTAATGCAAATACATCCTTGAAAGAATGAATTATTTAATAGAGTTTGAGGCTAGAGTCTATGAACCTCAACTCTAGTAACCCGAAGTCGGTGGTCACATTATTACATTGGCACTAGGCATAAGAGACCACATCACAGAGGATTGATCAGTTTAGTAGTATTGAAGAACTAGATACATAGACGGTACCCTTATTACACTTTTAACTAAAAATAAAACACAAAAATGGAATGTAATATTAATCATAAAACTTATTCAAAAATTTCATGTCTATATACTAGGGAAAAGAGAACTAACAAAAGTGTGAGATCAGATGGACAATAAGAGTTACCTACATTAGATGTAATCTGAAAATTATAATGAATAATCAATATATAAAAGTAAAATATCTATAAAAACGTTCCATTTAATAAATAACATTTCTATCATGAGAGTATAATGAATAAATTTTTTAGAATTGTAAATAATTGGATACACATTCCATTTTATCAGTAACTTGTGCTCAAAATAAATCCACAGCTAATACCATAATGAAAATATCATCGATAAAAATAACAGAATTCTTAATTATGTTAATAATTAACATTTTGACATCATTTTTTCTAGGAACATGACACCATAACTATTATGACCTTTCAAAAGAAAGATTAATCTTTATGGGTAAAACCCTATTTAATTTGGCCGACTAATTAGTCCCAAGAGACTATCAATACCTTTAAGGGAGTTTTTATATATGGTACCCATTTGTTATTACATATACAAATATTCATTAAATACAAAATAATTTATTAAACTCATTACTCAATATTCATTATAATCAAATATATGTATTGAGAAGAAGATATAGATTTAACATTATTTCCCAGATAATCAAATCACTTTCTGAGTAAACGTCATATTTAAAAATGGTATACAGCTTAAGAAATAAAAATATTCATGATAGATATAAAATAGAAATGAAATATTCTATGAATTGTGATCATAAAAAAAATAAAATGGCTTGTATATACACTATGTAAGGAAAACTAAAATATTCCTCATTTAAGTGAAATTGACATAAAGTCCCATGTCTTTTGCTTCTATTTAGTGGTGCATACTTTAATATCTAATATAATAGTATAAAATTTTTATTAATTAATTCATAAACCTTTTTTTATTTTTATACTATCTTTTATTATACTTTTATAAAATATTTTCACCATATTATTAACAATATTTTAACATTTTCATTGTTTTGGGTGCCAATTTCCTTGTTTTTTCATACATATTTTGACAGGAATGTCCTTGTTCATTTGTGTAATTTATAGATCCCTCATATTTGAAAATATTTTAATATTATTAATATCATATTTAATAATTAAATATAGTTTTATAACCATTATTTAATTTTGAACATGGAAAATTAATCTCATCAAATCGTAGAGAAGGGGGGTCATACATACACATGAGAGATTATATCATTCCATTAATGGGTGAAATGGTAAGTAATAGAAAAATATATAAATTAACAAAAATATAATGAAATTATTAAAATATATTTCACTTATATCCATTATTTTAACCATACTTTTAATTAGGTGATGAAAAATAAATTACGCTGCTATGTATAGATGGCAAGTCGTACGTATGCACATGCGGTGCTTTTGTTTTTTATAGGATAGTTAAAAGGAGGAATATAGTAGTTTCAAAATCAAAATAAAATATCATTATATATATTATAATGAGGTTATTAATTTATAAATTCACCATCTCATAGACGGTATGTATAATATGAAACAATTTTGAAAGAGTAAGTAAAGATGATTACATCTTCTATGAAGGGGATCCCTTATTAATTCACATAAGGGACATGGGGTAGGTCTTTTGGGAGATCCATAAACTTGAAAATAGGAACAATTTTCTTTGGAGGAGAAATGGTACGACTTTTCTCGAGTTATATGACTCATGTTTGTGTAAATAAGTGATAGAGTATGTGCCCTTTTTTTTAAATGAAGTGAATTCCACTTTTGAAATACCTCAAAATATTAAATTATAATAAATTCATATATCTAGAAAAATACCCCCAATTGAAATGGGATTCAAAGATAATATATTACAGAGTTATAATATCAAAAACTTATATAATTAAAAATAAATTAAGGGTCATTTTAGACATTATCTTTTTTATTAACACAATAGTTAATTTTTTTTCCATGATCATGGTAATTATTTTTTTAATTATAAATGGATAATAATGTTTATATAAACATAAAAATGACTTCTAAATGGATAATTTCTATTTTTTGAAAATATATTCCATTTACATGTCTAAAAATAGATCTTTTATAAATTTTTTATAATTTAATAAAATATTATTTTCATAAATTCCCATTAATTCCAATCTTCACTATTCAATTAAAATTACTTCAAATAAATCAATAAAAATGGGATTTCAAATATAATTATTTAAAATTTCTATAATATATCCTATAAATTTATAATTTGTTTTATAAATATCATCTCATACAAATTATTTCAAAATTAATATAATTTAAAATCAATTATTTAATTTTTCGGATCACTATATAAATATTGTTTTATCATTGATGAACTGTATAAGGTAATTATATAAGGTATAAAAAATAAAAATATATATCTATTATATAAATAATTGTATTAATCATAAAATAAACAATTATAATAATTCATATTTTACCTGTTTCCCATGTAGACACATAAAAGATATTAAAAATAAAGAGAGTGAAATTTTGTAAATATCATTGATTTAAAAATATATATGTCATTTACATTGAAACGTTTTCCTTCGATAACTCAAATTAAATCATTAGGTTATTACAGTCTTATAATATTCATTCGATAATAATTATGATGAATAATTATAAATCACACAATTTTAATCAAAATTAATAGAATTAACCCATTAATGAGGTGATAAATTTATCCATGGTTTCTATTCATTTTTACTAAAAATAAAAAGGAATATATTTGATAAAATTTAGCCTTTTGAATCTAAATATGAAATAAAATTTTTAAAATTCAAAACATATAAATTATAGAATTTAATTTAAAATAAAATAGGAACATTTTTCTAGAAAAAAATACCTTTTAAGCCCCAAAACATACTTATAACAAAAAAGGAATAAAAATGACTAAAATAAAATTAATTATAATATAGCTAATAAATATAAATTATTATATTTTAACATAAAATTTAAATCATAAGTGCACTTCTGAATGTAAATAAATTAATTGTTTTATAAAAACTGATATTTTCCACTATTAATTGAAAATAAATCTTTTCAACAACTTCAAAAAATTACTATTTACTAATTATAAAATGATGACTTCAGAAATGATATTATTATTATAAAATAAATTTCATAGAAGTTATAAAATTCAGTATAATATTTACTCATAAAAATCAAGAAACCCATTTCGAAGAAAATTTATTTTTGAAGAATATGTTACTTTAAAAATAATGTGCTAATTTAATAAGTATTGATAAATATGAAATTCATATTTATTTCATTATTCAGTTAAAAATATTCATTCCCAAAAATTTTATTTCTATTTTATAATAGTGTTGTTAAAATAGTTATATTTAACATCATATCGCAGTTCATTTACGATCCGTGTTTCGTGCAATGTAAGCTATCGATGAAATTAAATTTATCTAAAAAGAGAAACATACTAAAATATATGGATGTTATAAATATATTCATGCAAAATATTGTCATTATTGTTATATCAGATTATATAGGCTTGTTCAACAGATAAGTGGTGGAAGAAAGGAATATCTCAACATATATTGGTGGAGGAAGCATGTTGATTCATATGGGAAATGGTTAGAACTCTAATTTTGGAAGTAAGATGAAGAGGGACACTTATTTACAACATGGTTTTGTGACTCATAATCAGGCAACACGGTCTGTGAATCTTTAACCAAAATTAAATGGTAAACCTGGTTATTTTCAAGGTAGTTCTCTCAGTCACATAAAGAGATATTGTATAACACCACCAGAACCATGTCATAATATAAATAAGATAAGATATCCACATTGTTATTGTCATTATTCCTGGAGGTCAGACGATCGGGAAACATCTCATGATTCAATAGAATCATAATCCATGTGGGAAAAAGTGAAGAAAAATATCCCTTATTAGAAAAACTGACCAATCTGGGGAGATTTTAGGAACACCATGACTCCTCAAGAAGATAAATCACAACAAAGTATCAAATAGAAAAGATCATTTTCAAATCAATTTTATGGTGATGAGAAAAGGATCATGGATGATTAATTTAGACCCTTTATGGTCAGTGGTATTATTTTGATGATTTCTATCCATATGAAATATTTTTTTATACATGTGCATACCATTTATTTATTTCTTCTCATATTGATGATCTTCTTGGATTCCATGATGAGATTATGCCTTCTATTTTGATAATCCAAAACTCCAATTGGTTGAAGAGAATGCTGAACCTTTTGTAAAAATAATGTTTTTTGCATATTCATTTGAGTAAATTGATTTTGGGTTTCTCTTTTATAAATATGGATGTCTATGACAAAAACTTGTATGTGTATTGGTTGACAATGGTAAAATATCACATCTAATATTATAACAAAATGGTTTTTACAACTAATGATTGTGTATAACATATCATTAGAGGATCGAAAAAAGTAAATGGATGTGGATTTGATTTTTAGCACTATTAGTTTGAACAATTTCATAACAATTGGTGTCTTTGACCATAGAATTAGTGGATGTGATCGGGAATAATGGTTTTACAATAATTGATGATATATTTCCTAATGTTTTTCCTAATAATTTATTAGGGTTTCCACTGAGAAGAGAAGTTTATTACGAAAATGATCACTTATAAAGGAATAGTATTATATCACTTTCATCTTTTAAGATGTAACCAATATAATTAAGGTAATTGAATTACTAGTTTGTATAGATGGAATAAAAAGGATTCTTTTATCCAAGTATGCCTCTATAGGAAGCACCAATTAGTTTTTTCGGAAATGTGTATAAAATTATTCATCTTTGAATAAATTATCATAATAATAACCATGTCTTAACAAAGAATATGTATCATCTTCCATGCATGATAACTTTTTTGAACAATTGAGGAGATCACAATGGTTCTCCTAAATTGACATGCATTGAGGATATCACCAATTATGGTTTTGGAAGGAGGATATTCCAAAAATAGATGTTAGGATTATATATAGATATTATGAGTATTCTGTTAGGACTTTTAGTATTGTTAATGCACCCAATATCATTATGGAATTAATGAATTGGATATTTCAAATGTATCAAAATTATTTTTTAGTGGTGTTTCGGGATTACATCTTGTTGTATTTTAGGGCAGAGATTGATCATTAGAAACACTTATTGATTGTGTTAGGTATGATGTGGGATCTTCATATGTACTGAAATATTTAGAATTGTGATTTATTGAAACAATAGTTTCATATAGATGACCATGTATTCTATGAAAAAGGTTTTTTAAGTATCCAGAAAAGATAGTGGTTCTGATCTCTTGGTAACTGCTAAGGAATGTGTTCGAGATACAAAGTTTCTTTTTATTATCTAGTTATTACAACCATTTTTTTGATAATGATCTTTACTAGATTTACCAATGATATCTTTGAAAATAAAAAATATTACATTATAATAAAATCGATTATTTCCAAAATATTTTCAAGATCTTAAAAATCTACTCACATTGGCACTGATCTTTATATTTTCTATAATCAGTACATTTTTATGTGTCACATTGTTATTCTTTGAGATCTTTTATAGGTTTTTTAATCAGGTAGGCTGATCATGTTATTTCTTATAGATCAAATTAGTTTTATTTTAATGAAAAACATGACCCAACACATGATTTTTAATTTGATTTTGGGGTCCATACTTTGAAGTCATTCATTAATTTCTTCCTTGGTTAGATATTTATGGTGTTTATGGATCCGAAGATATTGAAACACATTTTCTCACAAAGAGATTTTATTTTATGATAGAGAATATGGATGTATTATCTTTAAATTCTGGACATTGACATAATTCTTACATTGGGGAAAGGATTCTCTATGGAGGATTCCTTAACAAAAAATTAATATAGTTAGTTGGCAAAATAGGAATCAAATAAATGGAAATTGTTGTCGGTGATTGAAAAAGTGACCTTGAATAATAAAGACTATGGTAGTTTGTATGTTTACCATCCATTTTATTGGTGTCTTAATAAGGTTATTGAGGTTAATGAGGAACATATATCTTTCTATGAATGTGTTCCCATGAGGTCAAAACTCAAAAGTGGGGACACCATTAAAGGATGTTATCTAGACTTGTAACACCTTGACCCCAAAAACCCTGAGCCAGTTCCCTACTTTATAACATTGGAATAGATACATGAATCATATTTTAATAGGGTGACCCGTTTAACATTTTAGGAAGCTATATTATAAACACTAACTATACATTAAATTTAAAACCTAAGAATATAACATTCCAAATAATTTTAAAATACCATTATTATCCTAGAATAACCCTAAATAACTATCCTAAAATTCTTCATTGTATCCTAGAAATAATAAAACATAATAAAGGGGTGATATTATATTCTCAAAAAGTTTATACATATAGTGGAAGCTATTTAAAAAATGTATAGGCGAATATGGTAGGGTGATTAACTAAAACACATTATATTTAATCAATAACCTGAGAATAATGTGTTAGAAATGAAATATGATCAAATAAATCTATATAAATAACCACATGATAATTAAAATTAACCATGGATATTCTAATAGTTTAATAATCACATGGAAAATCCATAACTAGTTTCACAATGATGGAATGATTAATGTTGGACATCATAAACATATTGCCATATCTTTGTCCTAGAAAACATACCTAAACCTGTAAAAACCAAAAATAGATTGTCTAATGAGACATACTAATTCAGGTAGGGGCTATAGTGGCCCCGACACATCCCTTACTAAGTCTAATCCATTACTTATGGGAAATGGGTGATGAAACAAAATCACCATAAACATTTGTAATAAAATTAGCATATGAAATGTGAATACTTAAACCATAAACCATGAATGAGATCAAAATATCACATCCTTAGTCAAAATAAAGCATAAAACAATAAAAAAGGTAAAATATATCATAATAGATGATCCTCAATCTGGAAAAATATCCAACAAAGGATGTTGACATAGATGAAAATACTCTAATAAAATCATTAAAAAAATATCTTGAGAGAAATACCCCTTTTTAAATTACAATAATTTATTTAAAAGAAATTTAATTATAAAATTATATATTTTCATTGAAATACAATTTTAATACTATATGGTATTATTTAAAATCTTAAGGAATCATGATGGTATAAAAATTCTCTCCAGCCACATGAGTTATACTAACAAAAATCTCCATCCCGTAAATATTTTATAATATACCTCATTTCAAAAATGACAAAAAGATTCAATTTAAAATGTTTTATAAGATTTTAAACATGGGTAAATGAATTTATAAATTTTTAAGATAATAGTAATTTTTTTCTAAATTTTTATTAGAAAAATGGGCATTGATGATAAATATTCCATTGTAGATACTTGCATATAAATACCGAATAATAATGATATTGTGAAATATCCATTGCCTTAGGTCTAATTCCCTTAGTACGTGTTGGAATCACATATATAGTGGGTTTAAAAATATCATTAAATTATTCCATAATCATAATAATATTTATGATTCATATATGATTAATTTATGACTTTATATTTCCCATTTATTAACAATTCCAATTTAAAGAAACCTTTTTGGGTAATAACTACTTTGTCTATCTTACATGTTTTGACTTTTAATTTTTTATCCTATTACCAAGATGATGATTTAATTATTTCCAGAATATAAAAAATTATTTCTATATCATATATTTTTAGTATATATATATATAAGATGGATATAAGAAAATTAATACATTGTTTATGAAGATGGAAGTTGTACATACGCATTATGATGGTTCCAGTTTTCTTTTCGTATTGAATGCAATAGGGTAAATTAAAAATAAATAAATATATATATATATAATATCATATTGTAATTATTATTTCTTATAATTAATATTTATTAATTATATACATTTTTATAAGAATTCATAAATGTCTAACGTGGAAGATGATTCTCATCTTTTTATGGAGACCGTAGGTTGTACATATGCACACGTGCCAATGTAATTTTGTTAATTGTAAAAGGGTAAGGAATTAGATGGTGTATTAATTGTATAGAATCCATTTATTTTCATAATTATGATTTATATATATTATTTCAACCATTATACAAATATAAATAAATTGCTGATGAATAGAATATTACACCACGATGTGCAGACGGTATGACACACATATACAAGAGTGGTGAAGTAGTTTTTTTCATGATGGTTAAAAGGTTGGATATGGTTGTCTTATAAAAATATTAACATCTCATAATATATATTATTTATTATTTATTATTTTTAAAAATTAAAATCACATAGAGTGGAAGTAGAAGATGAAATAATATTAAAGGATTCATTAAAGACGATTGCCTCTTCTTTAGCAAACCCCCATTGGATCTCCTCATAGGGACAATAGGGTTGGTATTTTTAGAATTTCTTAAAATCTAGTATGTGTATATGGAATTTTATAACCGAAATGATCATGTTTTGGCCGATCTAGAAGGCACTAAATGATAAAATAAAATTACATAGGCGCTTTCTTTTTAAAATTGTGGTGAATGTTACTTTAGAGAGCCCTAAAAATATTAAATAATATATTTCTTTTAATTAAAATGGTAAAAATTGATTTATTTATAACATAAGATGATTATGGGTCTAAATACTTTTTAAAATAAGTAATTTAATTCATGTTTAGGTAACTATATCTACCATATATTTTGGCTTTAACCCTTCGTTGAACCCTTTAACTCTTATCTAGACAACTTGCATTTTTTACACAATCAGGTTATGATAGGTATAATAAAATTCCTAAAGAACCCCTAATGGATAATTGATTAATTATTTAACCTTATTTTAATTAACTTGAATAATTATATTCTTTCAAAATTTTAATATAAGTTAATAAAATATTATTTATTTGAAATTATCATGTAATTCAATTTTGATACTAATCAATATTTTCCTTCTAAAAAATATCCTAAAAACATGATAACCGTGAAAAAAACATCTAATATATCACTAAAAATTTTAAATTTCCTATAAAAATATTTTATGCCTTTAATTATGTAAAATTTTATTTATTTTAGTATTAATAATATAATTTATTTGATTTTTTTGTTAATTAATCAATTACTCCATCATTATTTTGAAAAACATCATCTAAATTATTTATTCTTTAAAAACTAAAATAAATTATCATGAGTAAATTGATTATATTAAATGTCACAACCTGTCCTCGGGGCCCGTGTCGTGACTACCCCATGCCCGCATTCCATAGGCCATGGGCTGGCGACGAGCACCAAAGGCACAAATCCCAAAAACGGGAAGGCATTGCCTTTACGAAACGAAAGAAAACACAAACAGAGTACAAGAAGAAGTGACACTAAGTAAAGCGGTATAAAAAATGTGCTGAAAGTACGAGGGGACAGAAATACAAGCCCAAAAGAAAGATACAGCTACAGGTGAAAGTAAAGTACAACTCAAAGGACAACAGCTGAAAGGTGACAAGCAGCTCATAGATCGTCCTCTGGGTTCCTACCTGATGGGTAGGTACATATGTCGTCCTCCGCACTCCAAGTTTGTCCGTCTCCTCCAGGTACCGAGTTGTCATGAGATCCACCTCCGGGTACCGACTCATCGTGAGATCCACCTCTGGGTACCGACTCGTCGTGAGATCCACCTCCGGGTACTGTCCAGCTCTACAAGCCTCAACCACAATCAGTGATTTCCGTTGTCTGCAACCAACAAAACGAGGTGTGGGCAAAGCCCGTGTAGGGGTGAGTATACGATACTTAGTAGGGACCCCGAGACCGGTAAGGTCTCACTAAATCCAAATAGAATAATCACAAATAATGTTTTCAAAAGATAACCCTTACTTTTGTGTAAGCCCATACTTATACATAAGTTTCCAAGTAACCCATCTCAGCCACGAGATATCACACAGATATGAAGTCGATGGATAACCACTACTTAGGTATATGCCCATACATATATGTAAGTTATCTAGTAACCCATCTCAATCATGAGGAAAACAAAAAGGTCAATGACTCAGCACAAACCATGATTTTCATTATCGAAACTGTAACTGCTGAAGAGCTCCGTCTCTGACGAGTAAATTGATCCTATCACGACTTCGAGGTACTTCTCACTAACCTATGTCTGCTAAGGTACTCCTCCTGTCGAGTACTGCGGGTCAGCCACCTCACAAAGTAGTGCTCCTCCGCCATGGGTCTGACACCACACATAGTAGTGCTCCCCCTCATAGAATATAGAGGTACTTCTCCTGTCGAGTACCACAGGTCTACCACCTCAAGAAGTAGTGATCCTCTTCCATGGGTCTGCCACCTCACAAAGTAGTGCTCCCAACAGGGCTATGCAAGTCACTCCGAATCAAATCAGACAAGCAGTCATCAGGTCTCAACCAGCTACACGGTCTCCGTACTCCATATGCTCATCTCTAGGAGGGTCCGCTCCATGAGCTAGAGGTCGATACTCCATATATCACAAATTCACAAAACAAAGTATCTCAAAGGACCACCTCGTCATAGAGGTCTCAACGCAGCAGACAACGCGTCAATCGGACACCCGGTCTAAATTTTATCGGCTTTTCCATTCCAGGGGACCGGTTGGATTTCGGGAACGAACAAACCTGACCGTATATCAACTGTACACTAAACTCACATAGGGTATACTCATAAAGACGATTTGTCAACGTGATCACCAATGCCACTGACGGTTCGTCAAACGGATGTCCGGTCTGAAAGTTATCGACTTTTCCGTTCCAAGGGCCTGGTTGGATTTCGGGTACAATCCAACCCGGCCATACTCCAACAGCATCCTAACATCAGGTGATGTATACCAAAAGATCCATCTCACTGAAAGTAATCTAAAAAAGTCGACGGCACGTCATTCGGACGTCCGGAACTCAAGCTATAAGCGTTTCTCCACCGAGGGCCCGGTTGGTTTTGGGTTCGAACCAACCCGGCCATACCCAATGTTCTCCAAAACCTTGAGTGTAATATACCAAAATGACCACCTCGATCCAAGGATCACGTTGTAACTGATAGTGCGCAAATCGAAGGTCCATAGCTCATGTTATGGGCGTTTGAATTAATCTACCCGCTTTTAGGGGGGTTTGGGTCTGGAACAACCCGACCGAAGACCCCCTGGGTCGGCCCGAACCGGGTCGACCTAACCTGGGTCCAGGTCCGGCCCTCTTGGGTGTGGCCCGGCCCAACGGGCGCGGCGCGGCCCAGCGGCGCGGCCCGGCCTAGCAGCTGGGTGCCCTGGCCCAGCCGGAGCGGCCCGGCTCGGCTGGGCGCTCGGTCTGCGACCGAGCGGCGCGAAGGGGGGGTGCTGCCCCCTCGGATTGTAACGGCGACCCCACGTGGGGGAACCGCCTATCCACCACTGGGGGTTACAACCCCCTGAATTCTGAACGGCCGGCCCGATTGGCCGGCCGATGCCGCCGCCGCGGGACACCGCGGTCCCGCCCCCGAAGCGTCAGATGCCGGTTTATCCAGCCGCCTCCAGGTCTTCCGCCGCGGCCAAAGGGCGATAGATCTTGATGCTCTGGCGGCCAGGGAGCCTGGTCACCACCTTTCGGTCACTGTCGCGGCCTTAGGCCGTGACCCTTCTTCGACCGGCGCGGTGCATCGGCGGTGCGCCCCTCCACCCTGGCCACAGCCCTTCAAGATGCTCTAGGGCGGCGCGACGGCGCCGCGCCCCTCCACCGCTGCCCCTGCTCCGGCTGTGGCCTCTTTCGGCCTTAACGGCCGGCGCAACGGCACTACGCTCCTTTGCCTCGGTTCCCTCATTTCTGCACGGTGCGACGGAACCGCGCCATCTCTTTTCCAATCCACAACGAAGGACAACAGTAAAAAGGGAGTGGGGTCGGCCGTGTTTGTGCGGTCTTGCCCCCTCCCGTTAATCGATAGCAAGCGGCAAAAGGATTAATGATGAACGCCCAAATATTCATGAACATAAAATCAAACCCCTACCTCTTGCTCATCGCTCGTTGGCGGTGTCGTAGAAGGAAGACGATGAAGACCGTCGTTCGTAATTTCTGCCACACGTCCCCAATTCCGAGCTGTGTTAGTTCGTTGAAGATGTTGTAGAGTATAGGTTTCTAGGGAAGGAAGGTCGAAGAAGAATCACGTGGAAGATCATCATTGGTGTTTTTAACATTCTTCGTTGAAGAGGATATGATTTCCCCAAGTGTTGGGCATCACAATACTTTATCAGGGCTTCGCCTCTTGGTGAATCCAGCCCCAAAACTTCTCCCAAGCTCCCTATATATTAGAGAGGGGGAGAGGTATGTAAGCATCATGGAATTTATGATGGTTCATTTATTTTGAACCTTCCTAAATTCCAACGATGCGGTTACTTAATTTAAAAAGGGGGTCGGGAAAATTAAATTGAGTTGGTGCAATTTAAGAGGTGTGTTGGCACTACTTAAGAGTGGAGGATGCCAAGAAGTTTCCCCCACATATCCTACGTCAAAACATATGACACAAATCAATTTTATGTCGACACATAAAATTAATTGACAGAAATTAATTTCACAACGACACATAAAATTAAATCACAGCAATTAATTTTTACGTTTCCCCATAAAATTAACTGACAAAAATTAATTTTATGTCATCTCATAAAATTAATTGGGAGCAATAAATTTTACGTTGACACATAAAATTAACTCACAAAAATTAATTTTACGTCGACCCATAAAATTAATTGAGTGCAGTTAATTTTACGTTGACATATAAAATTAATTGATGGGGGGTTTGAGAGGTTTCCTCTCCCTCCCCATTAAATGGGGGGGTTTGGGTGTGGCGGTTCAACCACCAACTCCCAAGTGAAGCTTCTAACCACTTTATCCACACATGCATGGGTTTAACAAAATAAAATAAATTATTCACTTATTTTATTTTATTAACCCATGTAAAACCCCAAGATCCAACTTTCATACCTGATCATACGTCATTCAGTTGAAAGTCTTCTTAAGCGAATATCGGCACTGTGAGTTCAATGGTGCCCTCAGAATTTGATTCCGAGCACCACTTCAAAAGTTATAAAACACTGCTCGTATGTTCACTGAACGTACCCAAAAAAAAGTTCGTAAAATTATTATCAGTCACCCTCAACCCACTGCGGTCAAGGTTAGGATCTACCTAGGATAAAAATGCCCCCAAAAACACAATGGTACTCTCGGATTTTCAATTAGAGTTACTGTTAAGATGTTATGAATTTTACAATAAATTAATTGTCACTAAATTATTTTATTTTCGGCCAAAAACTAACTTTCTCGGGTGGCTTGCAGTGACTAAAGTTAGTATCTACTTAAAGGAAGCATACCCTCATGAGTTCAGCAGTGGTCTCTGATTTTTAATCAGAGTTACCATTTGTGAGTTATAAGCATTTGAAAAATAAAATAACTAATTTAATTATTTTATTTACTGTTATGCCATTTTCAGGTTTTCTCACAGGAGGCCTTTGCTGACTAAGCTTAAGTAACGCCTAGGGTAAACCCGCCATCCTGAGCACAACAGTGTCCTCAGATTTCTGATCCGAGTAACCGTTTAAGAGTTATTCCACATTTTCTGGAAAACTTCTTACACATTTTAAATTAATCTTAACAAAAATTTAGAAAATTATTCGTGAACATCGGGCCTCAGAATCAGGTGCCGTCAGAAACTACGTACACGTAAAATTCAAATGAATATAAAAAAAATTAAAAAAAATTCATTGAAATTTATGGGTCTTTAAATTACCCCCACCTCAGGGCTTTACGTCCCCTTAAAGCTACATCAAAAACTAGGGAAACAAAAAGGGTGTACTATGCACGCATCTGAGCCTCCCGCTCCCATGTGCTCTCTTAAAGGTTCCTATGCTGCCATCTGATGCACACTAGAGGAATCGACCATCCATGTAGGACCCGCTCCTGTCGATCCTCGATCTCTCTCGGGACCTCCGCAAAAATTGCCCCGTCATTGATGTTCGTCTCCCCATGGTCGATGATATGCGTCGGGTCGTGCACGTATCTCCTCAACTAAGATACGTGGAAAAACATCGTGCACCTGGTGCAACTCAGGTGGATGGGTCAAGCGGTAAACCACCTCGCCTACCCAGTTGAGGACCTAGAAGGGTCCGATGAAGCGCGAAGATAACTTGCCGCCTCGGCCAAAACTCCGTAATCCACATCGAGATGAGACCCATACGAAAACGTGGTTGCCATCCTCAAACTCTGGTGGTCTCCACCTCTTGGATGTCCTGAACATTCTCTGGTCCTACAAGAACTGCAAAGATTTCTTCTTTGCCAATAAGAGAAATCTGGTCTCATCCCCTAGTTGAACCATGTTCTTTTCCTAATACAGTCAATCCCGACATGGATGATACTAATCTATATCAAGGATGACATCGTAAGGCCTCGACGCTACTACCAAGAGATCCAACTTTTACACTCACCTCCAAGGATTGAGTCACACTGTCAGCATCAGTGTGTGGTCACTGGGTCTCCTCCAGTAGGTATCTCAAAAGTGAGGGTCATGCCAACAGTTTTTAACCAAAACCTCTCAGTATCATCCAGACAGATTGACATGAAAGAAAACATCATAAAGATAAGTGTCTTTTATTACTACAACTCAAAGTACAGAGACACAAATACAATAGCAAAATGGAACAAGAAGTATAAGGGACAAAAAGGAATCCACTAGTTCTACTCCTCTCCACTTGCTTTCAGAGCTCTATATCCTTGTCCAATGCTTGACTGTTGCTCAAACACCTGCCGCTGCTGCTGTCTTGGTGGCTCCTCCAATGCCTGCAGATCAACTGTGCGGGGGGTCGGATAGTCACGTGCTAGGTGACCCTTCCTACCGCATTCATAACACTTCCTACTCCTCGTATGGATGGCTCTGTTTCGTGTGCCTCACACAACCAAACCTGTATCCTGAGGTCACCCACCTGCTGGTCTAGTCCTCTTGGACCCCTTCATCATCTGTCTACTGCCTACAGATGACTTGGCTACTGATGGAAAATACTACGACAAAGGTAGTGGCTCCTAAGCATGCTCGGAGTGTAGAGTCACTAGTATGAACTCCACCCTGAAGAAGGTCTCAAAGTCTCCCCATGTGAAGGTCATCTCATCAGCAAACTGGAGCATCTGGCTCCACCATCTGCCTGCTGCTGCTTGAAGGAGGCTGGCAGCAATGATCACCATGAAGTTCGTTGGTGTACCGACTATCCTGAAAACTCCCACCACATGGTCCATCCAATCCTCAGCCGCCTGTCGGTCTATCTCTCCCCGAAACCTGGTTGGCCTCTGGTTCTTGAACTCATGCAGCGGGCTCAAGCGGCGTGAATCGCCTGCTGCTAGGGCCGGTGGCATCGTTGGCCCAACTTATGGTAGTATCACTCGTTCCTCCACTCGTACCTCAACTATAAGAGGGCCCTATACCGAGGTCTTGTCGCCCAGCAGACTGTCAGTACGTACATCCCTTTGGGATCTAGCTGGTCGTCTGAGGAAAGACATCTTGAAAGAAACATACGTGACACAGTCAAATGATTATACATGGTGAGATGACCTGGTTTGAGGTGTTTTAAGGGGAAAACATTTGAAGACACACATGCAATTAGTGTTTTCGTGCACTGAGTTGGAAATCAGAGGATAGGGTCCTTGTGTATGGATACATCGGCCGCCCGCACCATCGCTAGACTCCCTGAACTGAATACCACAATCAGTACTCTTAACACTATTTCTTAATAGAAAAGAAATATTAGAGTTATAAGTTCTATGGTAGAACAGACTCCTTTGATACCAATTAGTCACGACCTGTCCTCGGGGCCCATGTCGTGACTACCCCAAACCTGCCTTCCATAGGCCTGGGGCTGGCGACTAGCACCAAAGGTGTAAATCCCAAAAAAAGGGAATTCAATGCCTTTATGAATTGAAAGAACACACAAACAGAGTACAAGCAGAAGCTACACTAAGTAATGTAGTATAACAAATGTGCTGAAAGTACGAGGGGCTGAAAGTACGAGCCCAAAAGAATGATACAACTACAACTTAAAGTAAAGTACAACTCAAAGGACAACAGGTGAAAGGTGACAAGCAGCTCCTGGATCGTCCTCCGGGTTCCTACCTGAAGCGTAGGTAAATATGTCCTCCTCAACACTCCACGTCTGTCCATCTCCCCCAGGTAATGACTCGTTGTGAGATCCACCTCTGGGTACCGACTCGTCGTGAGATCCACCTCTGGGTACCCACTCATCGTGAGATCCAACATAGGGTACCATCCAGATCTACAAGCCTCAAACAAGATCAGTGATGTCTGTCGTCTGTAACAAACACAATGAGTAGTGGGCAAAGACCATGTAGGGGTGAGTATAAGATACTGAGTAGGGACCCCGAGACCCTCAAGGTCTCACTAAATCCAACAAGGATAATCACAAAGAAAGTTCTCAACAGATAACCCTTACTTATGTATAAGCCCATACTTATACCTAGGTTACCAAGTAACCCATCTCATCCACGAGGTATCACACAGATATGAAGTCGATGGATAACCACTACTTAGGTATATGACCATATATATACGTAAGTTATCTATTAACCCATCTCAATCACGTGGAAAACACAGAGGTCAATGACTCAGCTCAAACAAGGTTTTTCATTATCGGAACTGTAACTGCTGAAGAGCTACATCTCTGATGAGTATAGTGATCCTGTCACGACTTCAAGGTACTCCTCACTAACCTAAGACTGCTGAGTTACTCCTCCTGTCGAGTACCATGGGTCAACCACCTCACAAAGTAGTGCTCCTCCGCCACGGGTCTTCCACCTCACATAGCAGTGCTCCCCCTCATAGCCTACAGAGGCACTCCTCCTATCGGGTACCGCGGGTCTGCCATCTCACAATGTAGTGCTCCTCCTCCATGGGTCTGCCACCTCACAAAGTAGTGCTCCCCACTGGGATATGCTAGTCACTCCGAATCAAATCCGATAAGCAGTCATCAGGTCTCAGCTAGCTACACTGTCTCCGTACTCCGTACACTCATCTCTGGGAGGGTCTGCTCCACGAGCTACAATTCAATACTACAAGTATCACAAAGTCCCATGAAGAAGTATCTCAAAGTACTACCTCGTCATAGGGGTCCCAATACAGTAGACGGCACGCCAATCGGACGCCCGGTCTGAAAGTTATCGGCTTTTCCGTTCCAGGGGCCCGGTTGGATTTTGGGTATGAACCAACCCAACCATATCTCAACTGTACCCCAAACTCACATAGGGTATACTCATAGGTACTGTTTCTCAATGTGATCACCAATTCCACTGACGGTTCGTCAAACGGATGTCCCGTCTGAATGTTAGCGGCTTTTCTATTCTAGGGGCCCAGTTGGATTTAGGGTACAATCCAACCCAGTCATACTCCAACTCTGTCCAAACCTCAGGTGATGTATACCAAAGATCCGTCTCGCTGAAAGGAATCCAACAAAGTCAACGACATGTCATTCGGATGTCCGGAACTCAAGCTATAAGCGTTTCCGCTCTAAGGTCCCAGTTAGTTTTGGGTTCGAACCAACCCAGCCATACCCAATGTTCTCCGAACCCCTTTAGTGTAATATACCAAAATGACCGTCTCTATCCATTGACCACGTCGCAACTGACGGTGCATCAATTAGAGGTCGATATCCCACGTTACGAGCGTTTGAACAAATCTGCCCGATTTTATGGGGGTTTGGCCCAGGACCGACCCGCCCCAAGACCCCCTGGGTCAGCCCAAACCGGGTCGACCCGACCCAGGTCGGGTCCGGTCCCCATGGGTGCTGCCCGACCCCACAGATCGGCCCGGCCCAGCGGGTGCGGCCCAACCTAGCACGAGTGGCCCGGCTCGGCTGGGCGATCGGTCTGCGACCTAGCGGCGCGAAGGGGGGCGCTTCCCCCTCACCGTGTAATGGAGGCCCCACCTGGGGGAACCGACTGTCCACCATCGGGGGTTACGACCCCCGGAATTATGAACGGCCGGCCCGGTTGGCCAGCCGGTGCCGCCGCCGCGGGATCCCATGGTCCCTCCCCCGAAGTGCCGGTGGCCAGTTTATCCACCCGCCTCCAGGTCTTCCGCCACAGCAAAAGGGCCACGACTCTTGATGCTCCAGTGGCCGGGGAGTCCATCTGCCCCCTGTCAGTGACAGCCGCGGCCTTAGGACACAACCCTTCTTCGACCGGCCCGGCGCTTCGTCGTCGTGCCCCTCCGCCCTGGCCGCGGCCCTTCAAGATGCTCTGGCGCGGTGCGACGGTGCTGCACCCCTCCGCCGCGGCCCCTGCTACGGTCGCGCCCTCTTTTGGCCTTCACGGCGCAGCGCGACAGCGCCGCGCTCCTCCGCCACAGTTCCCTCGTTTCAGCATGGGGTGACAGCACCACTCCGTCTCTGTTCAAATCCACAACGAAGGACAACAGTTAAAAGGGAGGAGGGTCGACCGTGTTTGTGCGGTCCAGCCCCCTCCCGTTAATCGATAGCATGTGGATAAAAGTTTAATGATGAACGCCCAAATATTCATGAACATAAAATCAAACCCCTACCCCTTTCTCATCGCTCGTTGGTGGAGGCACAGAAAGAAGTTGATGAAGACCTTCATTCATCGCGTCTGCCACACATCCCCAATTCCGAGCTGCGTCGATTTGTTGACAATGTTGCGGAGTATGGGGTTTTGTGGAAGGAAGGTCAAAGAAGAATCTCGTGGAAGATCGTCGTTGACATTCTTCACATTCTTCGTTGGAGATGATATGATTTCCCTAAGTGTTGGGCATCGCAATACTTTACCAGTGCTTCGTCACTTGGTGAAACCATTCCAAAACCTTCTCCCAAGCTCCCTATATATAGGAGAGGGGGAGAGGTATGTAACCATCATGGAATTTATGATGATTCATTTATTTGGAACCTTACTAAATTCCAACGATGTAGTTACATAATTTTAAAAGGTGGTCAGGAGAATTAAATTGTGTTGGCACAATTTAAGAGGTGAGTTGGCACTACATAAGAGTGGAGGATGCCAAGAAGTTTCCCACACATAGCCTATGTCAAAACATATGACGCGAATCAATTTTATGTTGACACAAAAAATTAATTGACATAAATTAATTTCACATCAACAGATAAAATTAAATCACAACAATTATTTTTTATTGCGACCCTTAAAATTAACTGACAAAAATTAATTTTACGTCAACTCATAAAATTAATTGAGAGAAATTAATTTTACTGCGACACATAAAATTTACTGACAACAATTAATTTTACGTCGACCCATAAAATTAATTGAGTGGAATTAATTTTATGTCGACATATAAAATTAATTGATGGGGGTTTTGAGAGGATTCTTGTCCCTCCCCATTAAATGGGGGGTTAGGGTGTGGCGGTTCCACCAATAACTCCCAAGTGGAGCTTCAAACCACTTTATGCGCACTGCATGTGTTTAAAAAAACAAAATAAATTATTCACTTATTTTATTTTATTATCCCACGTAAAACCCCAAAAACTAACTTTCATACCCAATCATCTGTCGTTGAGGTGATAGTCTTCTTAAGAGAATATAAGCACTACGAGTTCAACTATGCACATGGAATTAAATTGCGAGAATCAGTTCAAATGTTATAAAATTCCGCTCGTACGTTCATCAAACGTACCCGAAAGAATGTTCGAAAAATTATTATCAGTCACCCTCGACCCACTGCGGTCAAGGTTAGGCTCTTACTAGGAGAAAAACGCACCAACGAACCCAATGGTACTCTTTGATTTTTAATTTGAGTTACCGTTTAGACGTTATGAATTTTACAATAAAATAATTGTCACTTAATTATTTTATTTACGGCCAAAAACTAACTTTCTAAGGTGCCTTGCGCCGGCCAAAGTTCATATATTCTTAAAGGAAGCATACCCTCACGAGTTTAGAGGTGGTCTCGGATTTTTAATCAGAGTTACCGTTTGTGAGTTATAAGCATTTGAAAAATAAAATAACTTATTCAATTATTTTATTTACGGTTATTCCATTTTTGGGTTTTCTCACGGGAGGCCTACGCCGACTAAACATAAGACATGCCTAGGGTAAACCCGCCATCCTGATCACAACGGTGTCCTCAAATTTCTGATCTGAGTAATAATTTAAAAGTTATTCCACTTTTTCAGGAAAACTGCTTACGCGCATTAATTTAATCTTAGCAAAACTTTAGAAAATTATTCCTGGCACACCGAGCATCAGAATTAGGTGCCGTCAGAAACTGCGTACTCGTAAAATTCCAAATAATATAAAAAAAATCCATTTAAATTTACGGGTTTTTACATTAAAAATTATTATTTATAGTCTAATTTATCTTCATTATAACCATTTATTAAGAATGTAATACTTATTAAAAACATTGGATTAGTAATTTTAACTTATATTTAAATAAAATATAATAAATTTATTATTCTCATAAAAGTTACTTTAAAAGTTTATAATTGTGGCACAATAATTATTTTGGCTAAAAAGAACCATTAAATGTAATTATTGTAAGTGTCACGTAATTTTATAAATTTTATTTTTATACCTAATTAGTTGATTTACCATTAACTGTGGTAATTAAAATATCACTAAATTTTTCTAATTTTATACAAAAAATAAAATAAACCTATAAAAATAATTTTTACCCACTCATTCAAAATATGGAATCTAATTTTCAAAATTCAAAAAATAAATGTCTAATTACATAATATAAAATTAATCCCATTGATCGGGTGAGAAAACATGTTATGAATGTTTAAAAATGAAAAGGATTGATGTTTTTTTTATCTAAAATCAATAAATAATTCATTATATTACCTAAATTGGTTTAAATGAAAAAAATATAGATATAATTTGAAACCATTCAATAATATAATTTAACACTATAAATTATTTTTATTAAAAGATGTTCTCAGTTAAAATTCCATAATTTATACTACCATTAAAAACATGAAACCTATCAGACCAATACAAAAAACAAATTAATCAAGGTATACTCTAATATTCTTATTAAAAAAATACATTTTTTCAAAAAATATTATATAATTTTTTTAAAATGGGATTGAAAATATATTTTCCATTAAAATGTTGTAAAACTTTTTTTATAAAAAATAAAGGTTTTTTATGTAATATTGGGATAGTTATTATGTTATGACAATAAAATATATTAGATGAATATAGACATTATTTTATTGAACAAATAACATATAAATTTAATTAATATTATTCGATAATAGTAATTAATTTAATTTATAACGATAATATGATTATGTGATGAAAAAAATAGTTCTTTATAAAAACAATTCATATATACTCAGTTGGATCCTATATTAATTTCTAATAGAATTGTAACCTTGGAATTCAACCATATATTTTCAAAATATATTTAATAATATTCTTAACCTCTAACTTAATGGTTGGGTAATATATTATTATATTAAATAATAATATTTTGATACTATATTATTGTTCGATAAAACTCATTCTTATATGTAACGCAACCCATAGCGGAATATTACCATGGTTTTTCTTATAACATAATATATTAAAGATATTTAATTTATATAATAAGATACATTTAGTAAAATCTTGGGGTGTTATAAAATGGGAGATTTTTTTCAGTTTAAAGATTAGATATTGGTACATTAGGCTTGTCTAAAAAAACACAATCAGGCTTACCACCATTTGAGATGGGATTTTCATCATAGAAGAAAAGATAAGTATAATGAACATAATGGATAATTTTGTTGTGTAGGAATGAAAATAAAGGTAGCTGATTTTTTAGGCATACCTCACTTGTCAAAAATTTTAGGAAAATAAACATTGACCAACATGTATTCTGCAATATTTATCAATTCTTATGTTGAGACGGGACCAAAGGGATACACATTTTGTAACAGGTTTACTAAGGACATTATTGAAAAATGATTCCATATAGGTAATAGTGCATCATCTCAAAAATTCATCTCATTTAATCTATATTAATGAATCTAATATAGTGGAATAATTGTAAAAATATATACCTATGAAGTGTTCAAGAGGCCTAGAATACAATCTTCAATAGTATATGACCGAGATCAAATAATTATGTATTGTTTTTTAAATTCATACAACAATACCTTATAATTAATTTGACTATGATCATCATGTATCATCCTAGAATATATTTATAGACTATTAGTATGATACAAATGTTGTAGGATATGCTTAGGGATTCTATAATAGATTTTAGTGGTTCATGGGAGGAGAAAAAAATGTTAAGGTAGTTCTAGTACAACATTAGTAATAAAGCCTTGATACATATGAATCCTTTTGAAGAATTTTATGATAATTCGTTTCATTATTATCTTTGTTGGGTGGAAAATGTGAGGATTCACTAGTTGTGATGATCTTTGTGAAATATACAACAAAGAAGATAAAGTAGACCAGAAAGGTGATGTTGATGGATAAGAATCATTATAAATCATATTCAGATCATCATCGATATCATTGTCAGTCACAGTGAGCGATCATGTGATATTTAGAATCTACCAAGGGATTTGGAATAATTATTTTAGCATGTAGGGAATGCTATGTCCATTATATGTAGTGCCTTTTTAGATACATGAACATATTCGTGAGGTGAAATTTCTGTTTTATGTTCCACCAATGTGTAGTTCAATGCATAATGTGTTTCATATAACACAAATAATGAATTTTAAACTTGGTCCAGACCTTGTGATTATATGGGATAATGTCAATAATGAGTTGGATACTATGTTTTTTCATATTCAGTTTGCATTGTTGATATAAAAGATAATGTCTTGCATGGGAGAATAAATGGTATGATGTGGGGTTTTTTGAAAAAATAGTAAAATTATGGAAGAAATATGAGAATGTGAGGAGGAAATGGTGGAGTAATACAATCAACTCATTTTGGATCGTGGTGGTTTTCTACAATATATGGATGCAAAGGGCAATGGTGGAGAGAATATAGAACCCACTGTTTTAGGTATATGACCCTTTGATTATATAGTTTATGTATGTATAATTTTCAGTTAATTTTCTAGAGGTTTGGATGATTTTTAATGTTTTTAGTCTTTTATGGAGGTTCACGTGTTGAGAATGGCTATTAAAACCCTATAACACCTCAATAAAACTATGAAAATAAAACAATGGGCACTGTGTAAGAGCATGGTTTGAGGCATAGTTTGTCCAAACCGTGCAATTTAACACAATGGAGAATAACATAGTTGGCACAAATATTGTCTAACCATGTGATCTAATCAGGTGAGGTATGGTTTGAAACTATATATGATGCATAGATATCCAATTATTTTCCTACCTGTGCACCATAAAAGTGAACTGGGATCTAACATGACTTATCTTTTTAATCCCTCTTTTCCCCCTAAACCATTCATAAGAATAATTCCTCTCCCTCCGAAGGCTGTAGAGATAATTATATTCGAACTGGGGGCAATTAGTAGGTGATCTAACTATGTTAGTTGTGTGGATTCATTATTAATCTCTCATTCATCACTTTTCTCCTTTAATTTATTCCTATTCCATGTCTTGGAATCCTAGATCTCATGTGTTGGGGAATGATCTATGTTGTTTGATTTTAATCATTATGAGATATAATTTTTTATAATATGTTAATGAGATATAAGGATGAATATATAAGATCTAAGATGAGTTTTTAAGGTTGTTATGTTGTTCATTATTTTCTCTAATTTTTTATAAGAAGATGGTATCATTCTCATTATCTGTTGAATAGAACTTGATGTCTTGGATTCATATTTTATGAATTTTATGAATTTTTTGATACCGTTCTATGATTTTATAAAAACAATTTCAGTGATGTTTTATTATAAATTATGGATGTTGGTTTGTTTCATGGAAAATGATTTTGGTTCTTGATTTCAAAATTAATGGTTCATTTTGATATATGAAAAAAAAATTATATACTTTTTTAAATAATGGAATGTTTATGTGAAATTATTTTTTCCTGGTTTTGGTATAAAATTTTGTGAGTATTAATGATTAATTTTATAATTCCTTGTAGAAATATATCATGGTTCATATATCCTAACCCAGGAGACCATTTTGATTCAACGTTCTTCATTTCAACAATTTGGTTATATCAGAAAGATTCTTTATAGTTTTCAATGTGATGAATTTCAAAATTAAATTGTGTATATGTCTTAAGCCCACTGAATATGTAGGTAACCCTGTATTCAATGTAAATGAAAAATTCATAGGTGAACCTTCAAGTATTGTTAAGTTAATATCCTAAACCTCGATGAATTCTGCATCGATTTGATTGAGGACAAGGAAATACCTCTCAATTTTAAATACATGAGTTCATTGAAAATATTTTTCCACAT
Organism: Viscum album; assembly: GCA_963277665.1. Lineage (NCBI taxonomy): Eukaryota > Viridiplantae > Streptophyta > Magnoliopsida > Santalales > Viscaceae > Viscum > Viscum album. Next base: position 2,061,107,934 of record OY728140.1, read on the forward strand.
ATTCTTCATAACTCAGTCCCCTCGATAACTTGGATCTCTTCCCTAGACATTGTACTTCTGATCGACGACTGCCATTGGTCAGCAACACCCACTATATGAAGATATTTTGTTATAAATTATTATTTCTTAGAGTATTTAAGGATAAATAATATATTTTTTGTGGGAGTTGATCAATTATTAGGAAATTAGAATATTTGAATATCCACTAATATTTGGAGAGCTTTGGTGCATAATGGTGTCAATTGAGACATTATCTTTCATAAGACCATGTATGATTTCTCCCTAAATTTATTTATTATTAAAAACATTAGTAAATTTCGTAAGCAATGTCATGATGTTCTTAATTCCAACTCTAATTAGGTTGGGAATCTCATTTGTTCATTCTTCCCATTTTCCTGGACATTGGTTATTGACATAGTTCCCCTTATTTCTATCCATGAAATAAAATTAATAGAAAATTAGGCCTGATATTTTTAAAAATATAAAATACATAAAATTTATGCTATTAAAATTAAAGGGATAAGTAATAAAAGAATATATTCCTTGACTCATGATTTTTTACGATTAAATCAAATTTAATTGTTTTCTATTTACCAAAATTAATTTTTTTTGGGGATTTTTGTTCCCTTTATAATGGTTCATAAGAAGATTGAAAATATAACAAATAGTTTTCCATGAAATTATCCAAGATGGTGTGAAGAAATGCCATTTTTTGTGCACCGGGTGATGATTGGTTTAATGCCAAATAATCCCTTTCTGGGGTTATTACCCCTAGAATCCACACGTCCAAAGCCACATTAACATGTAGAATCAAGAATTTATTTATTTCTTATAAAACCGTTAATATATTAGGGAATAATATTTAGGTTTCCCCCCTTTTAATTCATAACCATAGGGGTCTAACTAATTTTTTCAAATAATAATCCCAAAAGAAAACTAATATTTATTAAATAAAATATATAACCACCCATATCATTAATATAATGAAAATCAAAATTTACTGCATAAAAATATAAATAATAAAATCCTCTAATATTGTGTGGCCAAATTTATTTGTGAAATTATCAATATAACATTTTAAATTGAAGCATTGGTACAAAAAAAATTATTTAAATACTCCAAAACATGTAATTATACACCATAAAACTTCTAATAATTTGCATGATAGCCTATGGACGTCCATAATAATTAGGATAGAACTAAATCACATTAAGGTAATAATCAATCCATAACAGTAATTAATGTGGTATATGTGAGTGAAGATTTAGTAGCCCTTGTTTCTGGTATGTAACCCTTAATTTGTGTTTTCTATGTTTATATAGTGTAATGGTGATGAATGAGAGAGTTTAGAGAACATTAAATAAGATTTTGGGGCTAAATTAGAGGCGCATGGGATGTACATGGATTGTCCAAACTATGACGGAAGCCTTGTAGAAACCATTCGATGTAGTAGATTCTAGATAGTAGCTTTAGCATGGTGTGCACATGGTTAGGGAGACCATTATTAGAGGCCGTATTGGGTAATTAGAAAGGTAGTTGGTAATGTATTGTTAGGACAGGACTTCACTAACCATGTGGTCAAACTATGTGTATAGTTAAATCTAGATCCTAAAAAATAGGATATCATTATTTTTTACTTAACATTCTATTTTTGATCATATGTGGTCCTAATTCGTGTTTCCTCTCCATTTAAGGTATAAGATCCTCTCCCTAGTGTTTTGGAACCAATATAGATCCCTCCCTTGGTATTTTCAAGCTTGATTCTGGCGTTAGGTGACATTTTTCCTCATTCATGTCATGTCTTCTTAAATATAATTAGATATACATCCCCTCTCTACATGATTTTTCATATATAAGACTATTATGTGTATATCAATGATTGTGGATGAAAAATAAGTTGAGATATAGCCTTAATCTTTCCCAGATAATATATCTGTGGATGTTCTGTGAAAAATCGACCCATTTATATGAGGTTTCTTCTTCTATTGTTTCTTTTCATCCAAACCATCAAGGTTTCTGTTTTCACACTTGACTTATCCTGATAGAAATGATTTCGATGCATTAAAATTAGTTTACATGTGATGAATTGATTATGAATTGGGTGTTTATGAATTTTGGTAATCCTTCCTTTGTGGTGGTTTGGAAAATTTTGGAAATATAGAATGTTAGGTGTTTTGAATAAAATTATTTTCCTCATGGTTTTATAATATTGATTTTGATCTAGGGTTTTTTGATAATTGTGGTACATGGATTTGAACAGATGTTTTCAATAAATGGTAATGTTTCATTGAAATGAAATGGTTGATTTGAAATTGGGTTTTCATTGGTTTTCAATAAATGTAATGTTTATTGATATAGTTTTAATTGGTTATTTGGAGTGGTTTTATATATATTGGGTTGTGTTATTTCATGCTTGATGTGCCCCTAATTAAGTGACTTTTACCATTGTGGTACAAGGTGTGTGACCCTGGATCGGGAGAATGTGTCATTGGGACACCAGGTGATTGGACCAGAGATTTCTCATGAGTATAAAATAGTTGAAATAGTGAATTCATGTGTGGGTGTGTTGTGAACGATGGGATGGTTGTGAAAAAATTTTATTGAGGGATTATTTTAAAGCCTTGTTTTTTACAGAACGTGTGAATTTCTAGATAATTTCTTAATGTAACATTTTTTTACTTTTGGTTATCAATGTTTTTGGAACTTTCTTAAATTTAGATAATCATTTCTGGGAATTTTTATTATATAAACTATTTTATATAAATGTTATAACTTTCCACTTCTAGTGGTGTGAGTAGGGAAGTCATTGGGGAAAACCAATTGGGTTGTATACTATCCCCTTATTTGGTGCATGTAGGCTTTTGGAGACTCTATCTTCCAGGACATGGGTACAGGTGAAGTATCACACACATTTAGCACCAACTAAAGATACTTGGGCAATTTGGTGTTTGAATCATAGAGCTCATGGAGCATGGAGTCTTGTGGTCATCTTCTAGTTGATTAGTTTCCTTTCCAATATTTACATTGATATTTTCATTCTCTTCTGTTGTGGTACACTTTGGTGTGGTTTTGATGTAAAAACAGAGGTTGATTTGTCTTTAAATTATTCATTCGTCATATAGTGAATTGGTTCATTATGTTTTTTTGGAAAATGGATTTATTTATTAACAGGTAAATCATCCCCCACTTATATCAACAACCCTTCTGAATTTATTTCCAACAGTTTACATCTTGGGATATCACTTAAGGCCGTGTAATGATTCATTTTATTCTCATGTCAATGAGAATAATTGGGTCATTAAAAATGCTATTAGTTTGTTCGATCCAAAAGATGGTTTCAGATTAGTGGCATCAACATTTTCCTTTCCATGTGGAACAAGTTGTCATCATTTATCTGTGTCTTGGAGATGAAATTAGTTATTTTTTATTCATTGGATTGTGATCTTAGAAAGGAGTTTGATTATTGGGATAAGAAATGTAGATCATAAAAAGACATAGCTGGTCTTTTTAGGCCGAACTTAATGTTAAATGGGAGTCGAGAACATAAGTGTTTTGGAAACTGTTAAACGATTATGAAATCTCATAGTCATGGGTTTATATAATGAGATGAACATGAAAAAAAACTGAGGAATAAATTACCACTGAGATTTCATATTTCATTTCGGAGTTATTGAATTATGATTTGGGAAAAAGTAATGAATTTTGAAAAATTAAGAGTTCATTTCAAATGAACTATTTTGAAATGAGTAATGCTGATGTACATTGAGAGTGGTTTAACCATTAAAAATAGTATTTCATGTTTTAAAAAAATGGATGATTTTGGAATGAAATGGTGTGATAGTTTATGTGATATTATCGTAAATGAAATGTTGTCCGTTTCAAGATAGTGAAAATTTTAGAGACTAATTTTTTGAAAACAGCACCAGGTAGGCACATAGAAACCAACATGAAGAAGTTGAAGAGAATGTGGTTGCACATGAACCCCAGGTGAAGAAAGAGATGGATCAGAGTATCTTCCAAGAACTTCATGCTGTGGATATAGGGAACCATAGGGATTATCCAAGGCATTTGGATTATTCTGTCCAATTTATGAAGTTGAATCCACCCATCATCTGGGGTAATTATGAAACTAAAATAGTGGAGGTGTGGTTGAATAGGATGAATCGAATATTTGATTTCATCGGCACAACATCAGAGATGAATGTCAAGCTAGAGACTTATATTCTTGAGGATCTCATACGACAATGTCTGGATTTGGTGCTGTAGTCTAAATTAGATCATGGTCATTGTTCGGAGTATTTGGAGGAAATATTTAACAAAAACTTCAATCCTCACACGTTCAGGATCCAAATAATGATACACTTCTTATGAATGAAGAAAGAAAATATCTCTTTCATAGAATATTCATCTAAATCAATCAATTTAGTGTAATTTTCACCAATGGTTGCAACTACAACATCTGGAAAGGGACTCACTTTCAAATCATAGTTAAAGTAGGAGAATCGCTCAATGATTGTTTTATTATGTATTACTGATTATAAGGAGATGTTGAATAGATTGATAAAGACTAAATGTGACATATAATGATTTTTGGGAAGGGGAATTAGGATGATACCTTTGGGACTTTGTGGGAACTCTAATTTTGGGAACAAGTATAATAGGGACACCTATTTCCAAGGTAGAAGAGTGAATCAAAATCAGATAGAAAGTGGTTCGCTTAACAAAAAAAGGGAGAGCATACATAACACCCTAGAGCATTCCAAAACTGCATGAAGAGGGGGAATCATTAGTACCTTTGTCATAGCTCTCTATGGTCAGGTGCTCAAGACACATCTCAGGTGTCTCAATAATCTTATTCTTACACATGGTGAGAAAAATAGACTCAGTTTTTGTAGAAGTGTAGGGCCAGACATAGTGATCCTACTTACACCATGAATCCTTTGTAAGGGAAATATCAACAACGAAATAAGAAGCATATTATAGTGACAAAGAAATTGTATGGTGCTGAGTATATGATGGTAGATGATTAGGATGAACCATATACTATGAGTGATTGGATTCATTTGAATTATACACATAAGAAAGTGTTGATTGATGCAAGTTCATCACATTCCTTCATTTCTTCAATTACAATTGATTTTTTTTGTTTAAAACGTGAGATGATTCCTTCCATGTTAAAACTTCAAAACCATCTCTGTGAAAAAAAAATCAAGCTTTTGTTTGTAGAGAATGTTTTATAATGGTTGAAGGATCTAATCTAAAGTGGGAATTATTAGTGTTGGAAATGGATTCCTTTGATGTAATCCTGGGTATGGATTGGAAAACAATGTTCAAGGATCACATTCAATATTATATAAAAATTATTATCTTCATAACTAAGGATGGAATTAAGCATATCATTAATGGAGAAAGGGTTGTAAATATAGTTTCAACGTGATAGTTGGAACTATAAATTGGAGCTCTCTCTTACTATTTGGTAGATTTGACATTATCATCGATGTATGAGATCGATGATATTAGTTTTTCATTAATTCAGGATCAATTTCTTGATGTCTTTCATGAATAATTCTTATTTTTACCACCTAGAAGGGAAGTGGAGTTTATAATTGGTCTCATTCTAGGGACTGGTAGTATTTCCCTTTGATCTTATAGGATGTAACAAATAAAAGTAATTGAATTTAAGGATTAATTAGAAGAGGTAGAAAAAAAAGTTTTCATTGACCCATGTATGCCTATGTTTGAAGCACCATCTTGGTTCATGAAGAAAGAATATAGAACTCTGAGATTTTGTGTAGATTATTATAATATTAACCAAGTTATGATAAAGTATAGTTATCTAATTCCACACATTGATGACCTATTTTTTTATATGAAGGGATCTTTGTGGTTCTCTAAAATTGACATGCAATGAGAATATCATCAATTGCGAGTTTGGAAATAAGATACTCTGAAGACAACTTTTAGAAGAAAACATGGCCCCTATGAATATGTAGTATTTCCATTAGGTCTCAGGAATTCCCCAATGGTATTTATGTAATTGATTAATCAGATATTTCAGAGATATATGGATTCTTTTGTAGTTCTTCTTGTGGATGACATATTGGTGTATTCAATGAAAAAGGCACTTCATCAATAACACTTAAAGATGGTGTTAGAAATCCAGATAGAATATATGTTGTATTCAAAATTATCAATGTGTGGTTTTTGTATAAAATAGGTATGCTTTCTTGGATACATAATTTTTAAAAAGTTATTTCTATGGATCTTCAAAATATAGACGGTATGAACTCATAGAAACTATTGAAGAATGTCTTTGAGATTGGATGTTTTCTATGTCTAGCTGGTTAATTCCATTTCTTTGATTGTGACTTCTCATGACTAGCTTTTCCAATGAAAGATTTTACAAAGAAGAACGTTCAATTCTGATGGATTGAGGAATTCCAAAAGTATTTTCATGAGTTGAATTTTCAACATACATCTACAACTATCTTGATTTTTCCAGAATCATGAGAGGGATATGTGGGGTATTGTTATGCTTTAAGATCTATGTTGGGATATGTTATCATGAAAATAGACCATGTGGTTGCTTATGGTTCAAGGTAGTTAAGATTGCGTGAGAAAAATTGCACAACACATGATTTGGAGTTAGCTGCTGTCCTCCATGATTTGAAGATTTGGCACCATGATCTATTTGTTGAGAAATTTATTGTGTTCGTGGACTACGAATGATTGAAACATATTTTCTCACAACAGGATTTTAATCTGAGGAAAATGGTATGTATGGTGTATCACTAGATGTTTGATTTTGAATTGATGTATACACTAGGTGAAGGCAATAAGTTGGCATATGAATTAAGAAAAAAGTCATATTCTCAGTTGGAAAAATAGGCTTCAAATGCGTGGTTGTAGATGTTGGTCCTAGACAACATGCATGTGGAATGTTAAGAATGGGGTGATGTTGCAGTTTTCTTTTCCGTGTTTCCATTCATAATTTTCTAAAGATCTTTAAAGAGGCATAAACATCTAATTTAGAATGCCTGGTTATGAGATAAAAAATCAATGTTAGAGAAAACATTGAGGGATGGAAACATGATGTGAGTTCAGTTTTGTGTTTCAATGATCGGATGGTTGTATTTATGGATTGTTTGGAGAAACTTATTCATGCATAAAATCATTCCAAATTTCTTGTTCATCATGGAATTTAGGAGATGTATTGTAACAGCCCGAGATTTTATGAAAAATATTCTTTTTTATTTTACTAATGTCTTGTGTTATACGCTACACCAAAAGGAGCTTGCACAACACGCATCCTTGACTTGCCTTGCATTACACGCAATCGCAACCTTCCTCGATAGCGTGTGTGGTACGTAATCCTGAGTTTCACGAAACAATGATATGCTATTAAAATATTATTAAAACTAGCCGTTATGAATAGTAATAACCACTTTTTACATTTTTGAAATTTTAACTCTCAAAATGGACTTCATTTTTGGATTCGGAGTATCGAATTTAGCCTAAGGTGAAATTTTGGTACTTTTCGGATAACTTTCATATTCTGATGAATAGTGAAAATTACTAAATTATAATTAAAAACAACTTTTTTAATCGAAATAATTAATAGTGATAAATCATTAATTTGAGTGGTTTTAAAGTATATTTAGAATATATTTTAACAATTTAATACAATGTTGGTCCTTGGATGTAATTTCACATTTAAACTAGACATAAACAAGTGTCAATCTTTTGATAGATATTGTTTCTTAAAAACACACTATTTGTTTTAACAGCGGGATTTAATTATAAAATTAATTAATGAAACTTTTATGTTATGAATTTGGTAAAATAGACTTCATTTTTTAATTCGGAATATGAAATATAGCTTGGGATGAAATTTTGGCATTGTTCTGAAAAACATCAATTTTTGATGAATAGTGAAACTACTAAGTGGTAGGTTAAAAACTGAATTTTGCATAAAAATTAATTTTAGCGCTTCTGTGAATGGAATTTCGAAAATCCGAGAGACACGGTTAATATCAAGGACTAAAATGTGGTTCAATGAGATGAAAATAATTTTTTGGTGAATAGTAACTTTTTACTTTTTTTACCACGGTTAATAGTAAATAGGGTAACTAAGGGTAAATATGATATTAATATTACCCTAACACATGTCCTAATTCTATTGGACAAGTGTAATTCGACCAAAAAAAAACTTAGGAATAAAATATGATCATTTAGGCCCACTTGGATTAGATTAGGACATTTATTATTAATTTATTTGAAGAAGGGTTAAAATAGTTAAAATCAACGTATAATAAGTAAATCATTTTTAATATGGGGTTATACATAAGATAAATTCAATTGTAAATATTCATTAGAAAGCTAAAAAGATTTCCTACATGATTATATTTTATTTGTAATTTTTAGACATCAAACAATTTAATTTATTTATGACACAAAGATGATGCAGTAATTATCTTATTAATGAAATATTGACAAAATTGATAATATAAATACCAAAATAAATGTAATTTAAGACTTTTTATGAATTCCACTAATTTTATAGGTTACTATGATATATTATTGTTGATTTAATCAACTTGGTTCGAACATATAATTCTGTTATGACTTTCACAGAAATCATATATCAAATAGTGTCAAAATTGACACAGAAGAGTTTTTAAATCAAATATTATATTATTAATTGTTATTTTATTCCTAAAAATCTAAGGTTCGGCCAAATGACTTAGATAAGGATATATGTATTAATAATATACAATTTGGGGTTCTTTTGGCATGTTATAGTAAGTTTATTAACCATATAGTGAAAGAAAACAAAAAGACACGGTAAAAGTTAAATTATTTAACTTAGAGTTAAATCTAATTGATAAGGTTAAAATAATACCCTAAACTTGTCTAAATCCTATTGGTTGATAGGATTTTGACCCATCCCCACATTATCTTCGAAATAAGACCCTTTGGAACCATTATAAACCGATTTTGACTTTAATATAAAATAATATTTTGAGATATTCCTAAGGTGCCCCTCTCCTCCCTTATAAAAGGGCACCTCCTCCCCCTCCTCCTCACACCAATTTGAGCACTCAAGCTCGGCCAACCCCTGCCATTTTCTCCTCTACACTTCCATAGAATAGTCTTAGAGGTCCTGGTCTTCTCCAAAGACCAATCTTAGTTCCTTAAGTGGAGGATTCAAAGAGGCGTTCCAAAGAAGAGGTAATATCCATTACCGATCTTTTCAATTTCTATCTTCTTCAACTTCTTCTTCTTTAGTTGTTTCATGATAAAGTAATAACATCAGTATTACTTACATACTGATATGTTATTATAAATATGAAACAACCCTAATTCACCTTCTATCCATCCTACGGAAAAATGAAATCACCGCGCGTGCGTACGTACAGAATACCGTCTCCACGCCGTGGTGTAATCTATTTTTCCACCACCACCTTACATGGATGGGTATAATGGTGTAAATAATAACTATACATAGTTATTACAACATAATATTGATTCTGATATATTGTATAATCTACTCCAATTCAATTAAATATTTATGGAAATGATATCATCGCTCGTGCGTACGTACGGACTACCGTCTCCACGACGCGATGAGATTCATTCTCCATGTTATCCATTTAAGAATGATTATAAAGTATATATATAAGAAATAATAATGAAATATATGACATTATAAAGCTACTGGATTTATGTATATATATATATATGTATGTCATCTACTTACTTCCATTCAAGTCAATAAGGAAAGGAAAACAACGTTCATGCGTACGTACGGACTACCGTCTCCATGAACGGTGTTTTTCATTTCATTTATCTATCTATTATATATATATATATACTGAATATATATGATATATAAATCATATTTTATATTCTTGAAGTAAGTAAATCATGATATAAGTAATAATAATTTCAAGAACAACAAGTCAAAACACCTACGATAAATGAAACGATTTTACCCAAAACGCTTCTTTAACATGGAATTTACAAAAGAACGGGTAATATAATGTCATAAGTGAACCATATATGATATCATAACAATGAATATGATTCTGTAATAAGTCAATAACATGATTTAAATCATTATACAGGAGGTTCGGACACTTACAAAGCAAGTCGGACCTAAGGTAAGGGAAATATCACAATCTCATTTTTATCCGAGATTGTTTATACTTTAGTATTTACTGGGGTGTATTTTATCATCCACATCCATGTTTCCCCAATATGTAATATTTATATCCTTCTACAATAGTTTATATCAAATTTTACCCTTTGGTGAGATTTTAGTAAAAGATATAAAAGGAATCTTTTGGCATTTTTCGTACGAGGTATTTTTTGACTTTTCCGACAAAAGTACGAGAAGAATGTTTTTTTAACTTATACGGCAAGAATGGATTTTTAAAACATTATTTCCAAGAAGCTTCCTTTACAAGTTTTCAAGTTTATTTTTAATCAACTTCTTTTAGTTTAAAGTTTTATGACATGTTAAGAAAGGAAAAATGTTTTTGAAAAATAAAGGATATTTTCCTCAAGAATGGAGTTCAAGTGTTTTATCAAAATTATTTTCCATCTAAGATAATAAAGGGTTCTGTTTTTATCCCTATTATTACATGGATTTGATTATGTTATGATGGAAATATTTTTATGAATTCCTTTACCTTATATGAATTGTTTTATGATGTCATGTTGTTTAAGAATCCCATTTTTATTACATGGGTTACGCTATGATGTATGGTTTATGATTATGTGGCACACATAAGAAAGGATTAATTATAAGATGGGTGGGACCTATATCTCCCTCCAATGCATTGGGTAAAGATTTTATATCTCATGAGATAGACATGGCTGGAACGGAAGGTTATTTCGGTTCAGTGATACAGGACTGAAACGAGGAGTGAACTCAGTTCAGAAAGGGACTTTGTCCACTAAGATAGTCTTGGCAATGAGTCATGACTAACAAGAAATGATTTTCCATGATTATGTGTGTATGCCACAAAGTTCCATGTTTTATGTTATGATTATTGTGATTACATTTCACTGCCATAATTTATCCCATGTTATTAAATTATGCTCTCTTTTGCAGGTTATGATTTCCAAAATGTTATGTTCTTATGAATATGATGTGATTGATATTTCTTTTGTTTACCCTTACTGAGCATTTGAGCTCACCCTTTTATGTTTTCTTTTCCCCAGGATATAAAGAAAGGTTTTAGGTAAAAAAAAGGAAGATCTTTATGGGAGATGTTGAAGATCTTTCACCACGATTAGAAGATTACGTTCCGAGTTTCCAAAGACACTAAACTATTACGGTCCTTGTGTGTGTGTTTTTGTTATGTACTAAGTATTCCGCAAATGTAATGTAATGTCCATGTACGTCAAGATACGGGTCTTTACAGTTGGTATCAAAGGAAAGGTTTAGTCAACCTTTGGAAACTAGGATGCGAGAACTTTAGTGAGATCCCTAGAGATATCTCTAAGGTATGTCTAGGGATGTCTCTAAGGTTAAGTATGCATATAGGTTATAGTACTAGAATTACGCTAACGATCATAGAATTAAGCCTAAGATGTTAGATATTGAAGTTACTCCCCCTTTATTATGATTTTTGCCTCTCACACTATTCTTTTGGGTTTTAGAAAATGGCTGGAAACAAGATGATTCACGATAATGGAGGATATGATGGACAATGGAATGATATTCTTCATAATGAAATGGGATTTGGAAGTCCAAACATCATTATTATGCCGAATCAGTAATCTCATAATATGATCAATAAAGTAAAATTTGGTAAGTTTCCTGACTCGGCTAATAAGAGAAAGATGGAGTTTCATGATGATCATAGAGGAAAGAAAGTTCAATTTCCCCTATGTAAATCATGTGGGAAGAGGCATCAAGGAGAATGTTTCAAAGGAACTGGAAGATGCTTTGGGTGTGGAAAAGAAGGACACGAAGCAAGTAAATGCAAAGGAAAAGGTTCAGTTAACAACATGGATGAGGATAATGGTATTTCTACGACATCAACAATGGTTAAATGTTTTAAATGTGGAATGTACGGGCATTATGCAAACCAATGCCCTAAGGGAAAGTCTCATGAAGATAATCAGTATGGTCGTATGGGAAGTATTTATGTGGATGACGATGAAGAGACTACAAATGATATGTGAGATGAAAGAATTGTTGAAGCTCGGTCAATGGTTTAAGAATGTAGTGGAATGATTACATGTTTATCATGTGTAATGTTGTATAAGTAATCTCATGGCACTATGGAATAAAGAGACATGTAAGGATTGTTACATTGTGGTCTGATTAATGTTACCAGTATCCATGAAAGGTTATTCAGATATTTTTGGAATGTAGATGATATGCGCATAATGAAGGGATAAGGAGAAAATAAAATGTTTGATAGTATTCATGAGCTCATGACTGATATAAGGAGAAGGTTATATCATGGTTTGAGTATATAGAATTTTTGGATTTTGGTATGTGGAAAGAGTTAACTTTTGACAGCATTCATGTTTTCACTAAGGTTTAATGGGTATTCATATTTTTCAAGAGAATACATCATTAAAGTATTCACATGATTGGAATGTGACCAACAAGATATATGGGGGATAAATGATGGTATTCACATGCTTGGTTGGCGACATTTCAAGTAATCATTTTATTTATACTATGAGCTTGGACCGAAGTATTTTAGATAAGCCTAAAGATTGTAATGGATTATGTTAACCATAAGTTAGTATTGTTTAAGTATAGAACTTTTTTTGATATTATTTATGTGATGTTATAGTAATGTAGTTTTAGAAAAAGGACAACCTGCAGGATGGGCGACAACCCATCGCTTCGGACAAGGCTGTGGGAATCGAACCCACAACCGAAGTGCGACTGACCTTTATCGCCTACCACTGACCTATAGGAAGTCCCTGTTTAGTAGAAAACTAGTTTTATTATATTAAGCAGTATGATATGTGAAGTATAAGTTCATTTTAGGAACCATATATGATTAATCTCACTATAGACCGACTTATGTATATAATTTTTGCTAACCTTTTGTTTGAGACAGATGGAATGACCCGTCATTCTATCACATGATCTGCTAACACTTCACGAATAAAAAATTCAACTTCATTTATTTAAGAGATGAAGTGGAAATTGTTCAAGGCACGAACAACAGTGAGATTGTACCAAAATAAATAAAGTATTTATTGTAATTCAAATTTTTAACTTTAGGGAAATGATCTTGAAAACCAAAAATGTTGTCCTAGTGCCCTTATATCCGATGAATCAGATGGTACCCTAGATCATCACAAATTTATGGCTTTGTGATTGCTAGCTATTCCATAGCCATGTTCTCTACCACTCTCCATCAGAACATGATGGTTAGATTTCTCTTCCATATCCATATTTTCACCTATGTGGAAACCCAGTGATTAGTTTATTTGGGTAACCGTTACGTTTCATACTTTTGTTTTTTAAAGATAAGTTTGGGTATTCCTTTTTACGATGTGGGTTTCTATCAAAGAAACTTTTAAATAGTAAACCATTTATAACCCCGACAAATTTCGAGGGCGAAATTCATTTTAAGGGGGGTAGAATGTAACAGCCCGAGATTTTATGAAAAATATTCTTTTTTATTTTACTAATGTCTTGTGTTATACGCTACACCAAAAGGAGCTTGCACAACACGCATCCTTGACTTGCCTTGCATTACACGCAATCGCAACCTTCCTCGATAGCGTGTGTGGTACGTAATCCTGAGTTTCACGAAACAATGATATGCTATTAAAATATTATTAAAACTAGCCGTTATGAATAGTAATAACCACTTTTTAAATTTTAGAAATTTTAACTCTCAAAATGGACTTCTTTTTTGGATTCGGAGTATCGAATTTAGCCTAAGGTGAAATTTTGGTACTTTTCGGATAACTTTCATATTCTGATGAATAGTAAAAATTACTAAATTATAATTAAAAACAACTTTTTTAATCGAAATAATTAATAGTGATAAATCATTAATTTGAGTGGTTTTAAAGTATATTTAGAATATATTTTAACAATTTAATACAATGTTGGTCCTTGGATGTAATTTCACATTTAAACTAGACATAAACAAGTGTCAATCTTTTGATAGATATTGTTTCTTAAAAACACGCTATTTGTTTTAACAGCGGGATTTAATTATAAAATTAATTAATGCAACTTTTATGTTATGAATTTGGTAAAATAGACTTCATTTTTGAATTCGGAATATGAAATATAGCTTGGGATGAAATTTTGGCATTGTTCTGAAAAACATCAATTTTTGATGAATAGTGAAACTTCTAAGTGGTAGGTTAAAAACTGAATTTTGCATAAAACTTAATTTTACCGCTTCTGTGAATGGAATTTCTAAAATCCGAGAGACACGGTTAATATCAAGTACTAAAATGTGGTTCAATGAGATGAAAATAATTTTTTGGTGAATAGTAACTTTTTACTTTTTTTACCACGGTTAATAGTAAATAGGGTAACTAAGGGTAAATATGATATTAATATTACCCTAACACATGTCCTAATTCTATTGGACAAGTGTAATTCGACCAAAAACAAACTTAGGAATAAAATATGATCATTTAGGCCCACTTGGATTAGATTAGGACATTTATTATTAATTTATTTAAAGAAGGGTTAAAATAGTTAAAATCAAAGTTTAATAAGTAAATCATTTTTAATATGGGGTTATACATAAGATAAATTCAATTGTAAATATTCATTAGAAATATAAAAAGATTTCCTACATGATTATTTTTTATTTGTAATTTTTAGACATCAAATAATTTAATTTATTTATGACACAAAGATGATGCAGTAATTATCTTATTAATGAAATATTGACAAAATTGATAATATAAATACCAAAATAAATGTAATTTAAGACTTTTTATGAATTCCCCTAATTTTCTAGGTTACTATGATATATTATTGTTGATTTAATCAACTTGGTTCGAACATATAATTCTGTTATGACTTTCACAAAAATCATATATCAAATAGTGTCAAAATTGACACAAAAGAGTTTTTAAATCAAATATTATATTATTAATTGTTATTTTATTCCTAAATATCTAAGGTTCGGCCAAATGACTTAGATAAGGATATATGTATTAATAATATACAATTTGGGGTTCGTTTGGCATGTTATAGTAAGTTTATTAACCATATAGTGAAAGAAAATAAAAAGACACGGTAAAAGTTAAATTATTTAACTTAGAGTTAAATCTAATTGATAAGTTTAAAATAATACCCTAAACATGTCTAAATCCTATTGGTTGATAGGATTTCGACCCATCCCCACATTAGCTTCGAAATAAGACCCTTTGGAACCATTATAAACCGATTTTGACTTTAATATAAAATAATATTTTGAGATATTCCTAAGGTGCCCCTCTCCTCCCTTATAAAAGGGAACCTCCTCCCCCTCCTCCTCACACCAATTTGAGCACTCAAGCTCGGCCAACCCCTGCCATTTTCTCCTCTCCACTTCCCTAGAATAGTCCTAGAGGTCCTGGTCTTCTCCAAAGACCAATCTTAGTTCCTTAAGTGGAGGATTCAAAGAGGCGTTCCAAAGAAGAGGTAATATCCATTACCGATCTTTTCAATTTCTTTCTTCTTCAACTTCTTCTTCTTTAGTTGTTTCATGATAAAGTAATAACATAAGTATTACTTACATACTGATATGTTATTATAAATATGAAACAACCCTAATTCACCTTCTATCCATCCTACGGAAAAATGATATCACCGCGCGTGCGTACGTACGGAATACCGTCTCCACGCCGTGGTGTAATCTATTTTTCCACCACCACCTTACATGGATGGGTATAATGGTGTAAATAATAACTATACATAGTTATTAAAACATAATATTGATTCTGATATATTGTATAATCTACTCCAATTCAATTAAATATTTATGGAAATGATATCATCGCTCGTGCGTACGTACGGACTACCGTCTCCACGACGCGATGAGATTCATTCTCCATGTTAACCATTTAAGAATGATTATAAAGTATATATAAGAAATAATAATGAAATATATGACATTATAAAGCTACTGGATTTATGTATATATATATATATATATGTATGTCATCTACTTACTTCCATTCAAGACAATAAGGAAAGGAAAACAACGTTCATGCGTACGTACGGACTACCGTCTCCATGAACGGTGTTTTTCATTTCATTTATCTATCTATTATATATATATATACTGAATATATATGATATATAAATCATATTTTATATTCTGTAAGTAAGTAAATCATGATATAAGGAATAATAATGTCAAGAACAACAAGTCAAAACACCTACGATAAATGAAACGATTTTACCCAAAACGCTTCTTTAACATGGAATTTACAAAAGAACGGGTAATATAATGTCATAAGTGAACCATATATGATATCATAACAATGAATATGATTCTGTAATAAGTCAATAACATGATTTAAATCATTATACAGGATGTTCGGACACTTACAAAGCAAGTCGGACCTAAGGTAAGGGAAATATCACAATCTCATTTTTATCCGAGATTGTTTATACTTTAGTATTTACTGGGGTGTATTTTATCATCCACATCCATGTTTCCCCAATATGTAATATTTATATCCTTCTACAATAGTTTATATCAAATTTTACCCTTTGGTGAGATTTTAGTAAAAGATATAAAAGGAATCTTTTGGCATTTTTCGTACGAGTTATTTTTTGACTTTTCCGACAAAAGTACGAGAAGAATGTTTTTTTAACTTATACGGCAAGAATGGATTTTTAAAACATTATTTCCAAGAAGCTTCCTTTACAAGTTTTCAAGTTTATTTTTAATCAACTTCTTTTAGTTTAAAGTTTTATGACATGTTAAGAAAGGAAAAATGTTTTTGAAAAAGAAAGGATATTTTCCTCAAGAATGGAGTTCAAGTGTTTTATCAAAATTATTTTCCATCTAAGATAATAAAGGGTTCTGTTTTTATCCCTATTATTACATGGATTTGATTATGTTGTGATGGAAATATTTTTATGAATTCCTTTACCTTATATGAATTGTTTTATGATGTCATGTTGTTTAAGAATCCCATTTTTATTACATGGGTTACGCTATGATGTATGGTTTATGATTATGTGGCACACATAAGAAAGGATTCATTATAAGATGGGTGGGACCTATATCTCCCTCCAATTCATTGGGTAAAGATTTTATATCTCATGAGATAGACATGGCTGGAACGGAAGGTTATTTCGGTTCAGTGATACAGGACTGAAACGAGGAGTGAACTCGGTTCAGAAAGGGACTTTGTCCACTAAGATAGTCTTGGCAATGAGTCATGACTAACAAGAAATGATTTTCCATGATTATGTGTGTATGCCACAAAGTTCCATGTTTTATGTTATGATTATTGTGATTACATTTCACTGCCATAATTTATCCCATGTTATGAAATTATGCTCTCTTTTGCAGGTTATGATTTCCAAAATGTTATGTTCTTATGAATATGATGTGATTGATATTTCTTTTGTTTACCCTTACTGAGCATTTGAGCTCACCCTTTTATGTTTTCTTTTCCCCAGGATATAAAGAAAGGTTTTAGGTAAAAAAAAAGGAAGATCTTTATGGGAGATGTTGAAGATCTTTCACCACGATTAGAAGATTACGTTCCGAGTTTCCAAAGACACTAAACTATTACGGTCCTTATGTGTGTGTTTTTGTTATGTACTAAGTATTCCGCAAATGTAATGTAATGTCCATGTACGTCAAGATACGGGTCTTTACATGTATAAGGCACTGAAATTTTTTTTTTGGGGGATTGTTATGAAATAGAATGTGGATGAGTTCATTTAAAGGTGATTTACTTGTATGAAAGTTTATGTAGAATATCAATGACTAGTAGGTATGTTGTAGTCTTTCCCCATCCCAGTGTTGAAATTGGTGAAGATATCCTTGTATTTTGTTGTAGGCCATCCATGAGCGGTTAGAAAAAATAATTCAATATAGGTGATAGTAAATTGACTCATCAACTCGGCCCTTTTCATCCCTATTCATGAAACTAATATGGTGGAGGATTTTTCCAAAATATATATCCAATAAGTGATATCGAGACATGGTGTACTAGTTTTTATCATGTCAAATAGAGATATGTGTTTTACATCTCATTTCTATAAATCCTCATAGAAATCCATTGGGATTCAGTTGAATATGAATACGACATATCATCCTCAAATAGATGGGAAATATAAAAGGGTGATATTGACACTGGATGATAGGATGCAAGCATTCCTAATGGATTTCTATGGCTCATGGGAAAATCGTATACCCTTAGTGATGTTCTCTTATAATAAAATCTATTAGACTTGATACATATGGCTCCTTTTGAAGCATTTTATTTTTGTCCTTTCCGTTATCCACTGTTTTGGGTGGAAACATGTCAGACATCAATAGTTGGCCCCATCCATGTCAAAGAAATAGTGGAGAATACTCAATTGATCAATAATATAATGCAGACAGCTCAAGGATGTCTAAAATTGTATGTGGATCATCGGTTAAGACCATTGTAATTCGTGGTGAGTGGTCATGTGTTATTTCAGATCACTCTAATGCTTGTTCTAAGTATCTTAGTTGAAATATATCATCTTGATCCAGACCACATGATCTGATGAGATCATGTTAATCTATTGTCAGATGCTTCGTTGTTACATATACCGATGTGAATTACGGATAGGCAAGAGAAATTGTTGTGTGAAAAAAAAATCATTCTAGTGTAGGTTATATGGAAACAAGGTAAGATTCAAGAAGAGACATGGGAAAGTCTGAAGGAAATTAATGGGCAATGGATAGAACTCATTCAAGGTAGTGAAGGTTTTCTACTTTATAAGGATGGAAATAAAAATGGGGGGGGGAGAATGAAGTACCCTTGGTTTTTGGTATATAACCCTTACTTTGTGATTTTTATGTTTATAAATTGTAAGGGTGAAGGATTAGAGAGTAGGGTGAACATGCAATAATTATTTAGGGTCAAAGGAGGGGCGCACGGGATGCACACAATTTTTCCAAAACGCACAGAAATAATAGTAGAAACTGTGGGATGTTATATATTATAGAAAATATCTTTGGCATGTTGTGCACACAGTTCAAAAGAACATGTAGGGAATCCTTGTTGGGAGATCTGGATGGTATTAGATAACACACAATTAGTGCATAATTTTCCTAATCTTGTGGATTAACAATGTACAAAGTCATATGTAGATCCTTAAAAATAAGATCTAATAATTTATTGACATAAATTTATCATTTTTTCTCTTATGTGACACTAATCCGAGATTCCACTCCATTAAAGGTAGAATAACCTATCCCAAGTGTTTTGGAACCAATATGGAGGCCTCCCTTATAATTTTAAAGCCCAATTATTGTGATAAGTGACATTCTTCATCATTCGATTGAGGTCCTCTTAGATCTACTTTTATCCACATATCCTCTCTGCTTTTTTTAGATCTATTCCTATTATGGGTTGATCTATTAGTGTTAATTACCATTATGTTGATATTTATTCTTTATCTTTCTTGGAGAAGAGATATAAGGCCGTTCTGTGAAGAATCGACCCAATTGTGCGAGCATTCATTGTCTATTGTCAGTTTTCATAAAAAATAATGAGGTAGGTGGCTTAAATCTTGACTCCAACTGATTGAACTATTTGGTATGCTTTCAAATTAGCTTCTATGTGGTGAATTGATTGTGAAGTCGATATTTATGAATTTTTGGAAACCTTCCTTTGTGATGGTTTGTAAAATTGTGGAAATATGAAATGTTGGGTATTTTGAATTAAATTCTTTTGATCATGGTTTTAAAATATTGATTTTAAAAAGGGGAATTTTCTATAACTGTGTCACATGGATTTTATCATATTCTTTCAATAAATGCTAATGTTTTTTGAAACAAAATTATTTCTTTGAAAATGGGAGCACATTGGTTTTCAAAAAAAGAACAGTTTTAAAGAAATGGTTTGAATTGGTGATTCAGAATGGTTTGTCATATATTGGGTTGTTTTCGTTTATGCTAGACGTGCCCCTAAATAAGGGATGTGTAACATTAGGGTACATGGTGTGTAACCCTAGATCATGGGTGTGTTTCATTAGGACAAAAGGTGATTGGACAGGAGACTAGTCTTGAGTATGGAATTTTCAAAATAAAGCATGCATGTGTGGGTCTATTGAAAAAGCTTGGATGGTTATGAAAAAAGGGTATTGATGGATGGTTTTAAAGACTTGTTTAGTTTCTTATCTATAAATCTGACTTGATGGAAAATTTCATAATGTATAATTCGTGGACTTCTAATTATCAATGGTTATGGAATTTTTTTATATTTATTTATAAATTATTTTGGGAACTATTTTTACATAATATATTTTATATAAATGTTGCTAACCATTCTATCCTAGTGGCATGAGTAGAGAATTCATTGGAGAACACCTAATAAGTTTTATACTCACCCCTACTTTCTAACTCTGGTTTTTTTATAGAAATTATCTTCCAGGACATGGTAAAAGGTAAAATATCCAGTTTATTTAGCACGACCTTGTGATACTTTGGCTATATGGTGATTAGTGTATAGAGAAAGTAGATCATGGGTTTTTTTCAACTAAAAGTTAATTATTTATCATCTCACTGTTTACCTTGATAGTTTATTTTCCTTTTTCTGTGGCAATCTTTGTTGTGGTTTTCATATAAAGGAAGTGGTTTAGCTTTCATTCATTTATTCATTAATCATATGGTTCATTTATTGGTTATGGTTTGTTGGATAATGGTTTTATTTCATAAAGGGTCAATCGTCCCCAAATTGTATCTGAAAACATTCAGTATTTACTTCCAGCCTTTGGAATCTTTGGGAGATCACATAAGGCCAAGTAATGTTTTATTTTACTCTCAAGCCAATGAGTAAAAGACATTCATTAAAGAAGAGGAATAATGTTATGACATATAATGGTGGGAATAATTTTAGTTAACATAAAAACATGGAATAAGATTATATCCTTAAGGAATCATTAGAATGTGGCAATGACATAAAAAATTGCATCATAAGAATAAGTCAAGGATAACTTCCAAGACATCATAACATACTATTTTTAGGAGAACCTCTATTCCACCATACATGGAATTTCATGAGATAAAAACATTAACCAAATCATTAGAGGGTTTTTTCATTCATTTCCCACCCATCATACACTTATCATATACATGAATATGTGTTCCACATAGATTATATAATAAAATTACAAATTCGATCAATTTTAAACCCCTTATTAAAGGGTTTTGGTTAAATATTGGGATTTATCCAATCAATTAAGGATATTTACATCTATGTGAATACCTTTGAGGGGAAATATGGATTTTTGTTAAGTACACAACAGTTTTTCATGGAGGGATACTGGATAATTTTGGCATCATAATGTTTGTATATAATGATTCATGGAAGTGTATAATGGGAGTTAAAGGGGTACTCTTTTTACATTTAAAGCATAAAGATTGTTTTAGGTTTCTGTAAAAATATTTTCAACCATGATCAATTGGATTTGAAAATTTATAATACAAAGAATGATCTTGAAAATAAATTAGAGGAACCATTACCACAAGAGGGTGCTTCTAAAATCATCGAAGGGTATTCTTAAGAGCATGTGATAACTTTGGGGGGGAAGTTATAGAGGTACTTGGATATGAAATTCTTACTCTATCAGTTTTGAGTGATAGGGAGTTGGAGGATTGGGGAGTATCTATATATAAATTGAGGGAAATTTTGGATAGTTTTGTAAAATAATTTTTTGTTCTCTATATAATAAAAAAATATATACCATAAGCCTTCACATGGATTTCCCATGGTCTCTACCACGGAGGAATGTTTTTAAATATTTTATAAAAATCGAAACCAAAGTCATTAACATAATACCAATGGCTTTATGTAATTAGGGCATGTTCATAAATAATTTATTTAAAAAACAAAAATAGATTATTGATTTTGGAGGTTTAATTAATGGATTATAAAATTATAAAAATTACATAAAAATAAATATTTTAGAGTGGAAAAGTGATTTTGTTCATGGATACACTTTATATTATTTATTACCTAATATAAGGGATTTTATGATGTAATAATACAACATATAAATTTATATCATATTTAGTTTTTACACAAAAAAATGAATAACTCAAAAAATCATGACATATTAAATAATATATAATTTCAATGTTCTAATATCAAAAATAATATGCCTTTTAAAAAAACAATTATCTAAATATTATAAATAACCCTTTTAACTAAATAACCTAATTTATTGATACAAATATATTTATTAACAATAATAACAATTTTATGCCCTCTAAAATGATTCTATTGAACTTCATTAAATTTTTTTTATTTCTATTTTAGAAAAAATTATTTAATAAGGATACATCATAAAAATATCATTTATTTAATTATTATTTGAATTTATCAAAGAGTGGGTTTTAATTAAATCCCTATATTTTCCAAAAATACAATATTAGTTTCTTTATATAAATATATTATTATTCTGTAACTCATTATATAATAATTGATAATGCAATAATAACGTGAATTAAATATAATCATATTTCCATTAAATATAATATATAAAAAATCTTACTAGTGTGGTCTAGATACATAATCCCTTAATTATATATGAGTGTTCCATAAGGGCAAGGTGTATGATTGTGACACTTTCTTTTGGTGGTTCTGAGAACAAGGTTCGTGTTGTTGTCTAAATAAAATTGAACGTCATCAGCTAATTGTTTTATTCATTCCTCCATTTTTTAATACATTATTATTAATTTTCAACAATAATTTAAAGTGATTCTATATACCTCATAATATTTAACAAATTTTCTTAATATCTTAATATCGTACTAGTTGAGGAATTCTATTCTTTTATTTGTTTCAGTTCTAAATTAACAAAACACATTATATTCTATTATTAATGGTAACCATATAATGAATATATTATTTGTATTTATAATTTTTAACAGTCATTTAATATATGAAATAAAATAATATTCAAAAATAAAAAATGTAGTGCATGCGTTTTAAATAATTTCATTACTTAATAAATAATTTATTCACAATAAAATAGAATTTCATTTATAATAGTTTTAGTGATTACAATGACTATTTATTCAATAATGGAAACATGTAATATAATTGTTTCTGACACTTTCGTCGGGGTGTGTGCATCTGTCCACCGAGGAGGACACACTACTCATTGTTTCCCTGCATTCCCGATTTCCAAAGGAGGGTGGCATCTATCACTTATTCATGGACGTATGATCCTTGATTTAAAAGGGATGATGGGGTGTTGGTATCTCATTCTATGGATTCCTCCTTGGAGTTCTTTACCTAGTCGGGTTCTCCCTCATAGATTAAGGCATTGTTTTTGAAACTCTTTTCAGTTCCATATCTTTATTGATGGTGGTTAATTACACTACATGGGTTAGGAAATTCCATGTGTTCAAGTTAGTGTAGAGACCTTCTATCGAGGGAGTTGTCACAATGGGCATCAATGGTATGTCTATACAATGGTACACTGGGACATCTGGATTTCATCCACTAATGATAGGGCTTCCCGAGGGCAAGACGCCTATGGAATATCACGTCAAATGTGACGAATCGTATGCCCTAGGCCAGTCTCTAAGGTTTTCCTCATCTTCCTATGTTTAACACAGGGTATTCCTTGAGTTTAACATCTTGCAGAGACTGATCAGATTGATCAGAACACTGACTAAAGTGGATCAGATGGGTGCAACCCATGGATGGTACACTGATGTTGGGGGCATGAGTTTACTCAATCCCAATGGGATGTGGTGTCCCAGGTAAGAATCAATATGGATGATGTATGGTTGAGTGAAGTGGATGGGGGATGAGATAGAGTTGACTCGAGAGCGACGGTGAAGTTGGGCTTGAGCCTAGAAGAGGCTTCCTACGAATCCATGTGGTAGTGAATCAAGGTCCACACAGTTCAGTGGGGTGATGGGATGCCTGAGGAGGTGGGATGAGAGAATGGACACATTTATTAGACCTAGAGAAAGTGGAACTTATGCATTGTGACATAAACTTCCCCAAAAAAATAGGCTATCAGGAGAGATGGGCTTGAATTGGTGGGTACACATAGGATAACAACGGGTGAAATGTATGGGCTTACACATGGTTAGTAGCCTGAGTTTTTCTGACAACACTAGGACGAACCAATGATGTGGGTCCTAGTGAAGGGGACTACAATGGATTACCACTGATATGGATACACAATGGATTACAGATGATTGGGAAACAATGACTTACTGCGTATTAGGGCTTACTATTTAACGTCATGCATGACAGAGGTGAACCAACATGAAGTGTTCGGAACCGATTGGTGTTAGTCTTGAACCTCTGGGTGGCTACCTACATACCTTACCATGGAAAGGATAAAATTCCACCTATTTTGGGAGGGTCCTTTATAGTTTAACATCATGTAGGATAGGTGAACTGACACGAAATAGATGGAACCAATAGAGGTGTTGGGCTTGAACCATGGGGAGGCTTCCGGAGTACCATACATTGGCAAGGATAAAAGTCCATGTACGTCAGAAGGGGAATTGGTGAGCCGATGTATAGGTGATCGGTACCAATGTATGGTGGGAATGAAGCTCATGGAGGCTTCCTACGTATCCTGCCTTAGCAAGGATCAGAGTCCATGTAGTTCAGAAGGGGCACTGGTGAAACGACATGGAGGTAGTCAGGACCAATGGTCGTTGTGCTAGAACCTCGGGGAGGATTCATATGTATATCTCCATGGAAAGTATCAATGTCCACATTTTTCAGGTGGGGGAACTGGGGCTTACTCTCTGTGGTACCCCAGAGAGGATGTCATGGTCGATGCTTACTCTAAGGCCACGAGAGTCATGCTCGGTGTGAGAAATAAGAGATAGCAGAGACCTAACTATAACCTTACGAAAGGAGATTCTATGGGAAGTGGAGTGGGGGCTTACACGTGGTTAGCATCCCAATAGGGAGACAGGGAATTACGCGTGGTTTACAGCCCAAAGAGATGTATATTTGGACATACTCTAGGAGGGCGGCCCAATGATGATAAAGACCAACGGGATAGGGGTGGGATGAAAGAGGTCCATGTGCCCCTCTCCCCTCTTTATCATTGGTTCCAAAGAAGAATGGAAGAGAAGAGATGTTGCCTTGTACAAGAAAGGCTATGGGATTACACCAAGATGGTTTCCCATCCATGCAGACATGCACCACTCCACAAAATAGAATCTCATTCTGTCTGAGTAAGATTCACTCTAGTGGAGATGAGCAAGTGTCATGAATGTCTGAGTTGGGGCACCCCACATTGAGTTGGTTGGTTGAGGCCACAATTTAACATATTGTGCTAAGGAAGATGTTTCTTGGTAGTTTAACGTCCTTCATCACGAATGAGGTGGGTTCACTCTACACCCCTATGAATTACATTTTCATCACCCTTTACACCATGGAGAAGGGAAGGCACAATCAATTCCATGGCTAGGGGATGTCTTGGGGTGATCCCAAGGGGGTACATGTTAGCGTGGCTATGTAAAGAGTAAATAGCCAATACCATTCCTATGTGAAGAAGCACGAGGAGAATCAACGCAAGGAAAAGCACCGTCCAAGGGACATTGAAGTTACTCAGTGGAAACCTTGTGGGTCGTACGGGAAAAGGAGTTGTGGAGCAAAGGTGTTTATAGAGAGGAACCTTGTGATGATATGGTGCACCGTGCAGTGGTGGGGCTTCGCGAAGGGGTATGCATTGTGATGTGAAGTGGCCTAGCCTAGTCGAAGGGAATATGTGCACATGAATGGTGATTCCCTTAGTGGAATGGCATTCATAGATAAATCCCTCAGGAAGAAAGGCTACCCTGAGGAGCATAGTATTGTGAATCAATATTCGTTAAAAATCAAAGTGACCCTTCCATAGCATGTGTGTCACATGTGCATAGAGTGTTCTTTGAGAATCATATGTACTCTGTAAAGACCCATATTCCCTTGGATATACCCTTCCTTTGTTGAGGCCCAATGGGCTCCGGAAAGGGAATCCCTCTTCGAAGAGGGGTTGAATTCAAGAATATGTGGATGCACCTTGTGACAAATGGTATGTTGAACAACACATGGTTCCTAGATCAGGAAGTGCCTCGTGATTTGAGAGATAAGAAGGTGAAAGGTCGGATGATCCGTCCTTTGGGCTCAAGGGAAGCCTGGTATTTATAGGAAAGAGGTGGTGCAAAGTAGAGCTCGCTCGGTGTGATGACAGAGTTTTCTCTGTGGAGGGTTAGTGAATGTAAAATGGGTTCGCGGAGTATCACTCCTCCTTGATCTGCAACAGGTTCTCAAATGTCAAATGGGTCTACAGAGCATCCCACAACCTTGATCTGCAGCGATTTCGTGAATGTAAAATGGGTCTGTGGAGCATCCCACCACCTTGCTCCATGCTGGGTTCGAGAAGGGAGAGTTTTGTGCCTGTCGTGGTGTTGTGGGGCCCAGTGAACGAGCTTCTCTAGGGTGTACCAAGGCTTTCTGCTTGTCCATCTTCTTCCCATCCTTTGTTCCAACAAATTCCCCCATTCCCCCCACCCCTCAAACATGGAGCCGAGGAGAAACCTGGGGTCAGAGTCTGCCGGTCAATCTCCAAAATCCCACATCCAATCACGAAGATGACTCATGAAGGAGGCTCATGAAGAGGATAGGTGATGGGCGGGATGAGCGTTCCATGAATCTCGCTACAGTTTGGCGCACAGTAAATCCCCTGGCGTCTTCACCTATAAATATGGAAGATGACCTCTTTTTCTTCCTTTCTATTCTCTGGTTTTTTGTCTTTTAGCTCACTAGATTTTACAAGCTCCACGTACTCCACAATTTTTCTCCGTGGATCGAGCCTTATGATTCGCTGTGCATAACACGTCACTAACTTCACATTAGAGCCCTCTGCGACTTGTGTTTGAAGGCCAGGACAAGGCTCCGCAAACAACCATCGTGAACTAGTTTTGCGAACTTGCTCCGCAAAAGAGATTCATGAACCAAAACCAAATAATGCCCATACTCAAAAACTAAAGGGCTCACTAGGAGGCCTTCCGGAGGGGTCGTCACAGACAATGCCTGAAGTGAGGATATGGTGAAGAGTTACGGTTTAGGAGAGTATGTACGGATCCACTCTGATAATGATTCATTAGTGATGTTGTTGTTTGAAATCCAAACAAATTATCTACTATTTAAGAGGCTACCTCTGTATATATTTGGGATGAGGGATGGTTTCTTCGTCCCTAAAGCAGGTAGGGACGAGCCAGATTACTGGTTTAGGAGAACGTTGTGCCAACACCAGTGGTTCAGGGCAGCTTACGGCCATGCTCGAGAGGACTTTAAACCTATCAATGCTGACATCCTATAAAATCACATGAAAAATGTTGATAGGATGGAATTTCATTCATAGAAATCCCCCACTATACTAGACGATCTTGAAGGCAGCCCTGAGGAACCCGGGGAATGGATGGTCTGAGGACTGAAACCTACCCGGGCGTGACAACTTCACAGATGACTGAGCCTCGGCCTATTGAGTAGGTGATTCATGTGAGGAGTTTGAGGAATAGCTGAGGGGATTGGGCCTCTATGAGGTGGCTTGGGCCTCCTAATTACACATCTATCAATAGAACCAGTTGATTACGGAGTTGTTGAGAAGGTGGTCATCGAGGAGCAATACCTTCCACTTACACCACGGGGATGTTGGCATCAGTTTGTGGGATGAGCATTAGATCTCAGGGGTCTCGATACTGGGGGTGATATATGGTGAATTACTTTATGTTAAGGGAATGTGGGAGGTTCTAGTGTAAATGTCTCTGATGGAAATGGCATTGACGGAGCTGGTGCCGAGAGAGGACAAGAAAGCAGTGAGAGATGTCCACGTCAGACGGTGGTTCATGCAGTTCCTGAAAATGCCAGTAGACAGGAAGTTTCCAGAGAGGCATTGGACTTTCCCGAATGGGGCTCAATGGGACAATGAGCACTTGTTCTAGAGGCTCTTCGAGGATATCCTGTAGAAGACTTGGGGGTTCAGCATCAACACCGAGCAACAACCAGTAGTCATGTTGACAATATTCATCGTGACTCTCATTTGTGGATGGTTTCTATCGGTGAGGGATACAGACATGGGTGTGCGACCAAGAAAATTTATCATGACATCTATGTTGGAGAAAGGAGGGCATGCCATCCTCAGGATCCTAATTCTCACTAAACTGTACAAGATGTTGTGGCACATCAGCGAGGGGAAAAGGGCGAAGAGGATATGTGGGACATTTCACCTTCTGTATGGGTGGATAGTTTCTCCTATTGGGGGGGGTGGGGGTATGTGAATATCAAAACCCCATATCCCCTCTGGGATTGAACTTCCACCCTTCCATCCCGAATGCTGCAGGGAGCTTTCCGGCCAAGCTGACCGCACCATCAGTACTGAACTGGGTGTGGAAGGTAGAGGAGTTCAACTTTCACCCTTTCTGTTTCCAACATTAGTATTAATGGATGATGTTATTGAAATAGAATATCACTGGTCCTATATTTTGGCTGATCGAGGTGGAGTACGGGTAGAAATAATGGATTGTGAGCCTCTCTACGAGCTATACACCCCACACCAATTGGCCAGGAAATTTCGATGTATACAGCAACTGTCCCCACATGTCAATTTAGGGGTGTGATATAAGGAACATCCATGTTTAATGAGGAATATGTGGATCATGTTCACACGGGAATATAGGAAGATGTGGAATGATCTGCCATCGACCACTACCGTCTTTGGGATGGTGAAGGAGTACACCAAAATCTGGGAGGCAGCCTACCCTGGGGAGATACTGAATCATCCAACCATTCATGTATGTGATGGTGTTTCTCCCCAGCATTGAGGATGGGTCCTAAATATGATAAGGACATCCTGCGG
The DNA here is from genome assembly GCA_963277665.1 of Viscum album. NCBI lineage: Eukaryota > Viridiplantae > Streptophyta > Magnoliopsida > Santalales > Viscaceae > Viscum > Viscum album. The sequence goes on from OY728140.1 coordinate 2,061,136,990, forward strand.
TGGTGGGGATTCTATTATGGAGAGGCCTGCAAAACATGAGGGGGAGGCAGTGGTAGCAGATCCAACAATGGCAGAAGACCTGGTTGTCCCAAAAGAATTGAGTTGTTCTGGGGGGAGTCCATTGAGAGGATTTTATTGAATATCAACTCCAGCTTCGGGGAAGCGGCTGTGCCACATAGATATGCTAGAGAATGCAGCCTTTCTGGAGGCCTAGGACATCTGGGAAGTCAATAGGTAATTCCTTGATCCGACTAAGTTGTGGAAACACCTAAACCATCTTGGGATGGATTTTTCTGGGATATTCCCTATCAGTGTCGGCTTTGTGGTGTCCCAGGAAGATACAGAGAAATACCTGGCAGAGATGGAAGTATTTGTTCACTCCTAGGGTGCTCTGTGTTCAATGATAGACTGGTTCAAGGTGTTTTTGAATCGTACGGTCCCTCTGCAGTTGTTAGCCACTGAACTAAGAGAGAACTTCCCTCTACCGGAATAATCGGACGAGTCCTCGGGGGAGGAGGAAGCTGGTATAGGGTGTCCTCTAGTGTAGGGAAAAGTTGGTGATCAATACCTAAATCTTGATGAATTTACAAAGTCCCTTGAGGTAAAATCACAATCCCCTTCTTCATGTTCTACTTCCAGGTCTTTCTAGACTCCTTACTAATACTTAAACTGTGCATGATTGTCTGTTACACAGAACCCGTTACCACCCTATAGTGGAGACATACATAGGGACTTTGGGATCCATGCCTATGGCTGCATTGATTACTGTATCTAGTGGGCCCAGGACACCTGAGGTGGCTACCCCCAAGTTTTCAGACCATTTGACAATATACGGAGGACCCCACCTTAGGGTCCAGATGGAAGCAACCCAAGAACATGTCTAGGAATTCGATCTCTATAATTATCCTCCAAAAAATTCCTAAGTCACCCATTAACCATGTTATTTGACATACATACCAATTGGTATGAAATTTTCTTCAAATGGTGTGGGTTTCTTTGGTGATGATGGTTGGTACTTCTAATGGTGGCTTTCCCTAGGGAATGCTTGTGGTTGTGGAGTTAGACAACTAGGATGATCGAGCCGCAGTGCTCCAGATCACCAATGGAACAGTTAGCAGGGCCAAACCTTAGACTATTATGGTGGGATCTATGGACGATTCTTGATTGGAAAGGTCAGGTCCCACCATACCTGATCAGACACCAGATGTGGACCATGTGGATGAGTTCTTGGGGGATTTCTCACATATAACCCTACCAACCCTACAGATCAGGATGAGATGGCTTCTGACAAAGAGGACAAAAAGATATTCCTTCACTGGTTGTGGAATTTGATCCAAATTTCATTGAAGAATACCCCCATGCACAATGGTTGGATGAGATGGAGAGACTTTGCTCACGACTACATGAACTGTTTGCTGGGGGAGTGGATTCCCAGCGTCCTCTCATGCTCGTCTGAGACCTCATGGTGGATATGATTTGGGAGTATGATTGTGGCCTTGGTGTGGTTTGGTATCGAAGGAAGCCATTGAACATCAAGAGGTTCCTAAATTCTGAAAATGATGTTCATCGGTTGCAGGTTCGGGTGGATGAGCACTCATCCTCCCTCAACGTGCAATCAGGTCTAATATTGAGATTGAAGGCCTAGATGGAAGAGGCTGAAGAGCTCCTAAAGAAATCCTATGAATAAATAATCTTCATTTGGACCAATGCAGAGTGGGCCTATATTATGACTGATGAACTATTCCCCATCGCTACTAAGGGGGAGCATGAGCTGAATAGGTGGCAAAAAATCATGGGCACTACAAGTCAGAGGGTGGTGGAGATGCAATGCTCTTTTGATGGGGTCAACCAATCCATGGGAGGGTTAGATCCTCGGGTGTTGTGATACATGTATCATTTGATCATACATTCACATTTTGATTAATTTATTCCAGCTGCATTTATGTGTTCAGTTATTTGTGTTGGTTTATTTCATTCCATTTATTTTCGTGGAGTGTCCAGTGATCAATCCGGAAGCTCACATAGGTCGGGCCCGATGTGAGAAACAAGGGACGACCACCTGCCGATTTCACCCAATTATAAGATTCAAACTAAGCTTCAGGAATCTTGTGGTTTTAACAACAAATCCAAATTCCTAGGAGGAAAGGGGACAAGCCTGACTGGAGGAGGAAGAACTTATAAAAAACAAATCTCCATTTTCATAATGTACTCTAGTGCACGAGCGGGGTAATGACAGAGGCTTTGGAAATCAATATAAACATAAGGGAGTGGAATGTGTGAATCAAGAAAACTCAGATTCATAATACTATGGGGTGAAGTGATAATAAAGGATAACTGTTGACCATGTTTGAAAAACAGTATCTATATTGCATTAGCCTGAAACATGGATAATAAATGAGGGTCGACCAATGACCATGTTTGAAACACATGGCCTGACTCGAAATGTCATCAATTAGCCTTCCCGAATGTTGGCCAAGAATTGTATCCCAGCCATAGTCCTAGAATCCATACTATTAGGGGGTTCTTTTAGACATGAAAGAGGTCGAGGTTCCGAATAGAGGGTATGAAAAGCGTGGAAGGTGGAGTGGTGGTTTGTTTGAATGGAATCCAACACTCATGAAATTAAGCCACCATGATGGAAACATATTAGGTGGGTCTATCAATCTGATCTTGTATCATTACTACTTCTAGACAGGACCTATCTAGTGAGGATGTAGTCCCTTCTCAGCATTGAAGTGGAGAATACCAAATGTGTTCAGGGTAGAGCTGCAGTTACATGGTTCCCCAAAAGAGTTTGGGCCAAGGGGAAAAAATAGAGGCGGAACATGAATTACTATTCTTGGGGTAGGAAACATAGGCAAGATGCCTTGGAGTTCCTATATCTCTCATTAGGATGGTAATAAAGCCGTACGTAGTTCTAGAAGATGTCATGCAATTATTGTCTTGCAGCGTGGATGCGGAATGGTATTAGTTTGTGGTCTGAGAGCTTGGAACATGGATTGGTAAGGTATGCGGTAGACACATGGTTTGGTAATTATGAAACCCTATGTGAATGAGGACCTAGGTTCTAGATCACAATGTGTTCCTTGGGGAGGTGTTTTGGTCAAATGACTGAAAACTGCAGTTTGGATGGACTCGAGGATAAGTGAATGGGTGGTCCTACATATACTATAAGTATGGGGATCAAGCTACACGTAGTTCTATGTTGTGGAACGGTAAGGTACCAGTGACAGAGATAATAATCTCATGTGAGTCTGGCTCTCACACCAAAAGAAACATCATTTGATAGGTGTTGTTAGTCCTTTAGGGTGAATGATGTTGTTTTTCTGATGCGATGGACCAAGGATTGCAAGTCCATGCATCTCCATAAGAATCATGTTGCATAATGGTGTTCAAAAATGGTATGGTGTTTGAAAAAGAACAAACATGATGTACCCTTGAGTGATGACACCACGATGCAGTTCCATTTTTTGTTATGCGGCCAGGATGATAATGTCACAGTTTGGGGTCATGAGATGGGACCAACCTTGCACTTTTATGTCGTGCAGTATAAAAACAATAGTTTAATGTCATGTGGGATTAGGAAACATAGTTTAAAGCCATAAGGATCAACAATATACATGAGAGATGAGGTTCAAGAGGGAATGTGCACGGTGAGATTCCACGAAAGACACCTCGGGCCGAGGGGCCATAAAAGGGTAGAGGATATGGCGTAGAAGAGACTAGATCTTAGTTGAGATGGATCCAAAGATGGGATGTCAAGGTGTTCCTACATACCTTGATGATGGGAATAAAGACATATGTAGTTTTATAGGTTCCTTTTGACATTATACATGACAACATACAGTTCAATGTCATGCGGGATAGGAGGTAGGAGAGACTAACTCCTAGAAAGGAGCATATGTGGGGTGGCTATTGCATACCCGAAATGAATGAGGGCATAATCCCACACACACCACACCATGCAGTCCTATAAGATTCGGGGCCAAAAAGGTATAACAGAAGAAGAAAATTAGTGGAACTAATGGTGTTCCCAAAGATGAGATGGCTGGGCGTTCATACATATCCCATAAGAATGGGAATCAAGATGTACATTGTTCTAGAAGAGATCTTAGTTTAGGGTCTTACAGCTCCGACAATGGATAAGTAGAATCCTTCCATGTATGAATGGACCTCAATCCATTCCTTAAGCCCACATAAGTCAAACTCGGTGAAGGAAACAAGGGAAGAATAGATCTTTGGAATACATGTATGGGGGAATAAATAGTGTGGAGCCCCGAATAACTCCTTATAGCGTCTTTGTCCTCCTAACGTGTTAGTGTGAACCGAGGGACATTACCAAGAGTGTGGAAATTGTACATTAGACATGATGCGGTGAAAAATGATGTGAATCAGGTAACCGACATTTAAGGATTAACGTGGTTGGTGTGACGATTGAGGATAACTTCTAATTGTGTCTGAAAAATATCATCCACATCGTGTAACCTGAAATGGGGACAACAAATGAGCATCGATCGCTGACCGTATTCAAAATGCAGGAATTGTATCAATTTTTTGTTCGAATCTCTCAAGGACATCATCTTGTAATGGTAGGAGGGCCCTTTGGCTGAGCATCCATGCGATTTGGGTTCCCATCATATGATAAAGATGGTGGAAGCCCTAATGAAGGGGAGCACAAAGCATGACAGATGGGTGAGAGCATGTCCGTGTAGAATCTGACACTCTAGGTGCTGAACCAGAGTACTCTTGGGCACAATGGTGATTCACTAAAGAGGGTCTATGAGCTCAAATTGAGAGTAGTCGATTTGAAAAGATATGTATAAACAAGTGGATGAAGAACACTTAGGAGAAAGAGGTATATGGAATGGTGGTTATAAACCCAACTTGAATGAGGACATAATCCCATACCACACCATATACCCCACTCCTGGAGGAACGTAGGGCAAGGGACCACGATTAATGGGAGGTTCCTAATAGATGGGGATGGACCCAAAGACTAGATATTTGGGTGGTCCTACCTATCACATATGGATAGGAATGAAGCCATACACAGTTCTAGAAGAAGGATGATGTGCAGTTTACTGTCATCCAACAAGGACTCTGGTGCTCCTACTTTAGGGTCATAGGTCTTGGATTGTAAATGCCTATTTAAATGTCATATGAATGGGACAAAGGAATAGAGAGGGAGAATAATTGTGCCTATGTAAAACAACAAGGAGGAAATGACGATAGATGACAGTTGTTGAACAAATTTGCAACACTGTGTATGTCCTTGCGTGACCGATGTTATCGGGAAACCAATTGAGCACCGACCATTCACTGTATTCACAACATGGTACTTCTATCAGTTTGTTGCTAAAAATACTTGATGAAGTTGTCTTGTAGTGGTAGGAGAGCCCTTATCTCAGGCATCCATTCCATTTGAGGGGCCTTTTGGATATAGAAGATGACAGAAACCAGAAAGAAGGGGCCCGAACAGCCTAGAAGGGTATGTTCCCATAGAAAGGGAAATATGCGAAGGAGGAATGTCTCATGGGGATGGTTTTGGAGTGTTCAAATATCCTGACATGAATAAAGATGTGATTTCATATCACCCTCACAATCCCAAATGAGGTCTTGGGCCAAGGGTCCGAAATGGTTGCAGAACCTGAGGATGGGCATCCCATCCAACTATAGCCATATGACCTCTCATGTAGGTATTGCCTCATCATAGCTCAGAATCCAACATGAGTAATGATTAGTGTGGGAAATAAGGAGTAGGACTTGGCTCTCCCCATCATATAAGGGTCTGGTAGCTGGCATCACCCGAGGGAGACAATAACTTGAAGATATAGCGGGGTAGAATGAACCACTATACTCAATGTTTGGAACATATGGGGTGGATACAACAAAAAAAGATAGATTTTGACCATATTTGAAACACAAAATCCATATCATGTGACCTGAAATGGAAACAAAAAATGATTGTTTGTCGCTAACCATATTTGCCACGTGCGACTTGCATCAATGTGTTTTTTGAAATCCTTAAGGAAATTTGCCCATTTTGGTTGGAGAGCCCTTAAGATGAGCATCCATGCTAGTCGGGGGACCTTTTATATGTGAAAGGTAATGGAGTCCCCATTAAAGGAGTGAGTGAAGCATTGATGTGCCCATTCAACTTAACATCATGGAGGGTAGTGAAAGAGGTGGAAGTATCCAGGGGGTGGGATGTATAGTTGGGTCATGATGAACTCGATGTTATTTAAGGAGGAAGCTGAAACCACACCATGTGTTCTAGCCTGAGGGGAGATTCTGAAGTTTGGGATGGGGTAACAGAAAAAATGTCTGGGCATTCTTAGGTATCCCATGATGACCGGAATTAAGACATACATAGTTTTTAAAGGCCATACAGTTTAATATCGTACGGTGAGGACATAGATAGTTTAAGGTCGTGTGGGACTTTTCACAGTTTAACATTATATATGATGACATATAGTTTAATTTCATATGGTACATATCAGTTTAAGGTCATGCGGGGCCAAAATATAGTTTAAGGTGGTGTTGGACCAGGCTGTTTAAGGTCATGTATGACCCAACAATTTAGGGTCATGCATGACCATATTGGCTCAATATAAGTGTTACATGAGGAACTTGTCATTGGTGGGATGATTTATACGCTCACCATCCATGGTCACCAGAGAGTATGAACCATTGGGGAAAACCTTGTAAATTATGTAAGGTCAATCCCATTTGGGTTCCAATATTGGTGGCTTCCATCCTGGAATCATTAGTGTTCTCTAGGCCAACACCAACTCACCTTGCACGAAAAAGCGGAGGATAACCTTATTTTTAATGGCTCTAGCTATCTTATTTCGATTACTTTCCAAATTGTGCAGGGCCTGAAGCCTATTCTCGTAACGTGCTTCCAATTCCGCCAGGAAAATTTCAGCTAGTTTTTCTGGTGCATGCAGATCATAAACCGTTGAGCGTAATGAAAGTAACCAAATCTCAATGGGTAGGATGACCTCTGTTCTGTACATTGTGGAATATGGGGTCAACTATGTGGAATTGAGAGCCATTATCAGATATTCCTAGAGAGCTTTAGGGAGATTTTCTGGTGAACTCTTCTTGTATTGAACAACCATATTCAGAAAAATTTAATGATGGTCTTTTTTAATACCCCAATCGATCAATTTTCTTGCGTGCTGTATCTGGAGGTGTGGTTAGAACTGATATTGTAATTACCATACAATTTCTTCAACTAGGATACCTATAAGATGGTACTATTGTCAGTGAGGATGGCATGAGGGACTCCAAATCGGTAGATGATATTGGAGCTCACATAGTCAACGGTAGAATAGAACTTGACCTCCTTGAGTGGAACCGCTTCTGCCCACTTGGAAAAGAAATCCGTAGAGGTGAGGATGAACCGACATTGGTGAGCTTTCATCGGTGGATATGGTCCTACAACATTAAGTTCCTAGACTCTAAAGGGCCAAGAATACATGGTAGCTTGGAGAGGCTCTGGAGGGTGATGAACAAAGTTGGCATGTGTGGCAACTTTTATCAATCTCAATGCCGTCGTGAATCATATAGGAAAAAATACACCATTCTCTAGATCTAATGAGACAGCTTCGGCCCGGTCTGATGGGTACCGCATGAACTAGAATGAACCTCATGAAAGACCTGATAAATCTAGACTCCATGAATGCAACAGAGGAGAACACCATCAAACCCACACTTCTAGATGATCTTCTCAAATCCAGGACCCATATAGAGAGTAAACTATAATGCATGGTGTCAGATTTTATTGCACTCAGACTGATCTGCAGGGAGACTATCAGGTTGGATGTATTCATCCAAGGGTATCCTCTAATTGGGAGTCACTTCAATCACTACATCTCGGGGACATGGGGGTCCGTATGTGGTAGCGTCGACTGTAAGGAGTCTTTCCTGCGGGCAGTCATTGTCATCCGGGGTGATGGGAGAAATGAATCTATGGTGCCCAATGTGGATAATCAGATCATCCTGTTCGAGATCTATGAGTGATGCAGTTTGATGGGATAAAGCATCTGCTCTACCATTATCAGATGAAGGGACATGAGTATCCTCTGGCTTAGATAATAACTGGGCCATTAATTGAAGAGTGTGTTCCAACAATGGTACAAACTCTGGCTTCCTAACGACATAGTCATCGTTGACCTGCTTGATGACTTGTTCAGAGTCCCCTTTCAGATGAATGTGTGGGACATCAATCTCAAGGGCCATCTTGAGGCCAGTATTGAGAGCCTGGTACTCCGGCTCATTGTTTTTTTAGCCCTATAATAACCAGAAATAATATGGAAGAATGGCTTGGGCTAGGGTAATGAAGATGACACCCAGACCTACTCCGTTGAGTCGGGGATCATTGAGACTTATGCCAGTGGGGATCCAAGAATCACCATCAAAGTGCATTTTCCAATAGGGGGTGGAATGATCTACTGATGGGATTCCCTCTTCAAAAAAATTGAGGTCCAGAGACTGTTCCGTGGGAGACGAATGGGTAGCCAAAAAATATGCCAATGCTTTCCCCTTAATGAGCATCTAAGGAACAAACCTGATGTCGAACTACTGGTGAATTACTTCCAACTAAGCATGAACGCCTATTTTCATGGGGCTATTCAGTATGTACTTTAGCGGATCTTCTCGGGATACCAGTTGTACCTTGGGGTGTTGTAGGTAATGTCGTAATTTTTGTACTATGAATACGAGCTCAATGCAACTTTTTTTTATAAGAGATTATCTAGTATCTGTATCAAGGAGCATTCGAATATGGTAGAAGAGGATTTTTCTCAGGTACCTCAATGTTTTCCTAGGAGGGAAGGGCGCCGATGGATCATTCTAGGGTGGTCACATAAAGGATGAGTGGTTATCCAGAAATGGGTGACATCATGACAGGAGGATGGAGCCGATACTGCGTGATTTCATGGAATGCCGTATGGCATTATTCATCCCATTGATAAATAATGACTTTTATCATGAGAAGAGTAAAGGGCTTACACTTTCCTGCCAAATGCATAATGAATCGGTGGGTGTAGGCCAAGTGGATTGAGAAGCCCTGATGTTCTCAAATTTTTCTCGGGGGAGACATCTTGCTGATGGACTTGATCTTCTCTGGATCATTTTCGATGCCCCTATATTTGACAACGATGCTAAGGAACTTCCCAAAGTTGACCTTGAAGGAACACTTCAATGGGTTCAGCTTCAGGTGGTGAAAATGGAGGAATCCGATTACCTTATTAAGGTCTTTGAGATGGTCCTGGAACTTGAGTGATTGGACCACCAAATCATCCACATAGCATTCCCCCAATGTTCTGAGGATCAGCTAAAATATGTGATGCATAACTTATTGATTGGAGGAACATACATTTTTGAAGCCAAAATGCATGACCTGGTAACAGAAAGTACATTGTGGTATCCTCATCCTCAGGGGCCATTCAAATCTAGATATACCCGGAGTACCTATCCATGAACGAGAGGGCTTGGAACCTATCTATAGTGTCGACCAAAAATTTCGTCACTAGAAGGGGAAAATCATCCTTCAATGATTGACATTTGAGATCCCAGTAGACGATGTAGACTATGATCTGTCTGTTCATCTTCCAAACTAGCATGATGTTGGGTATCCATTTGGGGTACTAGACCACCTTAACAAAATTGGCTCTGATGACCTTGTCAACATCAGCCTCGAGCATGGCACCATTAGATGGGTTCATCTTATTGGGAGGCTGGTTAAACCCATGATGGATTTCCAGGAGACCGAGGAACTGGTTGGCTACCAAAGGATCTAGTCCTGACATCTATTGGTAACTTCAAGAGAATATATCATGGTGTTGTTGAATGATGTATATGTACTATTGTTTATCCTCTAGGGGCATGACAACACTGATCAATGTAGGTTTCAGATCTGTCTCACTATAGAGTTTTACCTGTACCAATTCATCGACCGTGGCATAGATTCCCTCTTCAATGGTAGGTGGATCATCTTCTAAATCCTATTCTTTACTTATTGAGGAGTGATTCCCAGCGGTAAGAGTTTCCACTGAGTCAACATTCCACGATGGGAGGTTGTTACCAGCCTAAATAGTGGCGGACAATGCATTGGGAGATTTTTATGTTGCAGAAACCATAGCAATGAGGGTTGTCGATCTGATCCCATCTAGTCTTCGGCCCAAGGGGCCACAATTGATGATATTGAAGCAATAGTTTCATGTGAGCTTGAGCTAGCTAAGTCCATCCTGGAGGAACAAGCAAGTATGAAATATTTCTATTTCTTTGGGGTGGACCTCCTGATACATTATGGGAGTAGGGGGCAGGATCACCAGGGCCTGATTTTTATAAGAATATGAGGTGATCTCCTGACATCACTTGGATTTGGGAATGTGTTTCCCACTTGCCCCAAAGACAACAAAAAATTTCCCAATGTTGGGATTCATGGATTCCAATCTAATGATTGGGAAGACATAGTCTTTATTTATGCCTACCCACAAGTCAGTCATAACTGTGATGGGATCAACTTCACATGACTGAATTTGTTTGTATTTTCTATTGTAATAGTCATCATCCAGGTAGTAGGTTTCACAAGAGTTATAGGGAGACACATCTCCTTGGAGTATTCCCACTCAACCATTAAGGGAATACATGATGCATTGGAGACACGTTGAAGGGACCACCACATTTAGGTGGAGCCATGGCCTGCTGTTCAATGCATTTTATGTAGTGTCTTGAAAAACGACCATGAATTGTGTGCTGGCTACCATACCACCGAACTGGGTTTTTAGGCGGATCTTGATGACCAGTGTCTTTTCCATCCAGTCATAGCCTTAGATTTTCAGGTCAGAGGGAGTCGGGTCATCCTTGGATATCCCCATCTTATGGAGTGTCTGCGTCCGGATAAGGATAATCCCAATGCATGTGTCGAGAAGGCAACGACAGATCTCCACCAAATTGAAGTGGCCAGTGGTGTACAATGGGTGAATGTACCCTGGTATAAGAGAATATTAATCATATCTGGATACGGATACAAAGGCCTGACATTTAGCATTATCGACCACTTCCACATGAAAGTCGTCTATAACTACGACCTCTATCTCAAACTGGTGGGGGCTTCTTAAAGTCTCAGTGAGGGCTTCTTGCATATCTGGTGACAAGCAAACGACCTCCAGGATAGAGAGACTCACTGAATGATGGAAAGATGTTTGAGGACATCATACTTTCATTCAAGGCATGAGCTTATGCTTACAGGAGGCTACTCAGAGATAAGAGGTGTGACGGGCCCTGCTGGGAGGACCGAAGGCTGGCTGGTACTCCGAATATCCCACTACTGAGTTGTCAAATCATGCGGAGTGGCTACCATCCGGGGGTCAGCTGACTTATATCATTTGGTAGTGGAGCATGCCTGATCATGGCAAGGTTGGTGTGGATCTTGCTGCTCCAATAACACAAACGGTGGCGGAGGCAGGCTTGAAGACATCAGATGAAAAGGTCGCCCATGCTGACCTCTACATTGGGCATGCATCCTAGTTTCAGTGGCATGCATGGACTGGATGGATGTACCAACTGTTGTGCCTCGATGACCCATATTTTCATGGCACCATCAACGCTGGTATCAACAAGAGACATTGGGAATATCTATCTGGCGCTCCCCATTATTAGGGATCATGTACTAGTTCACATACTCCACGATGTTAATTGAAGTGTACCCTTGAATTTCACTCAAAAAATCCTCTTCTACGGAATGAATTTTGGGAGGAATTTCCATCTATGGTTGTACGAAGTCCCTGAGTGTATGGGAAAAAGAAGGCATTGGTAGGCCACACTGTTTTCCCTTGTGCTACTAATGATTTCTCATCTGGGAAGAGGATGGATGAGATGATGATGCAGAAGTGGTGGTTACAGATGACGGTGCAAATTATGAAGGATCAGGTCGATTCAGGCATGCATGAATAATACCATCGGCACAGGTGACTGCCTTATAGGCCATCCAGTCATCGTTCTTCTGGGAACTGTTGTTGGGGACCTGCTACCAATCACCTTCACTATCACTGCCATTATCGGGTTTCCTGAGTACACATTCCACTTGTGCCATGCCTGATACCAACCTAGCTATGTTATTTTCATCATGCCCCTGGAGCCTCTCCTTGAACACATAACATTAATTTAGGGTGTTCCCCAGGATCCGGTGATAAGGGTATTAGTTGGGGCGATCGATGGTGTTATCCTCTTCTGGCCTTCTGCACTCAGGTAAATGCTCAATCCACTGTTCCATGGAACTTCAGTCATAAATGGGAACCTGATTCTAATTTAATGTGTATGTTTAATTTCTTTTATCCGGAAAGGGGGCCATGGGATCTTGATTTTGATGAGGGGCTAGAGGAGTCTGTCGAGGAGGTGGATCCTGATTATCCTGCCTAGGAGGTGGAGGCGCATTGCACAGCGGAACCTACTGATTTTGAGGTGGACGCTGCTAGGCTGGAGGGTGTGCCTGCGGTGGAGGGCCTCTACAAGGCTACAGAGGCAGCTATATTGGTAATAATTCGAGTTGTCTAAGGGGATTTTATTTGTCCCACTATGGTGGGAACAGTTCTGATGACCCTCCTCATGGAAATTGTAGGAGGAAACAGACATGATTGGATAGCCTGTTGTGGGACTTCTTCCAGGCACTGATCCTTATCAGAGATGTCTTATAATCCATAGGGGAAGTTCTGGGTTATCAGAGAGGGGACAAGTTCCTTCTTGACATTTCCCACACATATATTCAGTAGTTGCTCCTGAGTCAGTGTCATGTTAAGGGAGCATGTGAGACCTTTCCATTGGGTGATAAAGTCCATGAAACACTCATCAGGCCTCTGTTTTCACTTGAAGTGGTCTATGATACGTGTTTTCAGAGTGGTGGAGTGGAACAGGTACAGAAATTGTCTACAAAGATTCTTCCATCCCTCTACTGACCCGATGTGTATTTGGTTATACCAGACTAACACATGCCCTTCCAATGTCTATACAAAGCACCAGAGCTCGATTACCTCTTGTTGTGTCGGAGTTCCCAACATGGGACCACACCTTGAAATAAAGTCGGCCATATATTGTGGGGGGTCACTCATCCCATTAATGTGGGAGAAGGTGGGATTTCCAAAAATCGAAGGTACTAGCATATCATCCACCCAAGCCAGATATGTTTTTCCATCGGGTTGGAGTTCCACCTGTCGCATTTCCAACACCTCAATTTGGGCGATGAGCGCCACCCTTACATCATCTGGGTGGGGATTTCTGTCTTCACTAAAATCCCGGACAACCAGTGCATTTGCGAGTTCGTCAACATGATAATAAAGCCAACATCTCATGGAGAAACTACTTAGTGACCTGCAGAGAAATTGGTAGAACCTGATCTGGGTCACGAGGCTGATTGCGTCATTTGGGTGGATTTTGAGACACATTTCAAGAACTCTTGATGTAAGTCCTAGCCTCTACCCAGTCTGCATGTGTAGGATGATCCGGGTCAACTGGAGGCATCTCACCAGGGATACGTTGTGTTTTCCTTTAATGTGCCGGTCATGGGTCACTGTAATCTAGTCGACACTCCACAATGCGTTCAGTAAGAAGGTCACCTAATATATTTTTCTACTCCTAGAGTTATTGACGCAACATGGATTTTTAATAGTCTTCCTCCATCTTCTTCACTGAGGTGGATGGGTCATAGTGTTTGGTTTCTCTGATGTGTTCATTACAATAACTGGGTTTCTGGATGAGATCTAATGCCTCAGTGGGTGCAGGGAGACCCAGCAGATTCTTCTACAGGTGGGTAAATTTTTTCAACATATCCAATAGTTGTGGCACACCATTGGGGGGTGGGTATCCATCTAGGAGTTCCTTCTCGTTCTTCTATTTAGATAGGTCGATCATGTTAACTACGACCCTACCTGGGGAATTGTCCACAATATCGTCTAGAAAGTCAGGATGCTACCAGAATGTATTAGAGAGGAGGGAAACATACTACCCCCATCCTCAGATCTGTATGTGGGGGAAACCTCATTGATAATCCTGTAAAGTGCTTTGTATCACTAAACACATCGTTGTTGGAGGCCCCTACGGTGGCCAAGTGACTAAGGGCGCTGGGCCATATGGAGTGCGACCTACTCAATCTAATAGCATTGCTCAACAATGTGTTTGAAATATGCTTAGCTTTTCAGATAAGCCACTCCCTAGTGATGAAGGCAAAACTATGTCTCCCAGAGGGTTCGACGAAAAAACTCAACTTCTTCATGGGTGAGGGATTCTAGCACATTGAAATATGGTGCTACTACTGGCCAAAACATCTTAGGTATGTGTTCTAATACAAGAATATCTCATAAGATCCTCTTCTACGAATTAGGGTATGGCCCTTGATTTCCCCATTCGTCAAATAAAGGTGGCTGAGGAATTGACAGTGGTACTGAGGCTAACCACTGGGATGGTAGGATGGATGGTGGAGAATTCAAAGAGTGGGATGACATGCCGCCACATCTCAGGTGATCCCTTAAAGAGTGGAGTGACCTGGTGGCCACTTCACGATAAGATGGGCTGGCGACTAGGGTTTCTAGAATAATAACCGTGGATGCTAGTTTTGGACCCCACAGTTACTCATCTTCCATTGATCCCGAGAACAATTATCTGTAATGTCTGGTCATAGTGGATGGAGCTCTTGATGAGGATTGTGGCGATTTCATAGCCGGAACATGGGGATATGCGAAGTATTCATCCTCCTAGAGGTATATAAAGAGGGATGAAGTGATTTGGTGGACATCGCATTCCAGGAGTACGTGGCTGATGCCCCTCGTTCTTACAACAACCATTAACACGGATGACCCAGGGGAGGGTTCCATCACAAAATTGTACCCCACTTCAGAATCTGATAAGTGGATTGGATTAATCTCTTTTCAAACCTTTCCATAATTCTTCTTATTAGCGAGACGACCCACGTTCCTGGAAAGGACTAGCTCTTATAGACAAGGTGGATTTTTGGTATGATGATGGACCCTGTCCAAAATAGTATTAGGATGGAGAGGGATTATGCATGAGTAAGTCGGGGTGTAAGGATCACCTTGAGAGATATCAAACGAAATAAATGTAGGATCACTATGTCTAATGGTCGATGCGTGAAGGGAATCTCCACGAGGAATGATGGAATGGGTTGGAACTCCATTAGATTTGGTGGGGGAATGGGTAGAGCCTTCATTCATGTTTCCGCGGGCCCTACCTATATGAGAAGGGTCCTCGTACTAGTCAATACAAACATGGGTATGACCTCCATACTGTGGGTTGATAATGTGAGGATGACCTTTACTTCTCTGATACCCCGGGGCAAGGAGGAACTTCTCCCAAAATTGTAAGAACATAGGGATGACCCCCATGAGTATGGTGGACCTTTCATGCAACATCTCCATACATGCGGGCTGTGGTAGGAGTATTACTGTATAAATAGTGTAATGAGTACAAAAGAGACTCATGTACTGAGTGTCACTGCCTCGGGGAGGGACCTCTCTCAGGTGAAAGGTGACCTGGGATGAACCTCCATGAACATCATGGGAGTGGGAAAACCCCTCATTCTCAATCATGGTGGTACGGGGAGGATCTCTGTACTGAACGTCGCCGCTGTGGGTTGGCCCGTTGCGGGCACTACCTATGACAAAAACCATGAGAGTCGACCCAGACTGCCTATGGGGTGGTTGGGGACTCGATCTGGGATAGTTATATGAATTCATCTGCTCAGCATATATAGGGGGATGGTGATATATGTTGGTAGTGGAGAGATCCACATTAGTTGTTGGCATCGACGACCCTTTGCAGGCGTCCTATTCAGCATGTACCCGATGGTGGTGTCGATTCAGATGGACCATGGCTGGGTGTGCATTCACATGGCTTGCCTACTCCTTGGCCTATAAGGTTGGGTGGTGGAACTGGCCCAGCCTCATGGGAGACCTCGTTGGGATCCCTTGGAAGGGGACCCTAGATGGGCTGACCCAGACATCCCCAATTCCATCTGTGTTGGGGAGGGAGTCTTCAAGGTGTTCTAGGGAGAGGCTTTGGAAATATGTATATGTTGTGGTGGGACAAGTGGATCCTTTTGAGACCCCTGGGGGTGGAGATGCTGACTAGTCTTAGAAACCTTCAGATCCTGGGGGGCCATATCCAGTGTCGGGATAATTCCCTTCTCTTTGTACAGGCGGACAAAGTCAATGATCACCCTTCACGGGATAAATTTATATGGAGGGATGGGGCGAGGAAACCAATGATTATGTGTGTGAAGATAGTCGTCGAAACGGAGGAGACATGCAGGACTGACGCGTTGGCATTGCCCCCAACCCTACATAGGTGGATAGGCCGTAATCGAATTATAGACACAATATTAAAAGTAGGGAGATTAACTAATTAGTTCTAAAAGAAAAAAAAGGAATCAATAAACAATGCACCAACACCATTCCATATTTCTTTGACTGGTAAGAGGGATCCATGATATCAACTTCGTAGATCAAGATGTCCAATATTTTTATTATCCCAACTTCAGGTGAGTTTCATGCCAGGACCACTATTTTCATGGCGGCACCTAGTGTCAGATAATTGGATTCGGTGACATGCTAGGCTACTGATGCCTTGAACACTACTAATATCCTAATTGAGGAGATGATATTCATGTCGGGATCACCATTTCTATTTCATAAACTTTAACTGGGACACGAACATCCATCCGTCGAGGAGGATGTGCTGCCCTGTGTTGCCACTCATTCCCGCTATCAAATGGTTGGCAGCATCCTTCTCTTATTTAGGGACATATGCTCCTCATTCAAAATGGGATGATTGGATCCCAATATCTCCTTCAATGGATTCCTCCTCGGAACTCGTTACCTAGTTCGGATATTCCTCATAGATTAAGATATTGTGCGTGAAACTCTTCCTTATGCCATATCTTCATCAATGTCGGTTAATTACGCTGTGTCTTTAGGGACATTTTAAGGCGTCATGTCTGGGCAGCATCCATTGGTCAGGGGAGTAGTTATGTTGGGCATCACTAGCGTGTCTGTATGCGAGAAAACTGGCATGTCTGGATGCTAGAAAACCAGCGCGTCTAGATTTCTTTCCCCTTATGATAGGTCATATCGAGGGCGTTGAAACCTGAGGCATCCCGCGTCGAATGCAAGGAATAGTATTCCCCCAAGCATGTATCTATGGTTTTCCATAGCTTCTCATTTTAACACGATGTATACCGTAGGTTTAACATCTAGCAGAGAATGATCAGACTGATCAGTACACTAACTAGAGTGGATTTGATGGCTGCTACCCCAGGAGTGTACACTGATGTTGGGGAGTGAGTAGACGTGATCCCATCCGGATGTGGCAGCATGGGTAAGAATCAATATGGATGAAGGATTCATGAGTTAAGTGAATAGGGAATGAGATGGAGTGGGATAGAGAGCGAAAATGATGTTAGGCATGAGCCTCAAAGAGGTTTCTTAAGTAATTTATAAAAATAGATTCCATAATTATAATCTAATTAATTAGATTTTTCACCTAAATTGAATGTCATTTATAAAATTGGATTTCATAATTATAATCTAATTAACATATATTACATAATTTGTTCAACTAATTGTTTGAAGAAAATGTATTTTAAAAATAGTAATAAATCTGTACCTCGGCTAAGGTAAAAATTGGTTTACCGGTGGGGTTTAAAGTAAATATTATAAGGGTTAAAAACCCAAAATTTGACCAAAAACCATTTTATATAAAAATTTATACCTTATATATTCTATTATATATAATGTTAAATTATTGGATAGTTGTGATGTGGGAAAAAACATTGGTGAAATTATTTCATTTAGTACAATAACAAGTGTTCCACTAAGCTCACACATAAAAGGCCAACCATTATCATGTCTTCTTAATTATAAAAAAATCTTTTGGTTCATATGAAACCCTATAAAATTACATTTCAAAACCCCTTATATCATCATGATAACCATTTTTTTGTAAATAAATCCATCCTATAAAATCTATTGGTGAAAACCTAAGGAGGATACTTGAAGAATATGTAACATTAAACAATGTGCAATTATTTTTATTTTTTCCAATAACTCATTTAATTATTATTATAAAATTACAATAAAATCATTATATTACATATTATTATTATTTTTTTGTTATTTTAATGACATACAACTGGCTCTACTACCATCAAATGGATAACAAAATCATCATTCATGTGTACAATAGACATCCACCTCAAGAACAGATGTCATTCGTTTTCTGTTACCAACTCCCAATGATGGAAATAGTGATGTATTTATTATTTAATTTTTTTTATTAATTATATTATTATACTTTGGTAATTATGATATTACACAAACCATCATACTCTCAAAATTATGATAATATGATATCATCACTCATATGTACTGTGGACTACTTCCTCACGAACTGATGTGATTCGTTCAGAATTTACATAGAAAATAATAATGATATTTTTAATGATCATACATGATATATATGAAATATAAAAAATATATTTAATGATAATTTAAGATTTAAATTTCATTTTTTCAATATTATCAGAAAATGGAATCAATGTTTATTCTTACGTATGACCTACCCTCTCCATGAATGGTTTATTTCACATTCTACATGTATTTTTTTATTACTTTTAATTCATATATAATTAATATATATTATATTTGTATAATTTTTAGAATTATTTATATGATGTAACCATGATAAAACTAAGAGTACCAAAAATTATAAAATCATATATTATACGAAAAACAAAGTAGTTATTAGCCGAAATGTAACTTCAATGTGGAATTATTAATAAATAAGTTGTAAATAGTCATAAATAATAATATATGGTAAATTAAATATTTATCATTATATAAATATGGATAATATACATATATATTTTGTACATGATGTTTTAACATGTATGAAGGAAGTCAAAACGTGATGTATGGGATTTTCGTCTCAATTTTTACTTTCCCGAGACACATTCCATATTCACCACCTATATCATTTATGTGGTTTGTATACTTACCAGTACTGTATCATGTGATTCTTATCCTGAAAATTATTTGGATATAAATATCCATTTTGGGATACCTCGTTCACGGTGTTTAAGGTTCAGAATTCAGAAAATCTATAAGTGATTTTTTGATTCAATTTGACTTCTTTGAGAAATATGATTAGTTATTCTTATATTCATTCATGAGGGGTACATTCTACCCCAATAAAAAATCATATAATGAATTTATTTATACTCATGATATTTTTTATTCTATTCTATTTTATTCTTTCGTGGGTATAAGGTCCCCATATTAAACATTACATAATATGGTATTAGGTTAATAATTCACATTGATGAACTTTTCAGGCTTATATTTTTAAAGAATTAGGCCATAAATATTACATACATCTCAAATATTACCAAGTAGACACATCTACTCAGTATCCACTTTCCATAAAATAAAAACTCATAATGTAAAAAAATATTTCTTTTCATGATATAAATCTTATTGGATTCTTCTTTTCCCATACCCTGCCTTATACCCTATGAAAAACATTACAAAAACTTGAAAATAGAATAAAAAGATCAATATTTGTTATAAAATAATCATATAAATAATTAGTCCATCAATACATTCAAAACATATGCTCTTTGTCACACCTCATGAAATCATATGATTTATGAATAACACATAGAGATCATAAATCATAAAGGTATCTTGTGGCATCCATTACATACATACATTGTAGCTTTCACAAATACTAGGGAGTTACACTTGGAATACCCATCACAATATACTCTCTATTTCAATAAGGAGAGACATTAAAGTTTTCCACTGTCATGATATTGTAGGATTGAGATGATGATGTAGATGCTCAATATAAAAGAGGGGGTGAATAGTATACATTAAATATTCATTGGGAACTATGAAAGATGGTAAGAAACAATTCAATTGTTTATCATTATTAAACAAGTTAGATTCCCAAAACATCTAAGTTTTACAAACTTTCTTGATTCTAGAAATGTACTTACGAAAAAGAAAATTCCACAAGCTTAGTTTAGAAAATGAAACCTAAAAAAAGTTTACAAAAAAAAGATTCTACCATTAAGTGTATACAACCATATTTAACCAGAGTTAATGTATAAGAAACTATAAGATTGTTGTACTTACCTTAACAAAAAAAAATACAGTGAAATACAAACATGAAATAGTACAAGAAACAAGTATTGAAATCTTTTAACACAAAGAGTAGGGTATCCAACAACATTGGAAAAGGTCCATTGATTTTTAATTTCAAGAATTTCTGTCTTACCCACACCTAGGTAAGCCCTAAATTAGAAGATCAGTATCTGTCTTACTATCCCCGCGAACCCTCGATTTAGAAGGAAATCAGAACCTCTGTCTTCCAAACCCAGAAGCACACGATCAGCACAATCCGAGTCTGTACGAGGCAAGTCAGAACAAGTTTTTCACACCCTAATACGTTGTTCACAACCTCTACTGTAACACCTGAGACTTTTATGAGAAATATTTTGTTTTTATATATCATCAAAGGAATCTTTCACTACACACAATAGTAGCTTTACTTTCTTTACACGCAATCACGTCCTTCCTCGATAGCTTGCATTGTAGGCAATACCGAGTTTCATGAAAAGACGATATGCTTAAAACTAGCCGTTATGAATATTAATACCCACCTTTTAAAATTTATTTTTTCAAAATGGACTTCATTTTTTTTATTCAGAATATCGAAATTAGCTTAGGGTTAAATTTTGGTATTTTTCTGAAAACTTTCAATTTTTGATGAATAGTGAAAACACTAGGTTACTATTTAAAAACTGACATTTTATTTAAATAATTATTTATTTTATTTATAAATAATAACTATATAAGTTCAATGTAATTTATTGGAGTCATCTTATAATAATTTTAGTTATAAAATTTTTTATTGAACTTTTCACCGTCTTTTACCCACCCCTAGGAGAATTTTGAAATTCACATAAAATATAATTTTACTACTTCTGTGAGTGGAATTTCAAAAATCCAAGAGACATGGTTAATATTAAGGACTAATATGTGGTTCAACGAGTTGAAAATAATTTTTTGTGAATAGTAACTTTTTACTTTTATTTACCACGGTTAAAAGTAAATAGGGTAATTAAGTGTAAAAATGATATTATTATTACCCTAACACATGTACTAATTCTATTGGATAAGTGTAATTATACCAAAATCAACATTAGGAATAAAATATTACCATTTAGTCCAGTTGGATTAGATTAGGACATTTGTTATTAATTTATTTAAATAAGGTTTAAAATAGTTAAAATCAATGTTTAATAACTAAATCATTCTTAATATAGGGTTATACATAAGATAAATTTGACTTTAAATATTTATTAGAAATATAAAAAGATTTTCTACATAATAGAATTTTTTTTAATTTTTATACATTAAATAATTAAATTTATTTATGACATAATGATGATGTAGTAATTATCTTATTAATGAAATATTAACATAATTGATGTTATAAATACCCAAATAAATGTAATATGAGACTTTTTTTGAATTAAAATAATTTTCTAGGTTAAAATTACATGTTAGTATCGATTTAAATTAACTTTTTTTGAACTAATCATGCTGTTATGATTTTCAAAAAAATCAATTACGAAATAGTGTCAAAATTGACATAAAATAGGGTTTAAAACAAATATTATATTGTTAGTTGTTATTTCATTCAAAAAAATATATGGTTTGGCCAGATGACTTAGATAAGGTTATATATATTAATAATATACAACTTGGGGTTAGTTTGTCTTGTTATAGTATGTTTATTAACCATATAGTGTAAGAAAACAAGAAGACACGGTAAAAGTTAAATTATTTTACATAGAGATAAATCTAAATGATAAGGTTAAAAAAGTAACCTAAACTTGTCTAAAATCTATTGGATGAGGGGATTTCGACCCATACCCACCTTATCTTCGAAATAACTCAATTTGGATCTATTAATAACCGAATATTACTTTATAATAAAATAATAGTTTAAGTTTTTTCTTAAAGTGCCCCTCTCCTCCCTTATAAAAGGGAACCTCCTCCCTCTCTTCTTCACACCACTTTGAGCCTTCAAGTTCGGCCAAAACCTACCCATTTATCTTCTCCACTTCCCTAGACACATCCTAGAGGTCCTGTTATTCTTCAAAGACCAGCTTTATGGCCCTAAGAGAAGGTTTAGAAGAGGCGCTTCAAAGAAGAGGTAATGTCTGTTACCGAATCTTTCAACTTTATTTCCTCTTCTACTTATTCTTCTTTAGTTGTTTCATTTTGAAGTAATAACATAAGTATCACTCATATAATAATATGTTATTATAAATATTTAACAACCCTATTTCACCTTCTATCCATCATACAGAAAACGAAATCGCTGCCCGTGCGTACGTACGGAATACCGTATCCATTCTGTGGTGTAATCTATTTTCCACCACCACCATACTTGGATGGGTATAACTGTGTAATTAATAACTATATATGAATATTTTAAAGTGATATTAATTATTAAATAGTATACATACACTTCAATACAATTGCACGATCATGGGAACGATATCATCGCTCGTGCGTACGTACGGCCTACCGTCTCCACGATGTGATGTGACTCGTTTTACATGATCTTCAATTCTTAATGATTATATAAATGAATTAAATGAATAAATATGATATATATTACACTAATACCATTCTGGAAATGAGTTATCTATATCCTAAAAGAAGAAGAATAATTTATTCGACAAAACACGCGTCAGAACAAAAAGAAATAAACACCTGAATAAAAAGTAACAATGAAATATTACTAATAAGAAGCTAAGAATATGACCATATATTATATCATAACAATGAGTAAGATTCTAGAATAAGTCAATAACATTATTTAATTCATTATAAAGGAGTTTTGGACACATATGAAGCAAATCGGTAATAAGGTAAGAGAAAATCTCACAATCTCATTTTTATCCGAGATTGTTTATACTTCAGAATTTACTGGGGAATATTTATCATCCACATCCATGTTTCCTCAATATGTAATATTATTTATATCCTAATACAATTTTTTAAATCCAATTTTACCTTTTGGTGAGTTTTTATTAAAAGATATGAAAGGAATCTTTTGTCGTTTTTCGTACGAGGTTCTTTTTCACTTTTCCAGCTAAAGTACGGGAAGAATGTTTTTTAACTTATACGGCCTGAATGGAATTTTAGAACATTATTTCCATGAAGCTTCCTATACCAGTTTTCAAGTTTATTTTTAATCAACTTCTTTTAGTTTATAATTGTATGACATTTTAAGAAAGGAAAAATGTTTTTGAAGTAGAAAGGATATTTTCCTCAAGAATGGAGTTCAAGAGTTTTATCAAAATTATTTTACATTTAAGATAATATAGGGTTCTGTTTCTATCCCTATTTTTACATTGATTTGATTTTTTTATTATGGAATTATTTTTATGATGTCATTTTATCTTATATGGATTATATTATGATGGCATGATGTTTAAGATTCCCATTTTTATTACATGGGTTATGATATGTTGTATGATTTATGATTTTGTGGCCCACATAAGAATGGTTTCATTATGAGATGGGTGGGACCTATACTCCCTCCAATGAATTGGGTAAAGATTTATATCTCATGAGATAGACATGGTTGGAACGGCATGTTAATCCGGTTCAGTGAAACAAGACTGAAATGAGGAGTGAACTCGGTTCAGAAATGGACTTTGTCCGCTAAGATAATCTTGGAAATGAGTCTAGACTAATACGAAATGATTCTCTATGATTATGTGTGTATGCCACAAAGTTTCATGTTTTAAGTTATGATTATTGGGATTACATTTCACTACTATGATTTATCCCATGTTATGAAATTACGATCTCTTTTATAGGTTAAGATTTCCAAAATGTTATGTTATTTTGAATATGATGTGATTGATATTTCTTTTGTTTACCCTTACTGAGCATTTGAGTTCATCCTTTTGTATGTTTTCTTTTTCACAGGTCAGGAAGAAGGATATTAAGTAAGGTATTCCAAAAGGGACTCTAGATATGATAAAATAAAAGGGGGACAGTGTAGATGATTTAGGAATAAGTTGTTAATGTTTCCCAGTTTCTAAAGACACTATAGCTATACGGTCCTTTCATGGTTTTGTTATATGTTGTAATAAGTGTGATTCAATTCTGTAGTAATAACAATGTATGTAAATTATGGGTCATTATAGTTGGTATTAGAGGAAAGGTATAATAAACCTTTGTAAACTTGGATGTGAAAGCCTTAGTAAGAACCCTAAGGATAAGTCTAAGCATAGAACAGAATATTAGTGTTTTAGAAATGGCCATGAATAACCTATGATAAGACCTTAAGTGTGAAATTTTATTCTTGATTATGTGGTTTTCCTATTATTATTAGTATTTCTCACACTATTCTTCTTAGTTTTAGTCAATGGTTGGAACCTGAAGGAACCGTGTTAATGCGGAATGTGACAGGAAATGCAATGATTGTCCCCCTGAGCAACCAAATGTTATGGGAGATAGAATGCAAAATTTTGTAGCCATGCTCACACAACTTTCTCAAGCTATGAATCATGCAGGACTTCCAAACGATCAAAGGAAGGAGAAACATCCTGTTGAATCTTTCATGAGGTAGCGTCCACCCTCATTCAGTGGGTCTACTAGTCCATTAGTGGCTGAATAATGGATTAGTACCACTAAAAAGATACTGTTGGTTCTTCAATGTTCTGAACATGATAATGTCATCTTAGTAGTTTATCGTTTGGAAGGTGAAGCTGTTCAATGGTGGAATCTTATCAGGAATACGATGACAAGAAATGATAATGAGTCCATGGAATGGGATGATTTCATTAACTTATTTTTCAATATGTAATTCCCTCTTATTCTTAGAACAAATATGGAGAAGGAGTTTCTTGAACTAAATAAAAAGTATGATGAACGTGTTGGTATCTACGAAGAAAATTTTACCAGACTTGCAAGGTATGCTTCTTGGATTATTATCCAACTTGAGAGTAAGATCGATCGATTCTTTAGTTTCTCAAAACCAAGTCTTCGAAGGGCGTTAGCCATAAAGGACTTCAACATCTACGAGGAAATCGTTTGATGTGCTCTCAAAGTTGAGATGGATATTGGAGTAATCCATCAGTCATATGCGTTTGATAAGAAGAGGAAAATGAAATTCATAGAAAAATCTAAAGAGAACACTAAAAAGAAGATGAGTTTTCCCTTATGCTCAAAGTGTGGAAAGAAACATGGAGGGAGTTGTGTTAAACGGACAAGTAAATGATTCAAATGAGGAAAGAAAGGTCATCGGGCATTTGAATTCCACAATGATTAGAAGAAGATTTCTAGTGAAGTGAACAATGAAAAGGCTACACAGAGTGCATCTACTACACTTCAATGTTAAAAGTGAAAGGAAATGGGGGAATTATGCCAATAAATTCCCTAATCCAAGGGTTGTTGATGATGATCGGCATCAAAAAACTCTTAAGGCTAAAGATAAAGGAAAGTCACATGCAATTTCTATCTGTGATGAGGAGTACGATAAGGAAGTGGTGAAAGGTACACTTACCATCCACTCTAAAGTAGAAAATGTTTTATTTGATTCTGGATCCACCCACTCTTTTATTTCTGAATAATTTTCTAAGGGTATCACTGTATTACCTCAACAATTAGATGTTGAGTTAGCTGCGACAACCCCTAAAGGCACAACAGTCGCATCAAAAGTTTATAATTCCTCTCCGATTGAAGTTTGTGGGAAAGTGCTTCCTACAAATCTTGTGATCCTTCCTATAGTTGAATTTGATGTTATTCTTGTCATGGATTGACTTTCTTTATATGGAGCTCATATCAATTTCCAAAGAAGGGATGTCACATTCCATATTCCAGATCAATCTATGATCATCTATCGATGCAAGGATGAACATAACCTTCTAGTGGAAATTTCTTCTATCTTATGGGTCTTCATTCCACTAAATGAAGGTTATTTATCTCAAATGGTTGATGAGAAACTCACGATTAAGAATATTCCCATTGTACGAGAGTTTGATGATGTCTTTTTGGAGGAATTTCTAGGTCTTACACTAAATCATGAAGTTGAGTTTTCAATAGAACTCATACCGGGTGCTTTGCCTACTTCCAAGACACCTTATAGAATGGCCCCAATTGTGTCACAGGAATTGAAGAAGAAACTCCAAGAGAATCTTGATAAGGGATTCATACGCCTTAGTGCGTCACCTTGGGGGGAACCTGTTCTGTTTGTTATGAAGAATGATGGATCAACGAGACTCTGCATTGATTATCGAGAACTTAACAAGATCACAATCAAGAACAAATATCCTCTCCCGCACATTGATGAATTATTTGATCAACTACGCAGAGCTCAATACTTTTACAAGATTTATCTTTGTTTAGGGAATCATCAATTAAGGGTTAAAAGGAAGGATATAACAAATACGGCTTTCCGTACAAGGTATGGACACTATGAATATATAGTGATGCCATTTGGTCTTACTAATGCCTCTGGTATCTTCATGGATCTAATGAATAGAGTCTTTAAAGACAATCTTGATCAGTTTGTGGTAGTCTTTATAGATGATATTCTTGTCTATTCAAAGAGTAAGGAAGAACATGAAGATCACTTTAGAATTGTATTGAAGACCCTGAGAAAGGGGAAGCTTTATTCCAAATTTACCAAGTGTGAATTTTGGCTTCAAAAAGTTGCATTTTTGGGTCACATAATCACAAAAGAGGGGATATCTGTGGATCCAGCAAAAACAGAGGTTATCAAAAGATGGTCGAGACCAACAACAGTAACTGAGATCCGATGTTTTCTTGGTTTGGCTGGATATTATCGACATTTTGAGAATGATTTTTCATGATTATCTAATCCACTCACCAGTTTGACTCGAAAAGGAGTTATGTTCGTGTGGATGGAGGAATGTGAAGAGAATTTCAAGGAGTTGAAAGGAAGTTTATCCAGTGCACCAATGCTCACACTGCCTTGTAGTGGAGAAAGGTTTGTGATCTACAATGATGCATCCAAGAAGGGGCTGGGGTGTGTTCTAATGAAAAATGATATGGTGATAGCTTATGCCTCATGACAGTTGGAAATACATGACCAAAATTACCCCACTCATGATTTGGAGTTTGCTGCGGTAATCTTGGCATTAATGATTTGGAGGTATTATCATTATGGTGAAAGGTGAGATATTTATATTGATCATAAATGTTTAAAGTATATTTTCACACAAAAGGAGCGGAATATGCTCCAAAGAAGATAGTTTGAGCTGATTAAGGATTACGACTTCTCAATTCATTAACACCCTGGGAAAGCAAACATGGTGGCAGACACATTAAGTCGACAAGACCATGCTAGATTATCCATGATGAGGATCACAAAAGATCCAATATTTAAGGATTTACAAAGGATGGATCTTGGAATTATAATGGAAAGGGAAAAATATTATATTTCTCAAATGAATTTTCAACCATATATACATGTGAAGATTAAAGATGCACAGAAAGAATATGTAGAGTTACAAAAGAAGGAGAGAAATGTACCTGAATTCAACCATTATTGTGATGGGATAATAAAGTTCAAGAATCGGGTTTGTGTTCGTTACGTCCCAGAATTAAAGAAGGAGCTGCTGGATGAGGCTCATAGTTCATTATTATCTATTCATCCTGGAAGCACGGAGATTTATAGGGACCTGAAAGAGTACTTCTGATGGGATGGAATGAAAAGAGAAGTTTCTAAATATGTCTCTCGATGCTTGGTTTTTCAGCGAGTTAAAGCTGAGAGACAAAAGTCTAAGGGGATGTTACAACCATTACCCATACCCGAATGGAAATGGGAAAACATCACTATAGACTTTTTCACCAGACTTCCTAAAACATCCAAAGGCAATAATGCTATTTGGGTCATAGTTGATCGTCTTACAAAGTATACACACTTCATTTCTATTAGAGATGATTTCTCTCAGGATAATCTTGCCATGATATATGTAAAGGAAGTGGTAAGATTGTAAGGAGTACCACTTACTATTATATCTGATCAGGATCTGAGGCTTACCTCAAAGTTTTAGCGAAGTCTTCAGCATACTCTGGATACAAAGTTGAGTTTCATCACTGCTTATCATCCTCAGACAGACGGTCAGTCAGAGAGAACAATTCAAACTCTAGAAGTTATGTTAAGAGATTGCTCTATGGATTTCAAATGTGGTTGGGATCAACACCTACCTTTGGTGGAATTTTCTTATAATAATAGCTTCCACTATAGTATTCAGATGGCTCCTTATAAAGCTCTCTATGGAAAGAAAAGCCCAAATCCAACTTGCTGGGATGAAGTTGGGGAAAGAAAGTTATTAGGACCTGATCTTGTTGATGAGATGGTAGAAAAGGTCAGATGTATTAAACAACACATAAGAGTAGCTCAGAGTTGACAAAAAAGTTATTCCGAAAAACGAAGAAAATACCTAGAGTTTGAAGTGGGTGATAAAGTGTTATAAAGAAAATCTCCTTAGAAGAGTGTAATGAGATTTGGAAAGAAGGTAAAGTTGAGCCCTAGGTATATCGGTCCTTTCGAAATACTGGATCGCGTTGGGAATGTAGCTTACCGATTGGCGCTTCCACCAAATCTCTCTCAAGTTCATGATGTGTTCCATGTATCTCTCTTGAGAAAGTACATACCCGATCCTTCACATGTACTCAACTCAGAAGTTGTACCGCTGGGGAAAGATCTTTCTTATGAAGAATAGCTGATAGAGATTCTAGATCGTAGCAAAAAAAGTCCTATGGAATAATACCATTCCCTTGGTGAATGTTTTATGGAGGAACCACCAATTAGAAGAAGCTACATGGGAGCTTGAGGATATGATGAGGGAGAGGTATCCTCATCTGTTTGTTACAGGGTGATTAATTTCAAGGGCGAAATTTATTTTAAGGGGGGAAGAATGTAACACCCGAGACTTTTATGAGAAACATTTTGTTTTTATACATCATCAAAGGAATCTTTCACTACACAAAACACTAGCTTGTCTTGCTTTCCACGCAATCACGACCTTCCTTGATAGCTTGCGTTGTATGCAATACCGAGTTTCACTAAACAAAAATATGCTTAAAACTAGCCGTTATGAATAGTAATACCCACTTTTTGAAATTTTATTTTTCAAAATGGACTTCATTTTTGGATTCGGAAAATCAAATTAACCTAGGGTGAAATTTTGGTATTTTTCTGAAAACTTTCAATTTTTGATGAATAGTGAAAACACTGGGTTGCTATTTAAAAAACATCTTTTTATTTAAATAATTATTTATTTTATTTATAAATAATACCTATATAAGTTCAATGTAATTCATTAGAGTCATTTTATAATAATTTTAGTTATAAAAAATAGTTATTGAACTTTTCACCGTCTTTTACCCACCTCCTAGGAGAATTTGGAAATTCACATAAAACATAATTTTACCACTTCTGTGAGTGGAATTTCGAAAATCCAAGAGACATGGTTAATATAAAGTACTAAAATGTGGTTCAATGACATGAAAATAATTTTTGGTTAATAGTAACTTTTTACTTTTATTTACCATGGTTAGAAGTAAATAGGGTAATTAAGGGTAAAAATGATATTATTATTACCCTATAACATGTCCTAATTCTATTGGAAAAGTGTAATTAGACCAAAAACAACCTTAGGAATAAAATATGACAATTTAGGTCCACTTGGATTAGATTAGGACATTTATTATTAATTTATTTAAAGAAGGGTTAAAATAGTTAAAATCAAAGTTTAATAACTAAATCATTTTTAATATAGGGTTATACATAAGATAAATTCAACTATAAATATTAATTAGAAACATAAAACTATTTCCTACGTAATGATATTTTATTTATAATTTTTAGACAATAAATAATTTAATTTTTTTATGACACAATAAGGATGAAGTAGTTATCATATTAATGAAATTTTAACATAATTGATGTTATAAATACCCAAATAAATGTAATTTGAGACTTTTTTTGACTTCCAATAATTTTATAGGTTAATATGACATGTTGTTATTGATTTAATTAACTGCTTTCGAACTAATAATGCTGTTATAATTTTCAGAAAAATCAATTACAAAATAGTTTCAAAATTGACATAAAATAGTCATTAAAAAATATATTATATTGTTAGTTGTTATTTTATTCCTAAAAATCTAAGGTTCAGCCAAATGACTTAGATAAGGTTATATATATTAATAATAAATATCTTGGGGTTCGTTTGGCTTGTTATAGTAAGTTTATTAACCATATAGTGTAAGAAAATAAGAAGACACTATAAAAGTTAAATTATTTAACATAGAGTTAAATCTAAATGATAAGTTTAAAATAGTAACCTAAACTTGTCTAAAATCTATTGGATGAGAGTATTTCGACCCATATACACCTTATTTTCAAAATAAATCAATTGTGAGCTATTAAAAACCTAATATGACTTTATAATAAAATAATACTTTAAGTTTTTCCTAAAGTGTCCGTCTCCTCCCTTATAAATGGGAACCTCCTCTCTCTCTTTTTCACACCACTTTGAGCCTTCAAGATCAGCCAAAACATAGCAATTTCTCTTCTCCACTTCTCTAGAAATATCCTAGAGGTCCTGGTCTTCTTCAAAGACCATATTTAGTGCCCTAATATAAGGTTAAGAAGAGGCGCTTCAAATAAGAGGTAATGTCCGTTACCGATTCTTTCGACATTATTTATTCTTCTACTTCTTCTTATATATTTACTTCATTATGAAGTAATAACATCAGTATCACTCATATACTAACATGTTATTATAAATATGAAACAACCCTATTTCACCTTCTATCCATCCTATGGAAAACAAAATCACCACGCGTGCGTACGTACAGAATACCATATCCATGTACTTGGATGGGTGTAATGGTGTAAAGAATTACTATATATGATTATTTTAAAGTGATATTAATTATGAATAGTATGCATACACTTTAATACAATTGCACGATCATGGGAACAATATCATCTCTCTTGCGTACGTACGACCTACCGTCTCCACGATGTGATGCGACTCGTTTTACATGATCTTCAATGCTTAATGATTATATAAATGAATTGAATGAATAAATATGATATATATTACACTAATACCATAATGTAAATGAGGTATCTATAACCTAAAATAAGAATAAGAATTTATTTGACAAAACACGCATAAGAACAAAAAGCAATAAACACCTGAATAATAAGTAACAATGAAATATTACTTACAAGAAGCTAAGAATATGACCATATATGATATCATAACAATGAGTACGATTATGGAATAAGTCAATAACTTTATTTAAATCATTATACAGGAGTTTTGAACACGTACGAAGCAAATCAGACCTAAGGTACGAGGAAATCTCGCAATCTCATTTTTATCCGAGATTGTTTATATGTTATAATTTACTGGGGAATATTTATCATCCACATCCATGTTTCCTAAATATGTAATATTATTTCTATCCTAATAAAATTTTTTAAATCCAATTTTACCCTTCGGTGAGTTTTTATTAATTGATATGACATGAATCTTTTGTCATTTTTCATACGAGGTACTTTTTGACTTTTCCGGCTAAAGTACGAGAAGAATGTTTTTAACTTATATGTCCTGAATGGAATTTTAGAACATTATTTCCATGAAGCTTCCTTTACAAGTTTTCAAGTTTATTTTTAATCAACTTCTTTTATTTTAAAATTGTATGACATTTTACGAAAAGAAAATATGATTTTGAATTAGAAAAGATATTTTCCTAAAGAATGGAGTTAATGTGTTTTATCAAAATTATTTTCCATATAAGATAATATATGGTTCTGTTTCTATCCCTTTTTTTACATTGATTTGATTTTGTTATGATGGAATTATTTTTATGATGTCCTTTTATCTTATATAGATTATGTTATGATGGCATGATGTTTAAGATTCCTATTTTTTATTACATGGGTTATGCTTTGATGTATGATTTATGATTTTATGGAACACATAATAATGGTTTAATTTTGAGATGGGTGGGACCTATATCTCCCTCCAATGCATTTGGTAATGATTTATATCTCATGATATAGACATGGCTGGAACGGAAGGTTAATCTGTTTCAGTGAAACAGGACTGAAACGAAGAGTGAACTCAGTTCAGAAATGGACTTTGTTTGCTAAGATAGTCTTGAAAATGAGTCTTGACTACTAAGAAATGATTCTCTATGATTATGTGTGTATGCCACAAAGTTTCATGTTTTAAGTTATGATTATTTGTATTACATTTCACTAATATGATTTATCCCATGTTATGAAATTATGATCTCTTTTGCAGGTTAAGATTTCCAAAATGTTATGTTATTATGAATATGATGTGATTGATATTTCTTTTGTTTACCCTTAATGATCATTTGAGCTCACCCTTTTGTATGTTTTCTTTTCCTGAGGTCAAGAAGAAGGATATTATGTAAGATATTCCAAAAGGGACTCTAGATATGATAAAATAAAAGGGAGACAGTGTAGAATATTTATGAACTAGTTGTTTATGTTTCCCAGTTTATAAAGACACTATACCTATATGATCCATTCATGGTTTTGTTATATGTTGTAATAAGTGTTCTTATATTATAAAGTAATAAAAATTTATGTAATGTATGGTTCGTTGTATCTACACAATGCACTAAGAGTCGAAAGAGCCTCTATCTCTCTCTAAAAAACACTTTAACAACATATAATCTCTAGAGTCATAGAATTGTTCATAAATGTTAACATTATGAACTCTTTCAAATGAGCACCTATTTAATGGTACATTATCAATAGTTGGCTCCCTCCTCTAATGGTCGTATTTTTTCTTGAATTTCGGAGGGATCTGTACACGTGTCAGTCAAACTATGGTTAGTTAGTAACCAAATGCATGACCACGTTTTATAACTCAAATAAGAGTAAGTAAAAAATATGGTTGAACAACCATATTCATTTTTTGGAGTCCAAGGAAAAATAAAAGTATGTAGTCTAACCAAAACACATTCAGTGTCTATAATTCATGGATATTCGGATTTTTCCTTGAGAATAATTCAGAACCTAGAATTTATAGAATTCCATAGTATAAATTTCAAGGAAATTCAGAGTCTGAACTTAGAAAGTTCAGATTCTGAATTTAGATAATTCAGAGTCTTAACACAGAATGTTCGGAGTCTGATTTCATAAGAATTTGGAGTTTGAACATAAGAATGTTTTGATTCTAAATTCAGGGAATTCAGAGTGTGAATTCATAATAATTTCGAGTCTGAACTTAGAATGTTCGGAGTCTGAATTTTTTTAGTATTCTAATTCTGAACATATAATGATCGGAACACTAATTCAGAGAATTTGGTACCAGAATTCAGATCCTGAAAGTAGAATGATCTATATATATGTATTTATAAGATTCCGAGGTTTTGGATATGAAACCGAGTTTTATATTGAGGAATAAAATTTGTTGGATTAAGACATGAACAATGAAAATGCGGTAAAGATAAATTTTCCTTGGGGAAGGAAATTTCTACTTATAAATAGAAATATTAACGAAAATTAAGTTTTCCTAAAGATAGGGTGTTTGTGATTTTCAAAACATAATGAAATAGCAGAGTCATAAGGAAACCTGATTGAATCAACAATCTACCCAAAATGAAGGAATGTAAAATTCATAAGGAAAACTTAATGACTCAACTATCTCCCCCTTTTTGGAATGCACAAACATTCTTTAGAAAAAATATATATGGACTTAGAAATATTATGGTCCTATAAATAAAACATATATCCCTTTACACACGGGCAATGATGAATACAAAAAAATCCCCAATAGGCATTGGAA
This sequence comes from Viscum album, assembly GCA_963277665.1. Lineage (NCBI taxonomy): Eukaryota > Viridiplantae > Streptophyta > Magnoliopsida > Santalales > Viscaceae > Viscum > Viscum album. The sequence goes on from OY728140.1 coordinate 2,061,170,978, forward strand.
ACACTAATGATTGTATTCGTTATTTTCAAAATGAGACTTAGCACTTTATTGCATACAAAAATTATTTTAGATAAGAACTCCCTCTTAGAGGGACTCCCCCTTGCATAAGGGAATTTATTCTTTACAAAGTATTTTTTTTCCTTTCTCCCCTTTGTGATTTTAATAAATGGAATACATGTAATATAAAAGTAAATATTTTAGCAGTCATATGTCGGGAATATCCATTACCCATGTACCATGTGTTATTGTTGGTACATTATTTATTTTCATGAAAATAATAGAGTTAGACTTTTGGAATCCAAACTTTCATGGATCCCAAATTGATAGATAATTAAATATTGGGCATCCACATTTGTTTAGAAAAATATGATTTATGAAACCCAAAGGATTGAATATTATTTAAAGAAAAAATTTTCTACCAATTCCCACCACATTGACATTTAGTAAAAAAATGGTCTCTGGGAGGAACAATATAATTTTTTCTAAAAACATTTTTTTCATCAGAATAACCTAATCAATGATTATTATGATTAAGTCGGATCTTAGAATACATTTTGTTAAAATTTTATTTACCAAAATAAAAAGAAGCATAAAGTATCTTAAATGAAATGATTTCAGTCTTTAGTCTAAGACTAAATTCTTATCCTCTCTAATAATAGAATTAGAGTAAATTTTATCCTCGAAAACATCTTTTACAAAAAATAGGTTTTTATGATCCTTAGAAAGCTTATCCTTCTCAAAATTTGCTTCCACTAGTTTCTTAGAATTATTTTATAAAACATTATTTTTCTTTTCAAGATATTTGATAAGATTCGAAATTTCTATTGTTAAAATAAATTCTCTAGAATTTTCTTTTTTGAGTTTCATAGTGAATTTAATATTTCTTATTTCAATAAAATTAGAAATCCTAGAAACTTCCTCATAGGAAGGAAAATCACTATCCTTCTAAGATGAAGAATATTTTTTATCTGAAGGGAAGTATTTATCTGGAAAATTTTCACTCAAAGACATATTGGTTAAGGATTCAATAGTTCGTACTATAGCCATAAAACATTGATTTTAAAATGGAGTTCGGCCTATTAAACCAATAATCTTTTGTTCAGAAGATTCATAATCTGAAGAATAATCAAAATAATCTCCACAACTGGAACTCCAAGTGTCATTGGATTTTATGACTTTTTTATTTTTTGGTCTGTAGAACTTCTTCTTATTTCTATCAGAATTTTTTTCCTTCATGTCTTTTTTCTTATTTAATGGGTAATCAGGTCTGATATGACCAATTATTTTACATTTATAGCATGTAACTTATCCATATTTATTATCTTTACCATATTTATTTTTATATCTATATTGAATGTTCTTCTTCCCAACTGTCATGTTCATCCATCAAGAAAAATTTGACAGTTCATTCTCATAATGTAAACTTTCACTAGATTCAGATTGAACAACATCCTTTGTGGATTTTGATCTTGTAACCCTATTAGGAGTCTTTTCTTTCATATGATTTGAAGTAGTTGTAAATGCAACACTTACATTCCCATTCTTCTTTTTAGTATTATTAGCATCTCTATTCATTCTAGTATCATGCTGAAGAAGAGTTCAAAATAGTTCATCATGAGTAATCTGTGAGACTTTTCGGTTCTCATCAATGGATGTTCTCATTGAATCCCACTCATTTGGCATAATTTCAACAATCTTGTCTTCAAGTGCCTCATCATCCTATCCTTTTTCACCCATTGATTATAAGCTTTTTACAATAGTTATAAGTCTCTATTGTACCTTACATATAGGTTATCCCTAGGTAAAGAAAAAAAATGGTACATAGCTCTAAGCATAGCTCTTATGGTTTCAAAAACATTGGAAGTACCAAAATGTGTAACATCAAGTTTCTTCCAAATACAATTTGCAGCTTCACATGAAGAAATATGGCTATTTATATTCCTGGTTATGGAACACAACAATGTATATCATACCATATAGTTATGTTGATATTTTGACTTCTCTTTATTAGTAAAATTTCTGACTTCCTTATCAGGAATCATGTAACCTCCAGTAATCATTACAAAGTTATCCACCCTAGTGTTAATGAAAAAAGTATTCATACGATCTATCCAATATTCTTAATTATTCGAATAAAAAATAGGTGGTCTAGTAGGATTAAGATAATAAATTGATCCAACATTCATTCCTGACATCTTTAAGAAAGTGTCTCTACTCAAACATCATAGTAAAAAAAATTCATAAACAAGGATAAAAATATCCTAAGAAAGTAAAATATAGAACAATGAAAAACTTGTGCAAGAAAACATATATGTGAATATAATTATTTTAGAGACCTCCTCTGATACTAATTGTAGGATTTAAATGATGATGTAGATGCTCAATATACAAGAGGGGTGTGAATTATATACATTCAAAATTCATTGGGAAATTTTAATGATTGTTACAAACCTTTCTATTGTTTAACACAGTTAAACAAGGTAAATTCACAAAACCTATATGTTCTACAAACATGATTGATTCCAGAAATATATTTCCGAAAATGAAATTCCAGAAGTGTGGTTACAAAAATAAAACATAAAAAAAGTTTACAAAACAAATATTATACCTTAAAGTTTATAAAACCTTATTTAATTAGAGTACAAGTATAAGAAATTATGAGATAGTTATACATTCCTTTACCACCAAAATACATTGGAAAACATACATGAAACAGTATAATAAACAATTATAGAAATCTTTTAAACCAAAATATTTGGGTATCCAACATCCTTGGATAAAGGTCCCATGATTTATACTTTCAAGAAAGTCTGACATACCCACACCAAGGTAGGACCTCAATCATAAAATCGGTATATATCTTACTATCCCCACAAGCCCTCGATTTACAAGGAAATTTGAACCATTGTCTTCAAAACCAGGAAGGCCACGATCACCATGATCAGAGTCTACACGAGGAAAGTCTGAACAAGTTGTTCACACCCGAACACATTGTTTACAACATCTGCCCAAAGCACTGAGAGTTTAAAGATCCCCTCTCTCTAGAAAACACTTCAAGAACATATAATATCTAGAGTCATAGAACTGTTCATCAATGTTAATGTTATGATCTCTTTCAAATGAGATCCTATTTATAGGCTCATCTTCAATGGTCATCTCCCTCCTCTAACAGTCATACCTTTCCTTGATCTTTGGAGGGACCAATACATGTGTCACTCCAACAACAGTTAGTTGGTAATTGAATGCATGTAATAGTTTTATAACCCAAACAACAGCAAGTAAAAAATATGGATTCTCAATTAAATTAATTTTTCAGAGTCTAATGAAAAATAAATGTTCTGAGTTTAACTAAACCATATTCGGTGTCTATAATACATAGATATTCAGATTTTTCCTTCAAAATCATTCAGAAGCGAGATTGTACAGAATTTCAGAGTCTGAATTTCAAGGAATTTTTGAGTATGAGTTCATTAGAATTCAGAGTCTGAATTGGTAAGAATTCAGAGTCAGAACTCAGAATGTTTAGAGTCGAAATTCAGAGAATTTTGTGTCTAAACTCTGAATTTTAAGAGTTTGAATTAATAAGAATTTGGAGTCTGAACTCTTAAAGTTCGGAGTCTAAATTCGAATAATTCGGAGTTTGAATTCAAATGAATTCAGAGTCTGAACTCAAAAAGTTTGGCGTCTGGATTCATAAGTATTCAGAATCTGAACATAGAATGTTTGGAACATGAATTCAGAGAATTCAGAACCTGAATTTGGATCCTAGAAGCATATAGCTCTATATCTATGTATTTATATGATTATGAGTATTTGGATACAAAACCAAATTTTATACATAGGAATAAAATTTTTTGGAGTAAGACATGAAAAATGAAAGCATTGTAAAGATGAATTCACCATTATGAAGGAAAATTTTCCTTATTAAGGGAAATATTAATGGAAATTATGTTTTCTGAAAGATAGGGTGTTTGTGATTTTAAAAACATAATGTAATGGTAGAGTCATAATGTTATTTTATTGACTCAACAATCTCCACAAACATGATGGAATTGAAAATTCATAAAGAAACCATATTGACTCAATAGTTACCCAATGTATTGGAGAGCTATCTCACACTCACCCACCCTAATATTATCATAGAACCACTCATATACATAATCATTTCCCAAAAACCATAACATACTCATAACACATAACACAATTGTAATGGAAAAAAAACATTTCCATATTTTAATAAAAATATATCATTTCAATATTTTGATATAAAAAAACCATTCTAAAAACCATTCTCAATACCAAAATATATAAAAAGTGTGTATGGTATTTATTTTCTTTTTAAAAACATTATTCCCTATTGTGGAATCCAAATATCAAATAATGTTTGTGATGGTGGAAAGGTCATTATCACCACATACATTAAAAAGAAACATTCTATTTGTATCATAGTAAAACAATATTTTGAAAAAAGATTCCCTTTAAATGAAATTAAAATTCAATGGATTTTATAAACCGTATGAAAGAAGGCCATGTATAAATCAAAGTATGCCTCAATGAATGGAGTTTGAGACGAAGTGCCTTGCCTCGTGTCCGACATGACTCGTTCATTCTATAATGTCATGAATTAAAAACTACATTTAATATCTAATTTCACCAAATCCTTTTTCATTTTTATTATTCCTTTTATATCACTTATCACTATGTTATAAACATTTAATAATCCATTATATTAATAACTATCATTTTGTCGATATTTGGTACATGTGTTGTCACGACCCGCCCTCGGGGTCCGTGCCGTGACTACCCCAAGCCCGCCTTCCATAGGCTAGGGGCTGGAGACTAGCACCAAGGTGTAAATTCCATCAAAAAGGGAAGGCATTTCCTTTGAAAAGTAAACAAGCACCACAGAGTAAGCAAGCGGAAAAGTAAACACTAAGTTAGAACAGAGTACAACTGAAAGTGCGGAAAAGTAAATGGGCCGGTATACAAACCCAAACTGAAAGTAAAGTACAACTCGAAAGGGAAAACAACAACTATAAGTAAAAGCCGCTACACCGAGCTGTCCACTGGAGATCCCACCTGAAGGGTGGGTACAGATAGCTCCACTGCTCCTCGGGTCCCGCCGTCCGCTTCGAGCACGTCCCGCCCAGTGGTCCACCTCCAGGTACCGTCCTGCTCTGCAAGCCTCAGCCAAGATCAACGCTGTCCGTCGTCTGCAACCAACACAACGTAGTGCGGGCATAGCCCGTGCAGGGGTGAGTATAAGCTACTCAGTAGGGACCCTGAGACCCTTGAAGGTCTCTCAAAATCCACAAAGGATAAACCACAAAGAAAGGTACAATCACGAAGTAACAACCGACACTGCTTAGGTATATGCCCATACATATACCTAAGTCATCAATTTCAAATACGCTCCAACCTCCGAGCCCAAGTACAACTCATTCCACAAAGGAAAGTAAACGTATTCCACACAGGAAAGAAAAACGTAATCCACACAGGATAACACAACACAATCCACACAGGAAAGCAACAGGATTCAGCTCACACATGTATACATCTTCGAAAGATGATAAAGATGATCTCTGGTCCATCTAAGTCGTCGGACCCATGAAGGATCGATAGGTAACTAACCCCCGCAAAGACCCACACAGGATCGGGCCCACACAGGACCTGTAGGTGCTGGTTCACACAGGACCGCTGAGCGTAAAGACCCACACAGGATCAGACCCACACAGGATCGGGCCCACACATGACCTGTAGCACTGATCCACGTAGGATCGCTGAGTGCTGTAGTCGTCGTCGTCGAATCCACACAGGATCTCTGTACTGTCGTCGTCGCAGTCATAGTAACAGTAGCAGTAGCAGTAGCAGTAGTAGTCACAGTCGCAGCCAGCACTAGGGTTCTCGCACACAGCAAGCTCGTTTGGGAGGGTCCTCTCCATGAGCCGAGAGGCTGATACATCAACTGTCACAAAGTCCAGAGTTGATGTATCCAAAAGTTCCGTATCGTCAACAGGAACTCAATGCAACAGACGGCGCGTCGATCGGACGCCCGGTCTGAGAGTTATTAGACTTTTCGTCCCAGGGGCCCGGTTGGTTTTTAAGGAAAAACTAACCCGACCGTACTCCACCTGCGTGCAAACCTCGGGTGGAGTATGCCAAAATATCTGTCTCACTAAGAGGAACACAACAGAGCTGACGGCACGTCAATCGGACGTCCATAGCTCAAGATATGAGTGTTTCCGCTTCGAAGGCTCGGTTGGTTTCGTGAACGAACCAACCCGGCCGAACTCAAAGTATTTCGAAACATTGAATGCGATATACTGAATCGACCGTCTCGATCCAAGGATCGCATTGCCGCTGACAGTTCGTCGATCGAAGGTCTGTGGCTCAAGTTATGGCCAAAAGACCGAAATCGTCTTGAAAACGGGGGGTCCGGGTCCGGGCCGACCCGGCCCGGCCGGCGGCGCGGCCCGGGTGGCGGCGGTGCGGCCTGGCGCCGCACGGGTGCAGCGCGCGGGGGGCAAGGCCCCCGCTTTCCAACTGGTGGCGCGGCTTTTATCCGCGCCTTTGGAGAACCGGCCCCCCCTCGTGGGGGCCTGCTTTGAGGAAAACCAGGGGGCCGCCTGCCCCCCTTAAAAGAAACCGCCCCCCTCATAAATGGGGGGGGGGGAATTTGACCTGGCCGGGGGAATTTAATTCCCCCGGTCTTTCACCTTCCGGCCGGCCCACCTGGCCGGCCGGTTTTTCTTCAACGGGACCGGCAAAGCTGGTCCCCTTCTGGTTTCCGACGCCGGCGGCCCGGCGAGCCGCCGGTCTTCTCGTCCCGCTGCGGCCCGGAACCGGCCGCGGTGTTCGTCGTCCGGCGCGGTGCGACGACACCGCACCCTACCGCCGCGGCCCCGCTTCGGCCACGACGCCTTCAGTTCCCTTCGACGCGGCGCGACTGTGTCGCGTTCATGATAATCCTTCCATTGCGCGACGCGACGGCGTCGCGTAAATAAGCCGGGCGATTCCCGCGTGGTGCGACGGCACCACGCCTTCTCGTTCATCCACAAGATTATATAAATAACCAAGAACAAAGGAGGGGGAATTCGGCCGTGTTTGTGCGGTCCGACCCCCCTCTCATTAGATGATAACTCTTAAATATTTAATCACAAGATTATCATTCTAGAACCAAGAACGAGAGTAAAGAAATAAACCACAACAAACCCCTACCTTGGGTTCATGTTTGAAGATCATCAACGACCCGCGGAAGACAACGTCGCAGAGGTCGGGCGTCGCGGTAATCGTTCGTCAAATCCGATGACGAAGAGGTATGTCCGAAGAGGTACATCGTTGGAGAATCTTCGTAAGCCGACAAAGGAAGTACGAGGAGGAAGCGACGTTCCCTTTCATTGACACGGAAGGCGTCGTCGATCTTCAGATACAATCGGCTACGAATAAGAGAGGAGCGGCATTCTTCGTCGGAGCTCGAAGGTTCTTCGTGTTCTTCGTCAAGCTTGAAGAAGAAGAAGAAGAAGAAGGAGAAGGAGAAGGCTTCAAATCTCTCAAGAGGCTAGAGAATTCTAACCATATAAAATAAGCTAAGAGCTTATTTTATTTACTCAACCAAACCTTTTTTAATTTCAAAGGTTTGAAAAAGTTTAAACAACTCAACCCAATTAATAAGCTAAGTTGTCAATTTCATTTAAAAGGGGAGTTAAGGGAGTTTTGAGAGGAGATGGGAAGTTGGGTTTCATGTGGGCCCCACCACACTTAATCCTCCCAAGGGAGGTTAAGTGGATGTGGGTCCCACCTTTAACTTCCTTTGAGAGGAGTTAACCAACAAGTAAGTTAAATAAAAAGTGTTCCACATTTTTATTTAACTTTTTATATTTTTCCGAAAAACTAACATTCGTCCCGCAATAAACGCAACTTCGGAAAAGGTCTCCTTAAGCGAATATCGGCGCTGCGAGTTCATCGGTGTCCTCGGATTTCAATTCCGAGCACCGGATCAAAAGTTAGAAATTCCCGCTCATTTGTTCACTAAACGTACCCGAGACAAACTTCAGAAATTGATTCCGGGCACACCGGGCCTCGAAATCAGGTGCCGTCAGAAACCGCGCTCTTGTAAAATTCCAAAGAAAATTAAGAAAAAATTTCCCTTGAATTTTACGGGTCTTTACATTAATCCCACCTCAGGGCTTTACGTCCCCGTAAAGATACATCAGAAACTAGGGAAACAAATGAGGGTACTGAGCACGCATCTGAGCCTCCCGCTCCCATGTGCTCTCTTGGAGATTCTCGTGCTGCCATCTGATGCGCACAAGAGGAATCGATCGCCCACGTAGGACCCGCTCCTGTCAATCCTCTATCTCCACCGGGACCTCCATAAAAGTCGCCCCATCGTCAACGTCAAGCTCCCCATGGTCAATGATGTGTGTCGGGTCGTGCACGTATCTCCTCAGATGGGATACGTGGAAGACGTTGTGCACCCAGTGCAACTGAGGTGGAAGAGCCAGGCGATAAGCCACCTCGCCAACCCTGCTGAGGACCTGGAAGGGTCCGATGAAGCGCGGAGATAACTTGCCGCCTCAGCCAAATCTACGAATACCACGTCGAGGTGAGACCCGCAAGAAGACGTGGTCGACATCCTCGAACTCTAGTGGCCTCCGCCTCCAGTCAGCGTATGACTTTTGTCGGCTCTAAGCTTTCCTCATCCACTCCTGGATGACCTGGACCTTCTCTGTCATGGCCTGGACCATCTCCGGTCCCATAAGTGCTGACTCCCCAGGGTCTGTCCAGCACAAAGGAGATCTACAACGTCAGTCGTACAACGCCTCATACGGTGCCATCCCGATGGTGGAGTGGTAGCTATTGTTGTACGCAAACTCCACCAAGGGTAGGTGGTCCTCCTAGCTACGACCAAAGTCGAGGACACATGCAAAGAGCATGTCCTCGAGAGTCTGAATGGTCCTCTCCGTCTGACCATCCGTCTGAGGGTGAAAGGTTGTGGTCAGACGTAGCTGCATCCCGAATGCCTCCTGTAACCCCTTCCAAAGCCGGGAAGTAAAGCGATCATCTCGATCGGAGATGATAGATGATGGCACATCGTGGAGCCGCACAATCTTCTGAACGTAGAGACATCGCAAGCTCTCCACTGAGCCCTGTTCTCTGATGGGTAAGAAGTGTGCCGACTTGGTGAGTCGGTCAACAATCACCCAGATGGAGTCGGGACCTCTGGAAGTGCGTGGAAGTCCAGTCACGAAGTCCATAGATATGTTGTCCCACTTACACTCCGGGACCTCCAAGGGCTGTACCAAGCCTGCTGGTACCTGATGCTCTTCCTTCACCTACTGGCAGGTGAGGTATCGAGAAACGAACTCTGCTACTGCCTTCTTCATGCCCGGCCACTAGTTCTGTCGTCTGAGATCCTGGTACATTTTCGCCACTCCAGGATGTACCGCCAAAGGAGAAGTGTGAAACTCTCTCAGTACCTCCTCTCGTAAAGCGACTGGTACCATGGTACGTCCTCTGAAAAGGATGTCGTGCTCTTCTCCAAAGGAGAAACCATCAGGTGCTTGTCCCGAGGATATCTGTGCACGCCGTGTCTCACAGTCAGCGTCCTCACGTTGTGCCTCTCTGACCCACTGCAGTAGTGGAGGGGTGACTGTGAGAGACTGGAGGAAGGATGCTCTATCTCTATCCACGAAGGATATCTGTAAAGAGGCTAGCTGCTCCGTCACCTCATCAAGTATTTGAATTCCCGTCCTCCTGCTGAGGGCATCAGCTACTACGTTCCCCTTCCCAGAAGTATAGACTATCTCAAAGTCATAGTCCTGGAGGAACTCGAGCCATCGCCGCTGTCTCAGGTTCAGGTCCTTCTGCGAGAAGATATACCTGAGACTCTGATGATCAGAAAAGACTGTAAAGCGCTCGCCCATCAGATAGTGTCGCCATGTCTTCAGAGAGAAGACCACTACTGCTAACTCCGGGTCATGGGTAGCGTAGTTCTGTTCATGCGGCCTCAACTGACATGATCCATAGGTGATCACTGCTCGATCTTACATCAGAACACATCCGAGTCTGGTCCCTAATGCATCGCAATAGACTACGTACCCTACTCCTTCCTCAGGCAACCTCAAGATAGGTGCGCTGGTCAATCTCTGTCTCAGCTCCTGGAAGCTCTGCTGACATCTGTCTGAACACACGAAGGGTTTCCCCTTCCTCGTCAAAGCTGTGAGTGGTGCTTCAACTCTAGAGAAGTTCGGCACGAATCTCCGATAGTACCCATCTAATCCCAAGAAACTCTGAACCTCAGTCACGCTCCTGGGTGGCTCCCAAGCTAACACAGCCTCGATCTTCGCAGGATCCACTGCAACTCCCGCCTCAGAGATAACGTGTCCCAAGAAGTGCACCTCACGTATCCAGAACTGGCACTTCGAGAGCTTACCATAAAGCTGGTGCTCTCGTAGTGTGTCTAGTACAACTCGCAAGTGATAGGCGTGCTCCTCCTCAGTCGTCGAGTAAATCAAAATGTCGTCGATAAAGACCACGACAAACCGATCGAGATATGGCGGAAAGATCCTGTTCATGAGAGCCATGAACACTGCTGGAGCATTGGTTACACCGAAAGGCATAACCAAGAACTCATAGTGGCCATACCGACATCTGAAGGCCATCTTCTGCACATCCTCATCTCTGACTCTGAGCTGATGATAGCCTGACCTGAGGTCTATCTTCGAGAACCACCGTGCTCCCTTGAGCTGATCAAAGAGGTCATCAATCCTCGGTAGCGGATACTTGTTCCTCACTATCACCTGGTTCAGGCGACGATAGTCAACACAAAGACGCAAGCTCCCGTCTGCCTTCTTGGTGAACAATATCGGGGAAGCCTAGGGTGAAACACTGGGTCGGATGAACCCCTTGCCCTCCAAGTCCTCCAAATGTACCCATAGCTCTCGAAGATCGGCGGGGGCCATCTGATATGCTGGAGTGGATATCGGGGCTGTCCCGGGGTACAAGTCAATATAAAAGTCTACCTCTCTGTGAGGAGGTAGCCCTGGAACGTCGTCGGGAAAAACGTCCGCAAACTGATCCACCACTGCAGGAAAACCAGGACTCCGCACGTCAACTGCTCCAAGGATGAGGCTAGCCAACTGATGAGTGATGGGCTGCCCTCTCCTCCGCGGAAGTCCATCCTGTGCTGCTAAGGCTCCCTTCTCACCGGTGAAGGTGAACCTGCTCCCGTCGGTGCGTACACATCGCACCTTGCGCCGAAAACAGCCAATCTGTGCATGGACCGTAGATAGCCAATCCATGCCCAAGATGACTTCGTAAGGCCTCAACGCTGCTACAAGAAGATCCCAGACGAAGCTCTCGCCTCCTAGAGTGAGCTCACACTGCCGGCACCAGTGCGTAATCGTTGAGTCTGCTCCCATAGGAGTCTCTAGCCGTAAGGATCGAGCCAACGACTCTGTTGGAATCTCCAAGCTCCGAACAAGGGCAGCGGCTATGAAAGAGTGACTCGCTCTTGTGTCTATAAGAACTGCAGCAAGGGTGGAATAGACACAGATAGTACCTCGAATCATCTCGGGTGTGCCGTGGTCGTAGGCCCTTGCTGCCTGGAGCTGTGCCTGTCTCTGCCCGCCAGCTCCCTGTGGTCGGGGTGGACCTCCTGGTGGTGGTGGTGGCAGAGCCTCAAAGCGTCGCCCACCACCTGCTGCTCGACCAGCTCCTCTGCCTCGTCCGCCTCCTCCCTGCGGACCGCCACGGTCGACCCTTTGCCTCTGCCTCGGTGGTCCCTCAACTGTCTGCTGCTCCTCTGCACGGCGGGTCGGGCAGTCACGAGCCATGTGGCCCTGCCCACCGCACGAGTAGCACTGTCTGCCTCTCGAAATACTGGCTCCTCGCTGTGTGCCCCGCACTGCTGAACCAGTGTCCTGAGGTCGTCTGCCTGAGGGTATGGTCTGTCTGGACCCCTGAGTCATCTGTCGACTGCCTGCTGTAGATGACTCTGCCATGTGCCGCCCTACGGTGGGTCGCTGCGCTGGTGTAGACTCAGCAAAGAAGCTCTCGATCAGAAGGGCCCGCTCCAGTACTCCTGTCTGAGTTGGTTTGCTGAGGGAGATCAGCGATGCCCTGATCTCGTGTCTCAAACCCTGCTCGAAGGTCCGGGCCCGGAATAATGGGTCCCGTACCATGTCGGTCGAGTAGCGCGAGAGATCGGTAAATCTCGTCGAGTACTGAGCGACCGTCATGCTGCCCTGCCGCCGGTGGAGAAGCTCCTGGATACGCACAGAACGAAGGGTGGCTGGGACGAACTCCGAGTGGAAGAGGCTCTCAAAGTCCATCCAAAGAAGACATGCCTCATCGTGCACCTGGAGCATCAAGCTCCACCATCGTCCTGCTGCTGCGTGTAGTAGGCTCGCAGCGAGGATCACCATGAGGTCTGCTGGTGTCCTCACTAGCCTAAACAAACGTACCACTGCCTCCAGCCAGTCCTCGGCTGCCTGGGGGTCCGTCTCCCCATGAAACCGGGGCGGTCGCTGGCGCTGAAACTCATGCAGTGCGCTGAGGAGACGTGCATCGTCAGCGGCTGATGCTGGAAGCATCGGGGGCTCGGCGGGTAGAGCTACCGCTGGTGCCACTGCTGAAAAAGGGCCCTACACCGAGGCCTCGTTGCTTGGTGGGCTGTCGTCACACTCGACTCTCGGAACCCTAGCTGGCTGCCGTCGTGGGGCCATCCTGAAAAGGAAACAGGTGCGCCATGGTCAGAACGGTATACTTGGTGAGCTGATATAAGTAATCACAAAGAAATCTTTGAAACACACACACAATCAATGTTTTCGTGCATTAAGTCGGAAATCAGAAGTCAGGGTCCTGGTGTACGGATACGTCGGCCGCCGCACCAACACTGGACTCCCTGGACTGAGAACCACACTCAATACGCTAAACATTATTGCTTCACATAGAAAAGATCAAAGTTCGCGGTAGAACCGAACTCCTTTGATACCAATTTGTCACGACCCGCCCTTGGGGTCCGTGCCGTGACTACCCCAAGCCCGCCTTCCATAGGCCAGGGGATGGCGACTAGCACCAAGGCGTAAATCCCAACAAAAAGGGAAGGCATTGCCTTTGAAAAGTAAACAAGCACCACAGAGTAAGCAAGAGGAAAAGTAAACACTAAGTAAGAACAGAGTACAACTGAAAGTGCGGAAAAGTAAATGGGCCAGTATACAAACCCAAACTGAAAGTAAAGTACAACTCGAAAGGGAAAACGGCAACTGTAAGTAGAAGCCGCTACACCGAGCTGTCCACTGGAGATCCCACCTGAACGGTGGGTACAGATAGCTCCACTGCTCCTCGGGTCCCGCCGTCCACTCTGAGCACGTCCCGCCCAGTGGTCCACCTCCAGGTACCGTCCTACTCTGCAAGCCTCAGCCAAGATCAATGCTGTCCGTCGTCTGCAACCAACACAACGTAGTGCGGGCATAGCCCGTGCAGGGTTGAGTATAAGCTACTCAGTAGGGACCCCGAGACCCTTGAAGGTCTCTCGAAATCCACAAAGGATAAACCACAAAGAAAGGTACAATCACGAAGTAACAACCGACACTGCTTAGGTATATGCCCATACATATACCTAAGTCATCAATTTCAAATACGCTTCAACCTCCGAGCCCAAGTACAACTCAGTCCACACAGGAAAGTAAACGTATTCCACACAGGAAAGAAAAACGTAATCCACACAGGATAGCACAACACAATCCACACAGGAAAGCAACAAGATTCATCTCACACAGGTATACATCTTCAAAAGACGATAAAGATGATCTCTGATCCATCTAAGTCGTCGGACCCACGAAGGATCGATAGGTAACTAACCCCCGCAAAGACCCACACATGATCGGGCCCACACAGTACCTGTAGGCGCTGGTTCACATAGGACCGCTGAGCGCAAAGACCCACACAAGATCAAACCCACACAGGATCGGGCCCACACAGGACCTGTAGCACTGATCCACGTAGGATCGCTGAGTGCTGTAGTCGCCGTCGTCGAATCCACACAAGATCTCTGTACTGTTGTCGTCGCAGTCACAGTAACAGTAGCAGTAGCAGTAGCAGTAGTAGTCACAGTCGCAGCCAGCACTAGGGTTCCCGCACACAGCAAGCTCGTTCGGGAGGGTCCGCTCCACGAGCCGAGAGGCTGATACATCAACTGTCACAAAGTCCAGAGTTGATGTATCCAAAAGTTTCGTATCGTCAACAGGAACTCAACACAACAGACGGCGCGTCGATCAGACGCTCGGTCTGAGAGTTATTGGCTTTTTCGTCCTAGGGGCCCGGTTGATTTTTAAGGCAAAACTAACCCTACCGTACTCCACCTGCGTCCAAACCTCGGGCAGAGTATGCCAAAAGATCCGTCTCATTAAGAGGAACACAAAAAAGCTGACGGCACGTCAATCGGACGTTCGTAGCTCAAGATATGAGCGTTTCCGCTCCGAAGGCCTGGTTGGTTTCGTGAACGAACCAACCCGGCCGAACTCAAAGTATTCCGAAACTTTGAGTGCGATATACCGAATTGACCGTCTCGATCCAAGGATCGCATTTCCGCTGACGGTTCGTCGATCGGAGGTCCGTGGATCAAGTTATGGCCAAAATACCGAAATCGTCTCGAAAACGGGGGGTCCGGGTCCGGGCCGACCCGGCCCGACCCCCCCATGGGTCAGCCCGAACCGGGTCGACCCGACCCGGGTCTGACCCGTCCCGGCCGACGGCGGTCCGGCGCGGCAGCGCGGTCCGGCGCGGCGGCGCGGCCCGGCCGGCGGCGGTGCGGCCTGGCGCCGCACGGGTGCAGCGCGTGGGGGGCAAGGCCCCCGCTTTCCAACTGGCGGCGCGGCTTTTAGCCGCGCCTTTGGAGAACCCCCCCCCCTCCCGCCCTCGTGGGGGCCTGCTTTGAGGAAAACCGGGGGGCCGCCTGCCCCCCTTAATAGAAACCACCCCCCCACATAAATGGGGGGGGGGGGGCATTTGACCTGACCGGGGGAATTTAATTCCCCCGGTCTTTCACCTTCCGATCGGCCCACCTGGCCGGCCGATTTTTCTTCAACGGGACCGGCAAAGCCGGTCCCCTTCTGGTTTCCGACGCCGGCGGCCCGGCGAGCTTCCGGTCTTCTCGTCCCGCCGCGGCCCGGAACCGGCCACGGTGTTCGTCGTCTGGCGTGGTGCGACGGCACCGCACCCTACCGCCTCCGACCCCCCTCTCGTTAGATGATAACTCTTAAATATTTAATCACAAGATTGTCATTCTAGAACCAAGAACGAGAGTAAAGAAATAAACCACAACAAACCCCTACCTTGGGTTCAAGTTCGAAGATCGTCAACGACCCGCGGAAGACAACGTCGCGGAGGTCGGGCGTCGTGGTAATCGTTCGTCAAATCCGATGACGAAGAGGTACGTCCGAAGAGGTACGTCGTTGGATAATCTTCGTAAGCCGACGAAGGAAGTCCGAGGAAGAAGCGGCGTTCCCTTTCGTTGACATGGAAGGCGTCGTCGATCTTCGGATACAATCGGCTACGAAGAAGAGAGGAGCGGCGTTCTTCGTCGGAGCTCGAAGGTTCTTCGCGTTCTTCGTCAAGCTTGAAGAAGAAGAAGAAGAAGAAGAAGGGGTAGGAGAAGGCTTCAAAACTCTCAAGAGGCTAGAGAATTCTAACCAAATAAAATAAGCTAAGAGCTTATTTTATTTACTCAACCAAACCTTTTTGATTTTCAAAGGTTTGAAAATGTTTAAACAACTCAACCCAATTAATAAGCTAAGTTGTCAATTTCATTTAAAAGGGGAGTTAAGGGAGTTTTGAGAGGAGATGGAAAGTTCGGTTTCGTGTGGGCCCCACCACACTTAATCCTCCCAAGGGAGGTTAAGTGGATGTGGGTCCCACCTTTAACTTCCTTTGAGAGGAGTTAACCAACAATTAAGAAAAATAAAAAGTGTTCCGCATTTTTATTTAACTTTTTATAATTCTCCCAAAAACTAACTTTCGTCCCGCAATAAACGCAACTTCAGAAAAGGTCTCCTTAAGCGAATATCGGCACTACGAGTTCATCGGTGTCCTCAGATTTCAATTCCGAGCACCGGATCAAAATTTAGAAATTCTCGCTCGTTCGTTCACTGAACGTACCCGAGCCAAACTTCGGAAATTGATTCCGGGCACACCGGGCCTCGGAATCAGGTGCCTTCAGAAACCGCGCTCTTGTAAAATTCCAATGAAAATTAAGAAAAAATTTCCCTTGAATTTTACGGGTCTTTACATGTGTCAACAATGATCTTCTTTTAATTAAAAGTTATCCATGTGGTCAAAACTCCATTATCTAAAGAATTAGATTCATGATTTAGATATCATATATATCATATATATATAATATATATATTTATAAAAATACATAATAGTTGGAAAGAAGAAATGAAATCCACCATTAATGGAGATGGTAAGCTGTACGTACGCATGAACACTACATTCATATCTATTTTGATTATAATGGAATGAAAAAATAATGATACATTGGAATATTATAATTAAATTATAATATTATATGATATATATGTTACATAATTTCATTAACACCATCATTTATAAATTCCAGGTATGGCGTGAACGAATCATATCACCTTGGGGGGCGGTAGTCCGCACTTCCTCAAATAAAATTATCATATTTAACCAATATGGAAACATAAATGTATGATATAAAAGAAACATAAAGACACACAGAGACAACATAAACATAATATATATCACATATAAATACAGTTCAATCATAATGGCCACCACGAGAGGCAGTAGGATATAATTGAACAATCATTGTTTCATGAGGTAGTAGTTCACCGTCCACAGAAAAAATATGTTCATATACATTAGATGAAGGTGTGTATAAGTTCAGTATGAATATTTCTCATAAAAAAGGCATGTATATTGAGTATAGTAGTATTTTTATAAATGAATGAGATTATTAGAGTTTAGGGGGTTGGAGAAGGAAAATAAAAGAAAAGAACTTGAGAGAAGACATTACCTTTAAATCTGGTAACTCTCTTTGGTTTGATCCAAAAGGTTTCAATGAATTTCCTTATACCAAAAGTAAGTCATCTAGGTGGAATATCAGGATATTGGGAGATTTTTAGAGCAATGTTTGGATGAGCCATTGGGCTTGAGAGGTGTGAGTAATGGGTTAGAGTGGGTGACCTTTTATAAGAAGAAGGAGAGACTCTTTCAGAAAGTTTGAAATATTATTTTATTATAAAATGGTTTTTGATTAAAAAAAGTCCAAAACATTTTTAATTCAAATATAAGATTCGTATAAGTTTAAATAAAATAATCCAATAAGAATTGAATAGGTTTTGGATATTTTTTCAATCCTTGTTTTTTTTATTTATCACTTTTTTAATATATTTAAATTTTACCATGTCCTCTTATAAATTCATTTTATATGGCTAATATATTTAATATAAAATTCCAATTGACCCAAAATGGATCATTAATCTTATTTTTAACATCATATATGTCATTTGGATGAATCTTAGATTTTTATGATTATTTTATCATTTAAAAAAAATAATAATTTTTTATAAACTCATTTATGTCAATAAATAAAATATTGATATCAAGTCTTTTAAAAAATATATAACAACTTGATTAATTCAGAAAATATTCATTAATTAAAACATAAAAATTCATAATAAAAAATATAATTCGTGTATGGATTAAAATGATTCTAAATAAATTTATTTTAGAATTTATCATATCATTTATTTGATTTCATTATTAATGATGCAATTGATGCATCAGCATTGTGTCGTAGATTAATTTATTTATATAATATATAAATATTATAAATAATATACCATGAATTATAGAATCATTTTATATTTTTAATGACTTTTTATTGTTGAAAATATCACTTTTATAACCCATTATAAAAAAATTTTTACTAAAAGATATATGTTTATGTTACATTTTTTTGAACATTAAATTAATTTTTATAGTGTCATTTTCACATATATGTGGCTCCATGGGGTCCACAAATCCACCCAAGGATTCCAATGGTCAGAAATATTTCATAAAATAGTATTAGGAGATGTGTTAGTGTAATTTAATATTATTATAATATTAATTTTTACCCTTATTTACCAGATTTACATTATAACCATGATAACTAAAATATTTACTGAAGTTACTTTTCATAATGTATAAAAATAAAATTTACATATTTAAAAAATTTGGACTTCTTGATATCAAATATAGAGTCCATTTTGAAAAATTAAAAACACAAAAGTAGCAGAAATTAATTAAAAAATAATTTATATTGTAAAAAAAAGCGTGGTTTAAAGAAATTATAACTATCAAAAGATTGACACTTGTTTATATTCTATTTCTAGGTGAAATTACATCCAATAGACAAAAATGAATTAAATCATAAAAATATAATCTAATTACACATTAAAACCAATTAATAAGATAATCTAACAATAAAAATAAATAATATTAAAAAGCAGATTTCAATTAAAATGCATGATTTTCACTATTCATTTAAAAATGAACTTTATCATAAAAATACAAAAAAAATCCAAATGTAAATTTTCAGATATTTATTTTAAATAAGTATACTATTTTTTCCAATATAACATATAAAAGTGTCAAATACAAGACTTAAAAATGGTTCTCCATCAAAATGCGGTAAATCGGCATTATAAAAAATATTAGAGTATTTATGCTTAAAATTAGATTCATTCACATTTTAAGCCTCTATCATTTATTAGATAAATGTAAAACATTTAACAAACATGTGTAATCATATTGTAGTTATATCTATTAATTTCCTCCAACAAAATGGAAAGAAGATAACTACAATTTAAAATAATAATATTATATTATTATTTTTCCGTTTGACTCAACGTTGTGTATAATGTAAGATTTCAAAGAAACATGTTGTTGTTTATTGGGCATGCCATCGAACATAGAATCCCTTTTAATGTAAAAATTATTTTTAATTCAAAAATACTATTAAATATTAAATTTTTCATATTCTTTATCGACTTGGGATGTTGCATCCTTCCCTCCTTTTGGAAATGGAATCCTCAAAATTTTAATCACGTATCAAATAAATGGGGGAATTTATCTCTCATAGAATTATCAGATTCCCACATCACCCATTCAACCATATGGTTTTCCACAAACATTTACCTGATGGATTACCTTATTCCGCTACACTTTCTCTCTATATTCAAGAATCTGTACTGGTTGTTCCTCATAAGAAAGATTTTCTTCCACCCAAACTATCTCTAGACTCAAGACATGGGATGGATCCGACATATACTTTGTCAACATTGAATCATGAAAAACATTTTGTACCTGGCTTGAAATTGGAGGTAAATGAACTATATACGCAACTGATCCAACATTATATAGGATTTTATAGGGTCCAATAAACCTCGGACTCAACATTCCCTTCCTAAAAAAACACTTCACACTTTTCCGACACTACCAAAAAATGTGGCAAGTCCAGTGCCACCCTTTATCAGTGCTAACGAAAAAGCGCTGATAAAGGGGGGTACCTTTATCAGCGAAAATAAAAGTACCCCTTTATTTTCTCTTTTTTTAGCGCTGATAAATTTACCCCCTTTAATAGCACTTTATTTAGATCTGTTAAAGGGTTCCCCTTTATCAGGACTTTTTTTGCAACACTGATAAAGGGGGGTCTTTATCAACACTTTTTTCAAAAGCGCTGATAAAGGGTCTAATTCCAAATATAAATTCATTAAAAAAATATATTAATATTTAAAAATATAGATATAGTTATATTGATATAAATATAAAATATATTTTTTAAATATAATTTTAAATATATTATAGGTAATTATAAATATACAATTACACTTAATATATACGATATTTAGTGAAAAGGGGATATAAAAATATTAATTTTTTAATTAATAATTTGATAATTATTATAGAGTAATAGTCATTTAGTAACAATTTTAAGACTAAAAAAAACAATTAAAAAAATATCCAAAATATGTTAAAAACGCAACTTGAACTTTAATCGGACTTAACTTTTGATCCGGGTGTCCGTTTGAGCTCTACCACATAACAAATCGAAGTCTGCGATGATATCTACACCCTTATGACATGGGGGCCCCTATCAATGTATTTTCGAGTCAAAAAGGCCCAAAAGGCCTTCAAAACTGAGTTTTTAGTCGGGGTACCCTGATTTTTTTAACATTTTGTGGATTTTCGGCCTTATTTAAGGGGGTATTATTTTCTTTTTTGTGGGGACATAAATTATTCCAAGGTATTACATTCATATTGATATTATTTATTTTATATTTTATCATTTTATTAATGCACTGTTATTTATAATCAAATATATAACCATATATACATATTTTTTATATATTCACACATAAAAATTTAATTATAAATATAAATAATAAAATATATTTACATATAAAATATATTATCTTTATCTAAATAATAACTAATATCCATTTTATTTAAAATACCAATATATAAATATTTATAAACCAAGATATTAATATAACTATATATATATTAATATAACTACATATATATATTGATATAACTATCAATATATATATTAATATCACTATAAATATATATATTAATAGAACTATATATATATACTAATATAACTATATATATATAATATAACTATATTAATCTAACTATATATATATATATATTAATATAACTACATATTATGTTTTGAAGCTCAGTTAAAAGAATGGCCAATCCAATAATCCCAAAATTTCAATTTCCCATGGAATTATATGTTTTATTTAAAGCATGGGTCATTACAACCTCCCCCCTTAGAACATATCATCCATGATATGCCTTTAGGAATAATTAAAATATCACTTGACCTCTAGGC
Source organism: Viscum album (assembly GCA_963277665.1). Lineage (NCBI taxonomy): Eukaryota > Viridiplantae > Streptophyta > Magnoliopsida > Santalales > Viscaceae > Viscum > Viscum album. The sequence continues at coordinate 2,061,191,901 of OY728140.1, forward strand.
TTCTAGAAGATTCATTCAAATGGTCACATTGAGTTTCCAATATATAAATATTTATATACCATTTACATATAAAATATATTAGCTTTATCTAAAAAATAACAAATATCTATTTTATTTAAAATACCAATATATAAATATATTTATACCTATGTATTAATCTAACTATATATATATATTAATATAACTATATATATATATATTGATATTACTTTAAATATATATATTAATATCACTACAAATATATATATTAATATAACTATATAACTATATATATATTAATATAATTATATATATATATATATTAATATAACTATATATTACTATATGAATAAATATAAATATATAAATATATAAATAAATACAAATGTCATTAACTAGAGAACAAATCAATATGGAAGAGTGGTAAAGACTTTAGGCACGCAAGGGGGGGGGGGGTCTTGAGATCAAATCTTGGTGGAGGAAAGGGGGCGTGCATGGGGGTGGATTTGGCGGCTAGCACTGATAAAGGGGGTTATTTTAGCACTGATATAGGGTGGAGGGGGGGGGGTGCGTACGGGAACTTGAGGGGCTAGAAAGCACTGTTTAAAGGGGGGTTTATGGGCTATAAAATCCCCCCTAATTGGCAATATTTATTTTAATTTTTTTTTTAAAATATTTTTTTTATTTTTTTTAACTTTTATCAGTGATAAATGAAGTGCTGATAAAATGGGTCCTTTATCAGCACTGAAAAGAAAGCGCTGATAAAGGACCCTTTTATCATTGCTTTTTTTAGCGCTGATAAAAGATCGCGTTTATCAAGGCTTTTTTAGCGCTGATAAAAGGGGTCTTTATCAGTGCTTTTTGGAGCGCTGATAATTGGGACCACCTTTATCTTTTCCAGCTTTAACAACACATGTCAAGCGCTGTTAAAGGCCATTTTTAGCACTGATAAAAGGCGTATTGGTAGTAGTTCAAGGAGAAACATTGAGAAAGACATGTTCACCTACTTCGAAAGTAATGTCCTTCTTTAGGTTATCCGTATAAAAGTTCTACCTGCTCTGAGCTGTTCTCATGTTCTTCTAATTATACTTAATTTTTTATGCCATCTCTTCAACCAATTTTAGTCCCATCGGTTTACTTTCCTCTATTACAAACCAAAAAGTTGTAGTTCGACACCTCTTTCCATATAATGACACAAATGAATCCATCATTATACTGGAATGAAAAATATTATTATAAAAAAATTCATCCATTGATGATGATGGTCCCACATCCCTGGTAATCCATTGAGAAAGGGCGTAGAATATCTTCCATTTTCTGAATATTTTGTTCTGACTCCCCATTTAAATGAGGAAGAAAAGTTGTACTAAAATATAATTTAGTACCCAACGACTTCTGAAGGCATTTCCCAAAGTAAGAATTAAACCTGGGATAACGATCAGATACAATGGAGAGGGGAACTCCATGAAACCTTACTATCTCTTTAATATATATTTGAGAAAGTTGATCTAGAGACAATGTATCACAAATTTAAAGAATATGAGCAGATTTAGTCAGACTATCAACAATAACCCATATTTCATTATTACCTAAAAATGAATTTGGTAATACAACAACTAAGTCCTTGGATATATTTTCCATTTCCACTCTGGCACCAGTAAAGGATGAAGAATTCCTTTTGGTAACTGCCACTCTGATTTAACCTATTGAAAAGTTAAGCACTTCACTGTAAATTAAGAAATATATCTTTTCATTCCATCCCACCAGGAATAATATAGAAATCTCTATATATATTAGTACTGTAAAGACAAACTAAAAACAAGGAACTATGTGCTTTGGAAAACAACTCATTCTTCAACAATGAATTAAAAGTCACACATAATATCTTCCCAAATATCAAAAAATAGTCTTTATAAATGTTAAATTCACGAAACATACCCTTTTGAACCAACTCAACTATTTTCTGTAATTCACTATCTTCTTTCTGCGCTAGATTTCATCAGTTTGTTAAGGATGATTTGACTAACAATTGAAACAAAATAGAGAAATATCCTACACCAATAACTTATAGGCCAAAGTTCATCAAATCATCAATCAAATTATATTGTTCCCAGCATAACCTGGTTAATGTAGAACTACTATTTTGACTCAAAGAATCATCCACTTTGTTTTCTATTCCTGGATGGTAATGAATTCTACAATCATAATCCTTGATTAATTCCATCCATCTCCTCTGTCTCATGTTTAATTCAATCTGAGTGAATATATACTTCAAAATTTTGTGGTCATTATATATTTTAAATTATACTCTATACAGATGATGTCTCCAATTTTTTTAAGAAAAAACAACTCCAGGTAATTTCAAATCATGTGTAGGGTATTTTATGTAACACCCCGAGATTTTATAAAAAATATTCTTTTTAATTTCATTAATGTCTTGTGTTATACGCTACACGAAAAGGAGCTTGCACAACATGCATATTTGACTTGCCTTGCATTACACACAATCGCGACCTTCCTCGATAGTGTGTGTAGTACGCAATAACGAGTTTCACTAAACAACAATATGCTATTAAAATATTATTAAAACTAGCCGTTATGAATAGTAATAACCACTTTTTGAAATTTTGTAAATTTTATTTTTTAAAATGGACTTCTTTTTTGGATTCGGAATATCGAAATTAGCTTAGGGTAAACTTTTGGTACTTTTTGGATAACTTTCATTTTCTGATGAATAGTGAAAATTACTAAATTTTAATTTAAAACAACCTTTTTAATCGAAATAATTAATATTGATAAATTATTAATTTTAGTGGTTTTAAAGTATATTTAGAATATATTTTTACAATTTAATACAATGTTGTTCATTGTATGTAATTTCATATTTAAACCAGACATAAACAAGTGTCAATCTTTTGATAGTGATTATCCCTTAAGAACACGCTATTTGTTTTTACGACGGGAATTAATTTTTAAATTAATTAATGCAACTGATATGTTTTGAATTTGGTAAAATAGACATCATTTTTGAGTTCATAATATCAAATATAGATTAGGCCTAATTTTTCGTATTTTTCTGGAAACTTTCATTTTTGATGAATAGTGAAACCACTAAGTGGTTGTTAAAAAAAATGAATTTTTCATAAAACATAATTTTACCGCTTCTGTGAGTGGAATTTTAAAAATCCGAGTGACACGGTTGATTTCAGTAAGTAAAATTTGGTTCAATGAAATGAAAATAATTTTTGGTGAAAAATAACTTTTTACTTTTTTTACCACGGTTAAAAGTAAATAGGGTAATTAACGGTAAAAATGATATTATTATTACCCTAACACATGTCCTAATTCTATTGGATAAGTGTAATTCGACCAAAATCAACCTTAGGAATAAAATATGACCATTTAGGCCCACTTGGATTAGATTAGTACATTTATTATAAATTTATTTAAATAAGGGTTAAAATAGTTAAAAATCAAAGGTTAATAACTAAATAATTTTTAATAGGGTTATACATAAGATAAATACGACCATAAATATTCATTAGTAAGATAAAACGATTTCCTACATAATGGTATTTTATTTGTAATTTTTAGACATTAAATAATTTAATTTATTTATGACACAAAGATGATCCAGTAATTATCTTATTAATGAAATATTGACATAATTGATATTATAAATACCCAAATAAATATAATTTGAGACTTTGTATGAAATCCACTAATTTTCTAGGTTAATATGACATGTTATTATTGATTTAAGTAAATATTTTTAAACTAATAATTCTGTTATAATTTTCAAAAAAATCAATTACTAAATAGTATCAAAATTGACATAAAATAGTTTTTAAAACAAATATTATATTATTAATTTTTTTTTATTCCTAAAAATCTAAGTTTCGGCCAAATGACTTAGATAAGGATTTATATATTAATAATAAACAACTTGGGGTTCTTTTTGCTTGTTATAGTAAGTTTATTAACCTTATAGTATAAGAAAACAAGAAGACACGGTAAAAGTAAAATTATCTAACTTAAAGTTAAATATAAATGATAAGGTTAAAATAGGAACCTAAACTTATCTAAATTCTATTGGATGATAGGATTTAGACCCATCCCCACCTTATCTTCTAAATAAATCATTTTTTATCTATTTAAAACCGAACTTGACTTTATAATAAAATAATATTTTTTGTTTTTCCAAAGGTGCCCCTCTCCTCCCTTATAAAAGGGCACCTCCTCCCTCTCTTCCTCACACCACATTGAGCCTTCAAGCTCGGCCAACCCCTGAAAAAGTATCTTCTCCACTTCCATAGAAACATCCTAGAGGTTCTGGTCTTCCTCAAAGACCAATTTTAGTGCACTAAAAGGAGATCTCAAAGAGGCGCTTCAAAGAAGAGGTAATGTTCGTTACCGATTCTTTAAAATTTATTCCTTCTTCCACTTATTCTTCTTAGGTTGTTTCATTTTGAAGTAATAAAATCATTATCACTCATATACTTATATGTTATTATAAGTATGAAATAACCCTATTTCACCATATATCCATCCTACCGAAAACGAAATCACCGCGCGTGCGTACGTACGGAATACCGTCTCCATACCGTGGTGTAATCTATTTTCCACCACCACCTTACATGGATGGGTATAATGGTGCAAATAAACAATTATATATGATTATTGTAAAGTGGTATTAATTATGAAATATTATTCATACACTCAAATACAATTCCACGATCATGGGAACAATATCATCGCTCGTGCGTACGTACGGAATACCGTCTCCACAACATGATGAGATTCATTCTCAATGATTAAACATTCATAAATGATTATAAAGTATATATAATAAGTAATCATGAAACATATGACATAATAATGATACTGGATTTATGTATATATATATATATATATATGTATGTCATCCAATTAATCCCATTCAATTCAATGAGGAAACGAAAACAACGTTCATGCGTACGTACGACCTACCGTCTCCATGAACGGTGTATTTCTTTCCATTTATCGATATATTATATATATGTATATTATGATTATATATTTTATTTAAATCATGTTTTATATTCTGGAATTAATTAACCATGATCTAAGTAATCATATGAATAATTACAAGTCAAAACACAGACGACAAATGAAACGATTTTACCCAAAACGCTATTTAACATGGAATTTACAAACGAACGGGTAATATAAAGTCATAATTGGACCATATATGATATCATAGCAATGAATATGATTCTATAATAAGTAAATAACATTATTTAAATCATTATACAGGAGGTTCATACACTTACTAATCAAATCGGACCTAAGGTAAGGCAAATATCACAATCTCATTTTTATCCGAGATTGTTTATACTTTGGTATTTACTAGGGTGTATTTTATCATCCACACCCATGTTTCCTAAATATGTAATATTTATATCCTTCTACAATATTTTATATCCAATTTTACCCTTCGGTGAGTTTTTAGTAAAAGATATGAAAGGAATCTTTTGTCATTTTTCGTAAGTGGTACTTTTTGACTTTTCCGACAAAAGTACGAGAAGAATGTTTTCTTTTAACTTATATGGCATGAATGGATTTTTATAACATTATTTCCAAGAATCTTCCCTTACAAGTTTTCATGTTTATTTTTAATCAACTCCTTTTAGTTTATAATTGTATGACATTTTAAGAAAGGAAAAGTGTTTTTGAAGTAGAAAGGATATTTTCCTCAAGAATGGAGTTCAAGCGTTTTATCAAAATTATTTTCCATCTAAGATAATATAGGGTTCTATTTATATCTCTATTATTAAATTGATATGATTATGTTGTGAAGGAAATATTTTTATGAATTCCTTTATCTTATATGAATTGTTTTATGATGTCATGATGTTTAAGATTTCCATTTTTTATTACATGGGTTATGCTATGATGTATGGTTTATGATTTTTTGGCACACATAATAATGGTATCATTATGAGATGGGTGGGACCTATATCTCCCTCCAATGCATTGGGTAAAGATTTTATATCTCATGAGATAGAAATGGTTGGAACGGCAGGTTAAACCGATTCAGTGAAACAGGACTGAAACGAGGAGTGAACTCGGATCAGAAATGGACATTGTCCACTAAGATAGTCTTGGAAATGAGTCTTTACTAATAAGATATGATTCTATATGATTATGTGTGTATGACAAAAAGTTTCAGGTTTTATGTTATGATTATTGGGATTACATTTCACTACTATGATTTATCCCATGTTATGATATTATGATCTGTTTTGCAGGTTAAGATTTCCAAAATGTTATGTTCTTATGAATATGATGTGACTGATATTTCTTTTGTTTACCCTTACTGAGCATTTGAGATCACCCTTTTATGTTTTATTTTCCCCATGATATAAAGAAAAGTTTTAGGTAAGAAAAAAGGGAAGATCTTTATGGGAGATGGTTAAGATCTTTCACCACGATTAGAAGATTATATTCCGAGTTTCCAAAGACAATAAACTATTTCGGTCCTTGTGTGTGTGTTTTTGTTATGTACTAAGTATTCCGCAAAAGTAATATAATGTTCATGTACGTCAGGCTTCAGGTCACTACAGTTGGTATCAGAGGAAAGGTTTAATCAACCTTTGGAAACTAGGATGTGAAAACGTTAGTGAGATCCCTAGAGATATTTCTAAGGTATGTCTAGTGATGTCCCTAAGGATAACTATACATATAGGATATAGTCTTAGAAATAAGGTAACAGTATTAGAATTTAACCTAAGATGTTAGATATTGAGGGTACTCCCCCTTTATTATATTGTTTTCTCTAGCATGATTTCTGCCTCTCACATAATTCTTTTTGTGTTTTAGTCAATGGAGGTAACTAGAAAGAATTCGGTTAACATTGAATCCAATGGAAAAATTGGTGAATATGAGCAACAAAATTGTGTAATGCCTAGATAGAAAGATATTGTGATTATTCCAAATCATTCATCGTGATATATGATTAACAAGGTGAAATTTAGTGGTATGCCTAATCCATAAAATAAGAGGAAGATAGACTTTTATGCATGTTCGCATGTTGAGGAGCATAAAGAAAGGAAGATTGAGATTTCTAAAGAAGGGAAGAAGAAACTTGAGGAATACCTAAAATGGAGGGACAAATGTTATATGTGTGGAGAAAAGGGACATAGAGTGACAGACTGTTATGGAGTTCAATGTATTATTTTTGGAGAACATGGAAATTACCCAACTCAATGCCCTGACCTAAAAAGTTACTTCTAAATCAAGGAAGGACTTATTCCAGGACAATCATTGAAGAGGATGGACTGAAGTGTTTATGTATTGGTATTCAAGAATAATGTTGTTGAGGTACTTTTATAGTGTAATAGAATATTTTTATATTTGTCTATTGTGGATTTCAATAATTTTATGGTACTGGTAACCATGAAAAGTGATTAAAATATTATGGAAAGAAGATGATATGTGCATAATGAAGGTATTAGAAGATAATGAGATGTTTGATTGTATTTATGAGCTCATGATTTATATAAGGACTAAGTGATATCATGGTTTGAGTATATAGAATTTTGAGGATTATGGTATGTGGAAAGTGTTAACTTTTAACAGCATTCATGTTTTCAATAAGGTTCAATGGGTATTCATTTTTCAAGAGAATACATGATTAAGGTATTGACATGATTGGAATGTGACCAACATGATATATGAGGTATAAATGATAGTATTCACATGCTTGTTATATGACCTTTTTAGTAATCGTTCTCTTTATACTATGAGTTTTGAAAGAAGTACTTTGGATAAGCCTAAAGATCGGAATGGATTATGTTGGACAGATGTTAGTATTATTTATGGATATACCTTTTTTTTATATTATTGATTGGATGTTATAGTAATAGAAAAAGTACAACCTGCCGGACGGGCGACAACCCATCGTGTCGGACAAGGCTGTGGGAATCGAACCCACAACCAAAGTGCGACTGACCTTTATCGCCTACCACTGGCCTACAGGAAGTCCCTATTTAGTAGAAACTAGTTTTATTATATTAAGAAGTATAATATAAGAAGTTTAAGTCCATTTTAAGAACCATATATGATTAATCTCACTATAGATGGACTTACGTATTTTTTGATAACTTTTCTAACCTTTTGTTTGAGACAGACGAAATGACCCCTTATTCTATCACATGATCTGCTAATACATCACGAATGACAACTTCAAATTTATTTCTTTAAGATATGAAGTGGAAATTGTCCAAAGAACGACTAACGGTGAGATTACACCAAAATCACGAAAGTATTTATTCTAATTCAAATTTCATCAAATTTAGGGGAAATGATCTTGAAAACCAAAAATGTTGTCTTAGTGCTCTTATATCTGATGAATCAGATGGTACCTTAGATCGTCACAAATTTATGTCTTTGTGATTGCTGGAATTTCCATAGCCATGTTCTCTACCACTCTCCCTCAGAACATGATGGTTAGGTTTCTCTTCCATATCCATATTTTCTCCTATATGGAAACCCAGTGATGAGTTACTTTGGGTAACCGTTACATTTCATACTTTAGTTCTTAAAGCCATGTTTTGATATTAATTTTTACAATGTGGGTTTCTATTAAACAAACTTTTGAGTAGTAAACCATTTATAACCCCGACGAATTTTGAGGGTGAAATTCATTTTAAGGGGGGTAGAATGTAACACCCCGAGATTTTATGAAAAATATTCTTTTTAATTTCATTAATGTCTTGTGTTATACGCTACACCAAAAGGAGCTTTCACAACACACATCCTTGACTTGCCTTGAATTACAGACAATCACGACCTTCCTCGATAGCGTGTGTAGTACGCAATAACGAGTTTCACTAAACAACAATATACTATTAAAATATTATTAAAAATAGCCATTATGAATAGTAATAACCACTTTTTGAAATTTTGTAAATTTTATTTTTCAAAATGGACTTCATTTTTGGATTCAGAATATCGAAATTAGCTTAGGGTGAAATTTTGGTACTTTTCGGATAACTTTCATTTTCTGATGAATAGTGAAAATTACTAAATTTTAATTAAAAACAACCTTTTTAATCGAAATAAATAATAGTGATAAATTATTAATTTCAGTTGTTTTAAAGTATATTTAGAATATATTTTTACAATTTAATACAAATTTGGTCATTGGATGTAATTTCTCATTTAAACCAGACATAAACAAGTGTCAATCTTTTGATAGTTTTTATCTCTTAAGAACATGCTATTTGTTTTTACTACAGGAATTAATTTTTAAATTAATTAATGCAACTGATATGTTTTGAATTTGGTAAAATAGACATCATTTTTGAGTTTATAAAATCAAATATAGCTTAGGACTAATTTTTCGTATTTTTCTGGAAACTTTCTTTTTTGATGAATAGTGAATCCACTAAGTGGTAGTTAAAAAAAATGAATTTTTCATAAAACATAATTTTACCACTTCTGTGAGTGGAATTTCAAAAATCCAACAGACACGGCTGATGTCAGTAAGTAAAATGTTGTTCAATGAGATGAAAATAATTTTTGGTGAATAGTAACTTTTTACTTTTTTTACCACGGTTAAAAGTAAATAGTGTAATTAAGGGTAAAAATGATATTATTATTACCCTAGAACATGTGAAAATTATATTGGATAAGTTTAATTCGACCAAAAACAACCTTAGTAATAAAATATGACCATTTAGGCCCACTTGGATTAGATTAGGACATTTATTATTAATTTATTTAAATAAGGGTTAAAATAGTTAAAATCAATGTTTAATAACTAAATAATTTTTAATAGGGTTATACATAAGATAAATTCGACCATAAATATTCATTAGAAAGATAAAAATATTTCATACATAATGGTATTTTATTTTTAATTTTTAGACATTAAATAATTTAATTTATTTATGACACAAAGATGATGCAGTAATTATCTTATTAATGAAATATTGACATAATTAATATTATAAATACCCAAATAAATATAATTTTAGACTTTTTATGAATTACACTAAATTTATAGGATAATATGACATGTTAGTATTGATTTAAGTAACTTTTTTCGATCTAATCATTCTATTATGATTTTCAAAAAAATCAATTTCTAAAGAGTGTCAAAATTTACATAAAATAGTTTTTAAAAAAATATTATATTATTAATTTTTATTTATTTCTAAAAATATAAGGTTCGGGAAAATGACTTAGATAAGGTTATATATATTAATAATAAACAACTTGGGGTTCTTTTGGCTTGTTATAGTAAGTTTATTAACCTTATAGTATAAGAACACAAGAAGACACGGTAAAAGTAAAATTATCTAACTTAAAGTTAAATATAAATGATAAGGTTAAAATTGGAACCTAAACTTGTCTAAATTCTATTGGATTATCGTATTTATACCCATGCCCACCTTAGCTTTGAAATAAATCAATTTGGAGCTATTTAAAACCGAAATTGACTTTATAATAAAATAATATTTTTAGATTTTCCAAAGGTGCCCCTCTCCTCCTTTATAAAAGGGAACTTCCTCCCTCTCTTCCTCACACCACTTTGATCCTTCAACCTCGGCCAACCCCTGCCAAATTCTCTTATCCACTCCCATAGAAACATACTATAGGTTCTGGTCTTCCTCAAAGACCAATTTTAGTGCCCTAAAAAGAGATCTCAAAGAGGCGCTTCAAAGAAGAGGTAATGTCTGTTACCGATTCTTTCAACTTTATTCCTTCTTCCACATATTCTTCTTAGGATGTTTCATTTTTTATTAATAACATCAGTATCACTAATATATTTATATGTTATTATAAGTATTAAACAACCCTATTTCACCATCTATACATCCTATGGAAAATGAAATCACCGCGCGTGCATACGTACGGAATACCGTCTCCACGCCGTGGTGTAATCTATTTTCCACCACCACCTTACATGGATGGGTATAATGGTGAAAATAAACAACTATATATGATTATTTTAAATTGGTTTTAATTCTGAAATAGTATTCATACACTCCAATACAATTCCACGATCATGGGAACGATATCATCGCTCGTGCGTACGTACGGAATACCGTCTCCACGACGCGATGCGATTCATTCTCAATGATTAACCATTCATAAATGATTATAAAGTATATATAATAAGTAATCATGAAATATATGACATAATAATGATACTGTATTTATGTATATATATATATATGTATGTCATCCAATTAATTCCATTCAATTCAATTTGGAAACGAAAACAACGTTCATGCGTACGTACGACCTACCGTCTCCATGAACGGTGTATTTCATTCCATTAATCGATATATTATATATATGTATATTCTGAATATATATTATATATAAATAATGTTTTATATTCTGGAATTAAGTAATCATGATCTATGTAATCAAATGAAAAATTACAAGTCAAAACAAGGGCGGCAAATGGAACGATTTTACCCAAAACGCTCTTTAATATGGAATTTACGAAAGAACGGGTAATATAAAGTCATAAGTGGACCATATATGATATCATAAAAATTAATATGATTCTGTAATAAGTCAATAAAATTCTTTAAATCATTATACCAGAGGTTCAGACACTTATGAAGCAAATCAGACATAAGGTAAGGGAAATATAAGAATCTCATTTTTATCCGAGATTGTTTATACTTTGGTATTTACTGGGGTGTATTTTATCATCCACATCCATGTTTCCTCAATATGTAATATTTATATCCTTCTACAATATTTTATATCCAATTTTACCCTTCGGTGAGTTTTTAGTAAAAGATATGAAAGGAATATTTTGTCATTTTTCGTACGAGGTACTTTTTGACTTTTCCAACAAAAGTACGAGAAGAATGTTTTCTTTTAACTTATACGGCATGAATGGATTTTTAAAAAATTATTTCCATGAAGCTTCCCTTTCAAGTTTTAATGTTTATTTTTAATCAACTACTTTTAGTTTATAATTGTATGACATGTTAAGAATGGAAAAGTGTTTTTGAAGTAGAAAGGATATTTTCCTCAAGAATGGAGTTCAAGCGTTTTATCAAAATTATTTTCCATCTAAGATAATATAAGGTTCTGTTTATATCCCTATTATTACATTGATATGATTATGTTGTGATTGAAATATTTTTATGAATTCCTTTATCTTATATGAATTGTTTTATGATGTCATGATGTTTAAGATTTCCATTTTTATTACATGGGTTATGCTATGATGTATGGTTTATGATTTTGTGGCACACATAAGAATGGTATAATTATGAGATGGGTGGGACCTATATCTCACTCCAATGAATTGGGTAAAGATTTTATATCTCATGAGATAGACATGGATAGAACGGCAGGTTAAACCGGTTTAGTGAAACAGGACTGAAACAAGGAGTGAACTCGGTTCAGAAATGGACATTGTCCACTAAGATAGTCTTGGAAATTAGTCTTGACTAATAAGAAATGATTCTCTATGATTATGTGTGTATGCCAAAAAGTTTCAGGTTTTAGGTTATGATTATTGGGATTACATTTCACTACTATAAATTATCCCATGTTATGATATTATGATCTGTTTTGCAGGTTAAGATTTCTAAAATGTTATGTTCTTATGAATAGGATGTGATTGATATTTCTTTTGTTTACCCTTACTGAGCATTTGAGCTCACCCTTTTATGTTTTCTTTTCCCCAAGATATAAAGAAAGGTTTTAAGTAAGAAATAAAGGGAAGATCTTTATGGGAGATCTTGAAGATCTTTCACCACGATTAGAAGATTATATTCCGAGTTTCCAAAGACACTAAACTATTACGATCCTTGTGTGTGTTTTTTTGTTACGTACTAAGTATTCCGCAAAAGTAATGTAATATCCATGTACGTCAGGATTCGGGTCTCTACAATTTAACTAATGAGGTTTCAACTGATGTGAATAATAATCAATTACCTGATAATTTTTCATTAGGACACAACAAAGTCCTTTCAATGAAGCATCACTGTAGATAACAAACTCATCATTTTTGGAAGGCAGTGCCAATAATGGATTATTCACCCATCATCATTTCAATTCTTGAAATAAATCATCACATTCTTTTATCCAGATGAACTTAACACATTTTCAAGTTAATTTAGTAAGTGGGAAAGATAACCATGCAAAAGTTTCAACCAAACATTTTAATAACCTACCAAACCAGGAAAACTATGGATCTAGGTAATATTTTTGGGTCATGGAAATTCTTCAACCACTTTTGATTTAATAGTATCAACAATTATTCCATTTGTTGAAAAAATGTGACCAAGGAATGAAATTTTTTGTAAGAAAAGGTCACAGTTGATAAATTTCACATAATGATTCTTTTCTTTTAATGTTTTCATGAAAAACCTAAAATGACATTCATGCTCCTTTTTAATTTAAAAATAAACTAAAATATAGTCAATAAACACAACCAAAAACTGATCCAATTACTCATGGAAAATTATATTCATGTGATCCATGAATACCGAAAGTTTATTGGTTAACCCATAAGGCATAACTACAAAATTATCATGGCCAAATCTAGTAAAAAATGTTGTCTTCAGAATGTCTACTTGAATTACATTCAACTGATGGTACCCCAACCAAAAGTCAATCTTTAAAGAATACTGAGCTCCCTGTAGCTGATGAAACAAATCATCGATATGAGGAAAATGATACTTTTCCTTAACAACGAAATTATTGATGGCTCTTTAATCAATGCAAAGTATCACTGAACCATCATTATTTTTAATAAACAAGATAGAACCACCCAATGGTGATGTGGTAGGTTGAATGAAACCTAATCTAACAACTCATTCAATTGCTTATTTAACAATAAAATTTCAATTTGAGCCATTTGATAAGGGGGTCTTGAAATTATCTTAGCATTAGGAACTATGTCAAAATTAAATTCAACTTCTTGATCATGTATTATACTAGGAAACTCATCAAGAAAAAGAAAAAGATACTCATTTAACATTGGTACATCATTAATGTGAACAGTTCTATTGTTTTAAAAAATATGGTCTAGGTAACATCCATTTCTATATTTTTGTAGTTTCTCAGCTTCTTGATATGTTATGAGAAGTAATGGTTAATTATTTAAATAAATTTTAATTATTTCTGGAGTGAATATTCATTGATCTATAGTGAATCAAATAATGATAAACAGAAATCCAATCCATACCAAAAATCACATCAAACTCTACTAGAGGCAATACAATAACGTAAATAGGTAGATTCTTTTCAGATATTAGGATATGCAGGCTCTTATAATTTCATTTTGTCTACACATTTCATCCCGGGGTTTTTACAACATGTTCAGGATTCATATCTTTAGATGGAATTCCCAATTTACAAGAAAAATTCTCAGAAATGAATGAATGTTTAGACCCTGAATCAAACAACACATTTTCATACTTTGAATAAAAAAATAGTGTACCTGATACCACTTCATTTAATGTCCCAACATCTACTGAAGTAGTTTCAAAGGATTCCACCACCCCTTTCTTTTTGTAGTCTGGAAGCTTTCCTTCAGTAGAGTTCTTTGTTGGACACTCCTTTGCATAATGACCAATTTCATTGCACTTAAAACATTTTACTGACTATAAATCAGACTTTTTCATACCATTACCCTGATATTTTTTAGTACAATTACATTCCTTTTATCCCATTTTACCACATCAGTAGCACTTACCAGAATTTAGAATACAATCCGTAGCATGCTTTTTACCACAATTTTTACAAACTGTAATATTAAGTTTCTTATTGTCAAACTACTTTTAAGAGTTATTCCCTTTTGTCTCCCACCTGAACCAGTTATTCGGTTGTTTTTCATAGAACACCAGATCATTAGAAAACACCATTTCAATCTTTTTTGAACATCAAGAAAGTTTTTCATAACTATTGAAATCAGTAGAAGCTAAATACATTTTATAATTTGGCATTTAATCCTTAGTAAAGATGATTGATTTTACTACCATGATCTCATATGAAATTTGGAGAATACCATTCCAGTCGAATAAATTTATCTTCGTAAGCAGCCACTGAGTCATCATCCTACATCAATTACAAGATTTTTTTATCCATCCTATTATGAACTACCTTAGGAAAATATTTCCCAAGAAACATACCATATAATTCATCCCAATAAAGAACATTAATCTCTTTACTACCCCTGATATAATTAACCATCAACCACCATTGATCAGCATCACCTTCAAAACGGTAAACAAAAAGACTAACATTTTGATGTTCTGAACAACCCATGAAATCTTAAATCATTTTCAGTTCTTTAATCAAACTTTCAGCTAGAACATGGTCATATGATTCTCTAAATGATGGGGGATGTTACCTCATAAAATGTTCGACTATTATCATATTCTTTTTTAGTTGATTTGGCTGATCTCGACCATGCATACCACCACAATTTATAGCCCGAGTCAACTGTGCCATCACTACAACAAATTGTTCAGTTCTGATTTTGACCATCTAAGGTTTCTGATCTGGATGGGTGTTTGCCTCAGGATGTCATCCCATCATAGCTTCCTTGTTTCCTCTTCGGAAAACCATTCTAAACACTAAAATATCTTAAGAGAAGAAACATGGTAATATGTAAACTCTATATCATTTCAATCTTACCATTAATTTATGGATATTAATTTTAAAATATCCTAACTCATAATGATATCTAAACTGACATCTAATACCAACTACAAGGCCTCATCCATAAACTTGACATAATCTTGAATTACGTTAATAATTCACATTGAGGATATTTTCAGGCATAGAGTATAAGAGAGATAGGAAATAACTATTACATTACTTCTCAAATAGAAAAAATTAGACCCATCTACTATGTATCCATTTATTCATAAGATAAATACTCTTAAAAGAAAACAAGATTTCTTTTCTTGATATAAATCTTCTTGAATTATTAATTTCCCTTAACCTTCCTTCTACCCTATGAAAAACATTTCAAAAACATGGTATGATCATAAAAAGACCAGTAAGGGTTATAAAATAAAGAAAGAAATCACTAGTCCATAAATACATACAAACCATAATCTCTTTAACTCAACTCATGATATCATATGATTTATTAATAACACATAGAAATCATAAATCATAAAATAAAATTTTGGCATCCCTAACAATCAAACTATTGGAACCATGGTCATCTTTGCATGAATTGGAGTATGATTTTGTTTCTTGTCAATCATTAGAGGAAGTTCAGAATGTGTGCCAGCAGAGTACTCATATAGGTTAAGCATATAAAAGTATTTAAGGAGGCATCGTTTTGCAGTGTTTTCCAAATTTATTGACCTCAAAATTGACAAAAGGGGAATACAATGCTGTTTGACAGAGGCAATTACGTGCCGAAAACATGGAGGCTTGGAAACTAGTGTGCATATTGTTTTTCAAGAACAGAACTTCAACATATGAAAAAAGAAATAGGGTCGTGTATGTATTGGTTTGGTCGCACAAGTGAGTAGCACGACAGAGGCTTGGGCGGTTGGGGCTGCACGCAGGAACTTCCGTGCCATGAATAGGCTTGCGCACGACCATGCAGGGTGTCCATTTTGCCTATATATAGAGGACCACCCCTCCTCATTTTCAACAAAGTAAAAGACTTAGAGATTTTTCAATCTCCCATCGTGAAAGTGGTTGAGTCGCGCAAGTGGTTGTTGGGCCGTGGAAGTTGAGGCTGCGCGCCAGTTGTTAGTTGCACGTCCAATGTGGTTGATTCCCTCAAGTGGTTGTTGGGCTGCAGAAGTTGAGGTTGCACGCCGTTTGTTGGATGCGCATCCAAAGTGGATTGGGAGGTAAAGGCACTGAGTCGCGCAAGTTTGGAGTTGAAGGAGGAAGTGCTGTGTAAGTGGGTTGGTGTCACATGCGCACCGAATTTGTACCGACCAAGTGACTTGCGCTCCGGTCTTGAAACATGTGCGCCGGTCATGGAGAAGCGCGCCAGGTGAGGTTAAAGTACAACCATATTTTTGGAGCTGCATGAAAGCTGGGCGATTACCTGATACCTTCAGTAAAAAGTGAGGTTAGTCTACAAATGAAATTTGGACTTCAATTGAGCATCTACATACAACATAGGTTGCATTATTTTGAATTGATGAAGAGACCTTCATGTCTATAAACGGACTGTGACTTCACCAAGGGTAGTGAGCCATGGGGAGTCAATGGGAGTGACCCGAGGGATGGATTGAGCAATCCCTGAACTTTTTTAAAGGTAGTGAGTCTGAGACAGAGTGATTATGCTAGAACCATTGTAATCCATAGCTAGTGAAGTTTTGTGGAATTTGGTATGACTGAAAACCTGTCGGTGTAAGCTCATTGGACGTAGACCTTATTATTGAACCATGTAAAAAGTGCCATGTCATCTCTCTGTATGTGGATGTTTGTTTTATGTTCATATCAATCATACAGGTTTAATATGTTCCTACCAATGTGGGAACAAGAACCAACACTATAAAAAAAATGTTGACACCCTGATTCACCCCTCCCCTCTCAGGGTTTCCTGGGGTCCTACAAGTGGTATCAGAGTGATTAGGAAGGATTGTGTTAAGCAGTGATGTTAAGATAATTGAAGATAAAAAAACAAATACTTCATGAATTTAATATGATGATGTGATAGAAAGTGAGGATGAAAGTGAACGTGGAGAAAATACGAATACAGAAAGAGAGGAAGCTGTAAAAAACACTCAGCAGTCACATCATGATGGTGACTCAGAAGAACAATCTGAAGAAGAAACTATAGGTGGAGTGAATGTAACAGAACCTCATAGAAAAAATCGTAGAGATGATATTGATCCATCTAACATAATTGGGGACATGAGTGCACCCACTCAAACAAGGAGGATGTGGAATAATACGCAATCTACATTTCTGTCAGTTGTGGAGCCATCCTCATTTGAAGAAGCTGAAAAGGATGAATCTTGTGTGAAATCCTTGAATGAAGAGCTATATTAGATTGACAAGAATAATACATGGGATATTGTTCAGAGTCACAAAGGTCACAATTTTATTGGTACAAAATGGATCTTCAAGAACAAGTTTTATGAGCATGAAAGTGTTATTAGAAACCAGGATTGACTGGTATGTAAGGGATATTCATAGATTGAAGGGATTTATTTTGAAGAAACCTTTGCTCTAGTGGCTAGACTGGAGTCAATTAGACTTTTCATTTCCATAGATCTCCAAAGAGGATATAATGTATATCAAATGGATGTCAAGACATCATTCTTGAATGGTATACTCCATCAAGAAGTCTACATTGAATAACTAGTGGGTTTTTTCATAGTAATGATGAGACAAAGGTCTGAAAACTAATTAAAGCCCTATATGGTTTGAAGCAAGCACCACGAGCATGGTATTCCCCCTAGAATCATATCTCAAGAAGCTGGAATTAAAAAGAGGAGGAGTGGGTCACAATATATAAGTGAATAATTCTCCAAAAGATCAATTAATGGTTTTAGTCTACGTTTATGACATCATATTTGGTGGCAGTAGGTAGAAATTAGTGGATGAATTTTCCAATAACATGAAATCGTAATTTGAAATGTCTATGATTGGGGAGATCACATATTTGATGGGGCTACAGGTGATTGAAAAGAAGGATTACACTTTCATTTATCAGAAAAAGTATGCAAGAGACCTTCAAATGATGTTTAATATGCAAGACTCCAAGACAATGTCAACTCCTATTGCAGTCAGAACTAAACTTTGAAAGCATGAGGATGGCACCACTATAGATCCCACCACATACAGGAGGATCATTGGTAGCCTACTGTACCTGACAAAAACACGGCCAGATATTGTCTTCGCCACATGTCTTGCATCCCTCTATCAGAGTAATCCAATGGAGGAACATATGGAAGTAATAAAAAGAATCATGAGGTATATTCAAGGTACAAATAACGTAGAGTTATATTTTTCTACAGACAGAGACAATGAATTATCAGTGTTTTCTGATGCTGACAGGGCTGGTGATATAGTAGATAGAAAGTCCACCAGTGGTGGAGCCTTCTATATTGGGAATAAATGTGTTGGCTGGTTGAGCAAGAAACAAGAAAGTACTTCTCTTAATACCGCTAAAGATGAGTATATATCTGCCACTAAGACATGCACTCAACTGCTATGGATGAAGCAACAACTAACCGATATTGGTGATGAGGATAATCAACCAATGGAAATTTACTATGATAACAAGAGCGAAATTGATCTCACAAAGAATCCTGATTACCATTCTCATACAAAACATATTGAAATCGGGTATCACTTTATCAAAGAAAAAGTTGAGCAAGGGGTGATTGGAATAGATCATGTGGGAACTGATGAGAAAGTGGCTGATATCCTAACAAATCCAATGTCAACGGCTGTGTTTGATAAGCATCAGTTGAACCTCATTGTTCATCCACCTCCCCGTGCATAAGGATTTTACACAAATCCCCTCTCCCCAGTTATGTCAATTGTTTTTAATTTGTTTATGGATGCAATGTAGGTTTATGGGGGGAGATACTATCTAGGGGGAGTGTGGTTTGAGCTGATAAATGATCAAATACCGGTCTTTGGATTTATTATCAATGGGGGAGAAAGGAATAAATTCAGGATGGGAAGGAAACGGGAACCAAATTCACGCTTTCCCTCTTGTTTTCAACACTGAGCATTGCTCAAGTAGACTTAGAGTGTTGGCTGAGTTGATTCTCGTGTTTATGGTTTTCATGTGGATGGTGATCTATTTAATTTATTCACTGATTTCCAACAAACCCAAATGGGGAGATTGTTGGAACCATGGTCATATATGAATGAATTGGAGTATGATTAGTGTTTGTTTTCAATCCTTAGAGGAAGTTCATAATGTGTGCCAGCAGAGTACTAATACAGGTTAAGTAGATAATAGTATTGAAGGAGGAATCGTTTTCTAGTGTTTACAAAATTTCACGACCACAAAATTGAAAAAAGGTGAATACCGTGTTGTTTGACTAAGGGACTTGTGCACCGAAAACATGGATTCTTGGAAACAAGTAGGCCTGTTGTCTTTCAAGAAAAAAACATCAAAATATAGAAAAGGTAAGAGTGTCGTGTAAGTATTGGTTTGTCCACGCAAGTGAGTAGCACGGCAGAGGCTTGGGCGGTTGGAGCTACGTGTCAGGACTTGTGTGCCATGAGGAGGCCTGCACGCCACCGCACCAGGTGTCCATTTTGCCTATATATAGAGGACCCCCCCTCCTCATTTGCATCGAAGTAAAAGACTTAGATATTTTTCGAGCTCCCGTCGCGCAAGTGGTTGAGTCACGCAGGTGGTTTTTGGGCCGTGCAAGTTGAGGCTGCACGCTGGTTGTTGGCTGCATGTCTAAAGTTGTTGAGTTTCACAAGTGGTTGTTGGGATGCACAAGTTGAGGTTTTGTGCCGGTTGTTGTCTACGCATCCAAAGTGGTTTGGGAGTTAAAGGTGATGAGTCGTGCAAGTTTGGAGTTGAAGGAGGCAGTTCCGCGCAAGTTGTAATGCCCCGATCCCAGTTACCCAGAGTTGGTGCATTATTACAAAACATTTCCATGATCACAAGAAAGATCAAGTCTCGAAAGGAAGATTAGTTTAGAAGCCTTGGAATAACTAGATACATTAATAAAGTTTAACATTACATCATAAAAATGAAACTAAAACATCATAGTCTCCATAGTCCATACTCTTATCCCCTCATACTATCCCTGAAGGTCACTCATAAATTATTTCTTCACATCCTAGGAAAAATAAAACATAGAAAAGGGGTGAGCATATATGCCCAGTAAGGATAACAATATAGCAGAAACATTCATAAATAATATTAAACATTGAAGGAAATGTATAACTAAAACAAAAGCCTTTTAAACATGAACTTCAACATAGTATGGAAAAAATAAAACGAAATAATTTCATTTACTTATTCACATAGACATTCTACTAATCTAATAATCCCATGAAATATCTATAACCACTTTCATAATGATGGAATGCATAATGCCAGACTATCATAACCACATAGCCAAGGCCTCGTGCCGAGACTACAAATAAGGTTTTGTCAAGGCCTTGTGCCAAGACACTAGTTTGTCTCATGAGACCTACCGATGCATCGAGGAGCTATAGCGGGCTCCACCTATCACATATTAAGTCCAATGCATTCCCATATGAAAATGTTTAAACATAACATAAACATTCATATTAAAACTAGCATAAAAAATGTAAATAATTCATCCATAAACCATGAATGGTATAAAAATAACACATCCATAGCCAAACATATCAAAAAACCTTCAATACTATATATAAGTTTTGTATCATAATAAATAAACTTCAAATAAGCGTAAAATCCATCAAATGATGTTGACATAGATGAAATAAAAATTCTTTTTACAGTATTTTCTCTTTTTATTTTGAAATAATTTAAGAGTAATATATTTAAAAAATAAAACATTTTATTTGAAAATTTTCTTATAATCTTGTAAGAGATGCTTCAACAATTTTATAACGGTATAATATATCCGTACTCACCGTATAAGTTAAAAAAACATTCTAACCTTAATTCTGTCGAAAAGGTTAAAAATCACCTTGTTTGGAAAACGACGGAAAGATTCCTTCAAAAAACTCTAATAAAAAATCAAACAAGGGTATAAATGACTTTAACCCATATTCTTGTAAATAGTAAAAATGTTTTGAAATACATTTTTAAGAAACATGGATGTGGATGATAAAGAGATCCCAGTATACTATTACGTATAAAGAACCTCGGATAAAGAAGAGATTGCGAAATAAACCCTTACCAATTTTGTAACTTACGAAACATACACCCCATGAAAGAGTTATCATACAATGAATATGTAAATACACATAAATTAAAGTGTATTACACAAAGAATACAATTATGGGCAGTACATACACCACACAAAAGGTAATAGTGGTAATATGACATGAATCTCACAGGAATAAGGAGTGAGATGAAAACCCCTTACCTTGTACATTTCCTTGGTTGAAGGTAGGTTAAACTCCTGTATAAGGGTTAAATAATTGTTATTAAATTATACAAGAATCATATATATTAATATGATATCATATATGATCTTTTAGCATTGCTTTGTTAATAATATCTTAGTATTATCATCGTTTCGGGTGTTAACTTACTCGTTTTCTTTGATATGTTTTGTTACGTAAGCCATGTTTGTCATGGATAGGATGTATCTTATTCATATCCAGAACGATATAAAGTCCTTAAAAATTATTTTTAAATCATCAAATGATAATTATACTTGAATGGATACGATGGAGAATGAATCTCATCGCGTTCGTGGAGACGGTAGTCCGAACGTACACACAAGCGACAATATCATTCTTTTGATATTAAAATAATATTTAATTGGATGGTATATATTATATATAGAATCATTATCATGCTATATTTATTATTTACATGAATTACACATCATTATTATACCTATCCAAATAATAATA
Source organism: Viscum album (assembly GCA_963277665.1). Classification (NCBI taxonomy): domain Eukaryota; kingdom Viridiplantae; phylum Streptophyta; class Magnoliopsida; order Santalales; family Viscaceae; genus Viscum; species Viscum album. Next base: position 2,061,214,401 of record OY728140.1, read on the forward strand.
ATATATTGAATTACAATTACACCACGACGTGGAGACGATAAGCCGTACGTACGCACGTATGGTGACATTTCATTCAAAGGATTGATAGAATACTGAATATGGTTGTACCATATTTATAATAATATTATATTATATAGGAGATACTGGATTCATTATTTTAGAATGATAATAACAGAGAAAGAAGAAGGTGAAGGAGAAATGAATTTGAAAAAGGGTGGTGAAAACATTACATCTTCTTCGGGTTCTTCCTTTTGATTTGATCAAAAAGGCTCCTTAGGTTGGCTTTCTGATCAAACTAAGGCCTCTAGGTTTCATTTATGGAATTTGAGAGAGAGTATTTGGGTAGAGGTTGGCAGAACCAAAAGTCTTTGAAGGTGTGAAGTAATTAGAAGGATGAGTGCCCTTTTATAAGAGGGGTGAGGGGCACCTTTGGAAAAGCTAGAAATATTATTTTATAATAAATTCATATTCAGTTTCAAATGGCTCCAAAGTGGATTATTTAACATTTAAGGTGGGTATTGGTCTAAAACCATTCAAACAATAGAATTTAGATAGGTTTTGTCATTATATTAACCTTATCTTTTAGTTTTACCTCTTAGTTAATTAGTTTGACACTTACCATGTCACTTTGTATTTTTATATTATATATTTAATAAACTTACTATATACCTCCATGCGACCCCAAAGTGGTCCATTAATGATACAAATATCATGATATAAGTCTTTTGGCCAAACCTTTGATTTTTAGTAATTTAATATCAATTAATAATATAATACTTGTTTTAAAAACTCTTTTATGTCAATTTTGACACTATTCAATAGTTGATTTTTGTAAAACTCATAACAGAATGATTACTTCTAAAAAAGTCAATTAAATAAATCCTAATATGTCATATTATCCGACAAAATTAGTGTAATTTATTAAAAGTCTAAATTATATTTATTTGGGTATTTATAATAACAATTATTTTTATTTTTCACTAATATGGTAATTACTGCATCATCATTGTGTCATAAATAAATTAAATTATTTAATTTCTAAAAATTATAAATAAAATATAATTATGTAGGAAATCGTTTTATCTTTCTAATGAATATATATAGTTGAAAATCCAACATATATAACCCTTTGTGAAATTTTTTTTTCTAAAAGATATATACTTTTGTCATTTTTGTATTTATTTTAACTTAATTAAAATAATGTGTTCCTATCACCTAAAAGTGGCTCCATGGGGTCCCAAAATCGACCCAAAGATGCACATGGTAGGACATGTATCAAACAATAATATTAGGACACGTTTTAGGGTAATTTGTTGTTATTATAATATTATTTTTTAACCCTTATTTACCTGATTTACCATTTAACCATGGTAAATAAAATATTTACCGAAATAATTATTCAGAATGTCTAAAAATAAAAGTTACCTATTTACACAATTTGGACATCCTGATTCCAAATATGGAATCCATTTTTCCAAATTTAAAACACAGAAGTGGCAGAAATTAATTTAAAATTAATTTCCGCTGTCAAAACAAAAAGCGTGTTTTTAAGATATAATAACTATCAAAATATTGATACTTTCTTATGTCTGGTTTAATTGTGAAATTATGTCCAATGACCAACATTGTATTAAATGGTAAAAAAAATTCTAAATATACTTTAAAACCAGTCAAATTCATAATTTATCACTATTAATTATTTTGATTAAAAAAGATGTTTTTAATAAAAATTTAGAAATTTTCACTATTCATCAAAATATTAAAGTTATCCAAAAAGTACCAAAATTTCACCTTAGGATAAATTCGATACTGCGAATCCAAAAATGAAGTCCATTTGGAGAGATAAAATTTCTAAAATTTCAAAAATTAGGAAATACTATATATAACGGCTAGTTTGATTAGTTGTGGTGTGTGTTAGAACTCGATGTTGCGTACAACACACGCTATTGCATTATTTAAAGAGAAGCATACCGTAGAAGCTTGGGGTGTTAAATTCTCCCCTCCTCCAAATAATTTCGTCCTCAAAATTTCTAGAATACTACCGCATGAAAAGACTCGGGTGGTTCTTCATCATATGTTCCTCGGGTTCCCATGTTACCTCTTCCATCTTATGGTTTCTCCACTAAACTTTTACCAGACACGTCGTCCGGTTTCTCAGTACTTGTTCTCTCATATCAAGAATCCTGACGGGCTCTTCGCAATAAGACAAATTGGGTTCTAGTTCTAATTCCTCATAGGTGAGTACATGCGTTGGGTCAGGAATGTATTTCCTCAACAAAGATATGTGGAACACATCGTGAACTTTGGAGAGACGTGGCAGCATTGCCAATCGGTAAGCTACAACCCCAATTCGTTATAGAATTTCGAAAGGTCCAATGTACCTGGGACTCAATTTACCATTCTTACCAAAATTTATGACTCCCTTCCATGGAGATACCTTCAGGAAAACATGATCATCGACTTGAAATTCCAAATCCTTCTTTCGGTTGTCAGCATAGCTCTTCTGCCTACATTGAGCTTCTTTGATATGGTTTTGGATTAACATCACCATTTCCATATTTTCCTCCACCCATAGTCATTTCATTCTCTTCCTCCCCAATAATTGAATTCAGTTGAGCTATTGGGGGGTGGATCTAGATAAGAATTAGGTGGTGACGATTCTGCTCTAATGATAAGGTGTTCCTTATCATCATCATCAAGAATCGTAACCTATTTCTTCTTACAATAAATTTTCACATCATAGTCCGAAAGCCAGTCCATACTAAGGATTATATCAAACTCAATCATAGGTATGACGATGAGATCAACATATAAAGAACATTTATGTTCTCTAATGGGGACTGATTCACAAAACATTGTTGCAATGATACTTCCCTTAGGAGTTTTAACTGACAACTCCCTTGTTAAATCAAATTGGAAATATCTAATTTTCTTAGTAAACTGGAAAGATATGAAACAATGTGATGACCCAGAGTCAAATAATTCATTTTTTAAACTTGAGGAAACCATTAAATTACCTACCACCACATCTTTCGGAGCTTCAACCTCAGCATTAGTGATAACATAAGATTGGCCTTGATCCCTTGGCCTTTTCTGAGGTATGTTCCCCTGACGCTTAGGAAATTCATTAGAATAATGTCCCATCTACCTACAATTGTAGCACTGAACCTCGGTAGCTTCCTTCTCCCCTTTTCAATCACGAGCTTGGTGGCGTTTTCACCACACTTGTAACAGACACCCATTCCCTTCACGCAAGTACCTGGGTGTTTCTTCCCACATTTACCACATGATGGATATTCAACCTTTTCCTTCTTACCCTTCTTTCCATTCCCAGATTGATCAGCATATCTATTCTTCTCTTGCTTTTCTTTTAAAGTCATATGACTTAGATAATTCCTTTTCTGTCTTGATAGCACATGAGAAAATGTCTTCGTACGACGAGAAGGATTATGAGACTAATGATTGACGGAGAAATGGTTTTAATCCATCAAAGAAACGATCAATATTACTTCTTGGGTTAAGTATATAATCTCCATCATACCTTGCTATCCTTGTAAAGTTAGCCTCATATTTTGCGACATTCTCACCCTCCTTTTGTCTCAGACTCAGAAATTTCCTTTATATATCTGCTCGATGGTCACGAGGAAAGTATTTTTCTAAAAACAGATCTTTGAACTCACTCCATTCCACATTTTATACTTAATTATCTTCCTTAGTGTTTTGAATCAATGACCACCATTGATCAGCATCTCCAGTGAGGCGGTAAACTTCCATGATAACTTTTTCCCTTTCACTACTCCCCAAAGCCTCAAATATTTTCTCTATGGAATTTATCCATTGCTCAGCTACTAAGGGATTTTTACTCCCATTGAACATTGGTGGTTGTTGCCTCATGAATCGATCTAATATTGATCCTCCACAATGTGGATCAGGGTGCTCTATATGGGTAAGGTTATTATTCATAACTTGATTGAGTTGTCCCAAAATGGTGATTAGCTGATCGACACCAGTTGCATCACCAGATCCACTATAATTATCTTGAGCAGGAGGGTAATCCCTACATAGAGTGTGTGCATTGATACAGTTTACATTTCTTCCACTAGGCTCCATTTCTAAACAATGTCATAATCTAGACCAGTTTATGAATCAAAATACATAATTCCATATTTATAAAACACTTAACATAAATTGAAATATTTATGGATATAATCTATAATCATAAAAATGTTTTCTTTGAGGAATTATATACTCATAAACCATTCATAATGATTTGTAAGGAAAATGAGAGTTATCCTAAGCATATCCCCCAAGAGTTTCGTAACCAAGAGTGCAGTAAGGCCCGTTGTCGTGCACCAGTTCCCATTCGAGTATAGTTCAAAGCAGTGTTTTTGGGTTTTACCCCTAGGTACATATGTGCCAGAGCCACCTCTACCTTCTCGTATCCAGACAGGAATGTATTGCTCGAAAAACTCACAAAATCTCTACAATACCAAAATGCTAGGAAGTTCTTCTATACTAATCCTCAAAATCCATCTTAGGTCTATGAGCTCTAATTAGAGGTCATATAAATCTATCATCCAAGGATTGTACAAAACTTGTTTTGAAACCAACTGTAACGCCCCGACCCCAGTTAACCAGAGTTAGAGAATTATTACATAACATTGGCATGATCACAAGAAAGATCATGTCTCGAAAGACCAATTAGTTTTGTAGGCTTGGAATAACAAGATACATTAATAAAGTTTAACATTACATCATAAAAATGAAAACTACAACAACATAGTCTCCATAGTCCACACTCTTATCCACTCATACTATCCCTGCAGGTCATTCATAAATTATTTGTTCACATCCTAGGAAAAATAAAACATATAAAAGGGGTGAGCTCAAATGCCCAGTAAGGATAACAATATAGCGGAAACATTCATAAATAAGAATAAACATTGAAGGGAATGTATAACTAAAACAGAAGTCTTTTAAACTTGAACTTCAACATAGTATGGAAAAAATAAAATGAAATAATGCCATTTACTTATTCACATGGATATTCTACTAATTGAATAATCACATGCAATATCAATAACCACTTTCATAATGATGGAATGCATAATTCCAGACTATCATAACCACATAGCCTAGGCCTCGTGCCAAGAATACAAATAATATTTTGTCAAGGCCTTGTGCCAAGACACTAGTTTGTCTCATGAGACCTACCGATGCATTGAGGAGCTATAGAGGGCTCCACCCGTCCCATATTAAGTCCAATGCATTCCCATATGAAAAGGTTTAAACATAACATAAACATTCGTATTTAAACTAGCATACGAAATGTAAATACTTCATCCATAAACCATGAATGGTATAAAAATAACACATCCACAGTCAAACATATCAAAAAACATTCAATACTATTTAGAAGTTTTGTATCATAATAAATCAACTTCAAATAAGTGTAAAACCCATCAAAGGATGTTGACATAGATGAAATCAAAACTCTTTTTAGAGTATTATCTCTTTTTATTTTGAAATCATTTAAGAGTAATATATTTATAAAATATAGCATTTTATTTGAAAATATTCTTATAATCTTGTAAGGGAAACATCAACAATTCTATAAAGGTGGAAAATAGCCGTGCTCGTCGTATAAGTTAAACAAACATTCTTACCTTAATTCTGTTGAAAAGGTTAAAAAGCACCTTGTTTGGAAAACGACGGAAAGATTCTTTCATAAACCTCTTATAAAAAGTCCAAAAAAGGTATAAATGACTTTAACCCATATTATTGTAAATAGTGAAAATGTTTTTAAATACATTTTTAAGAAACATGGATGTGGATGATCAAGAGATCCTAGTAGATAATTACGTATAAACAACCTCGGATAATGAAGAGATTACAAAATAAACCCTTACAAATTTTGTAACTTATGAAACATACACCCCATGAAAGAGGTAGCATACAATGAATATGTAAATACACATTAATTAAAGTGTCTTACACAAAGAATACAATTATGGGCAGTACATACACTACACAAAAGGTAATAGTGGTAATATGGCATGAATCTCACTGGAATAAGGAGTGAGATTACCTTGTACTTTTCCTTGGTTGAGGGTAGGTTAAACTATTGTATAATGGTGAAATAATTGTTATTAAATTATAAAAGAATCATATATATTAATATGATATCATATATAATCTTTTAACATTGCTTTGTTAATAATATCTTAGTATTATCGTCGTTTCGGGTGTTAACTTACGCGTTTTCTTTGATATGTTTTGTTACGCAAGCCTTATTTATCATGTATAGGATGTATCTTATACATATCCAGAATAATATCAAGTCCTTAGACATTATTTTTAAATCATCAAATGATAATTATACTAGAATGGATACGATGGAGAATGAATCTCATCGCGTTCGTGGAGACGGTAGTCCGAACGTACGCACGAGCGACAATATCATTCTTTTGATATTAAAATAATATTGAATTGGATGGTATATCTTATATACAGAATCATTATAATTTTATATTTATTATTTAAATGAATTAAACATCATTATTATACCCATACAAATAATAATATATTGAATAACAATTACACCACGACGTGGAGATGGTAAGTCGTACGTACGCACGTATGGTGACATGTCATTCAAAGGATGGATAGAACACTGAATATGGTTGTACCATATTTATAATAATATTACAATATATAGTATATACTGGATTCATTATTTTAGAATGATAATAACAATTAAAGAATAAGTTTAAGAAGAAATGAATTTGAAAAAGGGTGGTGAAAACATTACCTCTTCTTCGGGTTCTTCCTTTTGATTTGATCAAAAGGGCTCCTTAGGTTTGCATTATGATCAAACTAAGGCCTCTAGGTTGTATTGAGGGAAGTTGAGAGAGAGTATTTGGGAAGTGGTTGGCCGAACCAAAAGGCTTTGAAGGTGTGAAGTAATGAGAAGGAGGAGTTCCCTTTTATAAGATGGGTGAGGGGCACCTTTGGAAAAGCTAGAAATATTATTTTATAATAAATTCATATTCAGTTTATAATGAATCCAAAGTAGATTATTTAACGGTTAATGTGGGTATAGGTCAAAAAACATTCAACCAATAGGATTTAGACAGGTTTGGGTCATTTTATTAACCTTGTCTTTTAGTTTTAACTCTTAGTTAATTAGTTTGACACTTACCATGTCACTTTGTATTTTTATATTATATAGTTAATAAAATTACTATATACCTCCAAGAGACCCCCAAGTTGTCCATTAATGATACAAATATCATAATATAAGTCTCTTTGCCGAACCTTAGATTTTTATGAATTTAATATCAATTAATAATATAATATTTGTTATAAAAACTGTTTTTTGTCAATTTTGACACTATTCAATAGTTGATTTTTGTAAAATTCATACCAGAATGATTAATTTGAAAAAGTCAATTAAATCAATCCTAATATTTTATATTATCCTATAAAATTAGTTTAATTTATTAAAACTCTCAAATTATATTTATTTGGGTATTTATAATATCAATTATTTTAATTTTTCACTATTTTGGTAATTACTGCATCATTATTTTGTGATAAATAAATTAAATTATATAATTTCTAAAAATTATAAATAAAATATAATTATGTAGGAAATCGTTTTATATTTCTAATGAATATTTATAGTTGAAAATAAAACATATATTACCCTTTGTAAAAATTGTTTTTCTAAAAGAAATATACTTTTGTCATTTTTGTATTTAATTTAACTTAATTAAAATAATGTGTACCTATCACCTACAAGTGGCTACAAGGGGTCCCAAAATCGACCCAAATATTCCCATGGTCGGAAATGTATCCCCCAATAATATTAGGACATTTTTAGGGTAATATAGTATTATTATAATATTATTTTTTAACCCTTATTTATCGGATTTACCCTTTAACCATGGTAAATAAAATATTTACCGAAGTAATTATTCAAAATGTCTAAAAATAAAAGTTATCTATTTACACAATTTGGACATCCTGATTCCAAATATGGAATCCATTTTTCAAAATTCAAGACATAGATATGGAATAAATTAATTTAAAATTAATTCCCTCTGTCAAAACAAAAAGCTTGTTATTAAGATATTTTAACTATCCAAAGATTGATAGTTTTTATGTCTGGTTTAATTGTGAAATTATGTCACATGACTAACATTGTATTAAATTGTAAAAATTTATTCTAAATATACTTTAAAACCATTCAAATTCAAAATTTATCACTATTAATTATTTGATTAAAAAAGTTGTTTTTAATTAAAATTTAGTAATTTTCACTATTCATCAAAATATTAATGTTATCCGAAAAGTACCAAAATTTCACCTTAGTCTAAATTCGATACTCCGAATCCAAAAATGAAGTAAATTTTAAGAGATAAAATTTCTAAAATTTCAAAAATTAGGTATTACTATTTATAACGGCTAGTTTGATTGGTTGTGGTGTGTGTTAGAACTCGATGTTGCGTACAACACACACTATTGCATTATTCAAAGAGAAGTGTACCATAGAATCTTGGGGTATTTCACAAGTGGGTTGGTGTCATGTGCGCATCAAATTTGTACCGCGCAAGTGACTAGCACGCCGATATTGAAATTTGGACACCGGTCGTGGTGAAGCGTGCCCGGTGAGGTTTAATTATGCCCATCTTTTTAGAGCTGCACGAAAGTTGGGAGATTGACTGATACCTTCGGTGCCAAGTGAGGTTAGTATATAAGTGAATGTTGGACGTCAAAATAGAATCTACATACAACATAGGATGCATTATTTTGAAATTATGAAGATACCTTCACATCTATAAACTGAGTGTGACTTCACCAAGGGCAGTGAGACAGGCAGAGTCAATGGGAGTTACCCGAGGGATGAAGTGAGCTATCCCTGAACTTTTGTAATGTCAGTGAGATTGGGAAAGAGTTATTGTGCCCAAACCATTGTAATCCATTTCTAGTGAAGTTTAGTGGAATTTGGTATGACCGACATCCTGTCGGCGTATGCTCCTTAGACGTAGCCCTTAGTGGTAAACCAAGTAAAAAGTGACGTGTCTTCTCTCTGCATGTGAATGTTTGTTTTCTGTTCATATCCATCATACAGGTTTAACAAGTTCCTACCAACATGGGTAAAAGATCCATCACATTAATAGAAAAATTTTACACCCTGATTCACCCCTCTCCTCTTAGGGTTTCCAGGGGTCCTACAAGTGTTATCAGAGCGGTTAGGAAGAATTGTGGTAAGCAGTGATGTTAAGATAATTGAAGAGAAAAACACCAATGTATCAAGAATTTCATATGATGATGTGATTGAAAGTGAGGAAGAAAGCGAAGGTGGAGAAAATAAGAATAAATAAATAGAGGAATCTGTACCAAACACTCAACAGTCACATCATGATGTTGACTCAGAAGAAGATTCTGAAGAAGAAACTGTGGGTGGATAGAATGGAACTGAACCTCACAGAAAAAATCATAGAGCTGATATTGATCCATAAAAAATAATTGAGATCAAGAATTCACCCACTATAACAAGGAAGATGAGGAATAATATGCAATATGGATTTCTTTCTATTATGGAGCCATCCTCATTCGAAGAAGCTGCATTGGATAGATCTTGGGTGAATGCCATGAATGAAGAGCGAGATTAGACTGACAAGAATCAGACATGGGATCTTGTCCAGAGACCCGAAGGTCACAATGTGATTGGTAAAAAATGGATCTTCAAGAACAAGTTTTATGAGAATGGAAGTGTTATTAGAAATAAGGCTCGACTGGTATGTAAGGGATATTCTCAGATTGAAGCTGTTGATGTTGAAGACACCTTTCGTCCAGTGGCTAGACTGGAGTCAATCATACTTTTCCTTTCCATGGAACTACAAAGAGGATATAAAGTATATCAAATGGATGTCAAGACATCATTCTTGAATTATATACTCGAAGAAGAAGTCTACAATGAACAACCAATGGGTTTCGTTCTTGGTACTGATGAGACAATGGTCTGCCAACTGAAGAAAGACCTATATGGTTTGAAGCATGAACCACGAGCATGGTATTCCATCTTGGAATCATATCTCAAGAAGCTGGAATTCAAAAGAGGAGTAGTGGATCACAATCTATATGTGAAAAATTCTCAACATGATCAATTCATGGTTATACTCTACGTTGATGATATCATATTTGGTGGAAGCAGGAAGAAATCAGTGGATGTATTTTTGAATCACATGAAATCAGAATTTGAAATGTCTATGATTTGGGAGATCACATATTTCTTGGGGCTATAGGTCATTCAAAATAAGGATTACACATTCATTTCTCAGGAGAAGTATGCAAGAGAGATTCATAATAAGTTTAATATGAAAGACTCCAAACCAATATCATCTCCAATTGAAGTCGGAAATATACATTGAAAGAATGAGGATGGGACCTTTGTAGATCCCACCATGTACAAGAGGATCATTGGGAGCCTACTGTACCGGACATCAACATGGCCAGATATTGTCTTTGCCACATGTCTTGCGGACCTATTTCAGAGTAATCTATAGGAGGAACGTATGGCGGTAATAAAAATAAACATGAGGTATATTCAATGTACACATAACATTGGGTTATATTTTTCTGCAGACGAAGATAGTGAATTATCAGCGTTTTTTGATGCTGACTGGGTTGGTGATATAGTACAAAGAAAGTCCACCAGTGGTGGAGCCTTCTATATTGGGAAGCAATGTGTTGGCTGGTTGAGAAAGAAACAAGAAAGTAATTCTCTTAGTACTGCTGAAGCTGAGTATATTTCGGCCACAAAGGCATCCACTCAACTATTATGGATGAAGCAATAAATAACAAATATTGGTGATGAGGTGAATCATCCAATGGTAATTTAATGTGATAACAATATCGAAATTGATCTCATGAAGAATCCTATTCCGAATTCTCAAATAAAACATATTTATATCTGGTATCACTTTATCAAAGAAAAAGTTGAGCAAGGGGTGATTAGAATAGATCATGTGGGAACTGATTAGCATGTGGCTGATATCCTAACAAAGCCACTGTCAGTGACTGTGTTTGAGAAGCATCGGTTGAACCTCAGTATTCAGCCACCTCCCTGTGCATAAGGAGGTTATGAAATTCCCCTCTCCCCAGTTATGTCAATTGTTTTTAATTTGTTTATGGATGTGATGCAGGTTTATGGGGGAGATACTATCCAGGGGAGTGTGGTTTGAGCTGATCAATGAACAAATACTGGTGTTTGGATTTATTCTCAATGGGGGAGAAATAAATAAATTCAGGATGAGAAGGAAACAGGAACCCAATTCATGGTTTCCCTCTTGTTTTCTACACTGATCATTGCTCAAGTAGACATAGAGTGTTGGCTGAGTTGATTCTTGCGTTTCTAGTTTTCATGTGGATGGTGATCTATTTCATTTATTCACTGATTTCCAGCAATCCCAAATGGGGATATTTTTGGAACCATGGTCAGCTATGCATGAATTGGAGTATGATTTTTGTTTGTTTTCAATCATTAAAGGAATTTAGAATTTGTGTCCGCAGAGTACTCATATAGGTTAGGCAAATAACAATATTGAAGGAGGCATCGTTTTCCAATGTTTTGCAAATTTCTGGACCTCATAATTGACAAAAGGGGAATACAGTGTTTTTTGACAAAGGGACATGTGTGCTGACAATATGGAGTCTTGGAAACTAGCGTGCCTATTGTTTTTCAAGAACAGAACATCAAAATATGGCAAAGGAAATAGGGTCGCGCAAGTATTGGTTTGGTCGTGCAAGTGGCTTGCGCGCCATGAAGGGAATTGCGCGCTGGTACCTAGGAGGTGTGAAATGTTGCGTGCAGATTTTTTTCATGATCATATCTTTAAAATATGGAAAAGGGAGTATGATCATGCATGTATTGGTTTGGTCGCACAAGTGAGTTGCGCGACAGAGGCTTGGGCGGTTGGAGCTGCGAGCCGGAACATGCGTGTCGTGAGGAGGCCTGCATGCCACTGCGCGGGGTGTCCCTTTTTCCTATATATAGAGGACCCGCACCTCATTTTCAAATAAGTTAAGGACTTAGGGATATTTTGAGCTCCCGTCACGCAAGTGGTTGTTGGGACGCACAAGTTGAGGCTGTGTGCCAGTTGTTGGCTGCACATCAAATGAGGTTTGGGAGTTAATGGCGCTGAGTCATGCATGTTTGGAGTTTAAGGAGGAAGTGTCGCGCAAGTGGGTTGGTGTCACCTACGCGACAAATTTGTACAGTGAAAGTGACTTGCGCTATGGTCTTGAAACATCCGTGTCGTTCTTGGAGAAGCACGCTAGGTGAGGTTGAAGTACGCCCGTTTTTTTGGAGCTGCACGAAATCTAGGAGATTTCCCGATAACTTCAGTGCAAAGTGATGTTAGTATACAGGTGAAAGATGGAATTCAATAGAGAATCTACATAAAACAAAGGATGCATTATTTTTAAATGATGAAGAGACCTTCACTTCTATAAACTGAGTGTGACTTCACAAAGGGCAGTGAGCCAGGGGGAGTCAATAGGAGTGACCCGAGGGACACAGTGAGCTATCCCTGAACTTTTGTAATGGCAGTGAGCTTGGAACAGAGTGACTATGACCAAACATTTTTATTCCACAACTAGTGATGTTTAGTAGAATTTGGTACAACCAACAACCTGTCGGCGTATGCTCCTTGGACAAGGCCCTTAATAGTGAACCAAGTAAAAAGTGTTGTGTCGTATCTCTGCATATGAATTATTGTTTTATGTTCATATCCATCATACAGGTTTAACAAGTTCCAACCAATGTGGGAATAAGATCAATCACATTAAAAGAAAAATTTGACACCCTGATTCACCCCTCCCCTCTTAGGGTGTCCTGGGGCCCTACACATACATTATTGTTTTCCCAACTACGTATGGAGTTACACTTGGAATACCCAACAAAATATATTCCCTAAATCTATAAGAGAAACATTAATGTTTACCTCTATCACATTACCCAATGCATTGGGGAGCTCTCTTGGGATCCCTTACCCTAGGTTTATCACAAAACCACCCATATATGTAAAAAATTCCCAATAACCATTACATACTCCAAACACATAACATAAGAGTAAATGAAAAATAACATTTTCACATTACAATCACAATATATAATTTATATATATATATATAAGCAATCAATTCTAAAAAAAATTCAATTAAAAAATACATAAAAAGATATTATGGTATTTATTTTCCTTCTAAATACATTTTGGCTTGATGAGGATTCCAAATATGAAAGAATTCTCACAGAGGAAAAAAGGTTGTTATCACCACATACGTTAAAAAAAATATTTTTGTCATTTTTTAAAACACTACATAAAAAAAGAATCCCTTTAAATGAAATTAAAAAGTTAATGGGGTTTATAATATCTATGAAATTAGGTCGTGTATAAATCAATGTATGCGTCAATTAAACGAGTTTGAGACGAAGTCCCTTACCTCATGCCTGACTTGACTCGTTTGATCTTTAATCTCAAAAATAATAATCTAAAGTTAATTTCTAATTTTTTAAGAACACTTTTCAGGTTTATTATTCCTTTTTACCACTTATCACCATGTTATAATCATTTAATAATCATTTACGTTAATAGCGGTCATTTGTTCGATATTTGGTACATGAGTCAAAAATAAACTTCTTATAATTAAAAGTTGTCCCAGGGGTCAAAAATCCATTATCCCCCAAAAAATATTCATTATTTAGATATCATATATATCATATATATATATATATATATTTATAACAATACATTACATTTGGAAATAACAAATGACATTCATTGTTCATGGATAAGGTAATCCAAATGTACGAATGAACGCTACTTTCATTTCTATTTAGTATATAATGGAATGAAAACATAATGATATATAAATATATTATAATTCATTTATAATATCCTATGAAATATATGTTATATAATTTCCTCAACATCTTCATTTATAAGTTCCATTTATGGCATGATCAAATCATATCACCTTGAGGGGGCGGTAGTCTGCAATTTCTCAAATGAAATTATCATATTTACCTACAACCGAAACCATAATGGTATGATATAAAAAATAAAAATTAAATGGGACAACATAAAAATAAAATATTTCACATATAAATATAGTTCCAAAATAATGGCCACTATTAGTGGTTGTAGGTGACGATTGACCAATCATCATTTCGTGAGACAGTAGTTTTCAGTCCACAGAAAAAACATGTTCGTATCCATTAGATTGAGGTGTGTTTAAGTTTAGTTCTAATCATTATCATAACATCATCCTATAATATTAAAGATACTTTTTTTTGTTATAATTGAATAATATAACGATATTTCAGGGGGTTGGAGAAGGAAAATAAAATAAAAGAACTTGAGAGAAGACATTGCCTTTGAATCGGGTAACTCTCTTTGGTTTGAACCAAAAGGTTTTAATTAATTCCATTTTGCCCAATGTAAGGATTCTTGGTAAAATAAATAGATTTTGGGAGATTTTTTTAGTAAATTTTGGATGATCCAAGGGGCTTGAGAGGTGTGAGTAATGGGTTAGATTTGGTGTCCTTTTATAAGAGGGAGGAGGGGCTCTTTAAGAATGTTTGAATGTATCATTTTATTATAAAATTATTTTCAGTGTCAAAATGTCCAAAACATTTTTAAATAAAATATAAGGTTAATATATGTCGAAATAAAATAATTCAATAAGAATTGGACATGTTTTGTATAATTGTTTAATCCTTATATTTTTTATCTAACACATTGTTAACTTATTTATCTTTTACCATAACCACTTGTAAATTCAAATAATATGTTTAATATATTTACTAAAAAATTACAAGAGGACCAAAATGGATTATTAATGAAAATTTTAATATAATATATGTATTTTGGCCAAATATTAGATTTTTTGATTATTTTATGATTTAATAAAATATTAATTGTTCTAAAAACTCATTCATGTCAATTTATAAACTATTCATATCATGAATTTTAAAAAATCGATAACAAATTGATTCTTTTGAAAAATTATCATTAATTAAAAAATAAAAATTCATAATAATCTATAAAATTCTTGTATAGCCTAAAAACTTAAAAAATAAATTTATTTTAATATTTATATTATCATTTATTTGAATCCTATTTTAATGAAGCAATTGCTGCATCGCCATTGTTTCATAATTAATTTTATTTATTTAATATATAAAAGTTATAAATAAACTAACATTATTTTGGAAATATAAATAGATTTCTAATTAATATTTATTTTCAAAAATAAAACTTTTATAACCCATTAAATTTTTTTTACTAAAAGATATATATGTTTATGTTACATTTTCCTTAACTTTAATTTATTTTTTTATAAAATGTCATTTTCACATATAAGTGCCTCCATGGGGTCCCAAAATCATCCCAAAAATACCCATGGTTAGAAATGTATCAGCTAATAGGATTAGGACTCATGTTAGGTTTATTTAAAATTTTTATAATATTTTTTTACCCTTATTTACTAGATTTACTTTTTAACCACGGTAAATAAAATATTTATTGAAGTCACTATTCATAAGTTCTAAAACTAAATGTTAACTATATACACATTTTGGACCTCTTGATTGAAAATATGAAATCAATTATTCCGAATTCAAAACAAATAGGTTGCATAAATTAATCTAAAATTAATTCCCATTGTTAAAAAACGTGTTTTTAATAAAACATAACTATCAAAATATTGAGACTTGTTTATGTTCAATTTTAAAGTAAAATTACTTAAAATTACCTAAATTGAATTAAATGGTAAAAATATAATCAATTTAATCTTTACAACCAATAAAAAAGATAATCTATCAATATAGATAAATTAGATTAAAATGCAGTTTTGAATTGAAATGATGTATTTTCACTATTCATTAAAAAAATGAACTTTATATAAAAAATACCTAAATTTAACCCAAAGTAAATTTTGATGTCTAGATTTTAAATGAGAAGTTTATTTTGTCAAAAAGAACATATAAATGTGTCAAAAACTAGATTTCAAATGTGTTTTCCATCAAAAGGTGGTAAATCGAGATTTTCTAGAATATTAGTGTATTTATCCTTACAATTGGACTCATTCACATTTTAAACCTATATATTTTACTCGATAAATGTTAACCATTTAGTAAACATTTGAAATAATATTTTTGTTAGTTTTACACATTTCCACCAATACAACGGGTAGGCGTTAACTACCATTCAAAATAATAATATTATATTATGATTTTTTATTATGACTCAACGTTGTGTGAAATGTATGATTTCAAAGGAACTTGTTATTGTGTATCGGGTATGCCATAGGACAAAGAATCCTATTTTAATTAAAATTAATATTAAATTCACAAATATTAATAAATATTAAAATATTATTTTCTTTTGTATCCTTAGATTTTACAATGGGTCTTACAATTCAAAGATAAAAAAGTGGTAACGATTTTTTGTTTCAATCTCATCATATTTTTGGATTATTTTTTATTATATATCCTATGATAAATACTTTTGATCCTTCTATGTAGAAACTCATGAATTATATTATAATATAATTATTAATTATATTTTTATGTAATAGTGGAATTTTACACTTCTTGTTTCATAAAATAAATTTTAAAATATTTCTAAAAATATCTGATACTATTTATGTTTTCAATTAGAAATCTATTTCCTTTCAAAAAAATGTTTTCAAAAAAATTTATCATTTTTTTATTTTTCACCTATGATTTTTAAAATATGGTTTTACACAATATTTAATTTAATTAAGAAAAAAATTCAAATGAAATATGAATTTTATTTTCTAAGCAGTATCGATTTGGATTTTACTCAAAATTTGAAAGGAATGATGGTTTCAATGTATAAGGCATGAAAGTTACATCCCTTAATCTTGAGAATTATATTCCTTAAATAATCTTTTATAATATTTGAAGTTAATTTTCAATAAAAAATATTTTAACGAGGTTTTATGTTTCGATATGTTTTTTTTCAAAGCATAAATATATTTTCCTCAGGAAATATTTTAAATGGCTGATAAAAACCATTTTCCATATATGATATCATCCATTGATGTTACCTATGATTTAGTATAGATATTATCCATGGAAACCATTCTTATTATTTATCCAAATGGTTTATGATTAGGATTTAATTATTCCTATGAAACCCATTTCTCATCACCATTTTATACCTTGATAAAATTCATATTTACCCAACTTATTTTTCACATGGGTTGTACAATTACAAAATGATGAAATGATTATGAAACCTACCTCTTTTCCAATGGTTATTACTTGATAAAATTTTTATGAAACAAAAATTATATGTGTTATGATATTATGAATGTTATATGATATTATGGTACTCATAAATATGGTTTTAATTACAAGGAATGTGAACATATATCATCCCCTAGAGCATTGAGTAAAGAATTATCTCTCTTGAGATAGACATGATAGAAATGGTTAATGAACATGGTTCAGTAAGGGTCCCGCTATGATTTTCATGGGAGTGAACCTTGATTACTATGATAGTTTAGGGAGTGAACACATTCCTCTATAGAATCCTTGGAAACGATCCTTTACTTATACAGAAATTATTTTATATTCTTATGTGTGTTCCAAAAATATATGTCTTATGCCAATGCTATGCTCTCACGGCTCTAGTTCTCTGACCCCCTTTTGATTTATGTCTTATAAACTTCCAATATTTGTTAAATTACTCAATATTATAAACATCAATAAATAGGGTTTGGTTATAAAATATTATGATCATGTTCTCATACCATTAGGATAATTTTAAACATATGTATCTCTCTTATCTACCCTTACTAAGTATATGACCTCACAATTTCTTATGGTACCATTCCTTAGGTTACAATGAAATTATTTATATATGATATGTCAAATAATTTATCTAGTTATCAATATCATAGTGAGAGATTATGTAGTTTACAAAAGGACTAATTGTCTTTATCTCAGGTTAAAAAAGATAATATATTATTATTTTTTGTTGGTGTGTGTTTATGGGATTTAATGAATATTTATATAAATGATGTAATATCTATGTATGAAAAGACTAGATCATTATAATTGGTATAGGAGGATAGGTTTAGTTACCTTATGAAAAATTTTATAAGAATACATTATTTATGTCCTTAAGGACATGAATAAGGATAAGTCTAAGGATTAGTCGAGGTATGAAAAAATGTACTGGAATTTTTGAAAAAGATTTAGCAATGAGTTTCAATGAAATTAGATAATTATATACATACTACAAGTGGATGTTTCTTTATCATATGGGTGCCTTAGGGTAATGACTAAAAAACATGTGCATTGATCTAGACACAATCTTCATCAAGTGTATGACAATGGGCCTTACTGTACCCCTTTTTTTTCATTCCCAGGGGATAGTGTTTTGAAATTCACAAACACATTATGAAAAATAATGAATGATTTAAATGAATGATAATCATTAATGACCTATTATAAAAACAAATTATCCATGATTAAATAATATGAAATGAATTAAACATCCTAGAATTGATTTTTCATTGTTATGTGGTTCCCTATCAGGATAATTGTTTCTTTAACCAACTATTTTGGTTTTATTCAATTGAGGGAACCCAACTGAACCATTTTAATGGTAAATGTAATGCACAATGAAATGATTTACATCATAAAAATCCAAATGTTATGGGATATAAATTGAAAATATCACTCCAACATAAATTTCACAAGATATGAATCTATAAAGTCTTCCAAATGTACAATATATAGAACAATATTCACTTGATCTCTTTAAGAGGAAACATCGAACTGCTTTCAGTTAATCATCTGACCACTAGTTGTTCAATTATAAATCAGCACCACTGAAAAGTTATTTTCCATTATACAGTCATTAGAACATAGAAATGGGTAAATAATTATATCTCATGATATATACATGGAAATAATGGGTAGTGAACTCGGTTTAATAATGGTCTTTTTCCACATTTATTTTCCTGGGAGTGAAAATTTATTATAATGTTGATTTGATGAGTGAACTAATTCCTCTATGTTATCATTAGAAATGATATCATGAACCAATCCAAGTTGATGGCGACCCAATCACTCGATCCAGTCTGCGGCCTGGCCCAAGGGACATTCCCCATCCCCACAGGCTTGGAACAAGTGCCATGCATCAAAATTTAATCAGTGGGAATGATTTTTCCCATAGAAGATAAATAAATAAATAAGAGTCAACTGAATAGTAAAATAGAACTCGAGCGGCGGAAAAATAAATAAATAGAACAACTCAACAAACCTCTATGTGACCTTCAAGGTCACCTACCTACCAAAGGCTGACCTTTATTTAATGATGAGCAACTTAGCCAAAGAAACCTATGAAATGGAAACCTGCAACTGAAATGATAAAAATCAGCATGAGAATTAAAAATTATCAGTAGTGTTTCCATGATTTACAATAGAATCCAACGTTAACTTTCTTGAAACCATCCATTAACACAAGTTTTAAATAGAAATATAAAATTAGGGTTTTGGCATTTTAAAATAAGTGAATTTTTTTCTCATTTAAAAATCCAACACATGCAACATATCATTTCCATAATCATTTATCCATTCATAAGCTAATCTCAATGAAAAATATACCAAAGACGGACTAAAGTATAACATGTAAACAATAAAATCTATAAATGTACTAGAATAACGAATTGTAAACAAGCCAAAAAATAGTCTAGTAACAATGTTTGATCCTAAACATCCCTAGGAGACCCCCGGAGGTACACTGTTTCGGAACCACTTGTTGGTACATGGTGAATCTCCTATGACTATAACCAACTAGCCACCCTATAACAGAACAATCCAGTGGAAAATCCCACATAACCTACCAAAAAATCCATGGGGTACCAACCTGTCTAATCATGGTTGATCAGAAACCATCACTCTATCATATAAATGATGCCCAGGAACCCATAGTCGTTATAATAACACTTTGTAAGTAGTAGGTCCTCGAAAATGTGACACATATCACCACACTTTCCTACCCCAAACACGGAAACTAATATATAATAACCCTTTTAGGATATCCTTTCTATAATGGTGACCCATATTTGTATACAAACATTTCAGATCACATGATGGAGAACACTAGGCTGCCATACCATTTAACAATAAAACAATATCATAAATCATTCAATGTTGCCAACTGGGCATACACTTTCAATAAAACACGATCTACATTAAATGTTAGTACAAAAATTACCCTTAGGTTAAAAGTTCCAAACATGCCTTTACGTCACATCATATTGGATCCATTTTTTCAAAAAACATTATAAAGCTCAGACCTGATACACAAAATTTTCCAATCCATATCCTCTAATAATATCTTCTTCAACAATCACCTTTTAAGCTATCAGATCCAAATGAGTCCTTGGATACCATCCACAGCCAAAAATTTAATATTTTCAAAATGGGACTTTATGCTTTCCAAATAGACAACAATTAATTTTCTAAGGCATAATGGGACAAATCCTTAATAAGAACATTTACAGTCATTTAAGGAAACCACACAAAATGCAGAACCACATTTAAGAAAATAATAACTATTTGGAAAAAAGGAATTAAAATACACCATTTCAGAGGAGCCATTATCATTTGTGATCACATCCATGTATGCATTTCATTCACCCATGGATGTGTCAACATCTAATGGAACATTAAAATCTAAAGAGAACATTTGGAAACCTAACCCAAATGCACATTGAAACACCCTGAACCCATGATTTGTATTTCAAAAACCAGTTACTAAACCATTTACTAATTTAAGAAAATGTTTTCAAAAGAAAAAAGCAAAGTCTTACACCATCATTCTATCAACTTCCCATGCAAATTCCATTAAAATATCCAATGAAAATCCAAATATTTTAAAAAAATACTTTTCCTCCATTCATAACATAACTCACACCACTTGTAAAACCAAAATAACTACTTGAAAAATTTGTGAAAACTTACATATAGCTCAAAATAGGTTTTTTCCAAAACAAACTTCATTCCAGACAAACATACTATAAAAAATAAAACGAACATAAGTTAAATTTTCTAAAAAAATAAGTTCCCACCATCCAATTAAATTTAAGAACATGCTAATTTATTTATGAATGAAAAATAATTTTTCATGAAATGCAATTCACAAAGCTGCATAAAACAAATCAGATAATTCATTTAACAACTTTTTCATCAATTTTAACAATCCCAGAAAGACTATAAATAATTAACTGTAATATTAATAATAGTGAGAATGACATATAAAGGTTAATTCATACCATGAAAGTGTCTATGGGTTATGCATGAAAGAAAACAAATGGAAACATGTACCTCAAACCCAGCGCAGACACCACAAAACTCCAACAGAAGGAAAAACAATCCCTTGCAGACCAACCACCCATGATGAATATCGATAAAAAAACATTACACACAACCTGTGACAATATTAATATTTATCCAAACTAAATAACAAAACCAAATATGAGATAAAAGTAAAAACTAAATAAATAAATAAATATAATGGAGCAAGGTGGTGAGGGTTTTCCAGTGTGAGTCACAAGAGAGAACAGGGTGGTTCTGAGTGCATCGTCGGTCAGGGAAAGGGAGGGGAGGGAGGTGGTAGGTCAGTTGTGGAAGAAAGTTGTGAGGGTGGACTAGTAGGGGTGTCAAATGATGGAAACTAGGGGGGAGTAGTCGGAGGGTGTTTGGCTAGGTCGGGTGGCCAAAGGTTGTCTTAGGTTTGGCTGGCAGGCTAGAGGCACCGGGGGATGCAGGGCGAAAGTCATGAGTAGGAGGGGTCTGCTGTATTGGTGAAGGGAGATGGCAGGGGTGGGGGAGGTCGGGGTCTTGGAGGGTGAGGTGGGTGTTGGGTGTGGGGAGATATAAGATTAAGGGAGGGTAAAGTCGAGGGGTGAGTACATGGAGCCAGAGGTGGATGGGGGAAAGCGTGAATGAGGGGGGTAGGGTTGGCCCATAGCATGGAACTGGGAATGGGGCGTCCGCTTGGGTAGATTAGGGTTATAATTTTTTTTCATATAATAATAATAATAATAACAATAATAACATTATTAATAACAATAATAATAGTAATAATAGTAATAAAAATACTCCTAATACCAAAAAAATTGTAATATTACAAACAATAATAATAAAAGTAATAATATAAAAACAATAATGATAATAATAATAATAATAAAACAAAAAATGATTACAATAAAATTAAAACAACAAAAACAACAACAAAAACAATAATATAAAGAATAATAGTAATATTATTAATGATACAAATAATAATAATAATAATAATAACAATAATAATAATAATAATAATAATAATAATGAGCAATGGCACAACACCTGGGTTGACTGCGCGACTTCTGCCAACTGTAGGGTGACAACACATGGGTCTGAAACCAAGTAAAATCCTCAAACATAAAAATTTTATGACCCTCACTCATCCCGCACCTCAACAAGGTTAACCGATTCCAGAAATTAATAAAAAAATTAAAAATTCGGGGAGTGATAATTCACCCCACCATAGAAAATTTCTTCCACTAGAAAGTCCCCCAACTGAACAATAAGACAAAATAAGAATCTATACCTAATTGAAACTGAATAAAACCACATACTACGAGAATGATAGAACGTGAGAGGGTTCTACCCACCACAAGAACTCATCAAGTGAGAAAATTCGACACCCAAACATACCACCTCGGAAGGGGGGGGGGTGATTAGGTAACTCTTAACCAATCCAGACTTTGTTCCAGAGAAGGAGAAAACAACACATATGATAGAACTTGGAACTCTCAACCTAGGCCAAAACCCTCCAAAACATAGAGGAAAACCTCTAAGTAGAACATAACCCAAGTAGTGAACATGATCATAACTACAAACATAGATTCTTGCATAGACACTTATATCTCCAAACGAACAAATGTAAACCAAGATCAACCCATACAAGGGACAACTGTGATTTTATGAAAAATGCATGATTCAGAAAACCATTTTCACACAAGCAGGAAGACATGGATTTTAATAGAACAAGTCCATCATAACTTAAAAAAAAATTACTTAGAAAAATGTCAATACATTAACAAAAAAACATTAAATTCTCCACTTCCAACACGAAACAACAATCCCACACCAAGGCTTCACACACCCGACAACATCTCACTGTGCACGAGATTCACCCCACGACATGTGGCTAGGGCTCTGATGACTGAATCATCTCTTTCCTCTTAGTCATGCACTATAATTCCTTAGTCAGAACATCTTCTTCAAGAAATGCTTCTTGCAAAACTTTTCAAGTGACCCGGATAGCTGCAATGAGGACACATCTTCGGTGGAATTCGGATTGAAAGCTTGACATTCCAAAACCGGATAAACTAATGTCACACCATTGAATAGTCTAATGAAGTGGAATCAAGAACCATTGCAGATGACACTTTACATAAATGTTCATATAACACACCCTTATACCTAGATGAGGAACCTTCACGAGCATCAAGATAAGCTAGATTGTCAAACACCTACTCTCTAGGGGCCAATTCATCTAAAAACTCTTCATTGACCGGCTTGTTAGGGAAATGGTCCCTAAAAGGGAGGAACCACTCATTAATATTTTTATGAAGACCCCCGATGAAGAGATAAGTATTCATAAAATCTTGAGATGAAACCTCCGTAGAAAAGGACATGAGTTTATTGAAATGGTCAACATATTCCCTCACCATCCATTGGCCTTATTGAATATACATGAGCTCTTCCCTTTTCTTCGTCTTCACCACTTTATGTATAAAAATTCAGAAAAATATTGATTTAAAGACATCCCACAGTATCCCAACATGCATTTTTGGTTTAGCGATCAACCCTCATTTTTCTAGAGTTAGACCTTCCAACAGACCCAAAAAAACACGCACTCTGACTGCTTCAAGAGTTCCCAATACACTAAAGACGCGCTCGACCACTTCATGCCACTCTACTGCCACTAATGGACCCCAGTCATAGTGAATGACATGCACCATCCTATAAGGAAAAAAAACTAGGCATAACTTATCTAAAAACCTGGGGCCCATTCTGGGTGGAATTTTTTTAAAAACATCTAAAACACCAATCCAAAACTAATATCAATACAAATCAACGTCTATGAATGTTCTATAATCCAAAAACAATCAGTTAAAAAAAACACAACCCAAAAATTCCATTTTCCAAATCCTCTTTTCATTTTATATTTCAAAACCTCCTTCTTTCAAAGACTCATTCTAAATACCACACCCACTTTTCAAACCAAATTCAATTTCCCAAAAATAATTTTATATTTTTAAATGAACTTTATAAAAACAAGGTCAAGAATTTAATTCCATGTACACACCCTAGTAATCGCATAAACCATTTCACATGCCTTTATCCCCCTTCATTCATATGAACCAATATGAACTTCCCATGGATTCTCTTACATGTGAAAATATTAATAGGGAGTACTTGAGGTTGCACCAAAACCTTTCCTCTAAAAATTCTAGGATAGAAACATATTTTTAGACAAATGAATTTCATTTTTAAAACACATTTTTATTTTGAAAAGCGCACTTAAAGCATCCTGAACCAAGATGACAATCAACATGCATCAAACTACTAGAGTGAGGAAATTGTAGTCATGTTTAACCGAGCGACATGGTAGTGGGCCATGCCCCAAGGAAGAGTAATCAACTATGAGGAACTAAAAATGTGTACTCAAACTTCACATGGTTCACTAATCCATTTAAAACCACGATTTATCATCGGATTGCCTCTGTTGTCATCCCTCAATCCAAAACAAATTAGAACCAGACAATGACTCAATTCTCCGACTACCACTAGTAACTCGAGGTATGAAATAGATAAGGGTTCATGATTTCCTTCTCATACCTA
Organism: Viscum album; assembly: GCA_963277665.1. Classification (NCBI taxonomy): domain Eukaryota; kingdom Viridiplantae; phylum Streptophyta; class Magnoliopsida; order Santalales; family Viscaceae; genus Viscum; species Viscum album. The sequence continues at coordinate 2,061,239,416 of OY728140.1, forward strand.
CCTCTTGAGTCTCAAAGGCCCTAATCAACATCAACCTGACACTCCAAATAACAAGGGTATTCTTTGATATAATTTTGTCAAAATCAAACCCAGGTTGACACTTGAGCTGGTCTGTGGCATGGCTTGAGAAGCATTTCTGATCACCATGGGCTGGCAAGTAGTGACGAGCATCAATACTAAATCACTATGAATGATTTGGATTGTAAAATTTAAATAAATAAACAAGAAAAAATTAAAAAATAAAACTGAAATCGAGCAGCGAAAAATGAAATAAACAAAACATCTCAACGTACCACCATGAGACCTTATAGGTCACCTCACAACCAATGGCTAACCAGGTTCCAATGATGAGAAACTCATCCAAGAAAACCTGAGCAAAAGAAATCCAGTAACTAACATGATAAAAATCTACGCGAGTATTAACAATCCTCAGTAGGGTTGCCAAGATAAACAACAAAATCTGAAGTCTCCATTCCTAAAACCATCCATTAACCCAATTTTGAAATAAAAATATAAAATTAGGGTTTTCACATTTTAAAATAATCAATATGTTTATCTCATTTAAAAATCCAAAACCGGCGTCATACCATTTCCAAAATCATTTTTCTTTTTTTAAGCTAAACTGAATAAAATATATTAAAAAGCTGGACTAAAGTAGAAGAGGTAATCAATGAAAGATGAAAATGAACGAGTATAATAGAAATTAAATAAGAAAATAAAACAATCCAGTTACCATGGGTGATCCTAAAAATCCCTAGAACACCCCTGAATGTACTCAGTTTCGAGACCACCTATCAGCGTATGGTGAAGCTCCTATGTCTATAACCAACTAGCTTCCCACTAACTGACCAATCCAGTGGAGAAGCCCACCTGTCCAGACAACCAGTCCCATGTGTACCAATCTGTCTAATTGTGGTTGATCAGAAATCATCGCTCGATCATCTAAATGATACCCAGGGACCCATGGTGGATCAAATAAAACTATGTTTTTACTAGTCCCTCACATGCATGACTCATCTCACCACACCTGCCTACCCCAAACATAGACACCAAAATGAAATAACCCTTATAGGATATCCCTCCTATAATGGTTCCCCATATTTATATACATACAATTCATATCACATAAAGGTCCCAACCATGTCTCGATACCATTTAACATTTAAACCATTGTATAAAACGATAAATGTTGCCAACCAGGAATAGTATTTTTACAAAACAAAATCTCCATTAAAATATAGTACAAACATTAACCTTGGGATAAAAGTGCCAAATGGGCATTCAAATCACATAATGTCAGAACAATTTTTTTAAATCAATTTAATGCTCTGACCAGAAAAAACACAATTTTCCAAACCATATCTCTTAATAAAATCTTAGTCAATAATCACATTTTATGTTCAATGTACCAAACATTCCCTTGGATACCACCCACACCCAAACATTTCATATTTTCCAAACGATCCCTTATCCTTTCATGACTCACCCCAAAGTATTTTCCAAAGCCCAATGGGCAAAATCCTTGATAAAAACATTTACAATCATTTATGGGTACCACACAACAGACCAAACTTCATTAAAGAAAAAAAGAACTAATTGGAAAAAAATTATTTAAAGGAACACCATTTAAAGGTGCCATTATATTTTTTGAGCACATCTGTGTGTACACCTTGCGCACCCATGAATGTGCCAATATTCAATGGCACAATGAAATCCATAGAGAACATTTTAAAACCACACCAAAATGCACACTAAAACACCATGAACCCATCATTTGTATTTCAAACATCATTTACAAAACCATTTATTAATTTAAGGTAAACATTTAAAAAGATCACAACGAAGTCACACTTCCTGATTCTATCAACTTCACATGAAAATTTCATTTAAGCATCCAATGAATATCTAAACATTTAAAAAACTGCTTTCCCACCTTTCAAAATACAACTTGAACCACTTGCACAACCAAAAGAACCACTTTCACCCTTTATGCACACTATCATATAACTCAAAACGGGTTTTCTACAAAACACTCTTCATTCAATAATAACATACTATCAAAAATAAAATTGAACAGCTGTTAAATTTTCTTAAAAACTATGTTTTTACAAAATTATTTAATTGAAGAACATTCTATGATCTTTAGACATATAATATAATTTCTCATGTCATGATTTTCACAAAACTACATAAAACAAATCAGATAATTCTTCAAAAAACAATTTTCAACAATTTTAACTAACCCATAAACACTATAATAAAATTTCTAAAATATTAATGGTGGTGAGAATTACATATAAAGGTTAATTCAAACCATGAAAGTGACATTGGGTTATGAGGGAATGAAAATAGTCCGAAACACCTATTTAAAACAAAGAGTAGATGCGACGAAACCTTGACGGAAGGTAGAACAATCCCTCATGGACTAATCATGCATGATGAACAACAATAAAAAACACACAATAAAGAACCCACGACAGTATGAAGATTTTTCAAAACTAAATAACAAAAACAGAGAAGAGTTGAATGGAAAAACTAAATAAATAAATATACCTGAGTAGGGTGGAGCAGGTCATCCAGTGGGAGTTGCAAGAGAGAGCAGGGGGTTCAAAATGCATCGCTGGCTAGAGTAAGGGAGGGCAGGGTAGCGGTCAGTCAGTCATGGCAGCAAGTAGTGAGGGCGGACCAGTAGGGGGAGTAGAAGGCTGGAAACTATAAGGGAGCAGCCAGAGGGTTGCTGACTCAGTTGGGTGTCCAAATGTCGGTTGGGGCTTGGCTGGAAGGATGGAGGCCTAGGGAAAAAGGGGGGCATGTTAGTCGCATGAGGGATCAGGTGTCGAGGCAACGGGGGGGGGGGGGGCTAAGCACAGTGGCTGGGGTCCTGGAGGGTGAGGCTAGTTCTGGGTGTGGGGAGATATGAGATGTGGGGAGGGTGAGGGTGAAGGCAGAGGGTGTGCACCTGGAGGAGGAGGAGGCTGGGGGAATGCGTGATAGAGGTGGTCGGGTGCGGCCTGCAGCATAGAACGAGGAAGGGGGCATCCACATGGGTAGATTACAGTTAGATATTTTTTTTCATTCCGTAATAATAATAATATTATTATTAGTAATATTAATAATAGTATTAAAAATAATAATAATACCAGAATAATAATAATAATACAAATAATAATGATAAAAGTAATAATATAAATAACAATAATGATAATAATAATAATAAAACTAAAAATGATTATAATAAATCAACAACGACAACAACAACAATAATAATATAAAGAATAAAAGTAGTAATTATAATAGTGCAAATAATAATAATAATAATAATAATAATAATAATAATAATAATAATAATAATAATAATAATAATAGTGAGCAATGGCATGACACCTAGTCCAACTTCGCGGCTATTACCAACCTCAGGTTGACCGCACATCAGTCTGAATCCCAATAAATTAATTAAACACTAAATATTTTTGACCCGAAGTCAATCCGCACATCGATGAGGATAACTGAAACAAATAAATAATAAAAAAAATTATCTAAAAAGTTCTGGGTGTGACAAATGATGCTTGACTAATATGGAAATTATTTTCTCTTCTTTTGTGTATTGCAAAATAATATGTCTTCTGTCAATGATTTTCTCTCCTGGCTCATGTTCTTTGATTCCCATATGATTTATTCTTTATGAACTAACAATATTTATTCCATGACTCAATATTATTAACAACTATATATATGGTATGGTATTAAAAGTTTATGATCAGGTTCTCAGGCCCTTATGATCATGTTTTGCTTATATATCACCCTTGTCTACCCTTACTAAGCATTTGAGCTCACCATTTCTTATGTTACCATTCCTCAAGTTATAATGAAAAGTATTATGTATGATATGTCTAATAGGGATGATATATTTTAATATCATAGCTTGGGATTATGTAGTATACTAAGGGACTAGTTGTGTGTGTTCCCATGTTTAAAAAGAAAATAAATTATTATTGTCCTTGGGCGTGTGGTTTTGTAATGTCATGAATATTCTTAAAGATGATGTACGTTTTATGTATGATAATATTGGATCACTATAATTTGTATCTAAGGATAGGTTTAGTCACCATTTTTAAAATAGGATGAGAATAAAAAATTGATATCCCTATGGATACTCATTAGGATATGTATAAGGATGAGACAATGTATATGAAAATGTCTGATAATATTTGTAAAATATAGAGAAAGTTGTTTTTATGAAATTACATCATTGTCTAGATGCTACAAGTGTATGTTTCTTTACCATATGGGTTCTTTGGGGTAATAAATAAAAACATATGCATTGATCTAGACTTGATCTTCACCTGGTGCAAGATAATGGGTATTGATGCACACCTATTTTGACACTCCCTAGGGATAGTGTTGTTAAATTCATAACAACATTATGAATTATCATGAATGATTTAAACAGTTGATGATCATGATTGACCTAGGATAAACCTAATGTGTCCATGATTAAAGAATATGACATGAATTAAAGATCATATAATTGATTTTTCAGTGTTATGTGGTTCCCCATCATGATTATTTTTTATTACACCATACATTTCGGTTTTATTCATTTGCTCAAACCCAAAGGAACTATTTTAATGGTAAATACGATGTAAAATAAAATTATTTTCCTCCTACAAAGCCAAATATTCTGGGATATAAAATGGAAATAATCATTCCCACATAATTTTCTCAATATTTTAATCATTAAAGGCTTCCAAATATACAAAGTAGAGGAAAACTTTAACTCAATATCAAAATGAGGAAATATCAAACTTATTTCAGTGGGTCTTCTTACCACAATTTGTTCAATAATGATTCATCACTACTAAAAAGATATTTTTATTATCTAGTGTTTTGGACATAAGAAAATCCATTTTGAATGTATACAACTTTTAATGTGATGTGGTTTGATCATGTAATCTTATCATCAACATGAGGTAACATTATGAAATTGAATCCAGCAACTTGGGTTAGTTTAATAATTTATTTTTCAATAATTACATTCCTCACATTCTTCACACTAAGATGTAGATGGAGTTCCTTGAGATAATGAAAATGGATGACGAATTTTTTGGTACCTATGTGAAATTTTTTAAAAGACATGAAAGGTACACTAATTCTATTATGATTGAACCTAAAAGTATGGTTAATCAATTATTCAGTTTCTTAAATACATGTCACCAAAAGGAATTATCCATAATATATTTCAATAGCAATGAAAATATAATTTGATGTTCTATAAAAGAGGAAATAGTGGTTTGATTTGTTTATCAATTTCACGTTTTTGATATGAATATAGGAATGGAATTGAAAATAAAATCGATGAACCATAGAGATAATATGATTCCTTTATTTAGAAGGTGTGGGAATAAGCATGGAGGAAATTTTCATAAGAGGAATAGTAAATGTGTTATGTTTAGAAGGGATATTCATAAAGAAATTGACTAACGAAATGAAGGGAAGAATCTATTTAATGAGGTCAATAAAGATAAATATTTACATAAACCACCACCCACACTCAAGTGTTTAAAATTATTTGAGTACGATGATTATGATAACCAATTCCAAAAAATTTATGTTAATGATGATCCTCGATGTCATTAATCTTGTAAACTGAGAGATGAAGGGAAATATCATTATATAAATGGTGTAAAGAGTTTAATTAAAATAATTTGGTTAAAGTTACACTTACCATTCACTCTAGAACAACTAATGTCTTATTTGAATCTAGATTCACACATTATTTCATACTAAAATAATTCTCTAATGGTATCAAGATTCCACTAAAGTGATTAGATATAGAGTTATTAGTGAAAACACCTAATAGTATAATGACTGAATATCCATTATATGATTCCTCTCTAGTTGATTATCAAGGTAATTATATCCTTGAAAGTCTCTTTATTCTTTCACTCGTTGAATTTGATGTTATATTGTTCTTGTATTGGCCTATCACCCCAAATACAACATAAAATATCAAGGATGGGAAGTCAAATTTGATATTCCAAACAAACCTTTGATCTTCTATAAATGTGTTGATAATTATGATCTTATGACGAATATCACATCCTTTGTATGGGTCTTAAATCCTATTTAGAAGTGGTGTTTATCTAAAATAGATCGGAAAAAACTCGAAATCGATGATATTGATATTTTTTATGAAATTTGATGATATTTTTCTAGAGGTGTTTCCTAGGCTTCAACTTAAATAAGATATTGAGATCATAATTGAACTATTCATTATTTCTATTCTAAATTGATGGAATCACCATTGAATGGACCTAATCAAGTTTCATGAAATAATGATGCCACTCCAAGAAAAAATTGACAATTTTTTCATTCATCCATGTATGTCACCAAGGGGTGAACATATTATTTTTTTTAAAAATAAATATTGATAAAAGAGACAGATCATTTATTATCTAGAGATGAAAAAGATCTAGATCAGTAAAACGTAACCTTTTCCCTAGATCGATGACTTGGTTGAACAACTACGAGGAGGTCAATACATTACCAAGATTGAACATCGTTCATGAAAACCTAATTAGAGGTTCATGAAGGAGTATATAACCAATATAACATTCCATAAAAATTATGGACACTATGAATATATAGTTATTCTATTTGGTCTTTCTAATGCACCATAAATCTTCACGGATTTAATGATTAGATACTTTAGAGAATACCTTGATCCATTTGTGGTTGTCATTATAGACGATATTCTTATCTACTAAAATTTAAAGGATTAGGTTGAAGAAAACTTGATAGTTTAGATAAAAACCCTAATGAAGTATAATTGATATGAAAAATTTAAAAGGTGCTAATTTGTTCTACAGAAGATTTCATTTTGGGTCATGTAATCTTTGGAGAGGGTATATCAGTAGATCCATCAAATACAATGTTTATTGAGGTTTGTCCCAAGGAATCCATGGTGACTAAGATCCATAGTTTACTTGGTTTAGATGAATATTATCAATGTTTTGTTGAGAACATCTCACTACTATCTAATACACATAAAAACTAAATTCCAAGGGATCTATATTCCTATATAAAGTTGAATGGGGGAATAATCTCAAGATATTAAAGAGTAAGTTAATCAGCACACATGTTCTTAAATTACCTTGTAGTAGAGAAGTATTTTCAATCTATAGTGATGCATCCAATAAGGGTCTAGGATTTTTTCTTATGTATAATCAAAAGGTTATATGTTATGCCTCATGAAAGTAATAGATTCAATAATATATTACCCAACAATTGATTTGGAGGTAGCTGCCGTAATATTTGAATTATACATGTATAGTATTTGTGTATTGCGAGGAAAGTTTCATGAATATATTTATAATAAATTTTTAATTTATATATTCAAACTGAAGGATTTGATATTGGAACAAAAAAATATTCAGATCTGAAAATGGTTTGTTTTTTTTTGTTTTTTGTTAATTTAAATGGTACTGATTAATGAGTTTTCTAAACAAGATTTTTTAAGGAATAGATGGATTTAGTGTTGATGGTGGTGTCTTTCCCAGGGGTTTTTAAATTTATAGGTCCCAAATTACTAGGACGGAGGATATTGTTATTTTGAAAATAATGTATTTTCACGTAAATTTAAAAATATTCTTTCAAGGATAAAGGGGTTTTGTGAAGCGGTGCGCAAGTGATCTTTCTGGAATGTCACATAAAAATATATAAAATGAAATGGGTTTGTGTAAGATATGAATTTTTTTGAAAGATAGAGTTGTGCATCATAGTAAGATTTGTTCATTACATCTAAATAGAGATGGATTTCATGTGCTAATGTTGACATCAAAATGATAAATTTAGTATAGGAGGAAATTTTCATGAAAATTGTAAGGAGTAAAAGGTATTTCATGATGATTCGGCCATTCCATTAAATATGCAACTACCCCCCCCCAATTCATAGTAACTATTTAAAAAATATACATTTCCTATATCCCATGAAAAAGTTGTGCATAGTAGAGTTATACAACATAGAATTTCATGTATAATGTTCCATGCATCTATCAATGCCATGTGAGATTCAAGAAAAGTTTTCATGAAAGTCATACATGCGTAACAAAAGCAATATATTTCTGTCATGTTTATGTGATTCATGAAATAAAAATAGTTTTGTGAGTAGAAGGATTTGAATATCTGATTTGATTTATAAGTTAATAGAAGTGCATCAATTTTGAATAATGGTGAAATCAATGTCTCTTTCTAATCAAGGAAAAGAGAAATAAATTCCCAATATAATTAAATAAACTTCAAGTAATTAAACTGAGTAAGACTTCACCGTGGGTAGTTAGGAAGGGGTAGTCGATGGAATTGTTCAGATGGAGTTAGTTTACAATCCAAAAAATTCATATAATGTAATTGATTCTCACATAGAGTGACTATGCATGATCTTTTTTATTCATAAATAAATAGTGATGATTATTGGATTTATGTATGATAGATACACGTTAATTGTATTATTCTTGGACTATCCTTTATTGGAAAACCCTATAAACTAATTCTGTTTTCTCTGTACATATGAATGTTTAATAACTTCATTATTTATTCAAATATGTTTAATAAGTTCCTATAAAGGTTGGAAGAATATCTGTCACATTAAAAGAACAATGTGTCACCATTATTCACCTCTCCCCTAATAAGGTGTTTTAGGGGTCTATAGTTGAATATGTGATAAAGAATATATTAAATGATGATTAATGATTATGAATACTCAATTCATTACAACCCAAAAAATCCAAAAAACGTGGTCAATAAATTGAGTCAAAAAGATCAAGTTATCTTATCAATGATGAAGATTACGAAATATCAAATATTTATATATTTAAAAAAATATGGATCTAAAATTTATGAAGGGGAAAATATTATCTTATATAATTTATTGATCAACCATAAATCCATGTGAAAATGAATGGTGTGCTCAAGAAATATGTAGAGATGTAAAAGAAGGTTAGAAATGTCCATAGGTTTACACTCTATCATGATGGAACAATAATGTTCAATAACCATATATGTGATTTTTACATACCATATATGATGATGGATTTATTAGAATAAAATCATATTTATTCATTATCACTTAATCTTGAAAGTATGTAGATGTATATATATTTGAAATTATGTTTTTGGTGGTATGGAATGAATAAGGATATCATAGTGTCCGACTATTGATGCTTGATATGTCAGCAAGTTAAGGATGAAAGAAAAAGAGACAAAGTGATGTTACATCTGTTAACCATATAAGAATTGAAATTGGAAAACATGACATTGTATTTTTTAATTGGAATCATTGAAAAATATAATTGGAATAATTTTATAAGGGTTTTAGTTGATCACCTTTCTAACTCGACACACTTCAACATCATTATAGAAGTATTCTCTGAATATCATCTTTCCATGAAATAAATTAAGCAGTATGGTTTCCGGGAGTACCACATTACATTATGTGTGATCAGGACCTAAGGATTACCTCAATGATCTAGTGAATTATTAAGTATGTTTTTCATATGGAATAGATATTTAGTACTATGTATCATCCTCAGAACAATGGTCAGTCTAAAAGAACAATTCAATCCCAACATAATATGTTTGGGTCTTGTTGATTAGAATTTAAAGGTTATTGGGATCAACAAGTACCTCTATTTGAGTTTTCATACAATAATATAGATGTCCATATAATTCATATGGGTCCTTATAAATCTATCTATTGAAGTAAATGTAGAGATCTAGAGTCTATAATATACTAATGAAAATGAAAGATATTCTGAAATGATATAGATAACGAAATAGAACAGATTATTAAATCCATTTGTCAAAACATCAAGTTATCTTGGATTTGGAAAAAAATATTTAGTCAATCTCTGGTGTAATATAGAATTTGAAGTTGGTGAAAATATGTCTTTATGCATTTCTCTATGGAGAATGGTTATGAGTTTTGAGAATGATGGGAAACTGAGTCCTGGGTATATTGGTCTTGTGGAAATTATTAATAACATCGAGACCACATATTATCACATGGAGCTTCCACTAAACAACTTTGAATTCCATGACGTGATCCATGTATTTATCTAGATGAATTACATATCAGACCCTTCACATTCATAAAAGAGATATGTAAAACCATTGGAGTAGGATCATTATTATGAGGAACACATAGTGGAGATTCAGGACCATATATAAATTTTTTTACGAAACAAGACCATCCAAATGGTCAAAGATTTATTGTGAAGACCCCAAATATTGGGAGATACATAGTAACATTATGGTATTATAAGGTAGAAGTATAATTATTTGTTTGTATTAGAGTGATGAATTTCAATAGGGAAAATTACTTTAAGGTTATAGAATATAACACCCAAAGATACAATGAAATATTTTTTTACAAATGAATTTATTTATTTTTTGATAATTTTTATTATATGAAACATGATTTTTTGAATATGTTACAGATAATATCAAGGTTATATTAAATAAAACACAAAACGTTGTTTATATTTTTTATTGGCAACACCAACATTTAACTAACCATGATAAATAATTAATAATTCTATTGTAAAAAGAACATTATTACCTAAATTTTAAATTACCGTAATAAATATGAATAATTTTTTATATATTTTGTATAATAGCTTTATATAAAGACAAAATATTTATAAAAAAGTACATAATTTTTCAATAATGTATTAATATGATTTTTTAAAAAATATTTTTTACGAAACTAATCTATTTACTTCTTTTTTTGAACAATAAAAAAAATTTAAATATTTATTGAAAATTTATTTAATAATATAAAAATAATTTTTTTAATCTTCATATCAAATTATCTTATTGTAAATTTTCTTTTTTAAAAGTGATTATATTTTTGATGGTTAAAGAAAAATACTTGATTTTATTATATAATTCCATTTCTGTTAAAATAATTTATAATTTTTAATATATTTTAAATTAGTTTTAATGTAAAATTAGTTCAATTATACATCCATTAGTCCAATTTAGGTATTTTGATAAATTTTATATTGAATTTTTATAAAAAAACATTATTAACATTTGAACATTTTCTCTTAAAAACCTTTATTCTCATCGCACCTGATAGATTAATTTTAAATAATACATTTTTTCACATATATGAACTGAATATGAAAAAATGAATGAAATTTTATTATTTAACATTATATATATTATCTAATAATTTAAAATTATGTTTTTTCCAAAATGCATAGAAAAAAGACTAAAAAATTTTAACTGTGGTTAAGGAAAAACCTGTTTACCAAGGGTAAACAAATATGATTAGGGTTACAAATTAACCCAAAAAAATTACATAACCAATTTTTTAGCCATATTATTAGATTAAAACTTATAATATCAAAAATATTCAATTATTGGATCATTTTTAAATTAAAAAAACATGGGTGCAATTATTTATTTCAAAACAATTACAAGTGTGCCACACACCTTACTTATAAAATTTCACCCATTATCATATCTTATTAAAACTATAAAACCATTTTTTTAGAAAATAACATTACAAATAACATCCAATATTCCCTAGTCACATCATATAGTTATTAGTTTGTTCAAAAATACAACATAAACCACCTATTGGTGAAAAACGAAGAGGATACTTGAAGAAAAAGTAACATTCCTGAATGATTGTTTTTTATTTTATTTCATAATCTATAGACATAAATTATTATTTAATTATTATTATATAATAAAAAATTTATATTAAATATTCTGAGATGTTGTTATATTACTTTCATAGAATACAACCATTTCCACATCCATCAAATGGGTTACGAAAACATCATGTGTGTACGGCGAACTATTGTCTCACGAATCGATGTCATTAATTTTTCTACTAACCTCAATCAAGGATGAAAATAATAATGGATTTATTATTTATAAATTATATTTATGATATTATTAGAATTTTTTAATTATGTAATCACACATACCTTCATAATCATCCTATTTTGGGAATATGATAACATTCCTCATGTGTCCGACAGACTACCACCTCGCAAAGATATGTGATTTCTTCATGCATTCAATTTTAATGCAATAACAATGGGTTTAATGAACTTATTTTACATATATGGTATAGAAATTATTATATAATTATAATATTTCATTTAACATTCATTCTATCATAAAATGGATAAAATTGAAACAATGTTCGTTCATACGTACGACCTACGATCTCCATGAATGATGTATTTCATTTTGAATATTTATATTTTATATATTTATCTAAATATAAATAAACATAATATATATGATATTTATATCATGGTAAAAATTATGTATATTATGAAACCGTGATAAAATTATGAGAACCAGAAAGGACTAATCAAAACATATATGGAAAACATATCAGTTATGACCTGAAACATAACTTTTACATGAATTGTTAATAAACAAGAAATAAAATGGCATCCTTAAAAAATATGTAGTATAATATATATATATATATGGTTATTAAATATATTTATAGAAAATATATATTATATAAGAGGTTTCAATATGTACAAAGGAAGTCAAAACTTAGACTAAAGGATTTTTGTCTCTCTCTTTACCTTTGTAGGACACATGCCATATTAACCATTATTTATTTTGTGTGTTGTATATACTAAACATAAATGTATGTTATGATTCTTATACTGATAATTATTTTTATTTATAAATCAAATTTTATGATCCCACTTTAAATGGGGTTACATTTGAAAATCTAACAAACCAGTAAGGGATTTCTCTCTCAATTTTTCATCTTTGAGACGTATGTTATGTTATACACCTATATTATTCGAGGAGGTTCATATAAATACACTTTTATATGCAATATAATGAGTTTAGTTATCCTTATGAATTTTTAGTTTCATTTATTGTTATTTCTTTATGGGTCTAATGATTCAATGTTACCAACGTGGTAATGATTTTAAGAATCAATCTCATCATTTGTTGATATTATTTATGATTACGTTTTTATTGATAAATATTTATGAACCATATCATAGGAAACTCAAATTTTTTTATCCTTTTGTTATTAATTATATTTTCACCTAACAGTTCTATTTTTCAGAACTTTTTTACTTAAAATAATAGAGATTTTTTATAAAAATATGACATTATTTCTCTCTTCCAAAAATAAGTTTTCTTCCAAAATAATGTTTCCTAAAAGTGTTAATTGTTTTCATTATTATCAAATTATTTTTAATGTTGTGTTTACCCATGTATTACTTTTTTTTCAAAAAAGAAGAATTTAATCTCCATTTCATTTTCCAAAAAAAAATCTATTTTTATTTTACTGAAAATGTGAAATGAATCAATGCTTTAACATGTACATCAGGAAAAAAATTGCCATCTATGTGAATATTTTTTTAAGATTAAGTGAGTATATTTCAATTTTATATTCAATGAAAAATCTTTTCAAAGAAAAATATTTTTAATAGGATTTAAGTTTTAATAAAGCATTTTATGTAGAGAAAGTTTTATTTTCATCAAGAAATGTTTTAAGTGAACTATCAAAATCATTTTCTTTCTTTGATGACATATATTGAAGTTACGAATACTTTAAAATGAATATTATCCATGGATACCATTCTTATTATTTCTTTTAATGGTTTATTTTTATGATGGCATGATGTTTATAAAACATGTTTTCATCTATGGGTTATACCATGATAAATTTCTTATGGAACATGATTTATTTTACAATGGATTACACTATGTTTAAATAATGGAATGATTTTAAGTCATGCCTATTTTACATAGGTTTTGATATGAAAACGTATTTATGAAACCCATTTATTATCTAGGGTTGTTATATGATTAATGTTTTATGATATTGTGGAATGTAGAAATATAGTTTTTATTATGAGATGGATGGTACCTCTATCTCCCTCTAGTGCATAGGGACAATATTTATATCTCATTATATATACAGGACTAGAATAGAGAGTATACCCATTTATAGGGGTATTTGTCTATAATAATGGTATTGGGAGTGAACCTTTACTATTATGTAGGTTTGGGGAGTAAACCCACTCAAATGTGAGAGCCCTAGAAATAAGCATGTTATAATATGAAGAAGATTTAATATTCATATGTGTATTCCACAAATCTATGTCTTATAAAACTTTTATTCTCTTATAGGTAATGATCATTGATTTCATTATGAATCTTGTCTTATGATTTTCAAATATTTATTACATTACTAAAGATTATGATCATTGATCTGTATGGAATTTTTTTGTAATGTAAATCTCTTGTTATCAAACAGTTTTATTGATGTTATGATTATGTATCTATCTTTATTACCCTTAATGAGAAACTGAGATCACACTTTCATTTTTTTTTCATTTACCTAAGTATTGGTGACAAGTATTACATATGATATGTCTAGGAAATTATATAGTTATGATTACACTTGAATCATACGATTTAGTTTACCATTGAATTAGTTGTTTTTGATTCTATGTTTAAAAAACTATATATTACCATCCATAGGCCGGTGTTTTTGTGATGTAATAACTATTAATAAAAAATAAAGTAATGTATATGATTGATAAGAAATTATATATATAACATCAATGTGGGGGAAGAACCCGATGAATATTATAACCTAAAAATTAAACAACATTCATGAATCTAAGAATTCAAATGGTGATTACCCCATCGATAATACTAACCACCTGAGGAACCTTGTGATGTCCATTGAAGTAATGATGTTTTTTATGACCATACCAAAAAGATCCTATAATTCTGTTAATTTGAGTGTATAATGTTTTTTATTTTCTGAAATATTATCACAATTTATTTGGATTCTGTAAAACTGTATATCCTTCTCACAGAAAACCATGTTCCGAATGAATGAAAAAATACCAAGAAAAAGTCTTTTACAAAGTTAAATGCTAATTGATAATTGATGAAGTATTGATCGATAGCGTATAAATATTCAAAGAGGAATAACTATACAATATAAATATTATAATATATTGAGAGGAACTAAACATTTATCCCAAGAGGAATTATTATCCATCAATACAAACACAATGTTTTTAATTGAGGGATTAGAAATTGAATGAAACAAATTGGATATTAAAATATATCTTAACAATTAAAAAAATATAACAAAATCAAAATGGTATGGTATTATTTTATTTATTATCCTCCATTTATTATATATCATCAAAAATTATATCCCCTTAATATAGTTTTTTTCCTCTAAATTTTATATGATTTTTCCCATAATGGTATTTAGACATATCTCCCCTTATATTCAAATCTATTATTAATAGTTTTAAAATAAAAGATCCATGAATTTATCATTAAGAATAATTCTCATTAATTAATATTAATCCTCAATTTTTCCTAAATATTTATCAATATTATATTATTACAAAAAATTAAAATGATTATATTATCATTTTCATTTAATAGTTTATCATATATTGAAATTAATAATATTTACATTATTGAACTAACATAGTGTGAATCTTGGGGATTTTCATGATATAAATGAAGATATAATATGTGGTAATAATTCATTGTCAATTGATAAGTAAGTCTCTATGTATTCCTCTATTAACATGGGAATACGATTCTACCATATTTCATGATCATCAGTACAATAATACTCAACTAGATGGAAAATAACACAAACAATCAATATTTGTATAGACTATTCACTAACAATATTAAATAAAATAGCCACTATAATTTCCCAAGGATGTATCTTATAAAATATATATATGGACCTAGGGATGAAAATTGTGATTTTTATGATTAATTTTACACTACTCGTGATTCAAAAATACATTAATACATTTCAAAAAGGAAATAATCAATACATTTTTCATGAAAAACCTTATATTATTTTGATGAGTCTTTTGATTGGGACGAATAACCCTTAATGGTTCAAACCTTTTCAAATTTTCATCTTCCTTATTCCTTTTTAAATGTAATATAAGCATAATATTTTGAATTTTTCCTCTATCAATATTCTATACTATAAACCTATATACAAATCGTGTTAAAAATTTTTCCGTCATGCTAAACCATATGACACACCCTTATAGAAATTTAAATTTCATTAGGATACACATACATATTGTTATGATGACCCTAACAAATTTTATCTTTTATAAATTTACATATATGTTCATCATTATCTTATTATTGATTTTCAATGACATTTATTTTATTTTTACCACATTTACACACCATTCTAGTAAATATTACTATATGAACTTGTAACCTTTATGATATGAAATTTATCTATATTCTCAATATTATTGTTATTACAAAGCTCTTTGAATTAAATATACATCTATTATAGTCTGAAGTTATCTTAATTAAAATAAAATCCAATACTATCATTAATAGTTCCATCATTATAAACAGTCTTATTTATTTTCATTTCATTTCCCACATGCTTCTATTATATTCCACACTAAATTTTTTGTCTTCACCTACATTTCTTTCCACCCTTTCAGAATAAAATTCAATTAAGTTATCTATTTATATTCTATTCAATTTTATGCAACCCAAATTCCAAGTGATCCAAAAACTAGGAAATAAACCATAAGAAAAGTTCATACGACTATGTGTGTCGCTAATATGTGAAGGAAATAAGAATCATGGATGAATTTATATAATTATATACCTCAAATTCAAATCAAGTCTACTTTCTTTCACTATAATTCCCATTGGATAGTATCACCCCTTTTCTTCCAAATACATAGAATATAACCACCTACTACAAAAAAATTAATAGATAAATATAATCATTATTCATAATGGAGTGAGGGGATATTATGAACCTCTATAGGTTGAAGTAGGTGGTTAAACACCAAGGTTATATTAGGGCCTTTAAAATTATAGTGTCTCCAAAGAACTCTTCAGGATATCTACTACACATTCACATGTACCTACAAATTCAATATTTATTATTCCACTCTCTAAAATGTTATCGATGAAATGATAAAATAATTTAATTAGTTTGGATAAAGAGTTGTAAATATAATTCATTATGTTATTGATTTCACCCATGTAATGAATAAATAACTCCATAGTTTGGTTAACATTTTCACTGATATCATCAAATTTAGATTTTATCCCATTATTTTCTATATAATATTTTGTTACTATAATATATTCATCCTCATATTTATTAGGAGTCAAAATATTATTTTTGTAACTCATATATATTATAAAATTAGTTATAATATAATGTAATACTCTACATGGGGATTTGTGGTCCCCCACATAAATAACTCATTCAACATCTGAAATAACATGTTATTCATCATACATGTCCCCATTTATGATAAATACATGAGTGAGAATAAATTAAATATTTTTTATAATTAACTTAATTGTTATGAGATGCTTTAAATTGGAAGTACATAAATTGTTTCTATCATTATTAAATCATGGTCTTTTCATAGACTTGTTCTTGTTAGGCCTAATTTACTTCTTATAAACCTCTTATATTTATTTTTCTACTAATATTCCATACTCATGCTTTCTTATCATGTTTCCTATAATAATTAGATATTAAATTGACTCTCAATCAAGAATATAAAATTTCATCAATAGATTATAGTTATATTTATTCTATGGGAAAAATTATTAATATCATTCAAAAAAACTTATGGATTCTAAAAATTGAAGAGATCAACAATGCTAAAAAATTTCTTCTTTTGTGATCATTGATTAAAATGCTCATCTACATAATATTATTTTTAAGAAGAAAATATTATATCAAACACATAAACCATAATTATATATTTTCTTCTATAGATGTCTTCACATAAAGGATGTGATCAACAACACCTCTTTTACATTTCTATGTCTTAATATAAGAGTTAATTTTATAATACCTTGTATTTAGTGTATGTTTTAAAAAAACTAGAAATTATTTAATATAGATGTTTTTTATCATTTAAGATAAATAATACCATGGAGGATTTATTTTTTTACTTCCTCAGTTAAGATACCCTTATAGAATATCCCTTCCATGTACTTTTAAAAATTAAAACACTCATTGTGTTTTAGTTCTAGGGAAATATTGATTGATTCAGGTCAGGAATATGGCATAAAGATTCATCTATATCTACAACTTCATTTTGACAATTAACATTATATACCAATCACTGCTTATTTTGAACCACCATATTAGTGTTTTTCTTATTTGTTTTTAAGTAGAAAATTTCCAAGTTGGCACAGGATCCCAAATAGGCCTGAGATTAATCCACATTTTGAATTGTTTTACCATTATAATAAAATGTTAAATTATTCAAATTTTAATACTTATGGGGATTTAAATGATAGGAAATTTAGTTCATTGAATAAATAATTCATCACATCCCAGGTCTATATGTACATCTTTTAATTAATTAACCTTTCATTAGACCCCTGAATAAATTTTTTCACTTACTATTTAACAATGTGGATTATTCATGAAGGGTGTCAACTTGAATGACACTATCATTAATGTTGATATTGTGTTAATTGGAAGCATGAATTGATAATTAATCATCCATCATTAACATTATGTAATACATACGGAATTCAATGGAGGGTGGTGTGTCATCAGTTGATTACTTCATCACTCATATTCACCCAACTACTTCTAAAGTTAGGTTTTGAGTCACTATTTATATCAAGTACATTTTCTACCTCCATAACCTCGATAATTGTTACACTGGTTAGTATAATCTCCATAGATGTTATTTCATGATGCTCTATTTCAATCAACAGTTTTGTATCTACCTCTATAATTTTTAATTCAGTTTCATTAATATATAAGGTAGTCTTTAAGTGTAGTGACCATCATTGAATCCATAGAGAAAATGGTCGTCTTCTATCTTTAAAATTTTATTTTTATACCATTGCTTCTGGATTAAAATTATCAACCATGGATCTCAAACTTCTCTTCATTCAATTCTTGAAAAAAATTTCATCTTTCAACATTTCATTCAAATTAATATGAAATTGTACGGGGGTTATTTTATCACATTATAAAGTATCTAACCATTAACCCATATACTCACTCCATGTATGATGTTTTACATTTTTAGTTTCATTAAATATAATATGACCTTGATCTGTAGAAAGAAAAACTTTTTATTATTTTGTTTGGGTTCATTATTTTCAACCTCAGGCAATTTCAAAACCTCATTTTTCATTATTGATATAGTCTATATGGGAATTTTGAGTAATCATAATCACTTTAAACTCTGAAATTCTTCCCTTAATTATATTTTTAGATTCTAAATTCATGTGTTCCCATATTCCCTTTATTTATTATTTATTGGTGTAATTCTATATCATGATATTCATATCTGAAATCCGTTAAAGAAAACATAAACGTGTCTACCATAGAATCATACTTATAATATGAAAGGACACTTACATACTACACCTTTTTTTGTTGGGAATATAGATGGCATAGTTTCTGAAATCATACATTTTCTCTTGTATCTCATAATATTTCATTACACATCCTCCTTGTCTGAAATTTTTCCTTTTCAACATTAAAAACCATTTCTCATGTTTAGATTCATATATTAATTCTTCAAACCCATCCTACTCACTAGGTTTACACTATCATACCACTTGGATGTATGTGGATGTAATTAGAATAACTAAACATGCAATGTAAAAAATATTTTACAATGTGAATCAATTATTGGCTTCATAGAATGTATGATCTATTTCAGAATCCTTAATCACCTATCATAATAACTCTACCATGAGTGAAGCATCACTATTGGTATAATAAATCCTTTTAGGAGAGTATATCTACATTCCATTAATATACATGTGTCATTCTACATTTATATCATTTAATTCAAGATCACACCTCTCATGGAATCCAACCCCTTGAACATGATTCCCTATTAGTAAACTAAATCTAATCCCTTAGCCTAGAAACATTTTCATACTTGAAAATATTAATATTGTCATAAATTATAGAGCCATGCATCTTAAAAACATTATTTGGACAACACCAGAACATGAAATTTTAGTATCCAAGCTGCATGAAAGAGAATGAAAATTCTAAACATAACTCGAAGAGAAATTATTTATTAAAATGAAACATTTCCCCGTCCAAAATAATAAAAAAATCACACATGTTTTTTTTGAAAATTCAAACTCAACACATTTCTAAGAGTAAACAAGATGAATAATTATATTTGTTCTAATATATAAACACATGAATTATCCTAAAATTATCTATAAAATAACTATGAGTGATGTATGTTGTAATGGGAAAGGAAATCTAGAATCAATTTCACCCAATAACATGTTTAGGGGCATAAGTTTCATATAAATTTTATGTATGAATTTACTAATAGATAATAAGAAATTACTATGGGCTCATGGGTATTCAAACTATGAAGAAATTTAAATATCCTCAGTTGAAAAATAATTCTTGATATTCCATGATTCTATCATATCGACAATTAATATATCATTTAATACCCATGAGGCCAATATAATATATGAAAATTATTTTTTGAGAGTTGATAAAGTCATAAATGATCCACCATGATTAGATTTAATAGGGAAATGCCTCTACTAGCCTCATTCTTCACATATGACTTTGTTCATGTTTATGTCAAATTATATTAGATTGACCAACCTCCATACTTTTAATTTTTAAATATATAGCCATGATCTGTAAAAAAGGATACATAATCTGATTTAGAGTCTATAATTTTTTATGTCATAAAATTTTTATAGCATGTGACCATTCATTGAGTTTTCAATTACATTCATTAGTTCATAATTGGAACCCCTAGATTTATTTCCATATTTCTCCACAACAACAGTTACATCATTTAACTCAATAAATGTTAAAATAATTTTTTTTAACATTTTTCATACTCTACTCATTGTAGAGTTGTGTAGGAATATTTTGCAATCTATATAATCACCACATTTCCCCTGATTTAATTTAGTTTTATGGAATTAGAGGCCACATGGAAAAAATAAATTAGTGCAATATGGATTTCCTTCTTCCATGCCACATCTAATATATGGTTATTTCCATTATTGGGCATAAAAATATTCTAATTATTGTGTAAATTACTACATGTGTTACCTTCTTTAAATAATGGTGAGAATTGAATAATTAAAAAAGATATAGTTTTTTAATTTTATTCATTATCTCATTTAACCAACCAACTCACCCATTTTTAAGGAGTCCTAATATATGGAAACATCATTATTTATACCACTATTATAAATATAATTTTATTATATAATTGATGTGTAATAGATTTTATTATAAAATCACACAATTTTGATTGTATGACCCGATTCATTTTCCATTATCCAATTATAAAAAATCATGTACTTCATATCCTCCCTCAATCATTGCATAAACCTTATAGAAAACATTATTCATTAATAATCACAAAAGAGAATGATTTCCTATTATAATAATGTTACATGTGGATTCATAGGGACCCAAATATTTTTTGATCTTGATCATAGAAGTAAGATTCCATTCTCCTCATTTTCTAACAAGGGTTACATACCATCTTACTATTTGTACTTGAATTTCATGTCCTTTACAAATCAGAATTCATATTTTTGATATCAAAATAATCTCATGGATTGGATAGGTTTTCCATGATCTATTGATGAATATATCCTATCATTTGATTCCAAATTTTTTTCTTCAACTATATGAGATAATTTTTTCTCCTTAATAAAAAAATGGTTGAGATTATTATTTTTTATTGGATCATTAATGATTTATTTCAATGAAATTCACTTAATTTATAACCCTTTATGGATAAAATTGTATTTATTCATACATTAATAGAGTTTATTCTTACTTCTGATATTATATCATAAGAAATTCACAATGAGTATATATATTCTCTTTATTTTGTCAACTCCTTGCTATTTTTTACAATTAATTTGATTACATTGCTACATCATTTCCAAAATAGATTATTCCATTAAATCTCAAATTCAAATCCTTTAGAATGTTCTTGTTTATTTACAAGAAGGGTGAATTTCCACTATATAGGATACATGTGTTGTTTTTATTAGTTTTATTGCCTATGAATTTATCTAGCTTTTTTGTTTGTCTTATTGTTTTCATTCTAAGAGATAAAAAACTGGCATGAGACATTATATATCATCTCCATTATTTCATATAATTATGTAGAAAAAAAAGACATCCATATTATTTATCCAATTAAGAAAAAATATTCTTTAATGGGATCATATTAAACTAGTTAAATATATCCGTCCATAACCCTCAATTTTCAAACACTCTTGTATATTTTTATACATATGGTAACATTATCAATAATATGGGACATTTAATAAAAATAATACATAAGAGTGTTTAAGTTAGTGTTAATGGATATATATTTATTATTCCTTACCTACTTTCTAGTGTGTCTCCCATTAAATAGATATTGTACTCTCAACCATAACACATGTTATTTCCTTGGAAACCAAAAAATTGAACCTTTATAAACTGAAATATCCTTACATAATATACTCTCAATATATTTCAATGTTTTTAATATATTTTTCATTTATTATTATTCTTAATGGGATTATGACTCCAATATTTTCCAGATTCCCTTCATTCCATGCCACTGATGTTTTTTCAGAAAATACTAGATAATTGTAAATAGTATTCAACTATCCTATGTTAACGAAGGTTTTTATTCCAACATCTGATGTCTCAACATCAAAACTGACACTATATCATCCAATATTCCTAGGTATTAATTTATTATGAATATTATTGAAACATTATTTTCCTCGCTTGTCTCTTGTTAATATTTATATCTCTTAAAACCATCTAAATTTTAACATATTTATTACAAATTTTTTATTAAATTTTAATTATAATTTCATTATATTTTTTAAAAAATATTCTTCTACGGATTCACTATTTTATTATATTTTCTATAAATAAAAATTAATTTAATACATCATAATACCTTTTTTAACAATTTTTATTTTAAAAATTAATGCTTCTTCTAAGAATTCACGATTAATTGTTTTATCTTACACCTCATTCTAATGGTAGTCTATCACATCATCAATATGATTCACATATTATTCGAATTTTATTAATTATTCCCTATTTTTTATTTTTCATTCATTTAATATAAATCACATCATGTCCAGTGTAAAATTACACCTTTAAATATTTAATATCATCAAATTGATTTTCATTGTATATCTCATATTACTCATTCTCAATATTGTAAACCACAGAATATTCTATATTATATTTAAATTTGTCTTCATTATCATCTTGGTAGTCTTTATCATCATCCTATTAATTTATCATGTAGATCATTATCAAAAATTTCTTTATAAAAAATTACCTTTTTTGAAATCCATTTTAGGGGGATACATCCTTGGTTTCTTCTGTCCAGTTTCCAAAAAATTTTAATTAACATCAAATAACCTCAAATTTAATGATATAATATATCTGACCATACCATATAAGAAAAATCCATGAATTGGTGCTTTCAAATATACCATTTTCTATTTTGAATTTTATTTCTACTATTGATATAAACTCATTATTTATATCTTACGTGATATAAAAATTGACATCTAGGAAAATTTTATTTATTTTTTTTTAAAAAACTATTTCTGAATATTCAATATATGTTTGATAAAAGAGTTTTAGGTTAATGAAGTTTTTTAGAAATTATATGCAAGAACGATGTTTTTATAAAGGCAGTAATAACTACAACTTTCACCATGTTGGGGTAACATATACATAGTTATGGGAATGTAAATTTTTAGATGCAATAGGTTTTTAAATTGGAATTTTAATTGATAATTTAATAAGTAGGAAATAACGAGGCTTGAAATTTCTATAGTCTCAATCATGGTGACTTGGGAAAGGAAAACAAAAATATATGGAATGAGCATAAAACTCCATTAAACTCTAAATTTTCAAATTAAAAAATCTCTATTCAAAATAGGGAGTCTTGGTAAGGTCATTGTTCAAGATATTGGACGTTTTTTGAAGATATCAATAATCTCTTATAATGATATTAAAATTGGAAAATGAAATAAACTATTTCATAAATGTCAGAATGTTTTATTAATATAACACCTATGTAACATGAGGAACCACTATTTAAGAATTTTAGTGGCAATGCAGATTAATGGATAATACATTGGTAACTATGGTGATTGTGAAACATGGTTTGGTGAGAATTTAATTTTTTTCACATGATATTTTCTTGTAAGGGAAAAAAAATTTCGATGAAAAATAGTATCATGCTCTTGACACCCACCAAAATAATCAATAAAATGGGATGGTTGGAAGTATATTAAATATAGACGTACTATATATTTTACAACAGAAAAAGAGAATACCAAAGGATCATGTGATGCTTTTAATAATAGAAGACTAAAGGGTGGATCTTATGATGATACTCATGTGACTACTCATTTCCATCATAGTATAATTGTTAGATCACATGACACTCCCCTTATCCCATTGAAAATTATTGAAAAGGTAATTTATGTTGTGGTGATTTACAATCATTGTTGATCACATGACACAATGGATTATAATTTTTAAGAAGTTATGAAATTATGTAATGTGATACCTCGTAGTTTATGTTGTCTTCATAGTATCATATCAATAACATAAAGGCTTATTATGACATTCTTTGTTTTAGTCAATTTTTATCATGCAATTCCACTAAAATATACAATCCCAAAACACCATAATATTTATGTGATCAAGAATGATAAGGATCTACATTATTGAATTTATTTCTTTTCATACGTAATCATCTAATTCACTTGATAAACACTTGAAATAATGTGTCTTTATTATCATGAAATGCATGGGTTCATGAAAACATACACCAAAGTCTTATGCCACCTCCAAATTGTTGGTCTAGATCACTTTCCAAATTATGAGGCATAGATAAATAGAGACAATGACTATAAAAATTAAAATTTCAATTTAAAAAATAAATGGAAACGTGATATTCACAACTAATAGAATGAGACATACATGTGATGAAATGAGAGTTACGGAGAGTTTGTTTTGGAAATGAAGTTTAATGAATAAAAATTTATTGAGTAACATTGATGTGTGGGAACATGGGAAGTAGGATTACCATTTAAAAAACCCAAAAATTATTATTAAAGAATTAGTCTTATTACAACTTGTTCAACAACAGAACACATCATTAGTTCCTAAGTTAGTTTATCATGAGATGTCCTTTGTCCTTATTATCCGATCAGACAATCAGTAAAAATATTCATGTATATGTGATCATGTGATTCCCATTTCATTAGGTGATTGTGAGATCCAATTTTCTTATAAAATAATGTGAGACTCCCTTAACATCATTTGATTGCATGTCCCCTCATAATTTATGCACTCAAATGACTAGGTGATCTTCACGTAATCAACCAACTCATATCTAAATAAGATGGGTCATCCATCCATAATATTCGACTTGAACCTATTAAGTATTTATTACCTACTTATCCAGTGAGGTTATATCCTTCATGGTAATCCACCATGGTGTAGGTATATAATATTTCCGGACTCATAGATAAATATTACCATAATTTAAATTTAACATCCATTCCCACCAGCTGGCTAGGAAAATTTAAACTACATCGATTCCAATTCCAATTATTAATTGGACATGTAGTATGCCTCATAAGTATTTATCTTTATATCTTATATATTTTTATATTCCATCTTTCCACATGGGAATACTACTATGATGATTATATTTCCATCATGATGTTATCATCATACACCCCCACATACCTCTCAAATTAATGCATTTGATTTGCGATATCAATTATTATTTCATAGGGACATAATAACCATAAGATTTGTCACCATATTCATCTAAGGGAATCCAAAATGTGTAATCCATATTCAATAAAAACCATAAAAAGTCATCAAATATTCCTGATAATAATATTTTTTTTATTTTTCACTCGGATTATGAATCATATGGGATTAGGGATCAATATTGATTATTTCATCCACATATTTGAAGTGTCTTAATTTTAGGGTAGTCTCATATATGTAATCCATATTCAATCATCTGTTTGTACACCTTTTATGACACATACATCCATAACATCATAAATTCATAGTCTCTTATTCATATTTTTATGGGATACATAATATGCCTCTCCAAGTACATACACCACATATAAAATATTAATCTATAATCATATATATTGCAGTAGCATGACCCTAAATTGTGTTTCATATGTTCTCAATGTGTGATGTTTAAATACATGTTATGGTATTGCCATACGGCAGTAAACATTTTAATTTGAACAAAATGGTCTTAGATACCTATTTCCATTAGGAATGTTGTATTAGTCTACATAGGTTCAATCAAAATACTATTAATATTCCATAATTATACTCATTATTCCATAGTCACCAGGAGGTTATTTATATCCCCCTATCACTTCTCCATACTCCCTTGAGATTGTATTTATCTTCTATTTGGGCCATTTTCAATATGACCATCCGCTATCAAGCTGCATCCTTGATCGTATCATTCCACACCTAAAGAGTTATATTTATTATAATTTTGATTATATCATCCTCATCAGATTATAATACTAATGTGTGAAATATTCACAAGGCCATAATCCTTTTGAAACCAACTCATCTTCATTGGTCAACAATACCTAAAATTGAAAATATAAAGATCCACGCATGAATAAATCTAAAACTAACCCTTCCATGTAATATAACTCTTATTAATCCATATTTTGTGATTTTAATCTATATGGATTAGTCATTGATACAATCACTAAAATGGTGGGACATGTCCTGTTATATGGGACAAAACTACATGGTTTATGATTCATTTTTGAACAATATAATGAAATACCATTCATTAGTCTTGACACATGCACACCAAAAAATCCTAATTCTTTTATGGATGGAAAAAATAAATAGCCCCCTTTAGTATGGATATAAAATATATTGAACCCTATACTAAGAAATATTATTTTACAAGATGGGAAACTCTGATACATAGACACGGTGATATCAATAAAGAACCTCTGATACCAGAAGGTTCTAATGAAAATAGGATATCCTTAACATCTCTACATTTCACTTTTACATATTCTATTAAAATATTATTAATATTACTATATTTTTTTATCAATATTCTTTATAGATTAATGAACATTACATAAATATATATTAGAGTTCATTAGTAGGTAATAATTCTTCTTGAAAGGGTGACATAAGATTGAATGCCCATCCTCTCAACCAACATGATTTACTAAGTATCATTGGTAATAAATTTTACTTACCACTTGACTTTGGAATGAACGCATTTGTATGGTTACAAATGTGGGAAGCCTTCACTGTTTTCAGATCCATAAACAAATAATATTATAAAATTTATATGATTGGAATAGGTTCCATGACATTAGGATTTTATATTTGGTCTAGAACCCTCAAAAAAATAATAGTTAGGATACCCCATTTAGGGTCTATACAAAAATGATTAAACTATTATGAATTATTCACAATAAACTGTTGAGTTGTTAAAATGAAAATTTCTAAGCATGTTTTCTTAAATGTTTTGTGGCAATGATTAATATTATTGTTCTTCGTGTGGTTTTAGTCAAATGTTCCTTTATCAATAACTATATTTGATCAAAATCATGTTACCACAATTTAACAAAATTCATGGTATCTTAACTACCATAAGTGATTCATCCTCTACAAGTAAAGGGACTACCTCACCTACATGTAATCTCAAGAATATAGTGGTCAACCCAGTAGTCATGTAGTATTGAACAAAAAATACCATTATAAAACCAGTTGATACATTAATGGGTATCCATTATTGAAAATTTCAGGTTTATCCCCTCATAGGAATGTTATACAGAATCAAATGTACTATAACACCTACAAGAACCACATCGAGACTCTATACATGTAGTGGGATAACTGATAATGTAATTATGTTAATAAGGATGAACAAGGGGTCAACTATATCTTCATCAATGTTCAAACGTCACAAATGATGGATTCTATATAACTTCACCAATAGGATTATGAAAAAACTAGACCTCAACATATAGGTGAGGTAACATCTTGGAAGATATACCTTAGTCAATTTATCCTGGGAATCAAAGAGATTTTGTTATGAATGGTGGGAAATAGACCACATGGTTTTTTTCATATCAATGTTTCTTCTGATGAACCACATTTAAATATTCTAAGTGAAACCAATGAGAAAGACCATATAATAATTATGCAACACCAAGTCTCCCATCTAATTTGGTCATTAAATAGGGACATAGTACATATTACCACATCCATGAATGAAGATCATTGGAATATTCAGAAATAAAAAAAATTATGATTGTTACCAGATATACTAACATAAATAAAAAACGTCTTCCAACAAATAATAGTGATTTCAAATGGGTAGGATCTTATTATTTGTCAAACAGTTCTAAAATATTGTCATATTATTTAATCAACATAGATGATTAATCTGAATATTATAATGATCACAAAAGAATAGTCACTTAGTCATATTCCAACTATAAGAGGATCATATCAGCAATATCATATTTCCACTCTAAATTATTTACATAATATTGATATAGTTTAGTATGATTATAATTATATTTTGATAAATTACATGGAATATGACTGGGCTCACTTTCCCAATATTACTGGTGTTCATCAACAATGTATGACATTCACCTATGGATAGACACATATTCCATTTAAAGTAAACTATTGGAATATTCTAAATGAAATCTATGATCCTAAACATTATTCAATTCAAAATAATGTTCCTAGTAATACTTTAGATGTTAACATTGGGTATACCATGATATCATATAATAAATAAAAGGCGTAACATCTCATGATTTGGAATGGGTGGAAAATCGTATAGTTTTTAATTTTTTGGTAGATGGGACATATCAGAAATTGGTTCTCAGAATGTAATATTTATAGTTTGAACACTTAAATGTGTTGTTCTTCAATGTGGTTTAGGGTTTGAAAAGTACATCAATGCAATGGTATAGTCTTTATTGTGTTGATATTTGAAATATTTCTTTTCGGTAGTGGTAGATAAGGTGCTCGGTTAGTCTAAACTATGTAGACCTTTTGGATAAACATTGCAACATGATCCAATAGAGTAGTAGGTTTCACAATTTTTGATTTAATCATGTCATTTGAGGTGAATGGCCTTGTAATATGTCTACATTTTATTGAATATGTGGTCACACTAGCTGCATAGGTCTTGTCAAACCATGCACCTATCCCACATCCATAGTGATACTAAATCGGTATCTATGCATAGTTGGCACATGGAAAGATTAATATAAGTATCCAAACTGTGTAGGGTATGGATTTGAGAGTGAATCCCAAATAGTTGGTGAAATGTTACCCAAACCATGATGCCTAACCATGCATCTCATTTAAAATTGAAGAAATGACCATTTTACCCTTTCCTATATTTCCTTTATCTCCGTCATTTTATTTTCCATTAATGCATAGTAGGGAAACACTCTCGAGATCCATTACTCATCTCAGAAGTTTCAAGATACCATCCTCATATGACCTTCAAAACAAGCACCAGTAGGTGAATCAGAACTTTATCAGCATGCTCTTAACTCTTGAAACTTCTCATCAATGACTACCTTTCCATATATAATGTTAAATACATGCGTGTTTTCTTTCTATATTTTTAGGGAATTTATGATTCATCCAATTTCTTATATTAAATCTCAAAAAAAATCCCATCATTGGATGTTTGGACCTTCTAATGAATTAGGATGGTGGTATATAAGATTTCCCCTTATATTTACTTCATTTATATAATATATCCATTGTTCCATGCACTAGACATTCTTTTTGTCCCATATAAAATATGAAATTCCTTAAATTTAATTCCCAAACCATCCTATATTGGGTTTTAGAACCCATTTTGATATAGTATGATGTTATGAACTCAAACAAAACCACCCCTTTAGTGTGATTACTAATAGTCACACATATTTTATATGGGTTCTTATAACAAAACCACGCATGGGGTATGTTAATACAAATAGGGGTTCTTATAATCAACTTCATATGATTATATTGAATTCTAAATCACCTATATTGGTGTACTAAAGAAGACTACAATAATGAGATACTTATTTGAAATTAAGTGTGCTGTTTTATGTAAATGACACATTTTCTAATAGAACCACATTATGAGGCATGTTGTTTTAAAATTCAAAAATTATATTGATGGATGATGTCAATGGTGTTTTTCATTAGGGAAAGGGTGATTTACAAGGCTTTATAGTTGTTATATAAATTAAATGTCCTAGTCATGTAAGGGGAGTTGACTAAATATTGTCAGTTCTTACAAACTATTTTTAATATGTAAAATTCATTTATAATAAAAAAGATCCACTATTAATTGAGCTATGTTGATTAAGACTTTATAGAGTAATGGTATTGGTGATTATAGAGAATGTAGGATTACTATATATTTTTATTAGAAGTGGAAGACCACAGTTAGGTTTGTTGAGAGTAACAAATTACACCCTCAAGTCACGAATGATGGGCATGGATTCTCATATCACTTGTGAGTTTGGGAGATCATATCATGCCCCCTTGATTAGGATGTTGATCACAATGGTACCATCCTTGAGCATGGTTAAATACAAGAATTATGTATCCTATTGTTATATATTGGTATTACAATACATTTTTTATAATAAAATGATTTAAAATTACTTTTTTCCCATATTATTTTGTAATAGGAAGCCCTTATTATTTCATTGAGATATTAAGAGCATGGTGTCCTTTAAAAACTATGGAACTATTGTGATTATATTTGGATGCATGAGTTACACATGAGGTCTGGACTAATGAGACATATTTATATATATGGCTATATACATTTGTATGTATATTATACATATATTAAAATATATAATTATATATGTATATATGATTGGTGACATTATAGTGACCCAGGACTAACATACATGGATTTACATGCTTTTGGATTAATATTTAGGACATTAAAAAAACATAACTGTGGACCATAATAGATTAGTGCCTTGGGAATCGTGGAAACACAATCTTATAACATAGTGAAATATCATGACAGTATTTTTGAAATATATTCCCCATATATTAATCCAACTTAAAACCATTTTTAATAACATGGGGAAAGGAATCATAAGAAAATGGTGATCTAATATGCTGAGTAAGGTTAAAAAATAGAGATATGAAACAATAACAAGAGTATAAGTGTACGATAACATGTACATAACATTTTATGATCATACCCTTCATATCAAAGATCATAATAAAGAGTCATGAAATAAATATTAGTTTCTCTTAAGACTTGAATCGTATGGTAATAAAGAGAATAACCCGTAATAGAATATCATATGAATAATACATTGAATTGAGGAATACACATATGAATAGAGAATACTTTGTCAATGACACCTACAAAGTCCCTTATAACATGTTAGTCTTTTGTAAATCACCCATGTAGATGCTTTATGATTTGGATGTCCTCCCATGTACCTTCTTGTTTCTGACCTGGGATTCCCTTCTATGTTCCCTCCTCTTTCATTATTTGGATTCCCACCCATTTACAATCTTTTTTTGGTATTGGGAATCCCTTCTATGTATCCTCATTTATTAGGCTCGGGATTATCTCATGTGTACTGTATTATTTCCTGTTTGGGATTCTTTCTCATGTACCCTCTTGTTTTGGGCTTAGTAGGCCCTCCCGTATGTCTTCTAGTATTAGGCCTTGGATTCCCTCCCTTATACCCTCAATTTATTGGAATGGGATACCATCATGTTAACCATTTTATATCATAAAACATTTATCATTACCCAATTCATTATAGGGATAAATAGGTACCACCCATCACATAATGAAAACATACATATATGTACCACATTATAAAAAAACAATTATCATATATAGACCCCTTAAATGAAATAGGTATCATAAACATCATATAATAACCCATGAAATGAAATTGGTGTCATA
Source organism: Viscum album (assembly GCA_963277665.1). Lineage (NCBI taxonomy): Eukaryota > Viridiplantae > Streptophyta > Magnoliopsida > Santalales > Viscaceae > Viscum > Viscum album. Next base: position 2,061,271,542 of record OY728140.1, read on the forward strand.
AATATGTCATCATATCATAACTTGTGGAGAATATATAGGATTTATAATCATTTCATGAAATAATAACTAGTGAAAATAAGCGGGTTTCAAAAGAATACAACCAATTGAAAAGAAATGGGTCTCGTAAAAAACATGTCCGGAAAATCATAAAACATTCAGAGTAAGAATAAGAATAGTTTCCATGGATGACATTACCAATTAAGAATAATCTATATAAAAAAATATCATCTTATATGGAGAAGGTTTTTAAAATATCACTTAAATAATTTCTTATGGAAAATTACCTTTCTTTTAAAATCATTAAACATTTTCAAAAATCATTTCATTGAAAACACCTTTGTAAAAAACATAAAATAAGATTAAGAAACTAATTTAAAACATTTAATGATAAAATATCATTTCTTCTTTAAAAATATATTTTTAAATCACAAATCATTTTCAAAACCATACGCTTTAAAAATAACCTTCAAATCATATAAAAGAATATTTAAAATAAAATTAAAACCATTTTTTAACAAAAAAAATTTTTGGAAGACAAATTCTTTTAAAAAAATTTAAAAAATGATGGTACATAATATCATGAAAAAAATTTCTTCAAAATATAAACTTGTAAACATTATAAAGAAGCTTCAAGGAAATTAATATCATAATAGAGGATAAATACATACTTTTCAAACATTAATTTTGTACCATAAAAATATTAGAAAACTGGCTTCATCATAAAATGAAGAAGAGAATCATTTTAGAGAATTTTTTCATAAAAAGGTAAAACATTGGTAATTTTTATTTCCATTCATAGGAAAAAAATAGAAATCATTTTTAGAAAACAAGGTTTCTGAATAAAAAATCTTGACCGAAGAGAGAAATAATGTAGGATTTTATTAAAACACTTTCTTAATTAACATAAGTACCAAATATTGGAAAAATGGAACCAAGACATGGAGGTAACATGTATAAAAGTATATAAGAAAATTCATGGTAGTTCTTGACATATGTATCATAATATTTCATCAATTGAAGTATAATTAGAAACAATCTTGATAAACAATCATATTATAGAAATAAACAATTTCCAATTTTGTTACATTGAATCCTAATTCGATATAAATTACAATATTAAATGATGCTAGAAATATCATAAGAAAAATAATATTCATGATCTAACATTTCATAGGGAATTATATAAACCTTGTATAAGAATATTGGTGCACAACATGTCATATGTCTCAAACAAGGGAAATTGACACAAAATTACATTACCCATTTGTTATACTTTGAATCACAAACCCAATGATATAGAGATAATAAAATGTATATTTACAAACGAATGAGCTGAAGGATAATAATAATTGAATAAATTCCTTAAATTTATATACACTATATAAAAGAAATTGGTGGTGAATATGGCATAATTCATAGAGAAATAAATGTGAGACTATAAATTCCTCACTATGTGGGTAACTTTTAAAATTTGGGACCCATGAAAGAATAATAGCAATTGAAAATTTTAATATCATGAAATAATGTAAATTAATGATATAACATTTAATAGGGATGTATATACACCACAAAACGAGAATATGTGGTTAACATAGAGTATATCTCACTAAAATAAAATTGAAATGTGAAAACACTTACCTCACGTATTGAATTTATTTGTACATATTCAATCCTCATGTATTATAAATATAAGATTATTATAAATATAAAAAAGATACATATTGTAAGACCTCGACCATAGCTTTTTTGAGTTGGTGCATTATGACATAACATTGGCATGATCACAAGAGATCATGTCTTGAAATACCGATTAGTTTAGTACCCTTGGAAGTACATGATACATACATATGTTTTTCTTTAAATCATGAAAAGAATAAAAAATAGTTTTTACAATTTGACCAAACTCATATCCTTTAGCCTATTCCATTAGGTAAATATTAAAATACATCTTTACATCCTGGGAAAAATAAAACATAGAAAGGGGTGAGCTCAGATGCTCAGTAAGGAAAAAAAATATAGAGGAAGCTTTCATAAATAAGCTTAAAAATTTAAGGAAATGTATAAGACTGAAACAAAATACTTTGAAAAATAAACTTCATCATAATATGTAAAAGATAAATCAAATAATTCCATTTATTTCTCCACATGAATATTCTAGTAGTTGAATAATCACATGTAATATAAATAGCCAATTTCTTAATGACGGAATGCATAACGCCGAACATCATAACCACCTAGTGAAGGCATCATACCAAGAATACAAATAAATATTTTTTCAAGGCCTTGTGACAATACAATAATTTTTCTCATGAGACCTACTGATTCATTGAGGAGTTATTGTGGGCTCCACCCATCACTTACTATGTCTAATGCATTTCTCATATGACAATGTTGAAACATAATATAAACATTGGAATTAAAACTAGCATACGAAATGTTAATACATTAACCATAAACCATTAATGCTAAATAAATAACACATACACATCCAAAAATATCACAAAACCTTAAATTAAATAGGGATGATTTTATCTTAATAAATCAACTTCAAATAAGTGTAAAATCTATCAAAGGATGCGGACATAGATGAAATCAAAAACTATTTTAGAGTAATATCTATATCTATATTGAGATAATTTAGAAGTCAAATAATTATAAAATAAAACATTTAATTTGAAAATATTTTTAGAATATTTTAAGGAAAGCTTTAAAGGTGTTATAACAGTGGAAAATAGCATCACCTGCTTGATATGTTGAAAATATTCAATCACTAATTTTGTCGAAAAGGTCACAAAGTACCTTTTTTAGAAAACGACAGAAAGATTACTTTAAATACATATAAAAAAAAGTTAAACAAGGGTATAAATGAATTTAAACCATAGTATACAATATAGTAAAAATGTTTTGAAATAGGTTTTTAAGAATAACACAGATGTGGATGATAAAGAGGTCCCAGTAGATACTTTCAGATTATAACCCTCTCATAATAAAGAGATTGTAAAATTAAACCTTAGCTTGTAATTTTCCTTGTTCTATGGCACTTTAACCTCCTATATAATGGTTAAATAAATGTTATTAAATTATATAAGAAATACATATATAACTATGATATCATATATGATATTCTAATATTACTTTGTTAATGATATTTAAGTAGTATAATTTATTCAGGTGTTAAATGATTTTTTTCCTTTATATGTTTTGTTACAAAAGTCATGTATGTTATTGATAGGATGTATTTATATCATATCCAGAATGATATTATTTTATTTAAAAATTATTTTTAATCAAAAAAGGAAACTATTCTTGAATGGTTACAATGGGGAGTGAATTTCATTGCATTCTTGGAGACGGTAATCCATACAAACACCCGAGCCACAATATCATTCAACTGAAAGTGAAATCAAATATAATTTGATTCTATATCATATATATAGAATAATTAACATCTTTTATTTATTATTTAAATCAATTATACATCATTATTATACCGATCCAAATAATAAAGTATTGAATAACAACTACACCATGACGTGGATACGCTAAACTGTACAAACACACATATGGTGACTTGTCCTTCATAAAATGGATAGAATAATGAATATGGTTATAAAATTTTTAAAATAACATCACAATATGTTGAAACTACTGGATTTATTATCTTTTTATGTAAATAACATTGAAATAGGAAGTGGAAGAAGAAGATAACATTGAAAGCGGTGATGAAATTATTACCT